>OX451741.1:1311466948-1312066948 GCA_948472305.1 Vicia faba | reverse complement strand
TATATATATGTTTATTAATATATTTAAGCTAAAATATAAAAAATACTTGAATTTTTTTTAATATTTGATACAAAAATACTTTTTTTCACAATATACTTCATTTTATTTTATTTTTATAAATAATAAATAAATAGTTGAATTAAATTAGAAAATAATACCCTTTTTCTTTAAAATTAGGGTTTTTACCCTAAATTCAAAATACTCCAAAAAATAATACATTTTTATTTTCTTTTCTCTTTTACATAAATAATATTTTCTCATACACATAAAAACTTTCTTTTTGCATTTCACATATTTATTTAATTTCCATTTAATTATGCAATTTATTTACCTTGCAAATATCCAAATGATGTAATAATTTAGATTTAAATTCTTGTCAATATCCCCATTTGAACATTTGTACCCCCCTTCCTATATTTGGTTTTGTAATAGCTTAGTAATTTTAATTTCGCACTTTATTGCTTTCTAATGATAACATGTTAGAATTAGGGTTTGTATGCGAAAAAACGATAAAAAAAATAGTTTGACCTAATACAAGATAAACAAGCATGAAAATAGACACACCAATCACACTTGCACCCCCTAGGGTATTCCACTTGTTGCCTTCAAATAATTGGGTCATATTGCATGTTAAACTTCTTTGGGCAAAGCAAACAGTTTGAATGATCATAGTCCCTCAACAAAACTTTTTCAAAACAAACAAAAACAAATGATCAAGTCCCTTAGAGAAATTGCTCAAAGACATTTAACGTCGTTACAATTATGGTCTAAACGATGACCCGCGCCTGTCCCTTTCACATCCTAACATAAGGTTGTCCACCAAATTCAATGGTGGAACAAACTTGTTAAAAGGGTTAAAACATAGCAGTAATCTTTTGAGAAATTTAAGAGTAGATAACCTCTTAGTTACTTGAATCCAACTTTCAAAACAAAACACTTGCCTAATTTCAAAATCACACATCACTCCACTTTCAAAACAATTTTCAAAAACAAATGAAAACTTTTTCAAAAGACATACATCTTTGCATACATCCCCACATGGATCATTACAAAGGTTGCCACCACATTGGCCTTTTTTCAAAACATTTTTTCAAACCCACACACTCAAGCACCATTTAAAACAATTGAAAACAAAAGGCAAGTGATCTAAGCAAGTAACTAAGAGCCCATGGATAACCATGGATAGAAAGGGTGCTAATACCTTCCCTTTCTATAATCTACTCCCCGAACCCAAGAAACATCTCAAAAGGTTTTTGCTGTGCTTTTTAACCTTTCCTTAGGATAAAATAAAAAGTCGGTGGCGACTCTTGCTAACCGTAACATTTGCGAATACAAACGCAAACCTCAAGTCAGTTCTCCCACCGTATCACAGAACTGGCGACTCTGCTGGGGAGAATTCTAAAAGTGGAGTAACCTTAGGGTTTAGATCACCTTTGTTTTCAATTGTTTGCTTTGTTTGCTTTTATATTTGTGGGCTTTGCATCGGAGTTTCATAGATCCTAACCCGGATCTGGGATATACCCTTTTTTAGGTAGCATAATCTGTGAGGGACCTGTCCGGCGTAGACCGACATGGGTGAAGCAGTGGCTACGTTGGTGTGGCATCTTAGTCTGTACCTATATCCCTTGTGTTGTAACGGGGATAATATAGGTCTTCTAAGGGGTCATTAAACACCAACCGACCTTAGAACCCTAAATTGACCAACTTGGCTATTAGGACAGTAGCAGTATGCTACACTCATTGAGGCTAAACTCTCGAGATGGTTCTGGCCGCGAGAAAAGATTGCGATGCTGGAGTTATGACCGATTGAGGGTAGCCAATGATTTGAGATCCTCTAGAACCCGGTTACTTTTGATAGGACAGGTTTTAACCAACAAAACCAAAAGAGGGTAATATCTGAAACTCATGCTGGCCTGAAACCTAAGGGTGTCTTGTGTGACTTGTGTGCCTTATTTGCCTATGTGAATACTTGTGGTGTGCTTCATCATAGCATCATGCCATCATACCATTGCATGCATCCTGTATAAAAGACTAACCCATTTCAAAGACAAAAAAGGTTTCATCTTTGCTCTGTTTTGTAGGACATCATGATGCCCGTGCGTAGAAATACTGTCCGGCTCAACTTTGTTCAACCACCAGTTTTACTCAAAGATTTGGTTGGGAGAATTCCAAACACTACCTCCTTCATCAACAGACATGGCTCTCTCCTTGTCTTGATCACTGCAAAATGGGACCAACAACTGATAAGTGTTCTGACCCAGTTTTATGACCCTCTATACCATTGTTTCACCTTTCAAGACTTCCAGCTGGTTCCTACCCTGGAAGAATTTTCTTATTTGCTTGGGATTCCTGTCTTGGAACAAACTCCCTTCACTGGTTTGGAAAAGACTCCTAGGCCTGAAGAGATTGCTGCAATTCTCCCCTTGACCGAAGAAGAGATATTGTCCAACTGGGAAACTAGAAATGGGGTCAAGGGCTTTTTGGTCAAATTTCTGGTTGGCAAGGCTAATGATTTCTGGAATGACTTGGACTTCAAGGCATATGAGGATGTTCTAGCTCTTTTGATCTATGGTCTGGTGCTGTTTCCCAACCCTGACACCTTTATCAGTATCCATGTCATAAGGATCTTCATGTCTCGGAATCCGGTACCCACTCTTTTGGGTGATATTCTACAACAACTCTATGCTCGTACTGCTCGAAAACGGGGAACTCCATGGTGTTGTGCTCCTTTGCTAGTAAGGTGGTTTATTTTGCACCTTCCTAAGTTCGCGCTGAAGAATGAAGAAGGAAAAGGTTGGGCTCGGAGGTTAATGTCTCTCACTGATAATGACGTCACCTGGACTCTCAGAGGTTTGGATGAGGTAGCTGTTATCGACCGTTGCGGAGAATACCCTAATGTCCCGTTGATTGGTATCCAAGGAGGAATCTCTTACAATCCGTGTTTAGCTCTCCGTCAGTTTGGAAGAGCCAGAGGAGATGGGCCTCATGAGATGCTGGTTCCTCACTTCCATTTTGAGTTTCAGGCAGACAGTGACAAACTACGCCAGGGATTCATTAGAGCTTGGGACATAATTCACAAAGCTGACCCACATGAGTTAGGACCAAAGACTTCTCTGCCTTTGAAGCCCTATTGCAAATGGGTCCGCATCCGTGCTCAGAAGTTAGGTATGCCCTACGAAGCTGTTAGACCTCTCATTCTTGAGTCTCCTGTTGAAGATGGGATTCCTCCAACTGTCCTCCCTCCTCAGATACCTACTGATTTTGACACCATGAAGAGATCTTGGGCACAGCTTAAGGAAGAAAGGGACTTCTATCGGGAGAAATTCAACGAGCAGGAACGGAAGATCCAAAGGCTGACTAAGCAATTGGGGGAAGAACGGGTCCTGAACAACTACATCAGCACTGAAAAGAGGAGGCCATGGGAGCATTGATGAGCTTTGATGTTTCCTTTTGTAGTTTTATTTCCTTTTCATTCCTGTAATGCCTAAGGGCAAGTTGTTGAACAATTGAAATTTTTAATCTAATGAAGTGTGTTTCCCTTTTTGTCTACAAAGTTGAATCTTGTTTGTCTTTGAAAACATAAAACATACGCACTCCATTACACCATATGCATAGCAGGTACCCTATTTCGCAGGTTGCTTAATTTTCTTCGCTGTTTGTGTGAACAGTCATCATGAATCCAGACTCCTCCAGTGAGCAAGCAATCAAGGCCCTTCAGGCCCAAAGTGCACAGTTTCAAGAGATGGTCCTAAGCCTAGCCCAAGGTCAGCAAGAGTTGAAGACTCTACTCCTGAAGAAGAAGAAGAAAAAGAGGACTGCATTGTTCAACACCGGACGCAGATTTGGGAACACACTCCACAATGAAGCTGATCCAACCACTTCTTCTGCTGAGAAAAACAGTCCCCAAGGGGGAGGAGCTCCTAGTCCCGCAGTCTCCGACAACGAGACGGACTATAACGACGAACAGTACCCACCTGCTGCTGACAGGTACAAACAATTGGAGGACCGTTTGAGCGCCATGGAGATTCAAAATGTGCCGGGACTGGATTTCGGAGATTTGGGGTTATCTTCTGGAGTAGTAATTCCACACAAGTTTAAGGCACCTGCCTTCGCCAAGTATGATGGGGTCTCCTGCCCAAAGCTGCATCTAAGGTCGTACGTAAGGAAAATCCAACCTTACACGGCAGATAAGAACCTCTGGATTCACTTCTTCCAAGATAGCCTCTCAGGGTCACAGCTTGAATGGTTCTACCAATTAGATGGAGCCAGCATCCGGCACTGGGAAGATTTGGCAACCGCATTCTACAGACAATACCAATACAATTCTGATCTCGCTCCCACGCGTACCCAACTTCAGGGTATGTCTCTAGGAACGGGTGAAGGGTTCAAAGAGTACGCTCAAAAATGGAGAGATTTGGCTGGCAGGGTGCAGCCTCCATTAACTGACCGAGAGCTGGTTGATATGTTCCTTGGGACTTTGTCTGGTCCGTTTTTTAATCATTTGGTTGGTAACTCCTCCGCTGGGTTCACAGATTTGATATTAACGGGAGAAAGAATTGAAGTTGGCATCAGGTCAGGCAAGATACAGAAGGCTGCCTCTACAAGTGCTGAGAAGAGGACGTTTAAGAAAGAAGCAAGTGCCGTCTATGGTCCTAGAAGACAAGTCAAGCCCGAAAGTCGCCAAGCCGTCAACGCTTTGGTCATCTCCAAACCTGTTGCTACTCCTCAGCAGTACAATCAACAAAGAAGCGAAAGGCCCAAGAGGCAGTATACTCGGCTGAGTATGACCTTATCTCAAATTTTACCCCAACTGTTATCCACCAACCTGGTGACCCTAAAAGAAGCTCCTAAAGTCGTCAACACTGCGTCTCCTAAATATAACCCAAATGCCCGGTGTGCTTATCATTCTGATAGTCCCGGGCACACTACTGATGATTGCTGGGCCTTGAGAAACAAAGTGCAAGATCTGATTGACGCAAAGGAAATTCAGTTTGAAGCGCCAGAAAGACCAAATGTTGTAACGGCTCCTATGCCCCAGCATAGGGTAAATGCCATTGAGGAAGAAACGTATGTTGTTTCGATAGATGAAGTTGTTACCCCTCTGAAGACTGTTAAGAAGAACCTACTGCGGGCCGGTTTATTTCCGGGTTGCGGTGAAGGTTGCCTGTGCTGTGCTATTTCCCTATCTGATTGTCCCTTGCTGAAGTTAGGCATCCAAGGCCTAATGGATAGCAAGGAAATTCTATTCAAAAAGACTGCTGTTCAATTGGTTCCGATGAAAGAAGTTTCCGTGATTACCATCTTCAAAAATCCAATCAAGGTTCCCCCAAAGAAGCCTGTTCAAATTATGACTGTTGCGCCTGTGATCATTACTGTTCCGGGGCCCCTCTCCTACGTGTCTGATAAAGCTGTCCCCTGGCATTATGGGGCAGACGTGTATGTAAATGGAATCAAACAAGAATTCGACGCTGGTGCCAGTATCTGCGATATCACTGGTCCAGCCAAGGTCACCCGCAGTGGCAGGCTCTTCTCGCCTGACATTGCGCCGCCCGCTATTCAAAAACCCCTCCTCATAAAACCTACAAGTTTACCTGGTCTTGTTGCTGATCAAATTGTGTCCCCTGCTGCCGAGTCATCAAATGCTCGGGGCAAAGGGATTGAAGAAGAGCCTGCCCGGATGGAGGCACCAATACCCATAAATGCTGAGGCCTCCCGACAAGAAATGGAGGAGATTCTGAAAATAATAAAGAAAAGTGATTTTAATGTTGTCGAGCAGTTGGGGCATACACCCTCCAAGATCTCCCTGCTCTCCTTATTGCTATGCTCCGAGGCCCATGCTAAGGCCTTGATCTCATTTCTCAAGACGGCCCATGTGTCGCAGGAGACGTCTGCAGTCCAATTCACTGATTGCATAGCTAATCTAACAGCAGACAACGGCTTGGGTTTTTCAGATGCTGACCTGACCGCGAAAGGGAGAGACCACAATGATGCCCTGCATGTCTCTATTGAATGCAGGGGCACTACTCTGGCACATGTATTGGTGGATACTGGTTCTTCCTTGAATGTTCTTCCGAAAAAGGCTTTAGATCGTCTGGATTATGAAGGCCTGGAGTTGAAACCCAGCAACATCATCGTCAGGGCCTTCGACGGTTCCAAAAGGATGGTTCATGGAGAGGTTAACATCCCTATTCGTGTGGGCTCTCAAGTGTTTGACTCTACCTTTTACGTGATGGATATACGTCCATCGTACTCTTGTCTGCTGGGTCGACCTTGGATCCATAAAGCTGGGGCAGTGACCTCCACCTTGCACCAGAAGCTGAAGTATCCCGTCAGGGGGAAGATCGTCACTGTGCAAGGAGAAGAGGAGTATATGGTGAGCCATTTGAATTCCTTCAGGTACATTGAAATGGAAGGAGAGTTTATTGAAACCCCCTTCCAACATTTCGAGGAGGTGCATCCAATTTCAGCAGCTGCAGAGACAATGGCCGAAGAGAATGATTCCTTGAAGATGGCTTCCCTAAGGGATGCCCGGGCTGTGGTTCAGAAAGGCAATTGTGCACACTGGGGTCAGCTTCCTGACTTCACTCAGAAGAACGACAAGTTTGGGCTAGGCTTTACTGCAGAGGCTCAGAAGGCGGTGCGCAAAGAGAAGATCGGAAAGGCTCCGGTGTTTATTTCCAGCTCAAGGGTGAACGCTATTGAGGAAGATGTGGAAGAAGCAGAGTTTGATAGTTGGATCTACCCGACTGCCAGCGACGGACCGAGCAACTGGACGGCAAAGGATTTTACCCCTATCACATTTGTCACGCAGTAATTGATTTCTTTTGATTTCCAAATTTGTAACAAACAATATGTTAAAACTTTGTTGGCTCGGTGTCCTACCCGGGGCATCGTAGTTCCATTTGTGAGGGCTTTTTGTATGACATTTTCATATATCATCAATCAAAACATTGGACGTTTGTTGCATTTCAAATCTTGTGCTCTTTTCCTTTCTGTGTTATATATATTGCAAAACAGCTATATTTACACACACTCACTTATACAGGTTTCAATCCACTCTGGATCTCACTGGTAACAGCTCTGCTACCGCCAGTTATGACTTCGAAAATCCGATCAACTTGGCCGAAGACGAAGGTGAAGATGATTGCGAAGTGCCTGGTGAACTCGCAAGACTGCTACTCCAGGAGGAAAGAGCTATTCAACCGCATGAAGAGCCTGTGGAAACAATTAACTTAGGTACTGAGACAGATAGGAAAGAGGTCAAGATTGGTGCCAATCTAGAGCTCAGCGTGAAGCAACGATTGATCCAGATGCTACGAGACTACATGGAGATTTTTGCTTGGTCCTATGAAGATATGCCTGGTTTGGATGCCGACATTGTAGTTCACCATCTTCCAACCAAGGAAGATTGCCCTCCGGTAAAGCAAAAAGTCCGACGGATGCGTCCAGAGATGTCTGAAAAGATCAAGGCCGAGGTTATGAAGCAGTTTGATGCCGGTTTCCTCGCAGTGACTTCTTACCCTCAGTGGGTTGCCAATGTGGTGCCAGTACCGAAGAAGGACGGTAAAGTCAGAATGTGTGTCGACTACAGGGATTTGAACAGGGCCAACCCCAAGGATGACTTCCCCTTACCTCACATCGATGTCCTTGTTGACAATACAGCTCAACACAAGGTGTTCTCCTTCATGGATGGTTTTTCAGGGTATAATCAGATTAAGATGGCTCCAGAGGATATGGAGAAGACTACCTTCGTGACTCAGTGGGGCACCTTCTGTTATAAGGTCATGCCATTCGGATTGAAAAATGCTGGGGCAACCTATCAACGTGCCATGGTTGCTTTATTTCATGATATGATCCATCATGAGATTGAGGTATACGTTGACGACATGATTGCAAGGTCTCAAACTGAGGAGGAGCACCTTGACCATCTGAAGAAGTTGTTTGATCGACTCAAGTTATACAAGCTGAGGTTGAATCCCAACAAATGCACCTTTGGGGTGAGGTCCGGAAAATTGCTAGGTTTCATTGTAAGTGATAAAGGTATCCAGGTGGACCCTGCCAAGGTTAAAGCTATTCAAGAGATGCCGACTCCAAAAACAGAGAAAGAAGTCAGAGGTTTCCTAGGACGACTGAATTATATTGCCCGATTCATCTCACATCTGACTGCTACTTGTGAGCCAATCTTCAAATTGCTGAAGAAAGATCAAGTAGTACGCTGGAATGATGAATGTCAGGCCGCCTTTGAAAGGATAAAGGAATATCTCCAAGAGCCACCCATTCTTATGCCACCGGTGGAAGGAAGACCTCTGATACTATACTTGACAGTGCTTGATAATTCAATGGGGTGTGTGCTGGGGCAGCATGACGAGTCTGGCCGAAAAGAGCACGCTATTTATTACTTGAGCAAAAAGTTTACCGACTGTGAGTCTCGTTACTCACTGCTTGAGAAAACTTGTTGCGCTCTTGTATGGGCTGCTCGCCGGCTGAGACAGTATATGCTGACTCACACTACCTTATTGATTTCAAAGATGGATCCCATCAAATACATATTTGAAAAGCCCGCTCTGTCTGGGAGAATAGCGAGATGGCAAATGATCTTGATAGAATATGATATCCAGTATACAACTCAGAAAGCAATTAAGGGAAGTGTACTGGCAGATCATTTGGCACACCAACCTGTGGACGATTACCAATCATTAAACTTTGATTTTCCGGATGAAGACATCATGGTGGTAACTGACTGTGAAGTGCCTGGACCGGATGAAGGACCTGAGGAAGGATCCCGATGGTCTATGCATTTTGATGGAGCCTCCAATGCTTTGGGTAACGGCGTCGGCGCTGTAATCATATCTCCCAAAGGAACTCATACTCCCCTCACCGCCCGATTATGTTTCAGCTGCACCAACAATATGGCAGAATATGAGGCATGTATCATGGGTTTACAAGCTGCAATCGACTTAAGGATAAAATTTCTAAGTGTCTTCGGAGATTCTGCTCTCGTGATCAATCAGATCAAAGGCGAGTGGGATACGAAACACCCGAATCTTATTCCTTACAAGGAGTATGTGTCGACCTTGCTCCCTCACTTTGAAGAGATAACTTTTGAGCATTTCCCCAGAGAGGAGAATCAGCTAGCGGACGCACTAGCCACGATGTCTTCAATGTTCAAAGTTAAATGGGACGATGAGGCTCCCCGAATCATTATCTGGAAGTTGGATGAACCGGCATACTGCTGTGAGCTCGAGGCTGAGAAGGTGACTGAAAAACCCTGGTATCACGAGGTAAAGAGGTACTTGGAAGCTCAGGAATACCCTGAAGGTGCATCCGTCAATGATAAGAAGTTCATGAGAAGGTTTGCTGCAAAATTCTTCCTCAGCAACGGCATTCTCTACAAACGGAATCATGATTCGACTCTGCTGCGTTGTGTGGATAAGGCTGAAGCGGAGAAAATCATGATGGAACTGCATGAAGGTACATTTGGAACACATTCCAGTGGACACACCATGGCTAAGAAAATCCTTCGGGCAGGATATTTCTGGTCCACAATGGAAGCCGATTGTTACCAACACTCCCGAACTTGTCATAAATGCCAGATCTATGCTGACAAGGTGCATATCCCTCCGGTTCCTTTGAATGTCCTGACGGCACCTTGGCCTTTTGCAATGTGGGGCATCGATATGATCGGTGAGATCCGACCAACGGCATCCAATGGGCATCGCTTCATCTTGGTGGCGATCGATTACTTCACGAAATGGGTTGAGGCAGCTTCCTATGCCACAGTAACCAAGAGCGTCGTGGCACGTTTCATCCGGCATAATCTGATCTGTCGGTACGGCGTCCCAGAAAGAATCATTACGGATAATGGTACCAATCTCAATAACAAAATGATCACTGAACTCTGTGAACAATTCAAGATACAGCACCACAATTCTTCTCCCTACCGGCCGAAGATGAACGGGGCTGTAGAGGCAGCCAATAAAAATATCAAGAAAATTGTGCAGAAGATGACAGTGACCTATAAAGATTGGCACAAGATGTTACCGTTTGCTCTTCATGGGTACCGTACCTCAGCAAGGACATCAACCGGGGCAACTCCTTTCTCCTTGGTCTATGGCATGGAGGCAGTCTTGCCAATTGAAATCCAGATACCCTCTCTCCGGATAATGAAGGATGCAGACTTGAATGAAGATGATTGGATCCAGACTCGACTTGATCAATTAAATCTGATTGACGAAAAGAGGCTCACTGCTATCTGTCATGGTCAAACGTATCAGAAACGGATGATCAGGGCATTTAAAAAGAAAGTCAGACCGCAAGAGTATCAAGTTGGGGACCTGGTAATCAAACGCATCATCCTTCCTCAAAGTGATCCCCGGGGCAAATGGACCCCCACTTACGAAGGGCCATTTGTGGTTAAGCGTGTGTTCTCAGGAGGAGCCATGATCCTAACCACCATGGATGGTGACGACCTTCCTCACCCCGCCAATGCAGACATAGTGAAAAAATACTACGCATAAATAAAAGACCCGCTAGGTTGACATACCTAGGCAGAAATAAGGGCTTCCCGGCGAACCAAAAGGGTTCGGGCAAAAATAAGGGATGAAATGAATAAAAATCTGTACACCCGGAAAGTCGAAAACCTGAAAGGGTGGCTTGGGCAAAAATGGGTATCCCGGTGGACTGAAAACCCGAAAGGGCGGTCCAGGCAAAAGTTAGGGATAAAGCGTAACACTATGTCTCATTGGATCACTTCGCATCCGGAATTCGGCATCAACTATCTGGCTCCAGATTTCGGCATTGACCAATCAGCTTCATCTTCAAATTAGGCAGCAAAGCGATGAGATGTTCGAAGACATAAAGGCGATAGCAGAGTTGGAACCTAGTGGGATTGTTCACATAGCTGTTTTGTTTCCTTTTTCAAATTGTAAACTCTATACTATTTGGCGATGTCCTCTTACTAGGATGTCAGCCTCTTGTACAAAAACGCCTATTCACAGGCAAAGTTTAAATCAATACAAATTCACTTGTCCATACAAATTACCCTTGTTTTCCTTTTTTGTTTTGTCTTGCGAAGAACGTCCAATGTTCATTTTTGATATATGCATTTGACATTAAACTGCTGATTCATAAATGTTTGCATATGAAACAAGAGATTAATTGCAGGTGACATCAAAGACAGGGGCAATGTGGAGTTGTCTAATGCGGTCTGGTTGTTTTGTCCGCCAAGGCACCAAGGTAGGTTCAACTGGAGAATGTGTCCAAATCATCTCAATTCCCCACAGAGTAAAACAGGACGCGACAATACTTTCCCCAAGCGGAGTTGATTCCCCGTCGATCCCGAAAAGGCACAACATTCCCCGGCAGGTCTTAAAGTTCATCCCCAGTAGATTCTGCAAACTTATCCCCTGCGAAGAACGGACGTCTCGCCCGAGTTTTATTTAGAGTTATTTCCTCACAAGGACTTATAACTGGGTTATCCTCAGCTAAAAGCCACGGAAGACCGCTCTCGGCAAAGTTCCTTCAATCCCCAGCGGAGTCTATCTTTGGTATTCCCAAGCAGAGTTTATCTTTGGAGTTCCCCAGCGGATTTTATCATCATTATCCTCAGCGGAGTCCATCGTTAAAGTCCTCAGCAGGCCTCTCATCAAAACTTCGGCCAAATATCTCTTCCACAGAGCAGCTTCCCGGCCGTTCGTCAAGGATTTATTTTCCTAAGATGAAATTACACTCATAAACATTCCACATTTTCATACATCTTGCTTACATACATGATGAAACGCATACAACATCTCATGTTGAACATCATGCATATCATACATCATGACATTGCATACAACTTACGTTTTTGCCTTTTCAGGAAAAAGACAATCTCAAAAAAAAAAAACGACTACCTTCAACTGTCACAATTCCAGATTCGATACCCGTATCTAGCCAGGGCACATCTGAGAGTGATCAGTTTCTAGACTCGATTCCTGTATCTAGCCAGGGCACGTCTGAAGAGTTCGAAGATTCGATTCCTGTATCCAGCCAGGGCACATCTATCAACTACAACAGCTCCAGATTCGATTCCTGTATCCAGCCAGGGCATATCTGTTGACCACGTTTCCAGACTCGACTCCTGTATCTAGCCAGGGCACGTCTGAAGAGTTCGAAGATTCGATTCCTGTATCCGGCCAGGGCACATCTATTAAACGACTATTTCCAGATTCAACTCCTGTATCCAGCAGGGCATATCTGTGAGCAACCAATTGTAGATTCAATACCTGTATCCAGCCAGGGCACATCTGCATAAGGAGACTGAAGATCAAACACCTGTAACAAGCCAGGAAAACATCCTCCTTCCTCAAATACACAAGTTCTCGCTAAGGAATCTCTTAGGCGATCGACACTTCCAAATGGCATCTATAAGCCCATTCCGGACAAGGTTCTGTCACCTCTCCGGATGGCATCCATAAGCCCATCTCCCTATCTACCACATCTCCAAATGGCATCTATAAGCCCATTCCCGACATCACATTGCTGATACTTCAACATGCGAGTGCAAATTTCCGGGCACTCTAGTGTCCAATCTCCTTTTACCCTTGAGTCACGAAAGGCAAACTTGCCAATCTAACTCTTCAGGTTCAAGAAGATTGAACACGGGCAACTGTTGTACCCCAAAATTTGCCCTCCCATTTCCTCAACATTTTCTCATCACAAGACCTTTGAAGATCAAGATACAGTTAGGGTTTCCTCTGCTCAAGACTTCTCCTTGCACTGTGGACTCAAAATTAGGGTTTGTGTTTGCCTAAGGATGTTTTGACCTAAAATGCCTAAGATGACTTTCATGCTTCATATTGGACTCCCAAGTTTACCCATGCCAAGTTTCAAGTATTGATTCCAAGTTTTACCCAGTCAATTGGACAGTTGACCTAGAAATCAGCTGTATTGGGAAAAAGTCAACTGTGGCCAATTGACAGTCAAATCTCATGAAATTTGATCCACATCAACATATTGAACTCATATGGACCATTTGATCAAGTTTGGATCACAATTCCACAAGAAATTTGATCAGATCACCAAAAGGGCAAAATGGTCATTTTTAGGGTTTTGACTGCACAAAGGCAATTTTTGACTGTTTGACCTAGCCAATGGCAAACCAAGCTCACATATGGCCTCAAAGACTCAATGGAATTATCTTGACATGTTCATCAAGCTCAAAAGATCCCAAGTACACAAGATTGACAGTTGAATTTCCCAGTCAATTGATCAATTTTGACTGTATACTGAAAAGTCAAACTTTGACTTTTTGGTCAAAATCAAGAGTCAAGATTCATTTTTCATCAAAACATGCCAAATCATGAAACTTGTTCACCAAGAAATCTCAAAATGCAAATTAGGGTTTGAAAATGGAATTTTTCATAACTTAGAATTTTTCTAAGTTATGAAAAACCCTAATTTTTTCCCATCTTTTCACCATGATCCATTTGGATTCAAACAAAAGTCAAAACATGAAAGTTGTAGCTTGTTGCATAATCTACAACTTTTATTCACAAAGTTTTCTCATTTGAAGCTTGTATCTCAATTTATAATTTTTTGAATAAGGGCACTAAACCATCTTTTAACTTAGTGAAATTTGACCTATTTTGACAAGGTTTTCTACCCTACTTCAAGGCCACTTTTCATACCCTTCCACTTGGAATTTGGATTTGCATTTCAAAGATGGATTGTAGTACACATTCCAAGCTTTCCAAAATGTCCAAGAACTCATCAAACAACCTCATAACTTGAGAGATTCGAATTTCACAAGTTGGCAAAATTCCACTTTTGTTCTTCATCCAAACATGTTCACAAACTTGCAAATTTGAATTCAGTTTGCTTTATGCTTAATTACAGGTCCTTGAACCATTCCATACTCAATAATTTAATGCATATTCAATGAGTTGAGGCCATGTTCTTTGTGTTCTAACATTGCATAGTGGATTAATCCTAAACTAGATAAAGTGCTTTATCCATTTTTGTAAAAAGCTAGCTTTATGTCAATTTGAAATCCAAGCAAGTACAAGCAAAATCCTCTTGGCACAAGATTATGGACAAGTTGCTCTGATCAAGAGAAGATTATGCAGCAGGATTAGAGGCCCCTACTGACCTAAAAACAAAAGTGACCATTGCTTGCTTCATTTTCAAGTAACATTGCATAACTTATCACATATCTCATCTCAGCTTAGGAACAGAAGAGAGAAGTGATCAAACACATTCCATAGACCACATCCAAGCTTTTGCACGAGTCCTGAACATCTAAAGCACCCTCCATCTCAAAGTCACCTTGAAACTGCTCAAACAGGGGAGCCCCTGCAGTTTGAGTGCAAACTCCCAATCCCTTCGAGCATTTTGATCCAAACCTTTTCCTCTACCTTCCCTACAACATATGCAAGCTAACCATGTCCTAAAATCAGACCTGTAACACCTCCAAGCCACTTCACCATTTTCAATTTTCTGTTTTGCAGTTGGAGTTCACTAGCTCGACTCAGGGAGTTTCAAGACAAAGTAGGAATTGGAAAAGCATCCTTACACTCCAAGGAAGCTGTACAAGTCATCATTTCACTCTGAAACATCCTCCATTGCCAAGCTCGATTCCAACTGAACAGGTATATTCATGGAGTTCTATCTCTCTTATTAGGCATTGTTAGCTTTAGGTTTTTGAAGAAAACATGTCACAATCATAGCCCTGAACATGCTCATATGATTAGATTTCATTTATGTTTCGTGTGCTTAGAGAATTCCATGTCTGAACATTGATGAAAAGTTAGGTCAGAAATTGGGGGAGGAGAAATTCTCCCTCATCTTAGAGAGATAGGTCAAGTTATTTATATGGTTGAAACCGTCTCTTCATGCTGAACATTTCTTATGTTAAGAGTTTTTGCTGAAAAGCCAAGAATCAGGAGTTAGACATTGAAGAACAGGGGCGCGCGTTTTTCAAATGTTTGAGCTGGAGGTTGAAGACAATGATCATTGGGCTGGGCTTTTGTGTTATTTTCTTTTCACACCCTATTTCCATGTTTACACCCCCTGAGCCCATTTGCTTCATTTTTGACTCTTTTTGACTTTTTCTTTTTTGGCTGACTTTATTTATTTTTTCTCATGACATTAGAAAATTAAAAATATTTTTTTCACCATTTTTTGCATTTATTGCATATTTATTTGTTTATTTTCTTTGTTTGTACATAAATATATATATACTATTATTAGAGTAAATATAAAAATATTATAAATACAACTTTTATTTTTTGTTTACATTCTGAAAATATTTCACACAAAAAATACTTTTTATTTATTTTATTAAAATATTAAATAAATATTTATTTTGTGTATAATACATATTTAGGGTTTATATATATATATATGTTTATTAATATATTTAAGCTAAAATATAAAAAATACTTGAATTTTTTTTAATTTTTATTAATATTTGATACAAAAATACTTTTTTTCACAATATACTTCATTTTATTTTATTTTTATAAATAATAAATAAATAGTTGAATTAAATTAGAAAATAATACCCTTTTTCTTTAAAATTAGGGTTTTTACCCTAAATTCAAAATACTCCAAAAAATAATACATTTTTATTTTCTTTTCTCTTTTACATAAATAATATTTTCTCATACACATAAAAACTTTCTTTTTGCATTTCACATATTTATTTAATTTCCATTTAATTATGCAATTTATTTACCTTGCAAATATCCAAATGATGTAATAATTTAGATTTAAATTCTTGTCAATATCCCCATTTGAACATTTGTACCCCCCTTCCTATATTTGGTTTTGTAATAGCTTAGTAATTTTAATTTCGCACTTTATTGCTTTCTAATGATAACATGTTAGAATTAGGGTTTGTATGCGAAAAAACGATAAAAAAAATAGTTTGACCTAATACAAGATAAACAAGCATGAAAATAGACACACCAATCACACTTGCACCCCCTAGGGTATTCCACTTGTTGCCTTCAAATAATTGGGCCATATTGCATGTTAAACTTCTTTGGGCAAAGCAAATAGTTTGAATGATCATAGTCCCTCAACAAAACTTTTTCAAAACAAACAAAAACAAATGATCAAGTCCCTTAGAGAAATTGCTCAAAGACATTTAACGTCGTTACAATTATGGTCTAAACGATGACCCGCGCCTGTCCCTTTCACATCCTAACATAAGGTTGTCCACCAAATTCAATGGTGGAACAAACTTGTTAAAAGGGTTAAAACATAGCAGTAATCTTTTGAGAAATTTAAGAGTAGATAACCTCTTAGTTACTTGAATCCAACTTTCAAAACAAAACACTTGCCTAATTTCAAAATCACACATCAATCCACTTTCAAAACAATTTTCAAAAACAAATGAAAACTTTTTCAAAAGACATACATCTTTGCATACATCCCCACATGGATCATTACAAAGGTTGCCACCACATTGGCCTCTTTTCAAAACATTTTTTCAAACCCACACACTCAAGCACCATTTAAAACAATTGAAAACAAAAGGCAAGTGATCTAAGCAAGTAACTAAGAGCCCATGGATAACCATGGATAGAAAGGGTGCTAATACCTTCCCTTTCTATAATCTACTCCCCGAACCCAAGAAACATCTCAAAAGGTTTTTGCTGTGCTTTTTAACCTTTCCTTAGGATAAAATAAAAAGTCGGTGGCGACTCTTGCTAACCGCAACATTTGCGAATACAAACGCAAACCTCAAGTCAGTTCTCCCACCGTATCACAATCTTAACCGAGTACGACATCTAATACACAACCCACAAGGAAATCAAGGTAAGTGTGTTAACTGATCATATGGCGCATCATGCCATGGATGACTACCAGTCCATGAATTTTGATTTCCCGGATGAGAATATCATGTTAGTAACGGACTATGAAAAACCTGGACCAGATGAAGGACCTGAGGAAGGATCCTGATGGTCTATGTTTTTTGATGGAGCCTCAAACGCACTGGGAAATGTCACTGGCACCGTAATCATATCTCCTGAGGGCTGTCATACTCTGTTCACTGCCCAATTATGTTTCAATTGTACCAACAACATGGCAGAGTATGAAGCGTGTATCATGGGTCTTAGAGTTGCTATTAACCTAAGGATCAAGTTCTTGAGTGTATTCGGGAATTCCACTTTGGTGATAAGTCATATCAAAGGAGAGTGGGATACGAGAAGAGAATCAGTTAGCGAACACGCTAGCTACTATGTCGTCAATGTTCAAGGTCAGGTGGGACAATGAAGCTCCCCGAATCACTATTGAGAGGTTGGATGAACTGGCATACTGCTGTGAGATCGATACTGGGGAGGTAGCCGACAAAACTTGGTTTCATGAGGTGAAAAGGTATCTCGAGGCTCAAGAATACCCCGAAGGGGCATCTGTCAATGACAAGAAATTTCTGAGAAGGTTTGCTGCAAAGTTCTTCCTCAGCAATGGAATCCTCTATAAGCGCAATCATGACTCTACCTTACTGTAGTGTGTAGACAAGAGTGAAGCAGAGAGGATCATGGAATACCTACACGAAGGTAACTCTGGAACTCATTCTAGTGGACATACCATGGAAAAGAAGATCCTATGGGTAGGATACTACTGGTCCACTATGGAAGCTGACTGTTATCAGCATTCTCGAACCTGACACAAGTGCCAAATATATGCTGATAAGGTGCGTGTACCTCCAGTTACCTTGAATGTCTTGACAGCTCCCTGGCCCTTTGCAATGTGGGGCATTAACATGATTGGCGAAATCAGACCTACCGCGTCCAACGGGCATCGCTTCATCCTAGTGCCCATTGATTACTTCACGAAGTGGGTCGAGGCTGCCTCCTTTGCTACAGTTACCAAGAATGTGGTGGCACGATTCATCAAGCATAACTTGGTTTGTCGTTATGGTATACCTGAGAGAATCATCACGGATAATGGTACTAATCTCAACAACTCAATGATCACTGAACTCTGTAAACAGTTCAAGATTCAGCATCACAACTCTTTTCCTTACCGACTGAAGATGAATGGGGCTATCGATGCTGCTAATAAGAATATTAAAAAGATCATATAGAAGATGACAGTGGCATACAAAGACTGGCACGAGATGTTACCGTTTTCTCTTCACGGGTACCGTACTTTAGTACGTACGTCGACAGGGGCAACACCCTATTCTCTGGTATATGGAATGGATGTTGTCCTACCCATGGAGATCCAGATCCCTTCTCTATGGATTATGAAGGATGTGGGTTTGAGCGAAGACGATTGGATCCATACTCAACTTGATCAATTGAACTTAATCGACGAGAAAAGACTTACTGCTGTCTGCCATGGTCAAATGTATTAGAACGAATGATCAAGGCTTTCAACAAGAAAGTCAGACAAAAGTGTATTAAGTAGGGGATCTGGTAATCAAGCGCATCATACTGCCGCAAGGTGATCCCAGGGGCAAAAGGACTCCCACCTATGAGGGACCATTTGTAGTCAAGAACATATTTTCCGGTGGAGCCATGATTCTGACCACCATGGATGGTAACAGCCTTCCACACCCTTTCAACGCAGGCATAGTGAAAAGATACTACGCATAATAAAGACCCACTAGGTTGACATACCTAGGCAAAAATAAGGGCATCCCGACGAACCAAAAGGGTACGCGAAAAAATTAGGGATAAAAAATGAAAAAATCTGTACACCCGGCAAGTTGAAAACCTGAAAGGGCGGCTTGGGGTTAAAAGGGTATCACGGTGGACTGAAAACCCGAAAGGGCGGTCCAGGCAAAAATTAGGGATTAAAGCGTATCACTATATCCCATTGGATCACCTTGCGATCAGACCTCAGTAATCAGATATCAAGCTCAAACGGTACCGATTAATCCAGTCAGCTTCAGACAAGTAGCAAAGTGATGAGATGCTCAAAGACATAGGGGCAATAGCAGAATTGAAACCCAATGGTATCACTACACATAGCTGTTTTATTTTTGTATATAATTTCTGTAATAATTTCCATTTTTATAGAGGCGTTCTCTTACTAGAGCGTCAGCCTCCTTGTAAAAAACGCCTGTTATAGGAACATTTCAAATCAATACAAAGCGTCTTTTGAGTACAAAACTTTGTGTTTGTTTTTTCCGTTTTCTGTTTTGTTTTGCAAAAAAATGTCCAATGTTTTACTCTTGACATATGCATTGAATATGATTACTGTTCATAAATATCTGCATATAAAACAGAATGAGTGTTACTAAGAACTCAAAGAAACTGGTACAAAACCTAAATACCGACAGTTACCCCGTTCATCATGGTACAAGGGGCAGAGACAGTTGGAAGCGAAGTCACTATTACATATAAGCCAGTGATACCTATATTCCCCACATAGTCGAGAAAACCAAGGTCAGACCTTCGTATCCCCAAGAAGGAATTCCTTCCCCAGCAGGTTCCTTCAGAAAGCTGATATCTGCATTCCCCAGCCGAGTTTTATAACCATGAGCAGTTTATAAAGCCATCTCCCGAGCAGAGGTTATTTCTCTGACAGCGGAAGCTCAATCTCCAACATAGCTCTTCTCTCCAGCAATGGAAGTTCATCCCCAACTAAGTTTATTTCTCCAAATCAACAGATCTTCCAACAGAGTATCTCTCTTCCCCACAGAGTCATTCCCCCGCAGGATTATTCTCAGACAGAGTCTCCTCCGGAAGAATATTCTCAAGCAGAATGGATGTAAATCCCCAGCTAATCATCTTCGGTCATTATCCCCAGCGGAAACGAAGAATTCAACTCCTTATACTCTCCAGCAGCAGTCCAGGATTTATTTTCCCCAACTAGAGAATATCACAATAGCATTGCATATCCATACATCATGGCATGTGCATACATATTATACAACACAATCTCATTTATTTTGAGAACATCATTACTCAATACATTTCATACATCATGACATTACATACGACTAACTCTTTACCTTTCAGGGAAAGATGCAATCAAGTTCTCACAAGTTCTCTCTGGTTCAGTAAAACCGACACCAAGGTTTCTATTCCAGTTGAAGGTATTCCAACACTTTTCAAGATTTTCTTTGGTTCAGTCAAACCGAAACTAAGGTTTATATTCTAATTGAAGATGTTCTAAGACTTTCATCTGGGTCAGCCGAATTACTGCTAAGATTCTCCTGATTTCTATGCCAGTCAAAGTCAATCCGAGACCTCTCCCGGGTTCAGTGAAATCAATACTAAGATTTCTCTCCTAGTTGAAGACAACTCGAGACCTTTCCCTGGTTCAGTCAAATCGATACTAAGATTTCTATTCCAGTTAAAGAAGATATGAAGCCCGGAAACTGACCGGATAATAACTTGATTTCCCCAAATTACTGAAGCCTGGAGCATGACCAGATAACGGTATAAGACGCTGTGAAGTCTAGAGCATGACCAAATATTGGAAAGAGACACTGAAACCTGGAGCATGACCAAATAACAGTATGAGGTACTGTGAATCTTGGAATCTGACCAGATAGCAGTTTACTCGGCTAATTACTATTGAAGCCTAGAAACAACTGAATGTTAGTATGCCTTAAATTCAAGTTGAAACCTGGATGCAACTGGATAACCACTTAATTCCTTCTAAAGCCTGGAGCACGACCAAATAACAATTTTTGAGATTGCAAATCCTGGAACACGATCATATAACAAGTTTAATCTCATCTCCCCAGTAAGTCACTGTGAAACCTGGAGCACGACCAGATAGCAGTCAGTCTTATTATCCTCTACAAATCACTGTAAGGCCTGGAGCACGACCAGATAGAAGTTCATTTTCATCTCCTCGACTAAGAGATGATTCCCTAGTAGAGTAACGAACAACTAAAGTTCCTAAAATTCCATTTCTCCCAAGACAGAGACCAACATTCCTCAGCAGATTCCTCCTCAACGACATGAACAAGAATTCTCATAAAAGGAATATCTTTGGAAATCAACATCCTCTAGATGGCATCTTTAAGACCATCTCCAGAGATTCTCCGTCATATCTTCCGGATGGCATCTTTAATCCCATCTCCGATGATCTTCCGTCATCTCCTCCAAATGGCATCTGTAAGCCCATTCCCGATACTACCTACACAGTCCAGCACCATCTCAAACGAGTGCAAATTTCTGGGCACTCTAGTGTTCAATCATCTTCCACCTTCAGATTGCGAAAGGCAGACAACCAGTCTACATCCTCAGGTTTAAGAAGATTGAACAGGGGCAGCTGTTGTACCACAAAATTTTCCCTCTCATTTCACTCAAGACATGCCTCTAGAGGTCCTCAATTTCTTAAGGATAACTAAGGATTGACCAGACAAATCCTCCTCCTAAGGAAATAAGCTTCAAACTAGGGTTTAACTCCTCATCAAGATGGTTGAATTCCAAGGGTCCCAAATTATTTCCATGGTCCCAATATATTCTCAAGATCATCCATGTCAAGTTTCATGCCTTGCACAAGAAGTTTAATCAGTCAATTGCCCAGATGCCTGAAAATTAACTATACTAGGTCAAAAGTCAACTGTGGCCCACATACAGTCAAACTTCAAGATTTTTGGTCAAAATCAACATTTTGAATAGATATCCATCATTTGATCAAGGGTTGATCATGATTCCTCAAGGAATACCCCCAAATTCATCAAAACCCAAAAGTTGCTAAATTAGGGTTTTTGAGGAAAAGTCAACCAAACTTTGACCAATCATAACTTCTTCATTCTTTATCAGAAATTTTCCATCCAAGTCTCATTTTGAAGAGGATGCAATTCCCTACAACTCATGTTCATCCCACAAGTTCAAAATATGCACTCATCAAAAGATATGAATTTATACATTATAGGTCCTTTGGAAAAGTCAACAAAAACACCTTTTGGGTAAAAGCTTCTTACATGAACATGGAAGACCCAATTGAGATGAAACCAAAAGGGTTGTTTAGGGGACATCTTAATCTTTCTAAAAAATCCAAGAAAACCTCTCTAGGATTAAAATTGGAGGAGATATGCCTTGTTAAACTTGACCATTTTTGTAAAATTGCCAAAAGTCAAATGCGCTCAAAAGTGCATTTTTTGTCAAATGGGCCTAGCTTCTCATGATTGCATCTTGTTAGAGACATGGCCCACGACCCAAATCAGCATCCACACATTTTTTGCTTTATTTATTTATTTTTATTTTTTATTATTTAAAAGTTAAATTAAATCAAATAAATTACAAAAAATATAAAAATATTGGTTTTGATCTGATTTTTTGTAGGAATCAAATCCAATTAGGCTGGCATATCAGATCAAATCATGCAAGGGGTGATTAGAACAAAGATGGCATGATTAGGCCTATTTTGGAAACATATCATATAAGGAGAAAAACCAAATCAAATCTCCATGATTTACTAAGATACAAATTGTTTTTGTTGACCTAATATGCTCTAGTACAAATACAATGCGCAACCAAGGCAAGAAAGAAGGGTTTGAAGTCGTGAAAAGCATCAAACACAAAGTGAATTTTTAGTAAGAAAGTGTGGATCGGTTTCTACTCTAGAGGAATATTCAAAGCAATTCAAAGCCACCAATCCACTCCTAGACATCTCCAGAACACTCTCCAATCATTTGCAAGCTTCCACAAGCCCAAAATCATCACATATTACTCTCACGGTTTGTCACTTTTTTCCAAATTCATATCTCTTCATTCTTGCATTGTTAATATGTTTTGATTGCATATTTGTGTTCATATGGATGTCTGGAAACTTTTTGTATACTTAATTCCTAGATTTGATGCATAAACGATGAGTTACCATTATTAGGGTTTTGCCCTCCGTTTTAGGGCTTCTTGATACATGGAAAATTAGGGCAAAAGAAGGATGCCATTTTACTCGTGAGATTAAAACGAGTTGATTGGTATATTTGGAATTAATTTATCTTGCTTGTTTGAGATTTTTAAAAGATGCAGGGTTATAGCTACAGAAACAGGCCGTAGGTAAAGGTATCACACCTAAAATGACGGATCTGTGAGGAAGACGATGGTGTGTCCCAGCCTAATTGAGCAATTCAAATTTCGTGCATTTTCTTTATCATACTGACTCATATTTTATTATATTGTTTTTGTTTCTATATTATAACAACTAAACATTACAGCCCAGCGGTCAAGCGCGCGTTTGTAAAGAGAGGGACCTGGGTTCGATCCCAGGTCCAAACATTTTATATTTTCCTAGTTTCTTATTTCAGATCCAACGCGCGCCACCCTCCAGGGTCCACCATGCGCCCAAGATGCATAGCCATTAGATCATCTCCATCCCAGATCTAAACGCTCAGCAAGCAAAGAGTGTGGTAGACCATTAGAAGGGAGCTGCACTGGATCAGGCGCTGGGCAAGTTGGGCCATTCTCTTGGGCCTTTGGATTTTCAGCAATACACCCCCAGTTTGCTTATCACCATCAGGCCCAATTCTTTTTAATTATTTTCTAACTATTTTGTTTTTTAAAATAACATCAAAAATTTTTCTTTTTCATTTAATAAAAAAAATCACAAAAACATCCAAAATTATTTTTTCATAAAATATTCTGTTTCTTTCATTAATTAATTTAATTAAAATTAGGGAAATTTAATTATTTTCACAATTAAAAACAATTAGAATTAGGGTTTAATTTTGTACATAACTTAATTTTTCTCAAAAATAACCTAAATCTTTTTCAATTAGATTTCTTAGGGTTCTCCAATTATTCTCGCATTTAATTCGCCGCGCGTTTTAATTCTTTTTTTCTATTATTTTAACTGCTCCGAGATTGTAATAGTAATTAGGGTTTCAATTCCGCATCTTTATTTTCAGTCTAAAATAATTATGTATCTGCAAAAGCCTTGTAATAGCTAGGACATTAACTTTATCGCTTTAATTTCCGCAAACTATAAATTGCTTAGATGAATGTTAATAGGATTGTATGGAAAGACAAACTGAAAATTAATACGGTAGAAAACCCTAAATGTGCAAAGATAAATTAACTGAAAATTACACTCGCACATGCTCACTCCTAGGGTTTACTCCACTCTGGTGGCCTTCGGTAAACGGTCATGAAGTATAGGGTTTGTTAGTGGTTGTCCTCTAGCCCTGAAAGATCTAAAATGACCCATTTGGATGTTGCCTCGGAAAAAGATATTTAAGGCTTTAGGATGATTACTAACATTTCCTAACATTGCTTTTGTGATCGTACATGTCCCTTCGAACGTCCCTAAAAAACTCCAACGACGATGCTACCTATTTCTCAATAATGGGATAGCATTGTCTAAAAGGAAAACGAACAGACCTTTTTCGAGTAGGTAGATTAGTTCCTAGGTACTTGCTCAAACAAACAAAAACTTTTTCACACCAACACTTTCCAAACAAAGTTTTCAAAAACAAATTCGTATCACTCTTGAGGACAGAAACAAGGGTTAACACATAGTAAAACAAAACTTTTCAAAATAAGCACACACAAGCAGTTTTCAAAATGAGCAAGTACCTAAGAGCCCGTGGAAAACCACAGATAGAAAGGGTGCTAACACTTTCCCTTTCTATAATCTACCCCTGTACTCAGAAACATCTCGAAAAAGGTTTTTTCTCTTCTTTTTCCTTTTCCAGATTGGATAAAATAAAAGTCGGTGGCGACTCTTGCTTACCGCGACATTTGCGAACAAAAAATGTAAACCAGTATTAACAGTCAGTTCTGCCATCGTATCACAGTTCACAATACACTTTATGTTTGAATTCAAACCCTTTGAATAAAGTAAATAAGATAGTTTGTATCACAAGTAACAATGCAATCCATTCCTAATAGGATACACACACTAAAGTGCCGAGGAGAGAAACTCTTGACAGTCAAGGTCAAGGCCCTGGTTCATGTCCTTGAGATATCTTCGAAGAGGATGAAAGAATAATTTCACAAACATGGATCCAAAACCCTAATCTCTTGACAAACAAAAAGGGGAATAAACCCTAATCCGAGATCTGATGAATTTGACTAAGAAATTGCCTCGTAACTTGATGAGAAATAAATCCATGATAGCCAAACTTAAAAAACCTAATTCCACATAGTCCACTGCTCAAGATCCAGATGAAACTGCCTTTAACTGATGAAGGAACCTCAAAACCAACATGAAACCATAGTATTGCACAAATACCGCTTCTTGAACCAAAGTGCTTTATTCAATGAAATGCATGATATGAAAATGAACTAGTGAAGATGATGTAGATGAAATGTGAAGTCTAAGCCAGACACAAGTAAAAGGTAAGAAAAATTTGGGGTATGACAACTGCCCCTATTTAATCGTCTTAAACTTGAAGGTGAGATTGGTGTCAGACTTTCGAATATTCAAGGTAGAAGGAAAATAGATACCAAGACCTAAAATTTGTCCTAGAGAGATGGTGTAAGTATTATTATTTGTGATGTCTGATGGGGGATGGAAAATGAATTTTCAGGTGAACTGGTCATGATGGATAGATGTGGTTGAATAATGATAGCTTGTACTGGGGTAACAATGTCAATACAAGGTTCTCAGGGAAGTGGGTGTTAAAGTGACTGAAAGGATATGGTTGATGATGTCGTGGTTACTGAAAGTAGGATTAATGACAACATGATAACTTAAAGGCGATGGGTAGAACTCAACGACATCAGAGAATCTATCGTGCGGGATTCACGACCCAAAAATAAAGGTAAAGACAATGGGTAAAGATCGGTGTATGATCTATAACCCAGGAGAAAGGATAACATGAGGGTAAGAGCTATGGATGACCTATGAACCAAGAAAATAAAACGTGAGGGTAAGACCTACGGATGGCCTACAACCCTAGAAAAGATAACATGAGGGTAAGATCTACGAACGACCTATGACCCTAGAAAAGATAACACGGGGGAAGATCTACGGATGACCTATGAACCTAGAAAAGATAATGTGAGGGTAAGACCTATGACAACCTATGACCCTAGAAAAGATAACGTGAGGGTAAGATCTATGGACGAACTACGACCCTAGAAAAGATAACATGAGGGCAAGACCTACGGGTGAACTACGACCATAGAAAAGATAACGTGAGGGTAAGATCTACAGACGACCTACGACCCTAGAAAAGATAACGTGAGGGTAAGACCTACGGGCAACCTACGACCCTATAAAATATAACGTGAAGGTAAGATCTACAGATGACCTACGACCCTGGAAAAGATAGCGTGAGGGTAAGACCTATGGGCAACCTACGACCCTAGAAAAGATAACATGAGGGTAAGATCTACGGGCAATCTACGACCCTATAAAAGATAACATGAGGGTAAGACCTACGGGCGATCTACGACCCTAGAAAAGATAATGTGAGGGTAAGATCTGCGAGCGACCTATGCCCTTGGAAAAGTAACGTGAGGGTAAGACCTACGAGCGACCTAAGACCCTAGAAAAAATAACGTGAGGGTAAGACCTATGAGCGACTTATGGCCCTAGAAAAGATAACTCGAGGGTAAGACCTATGGGCGATATACGACCCTAGAAAAGATAACATGAGGGTAAGACCTACAGATGACCTACGACCCTAGAAAAGATATCGTGAGGGTAAGATCTACAAACGGTCTACAACCCTAGAAAAGATAACACGAGGGTAAGATCTGCGAGCAACCTACGACCCTAGAAAAGATAACATGAGGGTAAGATCTATAGATGACCTACGACCCTAGAAAAGATAATGTGTGGTTAAGACCTATGAATGACCTACGACCCTAGAAAAGATAACACAACAGTAAGATCTACGGATGACCTACGACCCTGGAAAAGATAACGCGATGGTAAGATCTACGAGCGACCTACGACCCTAGAAAAGATAACATGAGGGTAAGATCTACGGGCGACCTACGACCCTAGGAAAGGTAACATGAGGGTACGATCTACGGACGACCTACGACCCTGGAACGAATAACAAAGAGTATTAAGAGTTGGGGAGTGCAATGTACTGGCACCATGGCTTGTTTTGGTTGGTAATGTAATGACAAATATTAACTGGGCATGATAAGGTTGATGTTCTTTGTGGGGATGTTTTATTGATTTGGGGATTTCGTGCCTTGTACCAAATTTGGCTCATGCTTCATATGCATTTTGAAGTATATGGGTTAATGATCCATTTCGATGGATATGCTATGCGTTTGAGGATACAATGTAATATGCCATGATGATTATTATATGCAGAATGCAACCGATGGGGCTCATTGGAGTATGTTTTTCATTGTCTTGATATGCCAATACAGATTGGTGCTTGAAAACTTCGAGAATTGAGTTATAGCCTTGTCGAGGATGGAATATTGCTGAGGAGGGGTGGCTTGATCTGACTTTCCCTACGTGTTGGACTTCTTGTGGATGGCTGAGTAGAGACATGGATCTCCTTGAAACGTCAAATGTTTGAACACTTAGGGTAGAAGGCCTCATCATTACCCCATCCATATTTAACTTAAACAGAGTAGCCTTAGACATCACATTGAGCGAAGAACATGTATCTACCAAAAATCGAGATAAAACCATATCCAAACACTTCATGGAAATGTGTAGTGCTTTTTTGTGGGCTCTGCCTTCAACTGGGAGCTTATCATCACATAAACCCAAACAATTTCCTATAGCGATGTTGGTTACGATCCCTTCAAACCGGGCCACCAAAATGTCTTATGTAAATGGGTAAAACACAAAATCTTCAGTAAGGCATTACGGTGAGTCTCCGAACACAAGAGGAGAGACAAGATGGAGATCTTGGACAACGTCTGGTTGAGTTGATCCACCACTTTGTAATCACTTTGCTTAAGAATCCTTAAAAGCTTCTCCGATTCTTGTCCTACAGAAGGTTTAGGCTGGTTATTGATAACTTGCTTGCCCCTAGCCTTAGCTAGAGTATCACCATTAGTTTCTTTGGGAGGAGGTGGTGGGGGAGAAAAAATCCAGCCACTACGAGTCATGTTACTAGTTCCTGCGATGTTTGTAATACTCCTGTTAACCACCGGAGGACACTCATATTTTTTCCCAAGAATATAGACCATATTATACTCCTACGAAACTGATTTTGAGTTGTCACACAGAGGAGGAATATGAATTTGAGTTGTCGTAGGGGTAACTAGAGCTTGAATCATTAGTGGGGCAGTAGGAGCCTGAATCATCAATGGGGTGCCTGGTGTTACTGAGACGCTTCTCAAATAATAAGGAATTTCCAAGACATCAATCTCTTCTTTTTGAAATATCTTCTCTACATGTAAGACACCTTTATCCTTTAGTTGTTGGATAGCTGTCTTCAAACTAGTACACTCTTCAGGTTTAGAGGAACATGTTAAGCAAAAACCATGGAGTTCCTGCAGTACCTCGTGCTCCAACAAATGTTCTCTAACAGATCCTAATGACATCTAAGTATTAGGACCAACAGGGTTGAAATTTATGGCCTTGGTATCGAGGATGTCTTGAAATTTCCATTTAAATGCTCTACAATTCTCAATCATGTGGCCAGGGGCTCCAGAATGAAATTCACAATGATCATTAATGTCATACCCCCTGGGGAGAGGATTTGGTGGTGGACCGAGTTCACGCAGTTGAACCAACTGATTGGCAAGTAACTGAGGGAAAAGCTGAGCATAGGACATAAGAATAGGATCAAATCTTCTTTTGGGTGCTCTTTGTCTTTGTTGAGCTCTCGTACCTTGAGGTTGTTGATTCTGTTGTTAATAATTCAGAGGTGGTGTAAATTGTTGTTGTGGAAGATACTGTGGTTGAGGAGCGAAAGGCCATTGTTGGGACATCCAGGGTGTTGGAGTTGTAGCAGCATACACTTAAGGAACATGTTGATTAGGAATAAAAACAGGTGTTGGGAAATACGAAAATTGAACTTGAGGATATGCATGAGCTTTTTCTTGGTTGATTGTGACAACACTAGTCTCATCCTCTTTCTTCTTGACGAAACCAGAAAATGGCTTCCTACCAGTGCCAGTATTATTGTTGGTATTATTGGGGATACCTTGGATTGTTCCAGCCTTAATACAAGTTTCAACATGTTCTCCAATAATGACCATATCAGAGAAAGAAGTAGAGGTACTACTGAGCATGTGTTGGAGATAAGGACCTCGTGAAGTACCCATGAACAAATAAATCAATTCACGATCCAAGAGAGGAGGTTGGACTCTTGCATCCAGTTCAAGCCACCTTTGGGCGTACTCTTTATAAGACTCTTCAAATTTATGTATCATCCCTTGAAGTTGAGTGCGGCTAGGAGCCATGGCACTATTATAATAATAATGTTTCAAAAAGGCGTCAACAATCTCTCCCCAAGTACTGACATGAGTTCTTTCTAGTTGCATATACCAGTCCAACGGTGCCCCGATTAAGCTATCTTGGAAGAAGTGCATGAGTAACAGTTCATTTTCAGCAAAGGCTGCCATCTTGCGACAGTAGGGACGAAGATGAGTCTTTGGGCAGGAGGTGCCTTTGTATTTTTCAAAATCAGGAACCTTGAACTTGTGAGGGATAACTATCCCAAGCACGAGACACATTGCAGCAGTATTGAATCCCAAAGTCTTGATACCCTCCATGGCTTTGAGACATACTTCAAGATCATAGTACATCTTTATAGTTTATGTAACTTCAGCGGCGAGATTCACGTGGGGCTCATCAAGATCAATGACGTCATGATGGTCATCAACATCATTCCGAGGAACTCTAGTAGGGGTCTCAACATTTGCATTATTATTCCCTCCATTTTCAGAAGTGGAGGGGGCAGCAGGGGAAAGCTTGGCAACACTTTGATGTAACTCTTCTTGACCCTTGATAACAGCATGAAGGTTTCCATAAGTTGATCTATTAGAGTTCCCATGGTGTCCATATCTCAGCGGAGAGCATTCTGATATTCTTTGAAAAGATCCATAAATCTTCGCTGGTTGCTCCTTGTACGATAGGGATGTAGAAAAGTTGTCGTTGTTGTTTATTGAAGTCTGATGGAAAAGGGACCCCAATAAGTTTTGGCTGTGAATAATGAATGCATGATAATATGAATGAATATTTTATCTTCATTTTTGAGGAAATCCAAAGACTTGTCTATTTTTTTAAAATTTTTGTTTTCATTTTTGAAGAGATTGATCAACGAGACTTGTCTTTGGAATTCCTTAGATATGAGATGTATATACATGATGGTATGATGTCATGGTATGCTATGGCATGAGATTTCAGCTCCACATATTCTGGATAACAATTGTGTAGTCCTTTGCATAAGCTGAAAGTAACAGGATCAAAGGTCCAACGTCACAGGCATGGAGTCAAAGTAACCACCCATAAGGTATGTACTATGGATTTATCACCTGTCGAACAAGGTTCTAGGGAAACCTCAGAGTCTATGCTCTTCCTTTGGATATTATAGACGTCCCAATTACTCGGTAATCAGTAATATTCGTAAGAAAAACTCATCCGAGTGTAGCATCGCATGATAACTACTTTAAGATTACTCCGTTATAGTCTCTGCACTACACCTAAAAAACCCAAGATGTTTTAATGGTTCTACGGATATCAGCTTCTCTGGCCCCCAGGTCGAAAGCAACAATGTCTTCCTGATTACTCGATAAATAATGCTACATTCAAGGGGACCTCCACTGAGTGAGGGATCTCATGCCTCCTTCTTCGAGATTACTCCCTCAAAGTTAGAATGACTATATAGCCCGTCCTAATCCTAAGTGTAACCCCAAGTCCAGGTATAAGACTTATCAAATGTAATCACCCAACCCAACATCACAAAAGATACAACATATCTAGAATATGTGAGTAGCAATAGTATAATGCAATATATACAGAAGAAAATAAAGCAATAAATAAAGAGGTAAATAAAATAAAGCAAATAAATAAACACCCAAAGAAACAAAAAAAAACTAGGATAGACTCGCACTTCTCCCCAGCAGAGTAGCCAGCTGAAGCTACCGGCAAAAACATAGAGCCGCCACCGAACTTTATTTATCCCGTAGGAAGGGGAAATATCGAGAAAACCACAAGATGATGGATAAGATGGTCTTGCAACCAAGAGAGAAGGTAAGGAAGTCGATTATGCAAGGGGAAGGTATTAGCACCCCTCACATCCGTTGTACTCAACGGGATCCATTTTGTTTGTTTGCTTTTAAGAGTGTGTTTATCAATAACTATACTTGTAAGGGGAAATAAAGAGTTTTTTATTAGTGTGTTCGTGAAGGTCTCGCAACCCTTTGCCTACGTATCCAGTGAAGGAATCATAACACTGTAGTTTTTCTAGAAAATGTTGATTTGTTGGTGTTTTTTAGTTGGTGGCGTTAACGCATGCATTCTAGCAATAGGCACGGTCGGTATCGCGGTAGAATGGAGATAACATGCCCTTTTGAGGAATTTTTAATTCGTTGAGTGTTTTGCGAGTTTTGAAATGAGTTGGAATAATGGTTAAATTTTTTTTATATTTTTGATTTGTGAATGAGAAGTTTTAATTTTAATTACAAAATAAAAGTCAAAGGGGAAAGCCTACCCTAATGTTTTCATGCAATTGATGGGCTAAAAGTCTACCTCAACATAAGATGATCGAAACGGGATTTAATCGCCTCATGGAGTTACCTAAGGAAGTATGGTATCAAGATTTGAACAAACAAATGAATAAAGAAAGTTAAATTCTAAATACTTTTATGGTTTTTATCAAGTTAAATTATAATATATATTTTTTGTTGTTTTTTTTAAGGAAATAATTAAAATAAATTGTAACAATTAAATAAAATATAAAGTTAAAAGAGAAACAAGAAATATGGGAAAAAGGGGAAAAATGGTCTGTGCGGGTGTTGAACCCGTGATCACTAGTTTAACCTCTCAAAGCTCTTACCAATGCACCGGGCTTATTCATCTATTATTTTAACAACTCAAAAACTATAAAAACCAAAACTCATAAAATGGGTTGGGCTAGGCCCAAACCCGTATCCATCTGAGAGAATAGAGAGGGATTTGGATTTTTTGGAACCGTAATCCTTGCAAAGGGGCGCCACAGATGCTTTTATGGGGAAAGGAAAAGAATTAATTTTAATCAATTTTCAAAAGCTTAATTAAATAGAAACCAAATTATCCTCTTCCCTCAACCTCACACATCTTCCATCTCTTTGTTTCATGATCATGTCTCTCTCCCAGTCTTAATCGTCACAGTTCCTCAAACCCTTTTCCAATTCAAAACTCTCCGCCTCCCTCTCCCAATTCTCATTTTGTTCTCCTGCTATTCGCAGTTCTTTCGCTCAAAACAAAATCAACATTCGAGTACCAAATTTACAATACACGTAAGAAATAACCTCCTATAGTAAGATTCATACATGTAAAGCATATATCATCAACAAATATTGGACAAAGAGGAACAAAAATTAAAGCACAAACAAAAGAGGAAGAACGACAAACCGAGTCCAGATTTCTGCAAATCAGTAGCGTTTTCTGTCGATTTTTCGTGAATTTGATGAAATCAAGTATAATTTAAACTATTCTCATTCTTAGTATTCTTATAATTATGCTTACTGCATTGCAATTTGTTGTTGGTGGTGAGTTGTTCGGAGATACGAGTGTGTTACACTATTATGTTGTGGTTTTTAGTGCGACTATTAGAGGAGAAATAAGGTTGTTCTGTATGAGTTTTTTTTAGTAGAAATTTTCTATTTGAAATTTTCCTCTGTGTTTCTGTGTATTCTCTTTGTTTTGTGTTGAGTTACAGTGAGGTCAAAGTTGTTGAATGGTTCTGACTATGGTTTTGTTTGAATGATTTTGTGAGTTACAGGTTGAGGTGAATGGAATTATGCAAATGATAGGCTTGGTAGCAAGAAGTTTACAGAGTAGTTTATGGTCTGGTGTTTGAAGGTTGTATGATTGAAGGCATAATGATGATGTTAGCTGGGATTTACAGGGTGAACTGGTAGGTTTGTGATGATTTTCAGACAGAGTTTTAGGGAGAGTGAAGAGGTTTGTGTTTTTGACAGAGTTTTCAACTCTCTGTTTTTTTTGCATCCCCTTCTTACTGTCATTGGTTTCTTTTATAGTGAGATGAGGGTGGAAATTAGGGGGAAAGGTTATAGGGTTTAAACATAATTGGTTTACTGTTTTGATGCTTTACAATGCAGGTTGTGTTTGGTTAATCTTTGTGTAATGTTACATATTTTCGGAGGCTTGTGGCAGCATAATAGGCTGTTGTTGGACATGTTTAGAGTAGGTTTTTTGGACTATTTTGCAGCAGGCTTTGGCAGGTTTATGGGGCTGGGTTTTGACAACATTGTTCTTGCTATTTTGTAAAGTTTTGGACAATGTTTAGAGAGCTCTTTTAACAAAGTTGGTGACTACAAAATGGGCATAACAAAGAAAAGTTTGACATAGGCTTAGGAAATTGTTAATAGGATAATGTAACTTCTTTAGAACCCTTTGTAATCCAATCTCAAAAGACATGTAATTCCTTCTTGAACATTGTTGGTCAATCTTTCTTGTTTGAATGACAATCAAATGCTTGCATCTTTGTAAATCTTGAAACAATGGAATGACGACCGATGTTTGAATATTTTGTGAATCTTGCTTAAAATTTCTAATTTTCTAACTTCCTTCAATTTCAACCTCAATTGTATTCTTCGTGTTTCTTCAATCTTTATTAAGTACAAAGGCCCATATTGTGAGATGGATTAGAACTTCAAATGTGGCATAGGTCAAAAGATGTTATCCTAACAACTTAAACTCAATCCATGATCGTTCCCATCTTGTATCCTAACTTCCAACCCCAAGTAGTGTACATGACACACTTTGAATAATGTCACACTCAATCCACTTCTAGATATGAAATCCGTAAAAACATCTTGTTCCCGAAGCAAATTATTCACAATGCCTTACATCTCAGGAAATTCTTCTCTAATCAGATAAAACCTTGATTCCTAATGTACAAACCCTAACCGGTGGCATGAGAACAAGTGAGTTCGCATCTTTTCCTACATGAATTTTATGGCCAGATAAATCGCGGTTCTAGTAATTAACTCTTTTCATTGACAATAGGGAAGATCAAGCGAGATCCTAACCATGAGGGCACCATAAGATCACAGTTAACCCCAACCAATTGATAAATGCAAGAATAAGAAAATGCATCTCTCAATCATGGTTCACAAGACACTTTATCTTTGAATTCAAACCCTTTGAATGAAGTAAATAAGATAGTTTGTATCATAAGTAACAATGCAAGCCATTCCTCATAGGATATACACACTAAAGTGTCGAGGAGAGAAACTCGTGACAGTCAAGGTCAAGGCCCTAGTTCATGTCCTTGAGATATCTTCAAAGAGGATGAAAGAATAATTTCACAAACATGGATCCAAAACCCTAATCACTTGACAAACAAAAGGGGAATAAACCCTAATCTAAGATCTGATGAATTCGACTGAGAAATTTCCTCGTAACTTGATGAGAAAGAAATCCATGATAGCCAAACTTAAAAAACCTAATTCCATATAAACTGCCTTTAACTGATGAAGGAACCTCAAAACCAACATGAAACCGTAGTCTTTCACAAATACCTCTTCTTGAACCAAATTTCTTTATTCAATGAAATGCATGACATGCAAATGAACTAGTGAAGATGATGTAGATGAAATGCGAAGTCTAAGCTAGACAAAAGTAAATGGTAGGACAAATTTGGGGTATGACAATCATCATGCGATATAAATAAAAAATTCACACAAAGTTCCATGGTTTAACCCAATTTCCTTATTACTAGCCTTTCTATATCTACCTAAGTCATACTGGTCATTACGGACCAAAAGAAACTACACTACACGTGAAAACGGGAAAAAATCACGAAACAAATTTTTTTCCACCCAGCCTATTCGTACGTGTATGGCCCTGCTCCATACGCGTAATTCCTGGCTGCCTCGCCCTAATCCCTGCGTAAGTTACGCGTATGGCCAAAATGCCCAGGGTCCATATGCGTAATGCCTTATGCCTTACGTGTACGACCAGAGAGGGGATTTCCTTTAAAACTTTCCCAAAATCTCATACGTGTAATGGTCTTGCCATACGCGTATTGCCTTCTCCCCTTACGCGTATCATACGTGTATCATTAGATAGGCGTACCAGCCACGAGACAAGGCATGTATCATATGCGTAACGACCTTGGGAAGTCCCCTCATACGCTTAATTCCCCCTGGCTTACGCGTATGGGCAGTCTGCAAATGCTAGAAAATCTGTTTTCGCGCCAGTTCAATTTCCACTTGTTTAGAGCACTTCCAGGCTCCTAATTTGACCTAAAACAATGTTTTTACACATAACAACTTATAGACTTAAATTAATTTCATTAATCTATCATTCTATAGCAATTTTTTACATTCAAATTCTTACTTTAATCACCATCTTCATAAACCCATATTTTTCAGATTTGGATTTTCATGGAACAACACTACTACATAACAATTACCAACAACAGTTTACACCATTGACATCAAATAAATCACAAATTTATATGGATTCACATAGAGATAACATCAATCAAACTAAAGAAAGACATATATCAATTATACACAAAATATAAAGAGGGATAGAAACCCTCACTACCCTCTCATGTTATAATCACCCTTTACATAACCCATTCTTCCCCCTTACCATAGTTTGGAGCTTTAATCCTCAACAATGGTGGAATTCTTTCTTGCCCTAATCGTTCCTTCTCTTCTCTTCTTTATTTCTACGTGACAACATTTTTTCCCAATTACTTCTACCACTCTCCAAAATAATGTTTTATTCTTAATAGCAAATAATAATAATAATGGAATAATTAAAATAATAATAACTATAATAATAATACTAATAATAATAATAATAATAATAATAATAATAATAATAATAATAATAATATTAGGGGTAACTTTACCATATACTAATATTTTTATTAATAATAATAGTATATTCTGTCATTCACCAATATTATTATTATAACATAGACTAAGTTTAATTCTAATTATTTAACTAAAACTAAGTTCTCTTATACTCTTAACCATGCCTACATACCCTTAGTTATGCGAAAATAATTCAAAGTCAACAAACAATGACTAAATATTTAAATGGGGCGTTACAAGAAGAGTCAAGCAACTCTGAAAAAAAAAGACAAAATAACTTCCGAGGATCTAGAAACATAGGAGATCATCCAGAAATATCTGCAAGAGGAAGAGAAATCAAGGAAGTAACATGCTACGAATGCAAGGAGCCTGGACACTACAAAAATGAATGTCTAACACTCAAGAAAGAAATCACCAGAAAAAAAAGCTTCAAGAAAAATAGTTTCAATGGAAAGAAGAAAGTTCTTGTGGAAACATGAGATGACTCTAACTCTGAAGGATCAGAATCCGAAGAAGAGCATGCCAATGTAGCTTTCATGGCTACCACGTTAGAAAGAAACACAACAAAAACCGATTCTGACTCATAAGAGGTATTTTCTGAACTTTCTTGTGCTGAGTTAAAATCATGTTTGTATGAATCTCTGAATAGGTATCAGAAACTTCAACAAAAATTCAAGAACCTACAGAAGGTTCATGAATATGAAATTGAAGAGTGTGGTAAGCTAGAGAAATAAGTTTCTGAATAAAAAGGAAACTGTTTTATTCTAGAAAAAGAAAATGCTTTTCTAAACAAAAAATGTTCAAAACTTGAAGAAACTTTTTCCAAAGCTACTTTATCTTCTGAAACCATCTTTTACAAATATGATAAGGCATTTCAGAAATTCTTAAACAAATAGTATATGGAGAATAAAAATGGCTTTCATGATCTATGGTGTCAATAAAAATGGGAAGAACATAATTGGTTATGTTTATGATAAAGACAATCGAGAACTAAAATACTTTATGGGATAAAAATAAATCAATATCTAGAAACTACATATATTCATCAAAGCAAATATACAAAAGATCTCCTAAATTTTTTTGATATGTCAGATAGAAAACCTACAAAGACTCATATGCATCCTACATGCATTCTGGAGAAAGATGAGTGTAGCGGTAGAAATGTTAAGACTAAGCCATAAGATTGACTTAACTCGCACATATCAAATAAAAATTGCCACCACGCTTTATTATTTCCAGAGGAATGGGAAAAGAGCGAATAAACCCAAAAGAGGGGGGGGGGATCTAGGTATGGAGGTTGGTTATGAAAAGGGAAGGTATTATGACCCTAAACATATATGGTACTCCGAAGGAACCTCTTTAAAAATTTGTGTATTTTGGCTATAAAAGGTGTATACAAAAATAAATGGTAGAGATGAGAAAATAAGTATTTTAAACAAATTTTAACCCTCCGCGGTTGTGAACCTTTAGCACCTACTATTTTACCCCAAATTTTTTCCTCCCATTTTTCTTTAAAGCATTCTTTCAAGGCTCTTCAAATGGTCAAGGCACCCAAGGGTTGACTAGTCAAGATGCACCTCAAAGACCAAAAGCCTACAACTAGACTTTGGAGTTTCTCAAGGAAATTTGGTATGCAAAAGTCTCAAGTGGCTCCCATGTTTCTTTATAGGTCCTCAACAAGGCTCATGTAAAGTTTCAAGCCCTACATCACAAGTTTGCTCAGTCAATGACTCATATGCTTGAAAATAAACTATATTGATCAAAAAGTCAACTATGGTCAACATACATTCAAACTTCAAGATTTTTGATCAAATTTAAAATTTTGAAGTGATATTCATCATTTGATCAAGGTTTTATCATGATTCCTCAAGGAAAGTCCTTAGATCATCAAAAGTCAAGAATCGCCAAACTAGGGTTTCCTTAGGAGAAGTCAACTGAACTTTGACCAGGCATAACTTTCACATGCTTCATCAACTTTTCCCAAAACAAACCCCATTTTGAAGAAAATTCAATTCTATACGACTTTTCTTTTATTCTCAAGTCCAAAATATGCTTCATTTGGAAGATGTGATCTTATACATTATAGGTCATTTTCGAAAAGTCAATAAAAGACACTTTTTGTCAAGGTAACTTATATCAAGATAATATATCCAAAAGAAAAAATGGTCAACATAAATATTGTAGGGAACATCTTGGGATTTCCAAAAAGTCAAAGATCATCTCCAAAAGATCAAAATTGAGTAAGTTATCAGGTGCACAAATTGGGAAATTTTCAAAGAAATACATGGAATCTTAATTGAGCAATTTTTCATTTTTGCTTATTGGGCTTAATATTTTGGACTTCAAACATGTCCATGACCATGCCAAGGACTCATAAAATCACTCTTACCTTGATTTTCATTTTTTTTATTTTATTCATATTTATTTTGGTTTTTATTCAAATAAATACAAAACAAATTGCATAAAATAATAGATAATAGGTTTTGACACATGGGCTGATGATTTGGGTCAATATAAGGCCCATAATTTCATGCAAGGCATGTAGAAAAGGACCATATTCAATGTATGACAAGAAGGGAAAGAAATCACTAAAGCATGGCAACTTTTCAAATTTGTGACTTTGCTTTCAAAACCATGATCAATGCGTGGATTCTTGCCATGTTTATTCCCCATTCCATTCCTCTATAAATATACAAGCTAACCACAACCCAAGGAGACGAAAAGTTGTGAAATTCAAAAACAAGTTTCCATCTTCTCTCACTCAAAACCAGTGACTCCCTCATCCTTCTGAGACCTCTTGGAAGCGATCCATACCATTACTCAACCTACCACACGTCTCAGAACCTCTCCATATCATCCCTCCGATTTGGTAAAAATATGGTTTTGAATCTCTTTTGTTACACAATTTAAATCATTTCTATGCATGCATTCTTATTATTAATAATATTATGAGCAAGTCTAACATATTACATGGAAGGTTGGATGCAGAAATAGAGATTTTCCATGTTTAGGGCACAATCCAGATTTAGGCTCGAACCAGATGATACAACAGTGATCTGTTGAATCTAAGCCCGTATTTGAACTTAGAGGTTAATGTTATATGGAATAGACCTTTTATCTGGATTTAAAACTCACAAAAATGCAGGTTTTGTTCTTGGCCTAGTCGGCGAAGACGACTGGAGTTTAACTCTGGCGTCTTTGATTTTCGTTAACTCCGATGGGAGTCTGCATGGCATAATAAAGCAATACCATTGGCCTATTCGAATCAACAGCGCATGTGTTATTTTATTTTTAATAGCTTATGACTGATTTTTGTATATATTATTATTTGGTTATTTAAAACAACGAGTGAGTAGGTGGTCTGGTAGTGAAGAGCGCGCGTACAAGTTTAGAAGACCCGGGTTCGATCCCAGGTTTTTGCATTTTGTGTTATTTTTTTTCCAACTTTCTCTTTTTTTGCAGGTTTTTGGACTTTGTGGTTTGGGCCTGGATCCAGCCATTTCCTTGCACCCCCCATTTATTTTTTTATAGCGCCTGGATTCTTGGTTTGGGCTTGAATAATTTTTCTTCTCAACCCCCATTTTCTTTTTTGCAGCGACCCATCATTTTTTCTTTTTATTTTATTTTATTCTTTTCTTTTCTTTAATAACCATTTTCTTTTAATAAAAATCATAAAATCAAATAAAAATTAGATAAAGGATTTAATTGGTTAACTTTATTTTTATAATAAAAATTAATTAATTAAAATCATTTTTGAGTTTATTTTGCAATTAAAATTTGTTAGAATTAGGTTTCTTTCTTTAAGTTAATTTAAGTCTTTTCTTCTAAAAATCATAAAACAACAAAAATACCTTTCTTTTATCACTTAGAAATTTTTTAAGTTTTTATTTCTCCATCCTTCCATTTTTCTTTCTATCTTCCCCTCGCGCGCTTATTTACTTTCACAGTTTTTATTCTTTCATAATGATGTAACTGCCAAGGATGTAATAGCTTTAAAATAGGACTTTAATTTTATTTCCCCATTTCGGTTTGTAATTCCCCCTCCCCGAAGCCTTGTAATAGCATAGATTTAAATTCCCACATTTTTATTTTCGTACTGATATTAACTGTTAGATGAATGCTAATAGGATTGTATGATAAGACTAAAAGCAAACCCTAGCAAAACTAACATCCGAAGATAAATAAATGAAACACAACACACTCGCACACGCGCACCTCTAAGGTACCTCCACTTGTTGCCTTCGAAAAAAAGTCACATCCCTCGAACATTGGACACTTTAGCAAAGACCCTCGGTTAAAAACATCGTAGTCCCTCGATGACCCTCTGATGCTGCCTTCGGTAAACGATCTAGTCCCTTACGATAAAATTGCTAAAGTGCCCTACGAGTTGCCTTTATGGCTGTACAATGACCCTTGTCCGCCCCTCAAACAATCTTAAGTGAACTTATGTAGAAGTCACACCTATTTTGAGGTCGGAAATGATATGTAGATTATTCTCCAACAACATGTATCACAAGTAAGAAAGGGATAAGATGAAGATGGAGAAGATGTATCATATGAAATTAGGATTTCAAATGTCATCAACATCATTCATCCATTTTGGTGGATATGGTTTTTTAACATATCAACACCCAAGATCCAATGAAGTTGAGGAACTTGTCCAAAAACAACACCCAAATCAGGACCAAATAAAAACAATAAAATAACATTCCATAAAAAAATATTTAAATGATTAATAAAAAGGAAATAATTGGTAAGACACACAAAGTATATTAAAACACCAAATAAAATTCTAAAAAAAGGTCAGAAGTCAAACATGAGTCAATAAGTGTTGACAAAAGTTTTCAGAATTTTTTAAAGTCAGAAACTATTTTTTAAAATTCAAAGAAATAAGCAAAATAAATCAAAAATTGTAAAAAATAGTAAAATAAGAAATAAAAATAAAACAAGGTCACCAATATTGGTCAAGAGGTCATTGGATCCTTCCATATTTTTTCCAGAATTTAAAAATGAAGAAAAGTATTTTTAAACAATTAAAACAATTCAAATAAAGTAAAAAATTATAAAAACCACTAAATCATAAAATAAAATTGTGAAAAATTAAGAATCAGAAAGAGATAAATCAAAAGTATTTTTGGGATTTTTTTCTAAATTTTTGAAGTTGAGATGAATTTTTTAAGTTTAAAACAGTTAAAATATAAAATCAGAAAATAAAATTAAAACCAAAATAATGTGGAGCATCTGATCATTGTCAAACGCGTTATTAAGCAGATCCAAAGGAACTGGTGCGTTGTGCTTGCTATGGACCTTATTGAAATACACATAGAATCAAATAAATCTGGGCCAATCAAGATAAAACAATTGGCGCACTGTGATTTCTTGAGATGGAACATGTCATCGTCTTCAACCTCCAGCCTTCAAAAAAACCCAGGAAAATCGTGATTCTTCAAATGGAAAAATTAGAGGTTCAGACCAATGCCATTTGATTCGTCTCATCAAGATGAAGGCAACTGTACCATCACAAGAAAATTATTTAACTTGTAGCTCAGTCGATTTGAGAAAAACCAGAGAGTATTAAAAAATTTTAAAATTGAAAACAGATACATTAAATGCATCGATTGATCAAAATTAAACCATCAACAAGCATCAGTAAACATCATAGACCATTCTAATAATTTGAGTTAAAAGAATTGATGCCAATTACTACCTGAACAAAGTATGTAGAAAATGTTCTGAAACTTGACTTGGCTAGCACGATTCAGGACACTTCAATGCTTGGTTCTTATTTTGTTAGCTCCATGGAAGTTCAAGGATGAAGAATAAACAAAGAAATTAGATTGAAAGATGTTTTAAAACCAAATTTGAAGTTGCAGAATTGAGAGGTATGAACGGAGTTCAACAAAGGTTCTTTGGCTCTCCAAAGCTTGCAAAATGAAGTAAAGGAGGTCTCTATTTATAGGAGAGTGTGATGCAATGCTGAGAGAGGGTGAATGATAAGAAATCATGTGAAGTCGTGTGCACCCTGATCATGAGAAAAGTGTGACTTCTAACTCATTAAAACTCAACCAAAACTTGCATTTTAAGCTGCTAATCGCTTCTGGATGGTTGCTGAGCATGATTAGAAGTAAAAACACACAATAGTTTTGTGATTAGAGGCCACACTAACGAATTTCAATCTGGCTGTTTTGACAAATCAGTTTCAAGGTGCCAACTTTGAATCTATGGTGCACGCAACTCACGAGGCTTTAGGGCATAAATCTTGAAGCATTTGGAAGACGAGGTCAGAATCTTTACAATGTGCCAAGAAAGACATCATTTGGATGCTTGAGCAAAAATTTATTACCAATTGAATTTGTGAAAACACACAGATGTTTTGTACTTAGAAAAATTCTAAGTGTTGAACTTCAAAATGACCTATAATGTTCTTCAAAATTAAATGATTTTCTACTCAAAATTTGATCTTGATCTCTGAAGATGACATGTAGTAGACCTCTTGAATTAAATTATGGAATTGACATCACTAAAAAGTCATAAGCATTGAAAGAGTTATGGACTTTGGAAGATGATGAACAAAAATGGGGAAAATCACAAAAGACCTATAATCCTTTCAATTCTTCAACCACTTTCCAAGCATTTTCAAGTCTTGCACATAAAAATAAAATTCTAGTAGACATCCCTAAGATTATTGTAGAAAAATAATGGGCTCAAGGAGGTGAAAATTGACCAAGTTATGATCATTTGAAGTCATACCCTAGAATTCAAAGGCTCTTCAAGGAGACTTGTAATCTTTCTCAATCATTAGTGATCTTCCATTAAAAATTAGCCTTAGATCTATGAAGAGAGCTTGTTAAAGACCATTTAAAGAGAATAATGACTTTGGAGTCACTAAATTGAGCAAGAGAGTGTAAAAATGACTTCAAACCCATTTCAACTCTTGATGATTTTTCTTGAACAATTGGATCTTGTCATGTGAAGAAAGGTTGTTTTAGATGATGATAAGAATCCATAGCAAATATAACTAACTAAAAATGTTGAAAATTAAGAGAGTTATGCACTTGTGATCACTAAATCTAGTATTTTCTCAACTAGGTCAAACTTGTTGAGTCAACCTTAAATATCTTTGAACTTTCTTGGAAAAATAAAGCATGATGAATCATAAGAGGCCTTGAAATGATGTTGTCTTGAAGAAAACTCAAAGATGGAGAATAAGACTCAATGAAACTTGTTGAAGAAGGCATGAAAATAAACACATGAACCTATGAATCTTCTTAATGAATACCACCACCAACTTTGAGTAGGTCTTGACCTGAATAAAGTGAGAGAGCTCCTTGAACCACAAATCTTTGATGTTATAGACACGATCTTGAAGATTGAGCTCTTGCAATCCATTAGAGAACCATTTGATTGAGAACCACCCCTCAAACCCTATATTTGATGGCAAGATGAATGCAATTGTGATCACCTACAATATGAACATTCAAAGAAACATATATACACATATTGATGTTAGTTAAAAGAAAACATGTACAAGATATACAATTTAAGGTGCTTGGTAATCCCTCAAGAGTAAACTTAAAGATAGGATAAGGAGAGAAACAACCCTAATGTGTGTGTCTCAATGCATTGTGACATGAGATGATGAGAAATCATAAGCTCTATCGTGGTATGATAAGCTATTTTCTCTATATGACTGCTTCTCATCTAGATATTTTATTCAATGTATGTCTATGCTCTCGCTTTCAATCAGATCCAAGGGAAACTCACGTAACAACTATTAAGAGAATCCTAAGGTATCTGAAGGGAACATCTAACCTTGGCTTAATGTATAAGAAAACATCTTTAATACAAGTTGTCAGTTTATATGATGCAGACTATGCCAAAGATAGAATAGAACATAAATGCACTTCTGGAAACTGTCAATTTCTGGGTGACAATATCATCTCTTGGTCAAGAGAAAGACAATCAACTATTGCACTATCAACTACTGAAGTAGAATATATATCAGCATCACTTTGCAGCACTCAGATGCTCTGGATGAAAAGTTAACTTGAAGATTTTTAGATATACGAGAGTAACATTCCTATCTTTTGTGATAACACAATTGCTATTTGTCTAAGTAAGAATCCTATTTTTCATTCTAGAGCTAAACACATAGAAATTAAACAACATTTTATTAGAGACTATGTTCTGAAAGGGATTTTCGTTTTAAAATTCATAGATACAGACCATCAATGGGATGATATATTCACAAAACGCTTAATTGAAGATAGATTTCAGTTCATTTTGAAACATTTAAAAATGGAATTCTGTTCAAAATGAAATCTTCCTTAAATATGTGTTTTACTTCTTTTGTAAAAAATGTGATTATGACTATGTGAAAATAATTTCTTTCTTTCATGATACGTCTATAAGTTAGAAGATGTTTTGGTCAGAAATATCTCAATTCAGAAACCTTAGATATTCTTGACTTTGAGAATATCAACTTGTGTATTTTCAAACGAATGGCTATTTACACACCGTTTCAATAACATCTCGAGCAGTGGGAAATAATTTTGAGATTAGATAAAATGTTCACGTTTTACTCCTATCAGTTTTTATTTAAGGAACGGTTGAGAAATTATTGATGTTTTCCGTTGCAAATAAATGAAAGGAGGTTTAAGACTTTTGAACATATGAGTTGTGTTGTGTATCTTATTTAATGAGCATGTATTATGTATGAAGCATGTGGCATCCTATTTTGATGTTGTACTTTAGAAATTAATTTACTCTGATTTTTATATAATTTACCCACATGGAAATAGGGTGTTACAGCTTATCTACCATTGATTGGTAGAGAGCCATATCATTGGATGTGAGGGACGAGTGTGGGTCATCGTACAATCATTGAAGGTAACTTGTAAGATGTTTTTGAAATTGTCGTAAGGGACTATGATCGTTTACCTAAGGAAACATCAAAGGGTCATCGAGGGACTACGATCTTGTAATCGAGGGTCTTTGCTAAAACATCCCACGTTCGAGGGACATGATTGTTTTTATCCGAGGATACAAGTGTGGGTTACCCTAGAGGTGCATGTGTGCAATGTGTTTTATTTCAAGTATTTGTCTTGAATTAGGGTTTTGCTATGTTTTATTTTAAGTCTTGCCATATAAACCCTAATTACTAGCAATAATATGGAAAGCAATAAACTACAGAATTTAAATGTCCTACGTTATTACAATACTTTTGGGGATGGGGGATACAAATTTACAAATGGGGATGACAAGTAAAATAAACCATAATTACTATTACAAGGCTTTGACAATTACATAAATTGTAATGCGAAATAGTAAAACGCGCAATGAATGTAAAGTAGATAGAAATTGTTTTTTTGTGAGTTTTTTTAATGGAAAAGGTTTTATAGTTAACCTAATTAACTAATAAATTTACAAGAGAAGTTTTTTAAAAAAAACCTAAAGTCTAAGGGATTAATTAGTTAAGAAAATATTTTTGGTATTTTATTTATAAAATAAATAAAGTAACAATAAAATAGAATTAGAAAGTTTTTTGGCCTAATTATTTAAGAGAGCTATATTTTTTTGTATCTAAATAAAATAAAATAAAATATATAAAAATATAAAAAGTTTGGGCCATGTGTTAAAAAGTAAAATAGGGTGTGAGGTAATCAATTTAGTTAGGCCCAAAATAGTTTGTTTGAAATCAGAAAATGAAATAAGTAAAAAAAGGATAAACGGGCTTGTGGTTAGTGAGAAATCAGGGGGGGTGATGTTCAGCAAAAACAAATGAAGGCCCAAGCAAAAGGAGGCCCAAGTGCACTTTAGAGACAAAAACAGAACAAAATAAAATGTGAAAAATGCAAAAGGGTACCGCTGGGGCTCAAACCCAGGTCCCTACATACCAATGCTTTAACCTGCGCTTCTCTGCCACTGGGGTGACTGTTTCATCTGGTAATAATACAACTTGCACTAAATTTAAAATAAACTCAGTTCTGACTGTACTTCATCTTCTTCCTCGCACCATATTTTTGAACTTCTGAACTTACTCATTTCTCAAAACTGAAAAATCGTGTTTGAAGTTTGAGCACTCCTGGAGGTGTTGTGATGATCTGGATAGCTTCACTAGATTCCTAGGAAGCTAATGTAAAACTTACTTTATGCTGAGAGTGCTTGAATCTTCTTGTAGAAGTCAATGTCCAAATGACTGTTTTTGGAAATAGAGGATGGTGATGGAGGTGTTAAAGTTGTGTAACACAATCTTGGATAGGTTCTAAAAGATATATGGAAGCTTTGTGATTGATTTTTAGTGATAACACACGAGTGAAATTTGAGTTTGGGATTCAAGGTCAGAAATGCCACAAAAATGGAGTTTGAGAGCAATTCTGATTTTGGGAGTGTTTGAGGGAGTTTTAAGGCTTGTGCCTTCGTGTTTGGCTTGAAAAATAGTGCCTCTATATACAGGAAAGAGGTTTGAGGGCTTGAAGTGATCAAATTCACAAGATCACATGTTATGGTTTTTTGACTTGTTTTTGAAGCATTCTTGATAAACATTGTCCCAAGGTGAAGTACAAAGCAATCTATAGTAGTTAGAGGCTTTAAACATGCTTATATGATCTTGTATGTTGAGTGTGTTTAGAACAAACAAGTTAGAGGCTCAAGACAAGTTTACTTTGGGGTTAAAGCAACTTTATAAGAATGACAATGTTACTTTGTGCCTAAAATGGATGAATCTCTTGGACAATGGCTCAAATTCTTGGATCATAGCTCTAACAGCTGTGTAAAAAATTAATTATGGAGTTATTTTCAAGTTATAAACCTACAAAGCAAGATTTATGCAACATGGCTTGAGATTTGATCAAGTGTTCATCATCAAAATGACCTAAAATTCAAGAATGGATGTCCAACTTCTTCTCTTCGATTCTCCTAGCTCAAGCACGACCTCTTCATGTTTTTGGAAATTTTGGAAAGCTTTAAAAAATTTCTACAACCTCCATGTTGACCACTTTGGCTAAATCGAACTGGAGCTAGGTGAAAAATTACCAAGAAGTTGGGACAAAATCCTGACCAAACTTGTTGAAAATTTCACTAAGTGTTTTAGTAAAAATGTCATGACTTCATGGGCTTATATCTCCTAATCTAAGCACTTTTTGGACATCAACCCTTTAATACAAAGTTATAGATTTCATAAATATATACAACTTTCATGTTGAAAGTTTTCCTTGAATCATCTTGCATCTTGGTGAAAATTTGTCATGAAGTAGTGAAATTATCAAGGTTAAAACACTTAGAATTTTTGAAGTCTTGGAAATGTTGACTTTTTGTGGACTTTTATAGACTTTCTTGATTCTTGATGATCAAGTTTGATATTTTTGAATGTATTGATGAATTTTAATCTTTGAAATACAATATTGACCAAAAAGTCAAAGTTTGACTTTTTGTATATCAGTTGACTTTTTCAACAGTTGATCAAATTTCAACTATCAACCATTTGATCTTGAGAAATGATTTTAACCATGAAAATAGGTCAAGATATTGTGCTTAAGTCCTTAAGGTCATGCTTTAAGTCATTAGGTCATGTATTAGGTCAAAAGTTAATGATCAGTTATTCTCAATTAAAACCCTATTTTTGACAATTTTGCCCCTTTGATGATTTGAATGTTTTTCTTGAGGAATTGTGATCAATCCTTGATCAATTTATGAATATGACTTCAAAATGTTGATGTTAGCCAAAAATAATTAAGTTTGATTTTAGTTTGACCATAATTGACTTTTTACCCAATACAACTGATTTTCAATCATCTGAGCAATTGGCTGGGCAATTTTGAGATGCAAGACTTGAAACTTGGCATGAGCATTCTTGGAAGTCTATAATGAACCATGAAAGTCATTTGAGGTATTATAAGTCCAAATTTACTTGTGAAAACCAAAACCCTAATTTGTGGTCTCAATGCTTAGGAGGTGAGTTTGTCTGATCAAGTCTTGAGAATCCTTGAGCATTTGAGATCCTTTGTGAGAAATGTCTTGAGAAAAGAGAGGGAAAATTTTGGGGTACAAAAACAAGGGAGATTGGGTTCCAAGGTTCTCAAGTTATTTCTATTGTTCTTCATAGGTCTTCAATAATGCTCATGTCAAGTTTGAAGTCCTACATCACAAGCTTGCTCAATTAATGGCTCAGATGATTGAAAGTCAACTATATTGGGTAAAAAGTCAACTATGGTCAATATACAGTCAAACTTCAGGATTTTTTTGGTCAACATCAACATTTGGGAGTGAAATTCATCATTTGATCAAGGGTTGATCATGATTCCTCAAGGAAAGTCATCAAATCATCAAAGGTCAAAAATTGCCAAATTAGGGTTTCCTTAGGAGAAGTCAATTGAACTTTGACCAAGCATAACTTTTACATGATTTATGAATTTCCCCCTAACCAAAGCCCATTGTGAAGGAAATTCAAACCTCTACAAGTTTTAAGTTATGCTCAAGTCCAAAAAATGCTTCATTTGAAAGATATGAGCCCATACATTATAGGTCATTTCATAAGTCAACCAAAAGACACTTTTTGTCAAGGCAACTTACTTTAAGATAAAGTCTCCAAATGCAAAAATGATCAAAATAGAAACTGTAGAGGACATCTTATGCTTTTAAAAAGGTCCAAGATCACCTTCAAAAGATGAAATTTGAGCAAGTTATGATTTTCACAAGTTGGAAAATTTTGAGGAAATGCATGAAATGCAAAATGAGTAAACTTGGAATTTTGGGCTTTTGACTTGACTTTTTAGGTTTCAAACATGTCCATGACCTTATGAAAGACTCCTAAGTTCACTCATACCTTGTCTTATATTTTCTTATTATTCTATTAATATTTATTTTGTTTCTATTCAAATAAATGCAAAACAAATAAAATGAGGTACAAGAATTGGGCCAGGCGCGTGAGTAGTCTCTTAAAGCCCAAAACAACTCAGCATGACATGCCAAAACCGTGTGATATGAAGAAGGCAAGCAATATCTCATATTTGGAAGTTTTTTAATGTGTTATATGCTTGTCTCGTAAGCCATAAATACATTTGTTCCTTCCATACATATTCACCCTCATTTCCTTCCTCTATATAAGATCTACCAAATCAGATCAAAAGGCAACGAAAACACTTCCTAAGAACACCTCCAAATTCACAAAATCACAAGAAAAGTGCAAACTTGCAGTGCACAATCCAGCCACCCACAATTAAAAATAAAATCTCTATTCATTTTATGAGGATTAGTGGAGTAAGTCAGGGCCATTTCTGATGGTCTCCCACGCTTGATCGCCATACTTTTATTTTCCGCATTTTTCATTCCATTGATTTTAAAGTATTTCTAACCATCTATATCTTTTTGGATGATTGTTTAGAGTAGAATAGAACCCTAACATGCAATCTTGAACGTCTAAATCTGGATTCACCATTTTTGGACCGTGCTAGGGTTTCTCATTCGAAACCCATGATTAAGAAAGTTTCAGCCAAAACGGACCCTATTTTTGAACTCAGGAGGAAATTTTAAGTGGGATAATATGTTTTGCATGCTTTAATATTGTGTATTTCACAGGTTCAAAGAAACCCCTCACTGGAGAAGATGGTGAAAACCACCATGGGCGGTGGTTTGACATTCTGACCATATGCGTGGCAAAATGATACACGATGATTGGTTCATTTCAAACTAAGGCGCGCACGGTTCTTTTGTTTGGCTGACATTAGTTTTCATTTTAAAATATAATTTTTTTTGTTTGATTTACATACTGGATGTAATAACTGCCCCAATGATAAACATGCGTGTATGAAGGTATTAGTGTGCTAGGGCATGGGTTTGATCCATGCCCTAGCATGTTATTTTTCCAACTTTTCCCTTCCAGATCCAATATAGGTCATGTCCGACACGCAATGATGTATCCATCACATCATCACCATATGATCCAGATCCAAGATTCTAAATCATATCTCCATGCAGCACCCTCAAGAGCTTCCCACACGGGCTCAAGCGCTAGAGCTTAATGGGCTTTGGATCCAGATTGCATCTCACCCCCCCCCCCCCCTTTTTAATTACTTTCAGGCCCATTCTTTTTTTTTTTTTGATATTTATTTTGTTTTGAATAACTAACTTTAAAAAAAAAATTAATTAAATCATTTTTAATCAGAAAAATCACTAAAAGTTAGATTTAGGTTTTGGTTCATTAATTTAATTTTTGATAAATAAAAATTGATTTAATTTAATCGCATTTTGATTTTATTTCATAATTAATTTATAAACTAATTAGAATTAGGTTTAATTATTATTTTAATAAAACACCAAAAATATTTTTCCCAACGCTTAGAAATTTTTTAGGTTTTTACATCTTTCCCTTTTTTACAATCTCAGCCACTTATTTATTTTCGCACTATTATTTTCATAATTATGTAACTGTTAAGGGATGTAATGGATAAATTAGGGTTTGCTTTACTTTTCCCCCCATTTTTATGGTTTGTAACCCCCTTCCCCGAAGCTCTGTAATAGTCTAGATTTATTTTTCCGCAATTTATTACTTTTCTTATTACTGTTAGATTAATAGGATTGTATGGAAAAGACATAAAAACAAATGATAGCTAACCATAAATCCAAGACAAAATAACTGAAACACAACACACTTTGCACGCGCATGTTGCATTTGGTTTTTAAATCAAGAGTTGCCACTACTAGTTTTTATCCTAAGGAAGGGCATCTAATAGGAAACCCTAATTTACAAAACAGAGATTCTAAGTTTCGGACTTCTTTAGACGAAAGGAAGGTGTTAGGAACAGAGATTCTTAAGGATACTAGGTTTAGAGGGTTTTAGGTTTAACAGTTAAGTTCAAAAGGGTTTTAATTTTTTAATAGGGGAACTCGCCACAATTTTAGTCGTATGCTTACGTATCCTCTTATGAGGAATCAGAGTCCCAATTCGTAGTTTGTATGGGTTTGTGTTTTTTAGGGGTTGCAAAAGTATTTTGAATTACCTCGCATCTTGACCTGGTGCAGAGATAGCGGAAGTTTAGACCAAATGCACGATTTGTCAAAATATATTTGGACCCCTTTTGCAAAAAATGTTGTTTAGATTAGTTTATTGCGAAAAGAAATTTAAGATTTGTTAGATATTCTTTAATCATATTAATTGCAAAAAATTCTAATTAATGCATGATTTAAAAATTTAATGCAATGTAATATAAAAATATATACATGAGTTTCACCAAGAAAATAATTATTTAAATGATAACAATAATAATATTTGAAAATAAAAATAAAGTACTGAAAATAATAATTATTATAAAAAGGAAAAAAGTAATAATAAGGAAATATAATAATTATAAAAAAATTAGAAAAATTAAATTAGTTTTCCAATGGGGGTGTATTTTATGTTTTGAAGTAAAAGCATGGGGGTGTTAATAGTGAGGGCCTGAATTCAGATATTGAATTCAGGCCCAGTTGGCCTGGGGGTGCATTTTTGTACCTAGCGAGTAAATAAGGGGTTTAAAGAGGAACTGGGTCCAAGTTTAGATATTGAACTGGGCCCAGAGGTAAGGGGTGTCACTGGCCTGAGTTTAGCAATTGTGAATAAGGGTGGTGTAAAAAAAAACGAGCTTGGTCCATTACGCGTGTTCGAGATGCTAGGATATTCGTATGTATGAGGGCGCACGGGTTTTACAGTGGACTTGGCCTTATGACCGTCCGATACAGATCAAATAGACAAAAATTGAGGGTGCACAATTATTATCGTATACGCGCATGTGTCATATAATTATAGTATACAAATTGTTTTATACATTTTCATGTATCATTTTAATTCAAACACCCCTCATCCTCTCTCATTTAACCCTGTCCTTAATCTTCTTCAACACCGAACCCTAATCCTAAAACCCAACCGCAGAGGCGCCTGTCCTAAGCCTTCTCTCATCTATCGCAACCTCAATCAAACAACCGACAATAATATTAGAAGCAAAAGCTAATCTATTTAACTCCTTCGCGAGTACTTATTCTGATTCTACTTCCAATCGATTAGGTTCTAATCCTCCTCCCTTTTCTTGTTTGCAGGTCTCTGTGGAGCTCAAAGGTGGTGATGGTGTGACTAGACTGTCAGCGGCGATTAGGATTTCAGATGTTGCAACCCTAACCACTCTCCTCATCTCTTCAACAAACTCGGGTATGGGCTCTTTGTTCTTCCGCTTCGTCTTCAAATCTGAGTCTTCTCCAATTTTCCTTTGCTTCATCTTCTTCCAATTTTTTTCTCCTCCTTGTTTATGTACTTTGATTCAGTATTTTTAGGGTTTTGTTTTGTAAGCAATTGATGTTACAAGCTTATATTAGGGGTTTTAGTGAATTTAAGGATTTGATTGTTCTGTAATTGATTCTAAATGTAATTTCTGGATTTGGTTCAGATTTGATTCAGACTGATTTGTTTGTAATATAATATTGATTATGAGATTACAAGATTTGATTTAGTAATGTTTTAATTTTATGTTAGAAATTGTGGGCTTTGAATTGGATAACAAGATTCTGTGTAATTTTAGATTTACTACAATAAGATTTGATTTAGTTTTTTTTCAATCTACACAGTAAGTGTTAATCTCATGAAATGCACACGTTTTTCCCTTTGATTTGTACAGCATCAGTTTGCAACTCTTTCCAAAAAAGCTTTTAGGCCTCGTACACATTACTAAACGAATTTGGGCTTTAAACTGTATAAAAGATATCCTCTACCGAGTAACAATTTTCGTTACAACAAACATTTCTTACGGACTGGGCCTGAATTTTAAAAGCCAACCTTTTTCCAACATTAAACTCGTATCTTTTTCAAAACAGACTCTTAATAAAATAATTATATAAAATAATAAAATATTTTAATAATGAAATAATTATAATAAATTTCTTAAAGATTAAAAAAAAAGTTTAACAGCAATAACAATTTTTTTTAATAATATTCTCTTAATAATTTGTAAAGAAATATTTATAGTAAAATAATAATAACATAAGAAGTTTTAATAATAATGCTTTTTTCCTAAAATAAAACAGTAATAAAACGTCAAATGGGATAATTAAAAGATCTCAATGGGCCTGCAATTCCTAATCATACCCCACTCTTTGCTATTCAACTACCTGGATGAAATGGTCTAAATGAGTCAATGCCAAATGGGCTTTTAATTGGAATTTCTCCTCCTCTCTTTATTAAAAACAACAAAACCTAATGGACCCTTATAATTAAAATCTTAATTTCCTTTTGCGCCAGTTTCTAACATTCGAATCTCATAGACCATTGGCCAACATGCTTCACAAATGGGCCTACAGGTATATGGGTCTTTGCAATTTAGAAAACCCCGCTCCCTTGAATTAAGACACACCCCTTTGTTGACTTGGATTCTTAAAAATGGGCCACCAGATATTGTTGTACCATCCTTAATCAAAACATTTCTCTTCCACTTTTAATCTTGAAAATATGATCATAAAGTTAGGGCAAATTTGGGGTACGACAACTGCCCCTATTCAATTATCTTCCAATCAAATAACATGAGAGTACACAAGTCTTGCACATTCTGATTGGGAGTTTATTGAATACTTGGAATACCCCAAAATTTGTTAGATAAACATAAGGTTACGCTGATATCGTACCCTTAAGAGTCTTGAGGAAATAGGCAAACCGGATGATATATCGCTTACCAGGATTTGACGACGAGGTAGATGATTTAGAGCTTGAGAGAATAATATAGTATGTTCTGGTTTTATTTTTCTTATTCATGCACTTGAGGGATGGATAAAACAACACTTGGTAACGCATGGCTTCTTGGAGACTGAGGCACTAGGTTATGTTCGTGAATCACTGCGTGGAGTCTTAGGTGATGAGATAAATTTTGGAATTTGAGCATCACTGTATGGATTCTTAGGAAATGGTCTGTATCATGGAATAGGGAAACACACTACTGCGTGAGTCTTAGGAAATGGGTTAGGTTTGTGAATCGCTGCATGGAGTCTTAGGCGATGGGCTAGATTTGGATTTCAAACGCCACGACATTGAGTTTTAGGCAATGATCTATGTTGGGAGTGTCGCACATTACTGCATGGAGTCTTAGGTAATGGGTGAAGAGGGGGAAACACATCGCTGCGTGGAGTCTTAGGAAATGGATCATTTTACACTACTGCATGGAATCTTAGGCAATGAACTAAGTTTTGCACATTACTGCCTGGGGTCTTAGGTAATGGGTAAGGAGAGAAAAATACATCTCTGTGTGGAGTCTTAGGCAATGTACCGAGCTTCACACATTACTACATGGAGTCTTAGGTAATGAACTACATTGTAGAGGAAAACAGAACTGCATGGAGTCTTAGGTGATGGGATGAACATATCATGGCATGGAGTCTTAGGTGATGAATCTTATTTGGCTTTCGAACATTGCGGTGTGGAGTCTTAGGCAATGTAATGGGTTTCACACATTACTACATGGAGTCTTAGGTAATGAGATGCATTGTAGAGAACACATCACTGCATGAAGTCTTAGGTGATGAGCTGAACACATCACTGCAGGGAGTCTTAGGTGATGGGTTGAATTATAGAGGAAGTGTGTTTTGATGATTAACCCTTAGATAGCTAAATCGAGGGTGAGATTGTTTATTTGCTGGTTGTTTGTTTTCAACTAAGGTGAAAAGTTTGATAGGGTCGAGGGATAATGAGTCTGCCCGACGTATGTTTTGAGGAACGTCATGTATGATGTATGTGTATGATGTCTTAGATTGATATGGAACCCATAGTTTATGTGAATTGGGTGTCTGTGTATGCAAAATGCGTGCAAAATGCTTGTATGCCTTGAAATGTTATAGAAACTATTTCTGGCCTTATCTCCTTTAAACCATTGGTTTTGAGGTACCAATTCCATGACGTTGTATGTTAAGTCATCGTGGTATCCTTGAATTAATTTGAACATGGTGAAAAGTGTTAGCAAGATCTTGATTCTTTATGTTGTAGGTGTAGGCGTAGGTGTAGACGTGTGAATGGACATATACTTTTGTGTTGTAAGTCTAGGCATAGGCGTAGACATGTGTTTGGACGTAGACGCGGATTTTTTGTTGTTGATGTTTTTCTAACCAAAATGCGTTTTCGATGTTTTATCAAATGCTTTTATTTGTAAATCCCCCGAGATGATTTCAACATAATATTTATAAGAAATAAGCGTAGTATTTTGTAAACAAGTATGAAAAAGGAAAAACACAATTTGATAGATGAAAGCGAAAAGTAAATGTTTTATTTATATGCCTTTGAATGGGCGAAAGTACAAGATGTAATTCCTTAAAAGAGGTAATTACAGAAAGTTTTTTTTAAGCTATAAATGGCAATGAAAATTATAACTGTTACTGCTATTCCCAAACATCCTCTTAGTGGCTCCTATCTCCTTTGCTTCTGAGTCGTATGATCTAGATCCATCTCTCCCTTCTTGGTTCATATTCGTAGTTCTTAGATCGCAGTCTTTTTATTCTTTATTTCTTTTTGCATAAGATCCCTAATTTTTTCCTGGATCGCCCTTTCGGGTTTTCAATCCACCGAGATATATTTTTTTGTAAGTCCCTAATTTTTTCCTGGATCTCCCTTTACGGTTTTTGATCCACCGGGATGCTCCTTTTTTCTCAAGTCTCCCATTTAGGGTTTGAGCTTAGCGAGCTTTTTATACATAGTATTTTTTGACTGCGTCTGAATTTGCCGGATGTGGTAGTTCTTCCCCATCCATTGTTGTGAGGATGAGACCACCACCAGAGAATATTGTTTTTACTACGTATGGACCTTCGTAGTTGGGTTTCCATTTACCACGGGAATCGAGGTGAGGTAGAAGAATATTTTTGAGCACTAAATTCCCTTCTTTGAATATTCGAGGAAGAGATTTCTTGTTGAAGGACCTCTTCATCCGCTTCTGATGCAGTTGACTGTGGCATAGAGCTGTCAAGCATTTCTCTTCGATGAGGTTGAGCTGATCAAGTCGCGTTTGAACCCATTTTGTTTCTTCCAACTTTGTTTCCATTAGAACCCTAAGCGATGGTATCTCGATTCCAAATGGAAGTACTGCCTCCATGCCATATACCAGAGAGAAAGGGGTCACACATGTTGATGTGCACACGGAAGTGCGATAGCCGTGTAGAGCAAAGAGAAGCATTTTGTGCCAATCTTTGTATGTCTTTCCCATTTTTTGAATGATCTTCTTGATATTTTTATTGGCTGCCTCGATGGCTCCATTCATCTTGGGTCTTTATGGTGAGGAGTTATGATGCTTGATTTTGAAATTATCGCACATTTCCTTCATTATCTTGTTGTTTAAATTAGACCCATTGTCTGTAATAATTCTGCTTAGAACCCTGTATCTACATATAAGATTTTGGTTGATAAACCGCGTAACCAATTGGCTTGTCACATTGGTGTAGGATGCCGCTTCTACCCATTTGGTGAAGTAATCGATGGCTACTAGTATGAAACGGTGTCTGTTAGATGCCTTCGGCTCGATCATATCGATCACATCAATTCCCCACATTGAAAACGGCCAAGGGGAGCTCATGACATTCAAAGGAGTTGGTGGCACATTTATCATATCGACGTAGATCTGGAATTTGTGACACGTTTTCGTATAGTGATAACAATCGGATTCCATTGTTAACCAATAGTACCTTGCTCGCAGAATCTTTATAACCATAGAGTGCCCATTTGTATAAGTTCCAAAAGTGCTCTCGTGGGTTTCTCTCATGAGCGTATCTGCTTCCTATTTCTCCACACACCTGAGTAGTACCATATCGCAGTTTCTTTTGTATAGAACACCATTACTTAGAAATAATTTTGAGGCTAACTTCCATAGAGTTCGCTTGTCAATGATAGATGCATTTTCTAGAAGATCTTGCCTTTCAAGGTATTTCTTGATGTCGTAAAACCAAGGCTTATCATCTGACCCTAATTCAATAGCAAGGCAATGTACAGGCTCTTCAAAGTGTCTGATTATGATGCATGGTTCATGGTTTAGCCAAGTTACTTTGAACATAGCTGATAGAGTTTCCAGAGCGTCTGCCATTTAATTTTCTTCTTGTGGAATGTGACTGAAAGTGATCTCCTTGAATTTCGTAGCCAACTTTAAAACATGATCCTGACATGGAATAAGTTTTGGATGTTTAGTATCTCATTCACTGTTGACTTGGTATATGACTAGCGCGGAATCTCCAAATAGTTCAAGGTGTTTGATTCTCAGATCAATGGTAGCTTCCAGTCCTAGTATACATGCTTCGTACATGTCAATGTTGTTGGTACAGTCAAAACATAACCTTGTGGTATAGGGCTTGTGATAATTCTTTGGATAAGTCAAGACTTCCCCTATGCCGCGCCCTAGGGCATTCGAAGCCTCGTCAAACATGAGTATCAATCGTGCCCCTGGTTCGGGTCCTTCGTTAGGTCCTGGTATTTCATAGTCACCTATAACCATGACATCTTCGTCTAGAAAGTATAACTTCATATGTTGATACTCTGGCAGCGGTTGGTGAGCTAAATGATCAGCTAGTACACTACCCTTGATGGCCTTTTGATTAACATATTGGATGTCATATTCTGATAGTAGCATTTGCCATCGGGCGATTCTTCCTGTAAGAGCCAGTTTTTCGAAACGTACTTTCGAGGATCCATTCTTGCTATTAACCATATGGTGTGGGTTAACATGTATTACCTCAACCTCTTAGTAGCCCAAGCCAATGCCCAACAAGTTTTCTTACGGAGATAATACCTGGTTTCGCAGTCAGTAAATTTCTTTCTGAGGTAGTAGATTGCATGCTCTTTTCTTCCTGTTTCGTCCTGCTGTCCCAAAACACAACCCATTGATCCTTTGAGCACTGTCAGATACATGATGAGTGGTCTTCCGGGAACTGGCGACATTAAGATTGGTGGCTCTTGTAGATACTGCTTTATTGTCTCGAAGGCCATTTGGCAATCATTATTCCATACTACCGTTTGATCTTTTTGCAATAATTTGAATATAGGCTCACATGTAGCTGTTAGATGCAATATGAACCTTGAGATGTAATTCAATCTCCCTAAGAAACCACAAACCTCTTTTTCTGTCCTCGGTGTTGGCATCGCTTGTATAGCTTTTACCTTGTCAGGGTCTACCTCGATACCATGCCGACTTACAATGAAACCCAATAACTTGCCTAATTTGACGCCAAATGTACATTTATTCGGATTCAACCTTAATCTATATTTGCGCGGCCTCTAGAATAACTTTTGTAAATGTATGATGTGTTCCTCCTCCGTGTGGGATTTGGCGATCATATCATCTACGTATACCTCAACCTCTTTATGAATCATATCATGGAATAGTGTGACCATAGCCCTTTAATAAGTTGCCCCTGCATTTTTGAGACCGAATGGCATTACTTTGTAGCAGAAGGTTCCCAAAGGTGTCATGAAAGTGGTCTTTTCCATGTCTTCGGGTGCCATTTTGATTTTCTTATAGCCTGAGAAACCATCCATGAACGAGAATATTGAGGCTTGAGCCGTATTATTTATAAAAATATCTATGTGAGATAATGGGAAGTTGTCTTTGGGGCTTGCTTTGTTCAGATCTCGATAATCCAAACATATGCGTACCTTACCATCTTTCTTGGGTAGTGGCACAATGTTAGCTATTCACGGCGGATAATCTACCACTACTAAGAAACTAGCGTCAAACTGTTTAAGAACCTCTTCTCTAATCTTTCTAGGCATATCTGGACGAGTTCTTCTGAGTTTTTGCCTAACCAGAGAAAAAACTTCTTTGAGAGGTAGTCTATGTACCACAATGTCTGTATCTAATCCCAGCATGTCTCTGTAGGACCATGCAAATATATTCACGTACTCATGTAATAGCTTGATCAGCCTTTCTTTGACGCTCCGCTCTAACATTGCCACTAGCTTGATTTCTTTTAAATCTTCCTCTGTGCCTAGATTAATGTTCTCAATAGCCTCTTGATACGGTTGTATGTTGTCAGCCTTTCGCTCTATTTCCTGTGCCATTTCTTTAGAACGTTCAAGATCTTCATCACCTTCCTCTTTAGCTTGGTTTATAGGAGCATCAAAATTATATCGGATCGCAACAGAACCATTATCGGTGGTTTTAGGCATGGATCTGCATGTTTGTCATGTTTTGGTGCAGATTTTAGTATATGAATTTTGAAAATGCATATGAAGAGAAAGTATTGCCAGTTTTTAATTTTAAGAGATAAATGCAAGAGAATAGAAAGGATCTTGATTGAAAACAAAATATAACTTTTATTAGTTGTAAATATTTTCTGAAACAAAATGGGGGGGACCCTTACAAGCAACCCCTATGCCTCGAGCTTGACATAGGTTATTTCAAAAATAAGAAAAATTATTTGGAAAGAAAAAGATCTCAAAAATCTCCATGGCAGTCTAGCTCTTGAGTTCTTCTCCTGGGTTGCATTCTCGGATGTAGTCAGTGGCCCTTTTGGTGTTAACTTTGTTGGATAACATTGCCACCTGTCCTCCATGTTCTATTCCTTTGTTGACAAATGTCTCTTGGGGTGGAGGAAACCGTGCTTTACCTTTCAGAGTAGCTTTTAATAACTCATAGCCCAAAACAATTCCTCAACCTCTTAGTATCCCAAGCTAATGTACAACAAGTTTTCTCGAGGAGCGAATACCTGGTTTCGCAGGCAGTAAATTTCTTGCTGAAGTAGTAGATTTCTTGCTCTTTTCTTCATGTTTCGTCATGCTATCCCAAAACATAACCCATTAATCCTTTGAGCACTGTCAGATATATGATGAGTGGTCTTTCGGGAACTGGAGGCATTAAGATTGGTGACTCTTGTAGATACTGCTTTATTATCTTGAAGGCTGTTTGGCAATCATCATTCCATACTACCGTTTAATCTTTTCGCAATAATTTGAATATAGGCTCACACGTAGCCGTTAGATGCAATATGAACCTTGATATGTAATTCAATCTCCCTAAGAAACCACAAACCTCTTTTCCTTTCCTCGGTGTTGGCATCTCTTGTATAGCTTTTACCTTGTTGGGGTCTACCTCGATACCACGCTGACTTACAATGAAACCCAACAACTTGCCTGATTTGACGCCAAATGTACATTTATTCAGATTCAACCTCAATCTATATTTACGCATCCACTCGAATAACTTTTATAAGTGTATGATATGTTCGTCCTCCGTGTGGGATTTGGCGATCATATCATCTACGTATACCTCAACCTCTTTGTGAATCATATCATGGAATAGTGTGACCATAGCCCTTTGATAAGCTTCCCCTGCATTTTTGAGATCGAATGTCATTACTTTGTAGCAGAAGGTTCCCAAAGGTGTCATGAAAGTGGTGTTTTCCATGTCTTCGGGTTCCATTTTGATTTTACTATAGCCCGAGAAACCATCCATGAACGAGAATACCGAGGCTTAAGTCGTATTGTCTACCAAAACATCTATGTGAGGTAATGGGAAGTCTTATTTTAGGCTTGCTTTGTTCAGATCTCAATAATACAAACATATGTGTACCTTACCATCTTTCTTGGGGACCGGCACAATGTTAGCTATCCATGGCGGATAATCTACCACTGCTAAGAAAACAACGTCAAACTGTTTAAGAACCTCTTCTCTAATCTTGCTAGACATATATGGACGAGTTCTTCTGAGTTTTTGCCTAACTAGAGAACAGACTTCTTTGAGAGGTAGTCTATGTACCACAATGTCTGTATCTAATCCCAACATGTCTCCACAGGACCAAGCAAATATATTTTTTGTACCCAAATTTTTGCCCCTAAGATTCCTTCGTCATACCATGTTGATTCAATCACAACATGATCACATTAGGGCTTTTGGTTCTTCTCCCTATCTTTAGCCTTTCTCTTTTGAGGAGTTACCAAGCACCTTGACTTGTTTTTTTTGTGATCATGAATGTTTTGCTTTGATTTTCTATCTAATTAATAAAATGCAATGTTGGTTTGTCTTACTTGTTAATAATGTAGGTAAAGGCAATGAGGTTTAGCAAGTTGCTTCATGGGTTCATGATTTTATTTCCATGCCCTAGTCAATAAATCTTGATAAATTCAAACCTCACCATTGAAGTTGTTTTGGAATAAATGGCATGACAAGGCTTATTTTGGTTCAATACAGTTCAAAGTTATCAAAATTGATTCAAAAATACAAAGGGTTAAGGGAAGAAGTTGTCATGATTGGACAAGGTCTTGTTCCTATTGGTCACAAGAGCATATTTATCTCTAATTTCAATATATGTAAGTGGTTTTGGTGGCTATGAGTCCTCATCATCATCCTCAACAACTTCTATTCACAAAGAAAGAATATTGGCACAAGAAGTTTGTTCAAACTTGTCAAAGTTCCTCAAAGCATTCTCTTGATCTAGAGGCTAGGGTTTTGAACTTCAAAGGAGCATATCTTGCTCATCTTTTGGTATTTTTTTGTGATTCCAAATAAATATTTCTCTTCAAAGAGTTTCCAATAAATCACTTCAAAAGTTCCAAGGAGTTTTCATATGGAAGGAACTTGGTGAAGAAGAAAGATTACAAGTCATCCAGATAAATCCCCAATTTTCCATATGTGACTTCAAATGGTCATAACTTGGTCAATTTTTATCACCTTGAGCCCATTATTTTTCCATGATGATATAAAGGATGTGTACTTCATTCCTTCTTTTATGTTCAAAGTAAGAAAATGGATGGAAGTTTCCTTAAGAATGCAAAAGATTAAAGGTCATTTCATGATTTTTGGCCAACTTCAACAAGTCATAACTTGCTCAATTTTTGGAGATTTTTAGTGTTTCAAATTGCAAAATGTCATTCAAGATATCTACTTCATTCCATCTTTTTTGGTCAAGAGCAAATTCTAAGTGGAAGGCCATGTTTGGATATAAAAGATTATAGGTCATTTTTAAAGAAGAATTTGAAATATTTCTAAGTATGGAAAGTCAACTCGTTTTCTTCAACTTTGACTCCATGTAACTTTCAGCTCAAGCATCCATTTGATTCCATTCTTTTTCCATTTCAAAGCTTGTAACATCTTCTTTCCAAAGCATCAAGAATTATGCCCTAAGACCCCTTGAGTTGGAAATGCCATGGATTTGAATTTGGTAGTTTGAGACTGAATTTTTCACAAAGTCAAAATTTTGAAATCTTTGTTTTGGCTTCTAATCACAATTTTTTCACACGTTTTTGTTTCTAATCATGATCAACAACTTGCCAGAAGTGATTAGCATCATGAAACACACGTTTTGGCTGAGTTTTGATCAAGTTTGAGTCACACTTTCTTCATGATGCATACCCACACGAATTCCCTCCAAAACACATCATTCACTCTTCCTTTTGATCCCTTTTGCTTCCCTATAAACAGAGGGTCACCCCCATCCTTTTTCCAAGCTTAGATAGCCAGAATCACCCTGCCAAACTTGTTTCACAACCCAGAATTCAGCAATTTCGAAATCCATTCTCAAGCCTTTTTCAATCCATTTTTACCCTCAATTCACCTTCCTTGATCTTCCCTGAAGCTAACCATATAATTACATTCAAGAATCGTGCCCTATACTGTTCCATAGAAGTCCAGTTTCAGATCTCTGCAACTCAACTTCAATAGGTAGATTCCTTCACCAATTCTTCAAAACTCGGATATCATTGTGTTTCTCTCATTGCCCTGGTTCTAGTCGCAACACTTACATTTCACTGGAAATACGTTTTGACCCTGAACTTTCAAATCCCTTTTCAAAACTTTCCTTCCAAATTGCTTGAGCTACAATTTATATAAATTTGGCGCGAGGGTGTGGTTGTTTTCGTCTTAAAGAGACGAAGCGATTGGCATAGGTATGAGCTTCTGATTTTACAGTTTGAGAGACCTGTAAATCTCGTTGCCTGGAGGTTGAAGATGAACTACGTGTCATCTTCCAACCAATGATGGCACGCCACTTGTTATTTTCAAAAATCTGATTTATATTTGATTCTGTACATTATTCACTAATGACCATGATATGCACAGCGCGCCATATCCCTTGGATTTAATTACTAACGCGTTTTGACTCTCATCCAATGGTCCACATATTTTACTTTTATTTTCTTTTTCTGATTTTTATATTTTAATTGTTTTAAATTTCAAAAAATCATAGAAAATTCATTTTTAGTCCAAAAAAATCTGAAAAAATTATGAAAAATATTTTTGATTATTCTCTTTCTGATTTTCATTTTTTCTCAATTTAATTTTGTGTTTTGGTATTTTTTTATAAATTTTACACTTATTTGATTTGTTTAAAATGTTTAAAAATACTTTTATACATTTTTAAATTCTGAAAAAATTATGGAATGATCCAATGATATTGTGACAAATATTGGTGACCTTATTTTGTTTTTGTTTTTGAATTTACTATTTTTTACCATTTTTGTTTACTTTACCCATTTATTTTAATTTTAAAAATAGTTTCTGACTTTCAAAAATTACCAAAATTTTTATAAAAATATTTGGATCCATTTCTGATTTTTCTATGGCCTTATTTTTCATTTCTTGATTAATTTGAACATAATTGATATTTTCCTCATTCTTTTCCATTTTTTAAAATTTTTTAAACCTTTTAATGTATATATTAAATATGATATTATTTTGTGATTATTTTCTGGCTGTCTTCAGTTGATTTTTTGATCATGGCTTTATTAACATCATTGGATCTTAGGTGTTGAGTACAACTCCACCAAAATGGATGAATGATTTTAATAATAGTCTAATTAAATTTTAAATTCAAAAGTGGTTTATTCATCTTTTTGCCCTAATCCTCTTCATCTCATCCCCTTTTCATTGCACTAAATGTTGTTGGAGCATGATCTCTATATCATGTCTCAAAACAAATGGTGCATAGATTGTTATTGACCAGCCTTAAAATAGGTGCGACTTCTATATAAGTCCACTTACGATTGCTTAACATAGCGTTAAATTTTGTCCCGATTCGAATAAATGATCATTCGTGGCCCAAACTTATGATTGCAAGACCAAGTATGTTAATTTGATCTCTTTGATCTAATAACCTTGAGATTCATTGTGTGGAGGCTTTGGTTCTACCAATCCTCTAATGGATATACAACACCTTTAGTCAATGTGGATCACTTAAACATCGTTGATCATTAAATGGTACTTATGAGAATTCCAAATGGATGATATACTTGACAAAAAGAAAATGCAACTTGTTGTGTGGAGGCTTTGGTTCTACCAATCCTCTAATGAGTTCTAAATTCAAGTTTCAAGATGGTCATCCAACTAACCACTAATTATTGACTTGTTTATCTTATGCTTTTATTCTTTTTTATGGTTTATGTACTATTTATTTTTCAACATTTACATTTCATGCCATTTTCATCTTTGCTCATTTGAGCATTTATTTTCTTGTCATTTTTACTTTGCTCACTTGAGCCTTTCTTTTCTTTTCTTAAGATACTTAATAATCAACGTAAACCCTAAAAAACTTTTAATGGCACTTGGACTATTTGGTTACTATCCTTGGCATTATGGAGCAGGGGACTATTTCTTGGACTTAGGATTAGAAACCTTGGCCTATCTTGGAGACCTTGTGATCTTATCTGATTATTTTGTCTAGAGTTCTTGAGGTTTACCTCAAGACATTGGGTTTCTTGTTTGTTTTTGTGTGTAGGTTTTTTTGATTACATTCTATGTTTGTAATATGGAATTCACCCGTATAGAGTCGTTACTCTGCCCAATTTTTGTGAAGACTTAATACACTTGAAGAGGTCTAATATCTTTTCTTGCTTGGTTTCAATCCAAAGAATGAGAATTCTATCTTGGCTCATAATGTCAAGCTTTGGCTTCTTGTTGGTTAGATGGATCTTATCCTTAGCTTCTACCTTATTCTTTAGGATAGTCTCTTGTTCTCCTCCCATCTTCTTTAATTTCAAAAATATTCCCTCCTTTTGAAAATTCTTCTTATTTCTAAACTTGAAATACTTTGATAATAAACTTGGACTTAGGTCCATTCATTTTCAAAATATTTTCATAAATAAACCTCAATTAATTTAATAATACCTTGACATTTTTTGTAAGAAGACTAAAAGTCAATCAATCTCATTTCAAACCATTTAGCCACTTTGGCTTTTATCTTTAAACTTTTCTCAAAAGATTAGACTCTTGTCAATCCTTGTAGTGATGCAAACAACTATACTTCTACGATATGTAGTGAAGAGAGATATTTTCCACTTGGGTGTTGAGTGAGGCATTTTTGATTTTAAAATCCAAGCCATATCCTCCACTTTGAGATGATGTAAATTCTCCTTTCTCATGATTGTGGGTAGTAAGTATGTTTTCCACACGGACAATGACGGTGATGTCTCATCTCTTAAAATCAACCAACACACTTGTGTTTCAAATTTTTTTAAAAGAGGAACTACGGGTACCATGATCCCCTATTGCATGAAAGGTGGTACGTAGGCACTAAAGGTTCGCAACCGCGGCGGGTGCAAAAATCATAAAAAATACTTCTCTTCTCACCTCCATCGTCTATTTTTATACAACAAATTTTATAGCCAAAATATACAGATTTTACAAAGAGGTTCTTGCGGTGTATCGTAGATGTTTAGGGTGCTAATACCTTCCCCTTTCATAACCAACCCCCTTACCTTGAATCTCCCCCCCCCCCTTTTTTTGGGTTATTCGCTCTTTTCCCATTCCTTTGCAAACAATAAAGCGCGGTGGCGATTTTTATTTTTGATTTGTGTAAGTTTAGTCAATCCAATGGCTTAGTCTTGAAAATTTCTACCGCTACAGAAAAATGGCGACTTCACTGGGGACAAATTGACCTCTTGCTGGTCCATGCCTAAGTGGGTTGAGCCTATCTTTGTTTATTATCTGTATATGTGCTATTGTTGTTTATGTGTTATATTTTGTATATATGTTTGTTTGGATTTTCCTGGTTTTCAGGGTGCTTGGTGATTACTCATAAGTCCTATACCCGGACTTGGGAAAACTTTAAGATAGGACGGGCGGTATAGTCATGTTAACTTTGAGGGAGTAATCCCAAAAAAGGAGGCATGAGATCTCCCACTCAGTGGAGGCCCCTTTGATTATAGTGTCGTTTACTGAGTAATCGAGAAGATGTACTCCTTTTGACTTGAGAGCCTGCTGAAACTGAGGACCGTAGAATACCAAACCCATCTTGGCCTTTTAGGTGTAATGCGGAAGCTATGAAGGAGTAATTCAGAAATAGTTGTCACGCGATACTACGCTCGTACGAGTCTTTCTTGAGAATATTACTAATTACCGAGTTAATCGAGAAGTTGGTAATATCCGAAGGAAGGATGTAAACTCTGGGAACCTCTAGAACCTTGATCGGCAGGTGATAACTCTTAGACCAACACCTTATGGGTAGTACCTTCGACCTCATGCTCGTGACGTTGAACCTATGAACCCTATATGTGTGATCTTGTGTGTGATTGCTGCATCATGCATCCATGCACTCATAAGCATCTTTTGAAGAAAACAATATTTCAAGGGATTTAAAGGTTGACTATTTGTGAATATCTCAGGTACTTTTAACCATGGATTATGGAAAGAGAAACACCGGGAAATACAGTGTCAAAGACCCCAAGATAGATGAACTGATCAGTCTAATTCTAGAGATAGAGTGTTCTATAGACTTTCGGAAGAAGTATGGATCCATTATTCCTCTCATGAAGCTGAAGATGAAGGCGGGTATTCTCTTGGCCTTGGTCCAGTTCTATGGTCCGGTGTATCACTGCTTTACTTTTCCCGATTATCAGTTGATGCCTACACTGGAGGAGTATTCTTATCTATTAGATTTACCCGTTACCGATCGTGTTCCTTTTACTGGTTTGGAGGGTGAGCCAAAACCACATATGATTGCTGCTTTGATTCATCTGGGGAAGTCTGAGGTGGAAGCCCATATGACTACCAAAGGAGGGATTAGAGGATTACCAGCTCAGTTCTTATTGGAGAAAGCTCGTTACTTTTCCAGGATGAAGAGTACGGTTGCTTTCGAGGCCATCTTTGCTTTACTTGCTTATGGATTATTCTTATTTCCTAATGTGGACAAGTTTGTCGATAGTAACGCTATCAGGATCTTCATGATTGGAAACCCGACTCTTACACTGTTCGGTGATGCTTATTACTTTGTTCATCTTCGGAGTTATTATCATGGGGGAATGATCATTTGTTGCATGCCTCTGTTGTACCGGTGGTTCATTTCTCATATGCCTCAGTCTGATGCTTTTTGGAATGTCAAGAAGGAACCCCGTTGGGCTCCTAAGATCATGGAACTTACTCACTCGGATATTGATTGGTATCATCGAGCTTATCAGGATATATAGATTATTGACAATTGTGGTAGTTTCCCCAATGTGCCTCTTCTTGGTACAAAGGGAGGAATTAACTATAACCCTGTTCTTGCATGGCGACAACTTGGTTATCCGATGAGGGATAAACTGATTAGGATTCATTTGAGTAGTTTCTTTCTGAATGAAGGAGAAGACCAAAGGGAATCTATGGAGCAGATTGCAAAGGCCTGGCATCACATTCATAAGAAGAGTAGGAAGGATTTGGGACCTAGGGGTGCTGTTTCTTTGGAGCCATATCTTCAGTGCGTCCGATCGAGAGCCATTCAATTGAAGATGCCGTATACTCGGGAGACACCCATGCCTGATTTGTTTATGAAGACCACTCCTCCCTTATTAGACAATCTAGAAGAGTTGCAACTCGCTTTGGTTAAGATGCAACAGGAAAGGGATGCTTGGAAGAACAAGTTCCAGACTTTAGACAGTTCCTATAGAGCAGACCTGAAGAAGAAAGGCAATTTGATCGAGATCCTCGAGAGTCGAGCGGTGGAGTCTATGGAGAGGCAAGGAGATTTATTTTCCCCTAATCCTCAAACAGGTGTTGATTACTCATTTCCTGATCCAGATGATTGGAAGGAGGTTGCCATCAGACATGTGGAAGAAAACCAGAGGTTGAGGGCTCAGATTTCCAGGCTCATAGGGAAGCACCAGCGTACATATTGATCTCCATCAGTTCTTTTTCTCAGGATTTTTAGATTGTATTTTCATCTTGTACTTGGGATCATTGAAACTTGTAATCCATTTTGAAGTTATTATAATAAAAAATTTCAGTATTTCAAAAGCTTTATTACTTTGATGTTTGCAATATGTCCATAAATCTTAAATCCCTTGAAATATTAAATAATAAAAAAAAATAATCATATGAATTGCATATAATGCATCATATTGCACATATTTCTTGCATTTATTATGCATATCCAGGTGCCTTACCCAACTTCTTTGCTCTGTTCAGCAAGCTGACTCATCACTACAACACTCAGGCTAACTTCAAAAAGAAGATGGACAACTTGGAATAGGAGAATCGCGAGCTACACGAAGAAGTTTCTGCTTTAAAGGCTGGCTTGGCCAACTTGACTACTCTGATGGAAGCTCTGGTGGTTGCTTAGAATCTTCCACCGAGTATTCAACCTCAACCAACAAGGGCAAGTGTTGAAGTTCCTACTGTACCTGTATCCTCCACTCCGACTGTTGTTCAAAATCGTATGCCTCAGGGTTATCCGTGGGGAATGCCAGAGAATTTTGCACCTGAAGGTTTAAATCTTGGTCCTCAAGATGCTCTAGTGGTTCAAATTGTTGTTACTCCAGCACCTCCTGTGGTTCATATTGTTCCTACTGCACCTCCTTCAGTGAATTTGGTTCTGTTTGTTAATGAAGATGTGTGTCATCCTTTCCCTCCGCCGAGTGAAGACTTGGGTCTTTATGATAGAATGGATGATTTCCAAGAGCAGTTTGATAGAATGCAAAGAGAGATGAAGGCTCTTAGGGGAAAAGAGCTAGTTGGGCAGAACGTGAATGAGCTGTGTTTAGTACCGAATGTTAAAGTGACTGCTAAGTTCAAGGTCCCAGAGTTTGAGAGGTACAAGGGAAACACTTGCCCTCATGCTCACTTGGTGATGTACATGAGGAGAATGTCTACCCACACCGATGATCAGCGTCTGCTGATTCACTTTTTCCAGGATAGTCTGACCGACGCAGCATTGAAATGGTACATGAGTTTAGACAGTGCCAACATCCATACTTTTAATGATTTGGGAGAAGCATTCATTAAACAATACAAGTACAATGTGAATATGGCACCCGACCGTGACCAGCTTAGGGCCATGGTTCATAAGGACAAAGAATCGTTCAAAGAGTATGCACAGAGATGGCGTGAAGTGGCTGTACAAGTGATCCCTCCCATGGAGGAGAAGGAAATGACTAAAATTTTTCTAAAGATGTTGGGCACTTTCTACTACGAAAGAATGGTAGCAAGTTCCCCAAGTGATTTTACGGAGATGGTAGGGATGAGTGTCCGCCTAGAGGAGGCAGTAAGAGAAGGCCGTTTGACGAAGGGTGAAGGATCTTGAGGTATGAAAAAGCCAGCTTATGGGTTAACAAAGAAGAAAGAGGGGGACGCAAATGCTGTCATACAAGAAAGGAGAGTGAACGCTCCTAGAAGGAATTATCAGCGTCACCAGCAAGTTTCCTCAGTTACTCCTGTTATGAATGCCGCTGCAACTACCGTTGCTTATCAAAATCAGTCCCAGGAGGGGAACCAAGGGAATAATCAGAGAAAGGAGAACTATGACCCTATTCCCATGGGCTATACAGAACTACTACCAGCATTGATTCAGAAGAAGTTGGTCCAGACACGACCACCTCCCGCCGTACCATCACCATTGCCTTGGTATTACAAAGCAGACCAGGCGTGTGCCTTTCATCAGGGAGCACCAGGGAATAGTGTTGAAAATTGTTATCCTTTAAGGAATGAAGTGCAAAGGTTGGTGAAGTATGGAATTCTATCTTTCAAAGACATGGGACCTAATGTGAAAGACAATCCTCTACGCAAGCACGGGGGAGTGAATGCTGTAAATATGGTGGCCAGTTGTCTAGGCGACTTCCGGATTGTTGACATTAATCTAGTTAGAGGAGATTTGGTGAAAATGCACGCAGACCTCTGTGAATTCAGCTATTATACGCATGACCATGCCGGTTGTGCTGTTTGCAGTATAGACATACAGGGTTGCGAGAAGATAAAGGCTGATTTACAGGAGATGATGGATGAGGGTTTAATCCATATAATCAGGCCTAGGGCAGAATATAAAGAGGAAGTGAATATGGTTTCTGGATGTCCTGGTGAATTCCGAATTTTTGATGTGGAGTATTTGAATGAGGATCTCGTGCAGTTGCATGCTACCTTCTGTCGTACTGCTGGTCAGGTGGAACACCAATATGGGTCTTGCATAGTTTGCTGTCGAGACCCCCAAGGATGTTCTATTGTGAGGGAGGGTATTCAATTGTTGTTAGACAATGGAACTATCAAGATCACAGGTCAGAGAGATGATTATCATGAGATTGATATGGTTGAAGTTTATTTGATGGAAGAAGAGTCAGAGGAAGAGTATGCCTCCGCGGATGAGTATTTCTCTTTAGACGAAGATTTGTTTGCCGGAAATGACATTTTAATAGCTGATAGTGTTGAGGAAGGGGTAAACGTCATTATACCTTGTTTTGGTGCACCCGCTCATCTTCAGGTGGAGTACCATAGCAAACTAGCTATTACCCCATTGGTAATTAGTCTGCCAAGTCCCGTTCCCTATAAATCAGATAAGGTTGTGCCTTACAAATACAACGCTACAATCTTAGAAGATGGGGTGGAAGTTCCCATCCAGCCAATACCAGATGTTGGAAATATAGCTGATAATAGCAGGGTGACCCGTAGTGGTCGTGTGTTTGTGCCGGTTGTACAAAGGGATGTTGTTGTTGGAAAGAAAATTGCTGAGAATGATGAGCCTAAGAAGGTTGCAGGAGAGACTAGCGGAGCCACATTAGAGAAATAAGTGGATGATATCTTGAAGATAATTAAGATGAGCGATTACAAAATTGTAGATCAGCTACTGCAGACTCCTTCAAAGATATCTATCCCAGCTTTATTGATGAATTCCTCCGCTCATAGAGAATCACTTATGAGAGTACTAGACCAAGCTTTTGTGGAGAGTGACATGTCGTTAGATCAATTCAGTAGCGTAATTGGAAACATTACATCATGTAACAACTTGAGTTTCTGCAATGATGAGTTACCAGATGAAGGGAGGAATCACAACCTGGCCCTCCACATATCTATGAACTGCAAGAATGACTCGCTGTCCAATGTGCTAATTGATAATGAATCCGCGTTGAATGTTATACCGAGGAGTACCCTAATGAAGTTAAAGTATCAGGGGACACCTATGCGCCTGAGTGGCATCATTGTGAAGGCTTTTGATGGGTCGAGGAAATCTGTCATCGGTGAAGTGGACTTGTCCATCCATATAGGACCACATTTGTTCTTGATAACCTTCCAGGTTATGGACATTATTCCCGCATGTAGTTATTTTCTTGGACGGCCATGGATACACGAAGCAGGGGTTGTCACTTCAACTTTACATCAGAAGCTAAAATTTGTGCGTGGAGGGAAGGTAGTGATCATAAATGGGGAGCAGGCATTGTTGATATCCCATATGTCCTCCTTCAGTATTGTAGAAGCGGATGAGGCTGATGTTGGAACCCAATTCCAAGCCCTATCCATTGACAACATAAGGAGGAATGAGAATTTTGTGGTTTCCCTGAAGGACGTGCAACAGGTTGTGCGCAATGGTCATAATGCAGTATGGGGACGACTTGTGGATCCACCCGTGAACAAAAATAGAGCTGGTTTAGGTTTCTCTTCGAGGAATGGCAAAGGCGAAAGTTTGAAGTCAAAGTCTATCGTGAACAGTTATCAGGATGTTTACCGTAGCAGAGGCTACCTCCATCCAATTGGTTCTGGAATTAATGTTGTTCAAGAGGATGAAGCAGAGCAGGAAGTACTGAATTATGTGACGCATGGAGTCCGAGTTCAGAACTGGGTCACCATTGATGTTCCTTCTTGCATACATGTTTCAAAGTAATTTGTTTTGTTAATCTCTTTCTTTCTTTTGAAAAGCTTTCACTCTGCCCAAGGTGGAAGTATTAATGTTGTAGGTCTTATCTGTTTCCTATAACTTTTAAGATCATTAATAAAAGTTATCTTCGCTTCCAAAATTATGTCTTTTATGTTCTGCTTTTTTCTTGGGAAATGGTAATAACAAAAAACCATTTCAAAATAAATAATAACTGAAAATTAATCTGCATGATCACTTGTTATATGTGTCAGTTTCTAAAAGCAATCATAAATCATATGTGCAGATTAATTAAAAAACCCGTTGAATACAATGACCCTACATCCTCTCCTAAATTTGATTGTCCTATGTTTGGGGCTGAAGAAGAGGATTATGATGGGATCCCGGAAGAGGTCTCACGGTTGATTGAGCACGAGGAAAATACCATTCATCCATATAAGGAGCCTTTGGAAGTGATTAATTTGGGTTCAGAAGAAGATCCGAAGGAAGTCAAGATTGGAGCATCGTTGCATCCTGATGTAAAGAGTGGATTGATTGAACTGTTGAAAGAGTATGTGGATATTTTTTTCTTGGTCTTATCAAGATATTCCTGGTCTAGATACAGACATTGTCGAGCATCATTTGCCGTTGAAGCCAGAGTGTCCGCCAGTTAAACAAAAGTTGAGAAGAACTCACCCAGATATGGCAGTAAAGATCAAAGAGGAGGTCCTAAAGCAGATTAATGATGGTTTTCTTGTGACGTCAGTGTATCCTCAATAGATTTCCAATATTGTCATAGTACTGAAAAAAGACGGAAAAGTACGCATGTGCGTAGACTACAGAGATCTAAATAAAGCTAGTCCAAAAGATGATTTTCCATTGCCTCACATTGACATGTTAGTAGACAGCACTGCAAAATTCAAAGTATTCTCGTTCATGGACGGATTTTCCGGGTATAATCAAATAAGAATGGCTCTAGAGGACATCGGAAAAAAAACGTTTATCACACCCTGGGGAACATTCTGTTACAGAGTGATGCCCTTCGGGTTGAAGAACGCTGGTGCAACGTACCAGAGGGCTATGACAACCTTATTTCATGATCTGATGCACAAAGAAATCGAAGTATATGTTGATGATATGATTGCCAAATCCCAAACTGAAGAAGGGCATATAGAAGATTTGTTGAAGTTGTTTCAGCGTTTGAGGAAGTATCGTCTCCGCTTGAATCCAAATAAATGCACCTTCGGAGTTAGATCGGGGAAATTGTTGGGTTTTATTGTTAGCCAGAAAGGAATTGAAGTTGACCCTAATAAAGTCAAATAAATTCAAGAAATTCCAGCACCAAGAACTGAAAAGCAAGTTAGAGGTTTCCTCGGGCGTTTGAATTATATTTCCCAATTTATTTCCCACATGACTGCAATGTGTGAACCGATCTTCAAGTTGTTAAAGAAAGATCAGGGTTGTGTGGGGACAGATGATTGCCAAAGGGAATTTGAGAGTATTAAATAATATATGCTTGAACCTCATATCTTTCTCCCTCCCGTAGAAGGAAGACCGTTGATTATGTATCTAACAGTGTTAGATAAATCCATGGGTTGTATTCTGGGACAACAAGATAGAACAGGAAAGAAAGAATTCACCATTTATTATCTCAACAAAAAGTTCACTGATTGTGAGTCGCGGTATTCCATGCTAGAAAAGACATGTTGTGCTTTGGCCTGGGCGGCAAAGCGTTTGTGATAGTATATGTTGAATCATACCACTTGATTGATCTCCAAAATGGATCCAATCAAGTATATTTTTGAAGATCCTGCTCTTACTGGGAGAATTTCCCGCTGACAGATGTTGTTATCTGAATATGATATCAAGTATCGCGCTCAAAAGGATATTAAAAGTAATGTGTTGGCAGATTACCTTGCTCACCAGCCGGTGGAAGATCATCAGTCTGCAGAATAAGAATTCACCGATGAGGATGTGATGTTCCTGAAAGTGAAATATTGTGATGAACCATTGCCTGAGGAGGGCCCTGACCCTGAATCTCATTGGAGTATGATATTTGATGGACCATGAATGCTTATGGTAATGGAATTGGTGTTGTGATTGTCACTCTTCATGGATCACATATTCCTTTTACTGCAAGGTTAACGTTTGATTGCACTAATAATATGGCAGAGTATGAGGCTTGCATCATGGGTCTTGAGGAAACTATTGATCTCAGAATCAAGATTCTGGATGTGTATGGTTATTCAGCTTTGGTAATAAATCAGATTAAAGGAGAATGGGATAATCTTCACCCTGGCTTGATCCCTTACAAAGATTATGCTAGAAGATTATTACCCTTCTTCAATAAAGTTGAGTTCCGTCACATTCCTAGAGATGAAAATCAGATGGCAGATGCTCTGGCAACTTTGGCTTCCATGTACCAAGTGAATACTTGGAATGATATACCTCGAATTATAGTTCAAAGACTGGATAGGCCTGCTCATGTGTTTGCGAAAGAGGAGGTAGCAGATGAAAAACCTTGGTATTATGATATCAAGCATTTTCTTCAGACTCAAAAATACCCGATTGGTGCGTCGAGGAAAGATACTGAGAAGATTGGCAGGCAGTTTCTTCCTCAGTGAAAATTTGTTATACAAGAGAAATTATGACATGGCCCTGCTCAGATGCGTGGATAGACACGAAGCAGGCATGTTGATGCATGAGATTCATGAAGGTTCATTTGGCACTCATGCTAATGGACATTCGATGGCTAAAAAGATGCTAAAGGCAGGTTATTATTGGTTGACAATGGAATTTGATTGTTATAAATTTGCAAAGTAGTGCCATAAATGCCAGGTTTATGCATATAAGGTCCATGTTCCTCCGACACCTCTCAATGTGATTTCCTCCCCATGGCCTTTCTCTATGTGGGGTATAGACATGATCGGGATGATAAAAACTAAAGCTTCGAATGGACACCATTTCATCTTGGTAGCAATTGACTACTTTACCAAATGGGTAGGGGCTACTTCATATGCAAATGTTACCAAACAGGTGGTTGTGTGTTTCATCAAAAATAATCTTATATGCCGGTATGGTGTGCCGAGCAGAATCATCACTGACAATGGCTCGAATTTGAACAACAAGATGATGACAGAATTGTGCGAAGAATTCAAGATTGTCCATCACAATTCATCTCCATACAGGCCAAAGATGAATGGGGATGTTGAAGCTGCTAATAAGAATATCAAGAGAATTATCTAGAAAATGGTTGTCACTTATAAGGATTGGCATGAAATTCTCCCTTTTGCTCTGGATGGATATCGAACATCTGTTCGCACTTCAACAGGAGCAACCCCATTCTCCCTAGTGTATGGAATGGAAGTTGTACTCCCTGTCGAGGTAGAGATTCCCTCGTTGCGTGTGATAATGGAAGCCAAGTTGACAGAGGCTGGATGGGTCCAGAACAGGTTTGACCAATTGAATTTGATTGAAGAGAAGAGAATGACAACTCTATGTCATGGGAAGTTATATCAGAAAAGAATGAAGAAAGAACTTGATAAAAAGGGCAAACCTCGTGAATTCAGAGAAGGCGACCTCATGCTCAGGAAGATCATGTCTTTCAACACTGATTCTAGGGGCAAGTGGACTCCCAATTTTGAAGGCCCGTATGTTGTCAAGAAAGCCTTCTCTGGTGGTGCATTAATTCTTGAAACTATGGATGGCGAGGAGTTCCCACGTCCCATGAATGCGGACGCAGTCAAGAAGTACTTCGCCTAAAGAAATAAAAGAACAGCTCGCTAACTTGAAAACCCGAAAGGGCGGCTTAGGAAAAAAGAAGCGTCACGGTAGGCTGAAAACCCGAGAGGGCGGTCTAGGCAAAAATTAGAGACATAAACACAATAAATTTCCTGCTAAGTTAAAAACCCGCAAGGGTAGCTTAGGAAAAAGTTAGGGATTTTCTTGGCAAGTAACTATGTCTGACAAGACTTGATCATTGAAGCAACAATCTTCTCGGATCCTCACCATACTTCAACAAAAGCTGCTACTCAGGATTTCAAAAGTTGTTAGGGAGGATAGTGGTCATTGTATCTCAATGTATCTTTTCCATTATGAATTACCATTTCCCAAACTTTGTAATCATCCATGGAGTCTCGCCATTCGCAGACTACCATTTTATTAATGAAATTCGAGCTTTACCCAATTCTTTATGTTCTTATTTCATTTAGCTTGCGAAGACTCCATTAATTACTGATAATAACTTTTAAAGCAAAAGGATTTAAAAGAAAAATTGACTTTTAAAAAAAAAAGGGAGATATTTACAATTCAATTTACTTTGGGAGTTGTGATGAAACAATGACAACAAAAATGGTGATCCCAAGGATGGACAGACTCCGGTTGTTTTAAGAAGATTTACTTCCTTCATGAGGTTTTTCTCAGGTCATTTTGCTGGTATGTGCGCAATCTTTGTATGTTTCTCAGATAGTTAAAGACGATATCAGTGGGTGCAAGGTACAATATTGGGTTTGTGATCCCATTATCCCCAGTCAGGTCTTGGTTCACTTTTGATATTGGATTTGCATGGTCAGAAGCCTCCGTCCCAGATTCCACAGTGAAGTCTTCCCTCATTTGATGAAAGGTTTTATTCCCTTGGTGTGCTGAGATGTCGCTCTTTTTGCAGTATTGGCACTAGTGTTGACTTCTTGATTCCCATTGAGGCTATCCCAGGGCATATTTTGTTGGATTAAGTTTTCATGATATAAAGTTTCAATCCGCAAGTTTTTCTCCCGGGAGGAAGGCTTGAACTCCCCGTTGAGGTTTGGTTGTTTCGGCGTCAGTCTGCTTTATTTGAGGCTGGTCTTGCAATCTTTAATAGGCATGTTGCTTTTGGAAAACTATTTCTTCGATGAAGCCGGAAGAAGTATGTTCTATCCCGGTATCTGTTTGATCTGGCTACCTTCGGATTATGTTTCTCCTCAGTGAAGTTAAGGCAGGCAATAGGTTTGGTTTCCGCAGTTGGTTTTACCATTCTTGGAATGATATTTCTGGTTGAAGTTTAGCCCAATGTTGTTAGTACCTGAGGCGGTTTTGTTTGTTTGTACTGATTATGTATCCTTTTACCAGCATATGCACGATAGTACTCATACATTCATACATACATCATGCATGGCTAAAAATCATCGTTCATTGACATTGTGTTCTGACTTTCCTGCAGCGCTCTTTGTTTAGTTGAATTTGGTTTTCCTTCTTGAGTTTATTTCTCAGATGATGTATCTTCTTTGGTTGTTTTGATCCATTTTATTTCTGATTTGGATTTGTGGTTGCATGACAATATTATTTACTTTGGATTTCTGAAAAAACTTTGAGTTTTGGTTTGTGCATTTATTTTTCATGGGAAGACTTTATCTCCTCAGCAGGAATATCGCGGCGTTTCCCTGGGAAGTCATATTTCTATGTCCAGAAAGTCATTTCTTTTTGCAATTCCCCGTGACAATGAGTAACAAGTCTCGTTATTTAAGACAACTTATGTTTGATCTTTTCAAGGCAGATTTCCTTGGTTAAAGAAGAAGTCGAGACCCGTTCTAGGTGAAACACTAGAATTTTGGGGATAACTTGATATATTTTCTCTTTCTACTTTCAGTGAATGTTGGTAGGACATTGGCAGTGAACATCAGTGTTTGTTATCTTTTTTCTATCTTCAGTGAACGGTGATAGTTCATCTTTAGTAAATGGCAGTGATATGATACATTTTCTATTTCTACTTTCAGTGAACGTTGGTAGGACATTGGCAGTGAACGTCAGTGTTTATTATCTTTTTGCTATCTTCAGTGAATGTTGATAGTTCGTCATCAGTAAACGGAAGTGATATGATACATTTTCTCTTTCTAATTTCTGTGAACATTGATAGGACATTGGCAGTGAACGTCGGTGTTTGTAATCTTTTTGCTATCTTCAGTGAATGTTGATAGTTCATCGTCAGTAAACGACAGTGATTTGTGATCGGGACTTTATAAGCCTGTCGGGATACTAACTGCAAGTATATAGTTTAGTCGTTCTAGTTTTAAAAGATTATCGAACCCACAGAGACTGAGGATCAATCGCATACGATCTAATGCTACAGTTTGTCTAACTAAGCGATGAATATTCGATTTTTGGGGGAAACAGTTTAATTAAAAGTAATAGTACTAATTATACTGGTATGTGATAATCGGACTTAGGGAATTCGATGAATCGCTTGGCCTATAAAGTATTTCGGTAAAAGCTAATTGTTTAAAAACCTGAGACATACACTCTCGTGTTTATGAAGTAAGTCATGCTACTAAACCTAGTGGATGCACTTTAAATTTAATAACACTTTTTGAAAACAATTTGAATTTAATTAATTTATTAAAACACTCTCGTGTATTTAAAAATCAATGATTCGTTACCACTATCTGGGTTGAACCCCAGCTCTCGCATGCAGGTTCTTGCCTTAATTAATTTCCCACTCTCGTGGCAAAATCGTGTTAATTAACCTCTCACTCTCGTGACAAGGATAGTTAAATTAATCTTGGAAATTGGAAACCAGAAATTGTTTTATAAATATTTTTGGCCAATGTATCATTGAATTCTTTCAGTTCTTACGGTCATATACCGGTATTAATAATTTAGCTAGACATAATTAACTTAACAGCAATACAGTTCAAAATATAATTCATGGCAATAATTGGCATATTATAAAAACTGAATAAATAATAATTGCAATATAAAAAACCTGGAATCAAATTTGCTATAGTAATCTTGAGGTAATACAGTAATCCAATCTTCGAGCTTGACTTGCAGTAAATGATTCGTGTTAATTCTTGAAAGAAGAATTAACACTTAAAAATAGAAACTAAGACTTTGAATGAAAATTACAAGAAAATGAAAACAGAATTCCAAAACAAGAAAATTGGAAAATAACTGTAAAATAAAATAATATTTGCTCTGAGTAAATTTCTTCGACCCTTGAACTGTGTACTGGTACTCATATATATATAGCAGGAAAAATCAGCAGTTTAATTTGAATTCTTGATGAAGTCTTCGTGGAGAAAATACAGGAGCATTAATAGTGGTGGCAAGAAAATAGGGGACTCAGTAGAAAAAGGGAGAACGAGTCTGCCCTTCACGCCCACGTCTCAATCCATGCATAACGTCCACCTTCACGCGCGTGATGGTCGTCACGGGTGGGTGACGGTCGTCACACGCTGAAGTGGTGCCTTACGCTCGTCAGGTGTGTGTGACGAGCGTTTCCTTATGTTGAGGGGTGTTACGCCCGTCACAGGGACGTGACGACCGTCACAAATCCAGAAGTCCAAACTTTGTAATTTTTTATTCTTTTTCTCTTTGTTTATCGTCTAGCCTTCTTCATGTTGTCCTTTTCCATCGGTTTGAGTCGACAAGTGTTATACCTGCAAAAAGACAAATAATTCTCGAAATAATCGGGGGTTAGACGACTTAATGAAATATAAAATCAGTAAAAAGCATGTTAATTATAGATATGTTTTCTCGTTATCAAATTCCCCCATACTTAAACCTTTGCTTGTCCTCAAGCAAATAGTCATTCGAAAGGTCGGACAAGTTTTCGTCGAGCGCATAAGCATGACATACCTTGGATTTTTAAAGTGGTTTCGGGAAATCCTCGTTGGTTCGGCCAATACTTGAGTAAAACACTAAAGATACGCTAATGCGCAAGCAATAAGCTTACCCGTAGACTTCTATTGTAAACGAGCTATCCAACAGTTCCGTTATAACTCTGCCTGGAGTTCCTCGTATCTATTTCACCCGGTTTGGTTCTGGAGCAATCACATTAAGCCCTTTGCCTTAGCACGCACGTAGTGGAGTAACCGGTTAGTGACTTTGATCCTTTAGCACGGGGTCTGGTACATGAATGTGGCAACCCTACATATGTTATCCAAATTGGAGTTTGTGGGGGATCGGGCCGTAGCACGCCCTACCGAGTTCAGAACCAGATACCTCTGAACCAACCAACACTGGATTCCTTCATTATTTGCTCAACTCTTATATGTGCCCGTATATTTTGGTACACAGATTTTCTTTTCTTTTAGCAGCGAGATAGGAAGGATATTTTTAGAATCAGGCATCAAACACTTATATTCATCGATTCTCCACGTGGTTTGTGTCAAGACGGTGCTGACTGCTAGTATAAACTACTAGGGGTTACTTCTAGAACTTGAAACTCCAGATATCGGTATAATGGTTATTGAAACGGATCGCGTAAGTAGGAAGTCTACGGTGACAGAACCGTATCGATCTTGTTATGTCGTTTTCGGCTTCCTCAACTGGGATTTCGTTAAAATAGGTATGTCGGGCTAATGCGAAAATAAAAATTTTTCGGTATGGCAAAATAAAGCAAAGAATTGGAATCGAGGCATATCGTAAGAATTTACTAGTTTTATTAAAGATTGAAAGGTACCTCTCCCACACAAAACCCGACATTGTCCTCAATGTTGCGGTAGATATGCGGGGAAGTACAATTACAAAAACAAAAGGAAAAGAAATAGAAAAATAACAAATTACATAGAAATTAAAGAAAGGGAAACTATTGGTGACCACGTCCTCTGATCCTGGTGCGAGAGCGTCTGGTAGGAGTGGCTTCAGTGTCGGTGTCTTGGAAGCCATAGGTGTTCATATCTATCCTCAAGGCGTTAAGCTCTGACAGCGCCTCATCTAACCTCTCATTCATGTTGCGCTGCCCAGTCAAGATCTGAGCATTTTGGGCGCACAGAGACTCAAATTGCTCAGCTTGCCTCCTTTCAAGCGCCGCATTCATTTGATTTTGCATGTGGAGGGCGCGGAGGATGTCTTCAAGATTGATAGGAGGAGGAGCAGATGAGGATCCTGGAATGTCATGGACAGGCGGAGCACTATCCAACTCTTCTTGTATATCGTCTGCGACGGCCGCAGGTTGGTCTTTGTGGGCAGGTGCAGGCTCTGTGGGAACTTCAGGGTCGAACAACCAGTTTGCTCGGTTACTTGGATCGATTCGGTCCCTGTTCAGTAAAATTATATTCTGATAGACAGTATTCCTGATTACGGGATGGAATCTGCCGTCTTCCCGCTCGTAGATGAGGTGTGCGGCTTTGTAGTGATCCAAGGTTAGCAAAGCCGGTGCCATAGAATGCAAGGTTGCAAGAGCAGCATCGTAATTCAGACCAATGGCAATTGAAGTAACCAGCCCTCCGAAATAGAAAGGTTTTCCACCTCTAGCACAAATAGAGTGGATGTGAGCAAGTAGGAACGGGGCGGCATTTATCTTTTGCCCGGTGAACGCGCAATGTAGAAAGAAGAGCTCCTTGGAGTTGAGCTTATGGTTGTTGTCGCGGGCGAAGATCGTGTTACTAAGGATGCAATGGAAGTAGCGGATGGCCGGATTGTGAATGTGGGTGGCGTTGAGGTGGTCGTAGGACCCGACACGGATGTTCGTTAAACTGTGCCACAAGTTGAAAGCCTCCTCACTAAAACTATCCGGTACCCGAAAATGAGCACCTTCGTCCGAACAAAATCCCAGAAGTATCGCGATGTCGGATTGAGGCAACTCGTGCTCAATGCCAAACATGCGAAATTTTGCCACGCCTGACAGTTGGTTTGTGACACCCAGCGGAGTGAGGTAAACAAACAAACTCAAGAACTCAAGAGTAAGAGTTTTGTAGATTGGTCTTGGTTCGCGACAGAGGTTCCACAAATCCACGCTTTGCAATAATCGGCGGACACTGTCGAGTAGTCCCAAACTCCTTAGGCAATCGATGTCAACGTACCCTGTGGGTTGGAGACCTCGACGTTGAAATTTCTGAAACTTTGCTCGTTGATTCTCCCCTGGTTCGCCGATTCTGAAATTGATGGCTTGAGCGTGTGGGTTGTTTGCCATGGTGGAGGTAGGATTTGATTTGGGAATGTGAGAATGGGAGATTGTAAGGATGGTAATTTGGTGTTGGGAGTTTAGAAATTGGAAGAAATGGAGTGAATGGGTAGTTTTTCGTGTGATGTGGTGACAATGGAGGAAGGAAGTGGGTTTATGAAGAGGAAAGTTGGAACGGTTCCATGCAATAGCCGTTGTGGTATCTGTTTGCGTGACGGTCGTCACAAGGGTGTAACGCTCGTCATGAGGTAAAGAGGCGCGTTACGCTCGTCACAAGGGTGTGACGGTCGTAACGCAGACAAAGTCATAAATAGATGAACGTTACACGACCGTTGGAGAGTTGAAGAGTTTATGATTTTCTTGGTAATTGGTTTTTGAAGAATTTATATATTTTTGTTTTGGTTTGTTTGAAATATTTTAATTAATTAGAGGTTTAAATATAAAGGTGATAAAATAATTAAATTTGTAATGCTAATTACAAGTATAAAATGAAATAGAAATATTGCGTATAAACACAGACAGTAAATAAAACAGTAAACTGGGAAAGAAATTAAAATAAACTTTAATTGAATAAATGAATAAATTCATGACAAATTGTTTCAAAGTAACTAAAAATAAAAGATAATGATAATGTTGAAATAATAACTAAACTAAAAATCCCTCCCACACTGAAACTTAACAGTGTCCTCACTGTACGTAAAAATGCAAGAGAGAAGGAAATGAATAACAATGGCAACTCTAGCCACGGGGAGGTGGAAACAAATGCTGATGCATGTAGTCCAACTGATCAGTCACCAATTCCATGAAGGTTATGAAGTCCACCCTGAGAGAAGTCAGCTCGCCCCGCATGTCCGTAATTTCCTCATGTAGGGAGTCCAAGGTAACAGCAGGTGGAGGTGGAGTAGTTTCAGGAGCCTGGGGCGCGGTCTCAGCGGAAGTAGCCTACTGTTCCCAAGGATCAGGGAGATCATGGAATCCTGGCGGTGTAGCAGGATCTTCTTCAGCATTAGCAGTGTTTGGAACCTCATAAATGTTAACTGTAGATGGTGAGGAAGGTGGTGAAGCAGGATGGTGAAGGTCAAACAGTCAGTTATCTCGGTTGTGCACACTGGTGATGGGGTCTGGAAGCTTAAAATGGTGGACGATCTGATGATTAACTATCAGGTCAAACTGATCTGGTCCAAGGTTTCCAATCATGCTAGTGTTGAAACAAAAGGCAATGTCCATCGGCTTTATGCCATAAAGCGGAGCAGAACCGAGCATATGCCGGCGGAATCCAATTGCATTAGACAGCATGGTAACTAACCCACCCAACAAGCTCGGTGCATTTGGGGTCTGGATGATCCACTCCATATTAGCGAGCATATAAGCTGCATTGTTCACCGGACGATTCTGGGATGCACAATACATGATAAACAGCTCATCGCGGGATACAAACGTGACATTTTGCTGTTTGCCAAAGATAGTGTGGGCTATGATCTTGTGGAAATACCTGATAGCCGGGTTATGAATGCATTCAGAGTACAGATCTGACGGCTCAGGATGGTTAATACCAGCAATGTTTCCCCAGAAATAGTCAAGCTCAGATACAGGCAAAAGGTTCTCCTGTGTCATACTGATAACATCGGGTCTAAAAGGGAACCCAAGCAGCTGGCTAAACTCCTGCAGGTTATAAGTGTAATCCACGTTAAACATTCTGAATGTGATCAACCCACGGTTGAATCCCATTCCATGATTTGGAATGAAACTCAAGGTGCTGAGAAACTCAAGAGTCAACCTTTTGTAGGTACAGAACCTTCGACGGATAGGAGCAGTGTCCCAACCAATCTGGTGCAACAAGTACATGACACTCTCACGAATGCCAAGGGCAGCCATATCATGATCATCTGCGTATATAGTAGGACACATCTCCCGTTCACCCAGGTCTGCAAACCGTCTTCTCTGGTGTCGGCTTCGCAATTTGACATTCATGAAGTTTGCACAATCCATAGCGCGAAATGTGAAAGTAAAAGAATTACCCCCTGAAAATATTTGATAAATGTTTGAAAGAAAAGGAAATTAAGTAAGTATTTTCGGGTTAGGAAATTGCCAAAGTTAAATTAAAAAGAAAAAGAAAGATGAAAGGGAGAAATAAAAACAGAAGAAAAATAGAAAGGAGTAAGAAATACAATCATGAAAATGTTTTAAAGATTAAGAAAAAGAAAAGAAAAATTAAAAGCATGTTAAAGCAGAAAAAATAATTAAAGTAAAACAAGGGTTGCCTCCCACAAAGCGCCTTTATTTTATGTCGACGGCTCGACAGTAAATACCTATTCACTTAGGTAACGGGGTAGGCGGCTCACTTAACTGAAGATAAGCCGAGAAGTCGATATTTCCGATGTTAAAATAGTGCTTTAGGCGCTGGCCATTAACTATGAATGGTTCGATAGAACTACCTTTAATTTATATCGCACCACTTGGGAAAACTTTGTTAATTTCGAACGGTCCGGACCATCTGGAACGTAATTTTCCCGGGAAAAGTTTCAGTCTAGAGTTGAATAGGAGTACGATGTCTCCTTCCTTAAAGTCTTTCCGCGAGATACGCTTATCGTGCCATTTTTTTGTTTGTTCTTTATAGATTTTAGCATTTTCATAAGCGTTTAAACGCAATTCTTCTAGCTCATGGATATCTAACACTCGTTTCTCGCCAGCACTCTTATAATTTAAGTTAAGGGTTTTTATCGCCCAATAAGCTTTATGTTCTAATTCTACTGGCAAATGACAAGATTTTCCATAAACTAACTTGAAAGGTGTTGTTCCGATAGGAGTTTTGAAAGCTGTCCGATATGCCCAAAGAGATCGTTTAGCTTGGAGGACCAGTCTTTTCTGGATGTGGCTACGGTTTTCTCAAGTATTTGTTTGATCTCCCTATTTGACACTTCCACTTGTCCACTTGTTTGAGGATGGTATGGTGTGGCTATGCAATGTTTAACACCATATTTGGAAAGTAACCTTTTGAAGATTCTGGAGATAAAATGGGAGCCACCATCGCTGATCACTAGTCTTGGTACACCGAATCGTGGGAAGATAATATTCTTGAATAGTTTTAGTACCACACGTTTATCGTTTGTGGGTGCTGCGATGGCTTCAATCCATTTTGATACATAGACGACGGCTACCAAAATATATTTATTTCCAAAAGACGCGGGGAAAGGTCCCATGAAATCAATTCCCCACACATCGAAAACTTCTACTTCGAGGATTCCTTTTTGCGGCATTTTGTCACGTCTAGATATATTTCCTGTGCGTTGACATCTATCGCAGTTCATAATTGCTACGTGGACGTCTTTCCATAAGGTAGGCCAAAAGAAGCCAGCTTGAAGTATTTTTGCACAGGTTTTCGATGTACTAGCGTGTCCACCATAAGGGGCGGAATGGCAATGGGAAATGACGTCGTTTATTTCATCATTGGGAACGCAACAACGGTAGATACCATCGGCGCCTCTTTTAAAGAGTAATGGTTCATCCCAAAAGTAGTGTTTAAGGTCATGGAAAAATTTCTTCTGCTGTTGGTACGTCAAATCAGGTGGTAAAACACCGGCAACTAAATAATTGACGAAGTCAGCGTACCATGGTAATGTGGTATTAGTACAAATGGATTTTACTACCGCAGTTGTGAAAGTTTCGTTGGATGGATCTAAACTGTCGGTAGGGTTTGTCTCTAGCTTGGCAATGAGGCGTTCATAAGGGAAATCTTCGTTTATGGGAACACTCTCGGTTTGGATTCCATCTAGTCTCGATAAATGGTCAGCTACCACGTTTTAAGTTCCTCTTTTGTCTTTTATTTCTAAGTCAAACTCTTGTAGGAGTAAGATCCATCTGAGTAATCACGGTTTGGCGTCCTTCTTGCTTAGTAAGTATCGGATCACAGCATGATCCGTATAAATAATGATTTTAGCGCCTACTAAGTAGGAACGAAATTTGTCGAATGCGAATACCACGGCTAAGAGTTCCTTCTCCGTAGTGGCGTAATTCAATTGTGCGGGGTCGAGAGTTCTGCTTGCGTAGTAGATAGCGTGAAGCTTCTTTTCTTTGTGTTGTCCTAGGACTGCGCCTACAGCATAATCGCTCGCATCGCACATTATTTCAAATGGTAGGTTCCAATCAGGAGGTTGCATAATAGTTGTTGAGATTAAGGCCTCTTTTAGTGTCTCGAATGCGTTCAAGCACTTATCGTCGAAAATAAACTCAGCCTCTTTCATTATAAATTCGGTTAGTGGCTTGGTGATTTTAGAGAAATCTTTTATAAAACATAGGTAAAAACCCGCGTGTCCTAGAAAACTTCGTATTTCTCTAACTGTTTTGGGTGGTTGAAGGTTTTTAATAATTTCGATCTTTGCTTTGTCGACTTCAATCCCTCTTTTTGATACAATGTGACCCAACACAATTCCTTGTCTCACCATGAAGTGACATTTTTCCCAGTTGAGCACTAGGTTGACATTAACACAACGTTTCAGTACTAATTCAAGATTTGTTAAACATCCGTCGAAACTCTCTCCACAGACAGAGAAATCTTCCATGAATACTTCCATGATTCCGTCTAGAAAATCTGCGAAGATCGCCATCATGCATCGTTGGAAAGTTGCAGGTGCATTACATAGTCCAAATGGCATTCTCCGGTATGCAAAGGTACCATAGGGACATGTGAACGTAGTTTTCTCTTGATCGTCAGGATGAATGGGAATTTGAAAGAATCCTGAGTATCCATCAAGATAGCAGAAATGGGAATGTTTGGCTAAACGCTCGAGCATTTGATCAATGAATGGTAATGGGAATGGTCTTTGCGCGTAGCTTTGTTTAGTTTTCTATAATCGATACACATTCTCCATCCTGTTTGCGTATGTTGTACTACCGATTCGCCTTTTGTGTTTGTTATAACTGTAACACCTCCTTTCTTAGGAACCACATGAACTGGACTGACCCAGTTGCTATCTGATATTGGGTATATGATGCCTGCCTCTAGTAGTTTTTGCACTTCCTTCTTAACGACTTCACTTAGGATAGGATTTATTCGTCTTTGATGTTCTCTAGAAGTCTTGCAGTCCTCCTCCAGCATAATGCGGTGCATACAGAGAGAAGGGCTTATTCCTTTTAGGTCTGATATATTATATCCTAATGCGGCTGGATATTTCCTTAACACACTAAGAAGTTTTTCGGTTTCGATCTGTCCTAATTCGACATTGACTATAACTGGTCGTTCGAGTTCTTTATCTAAGAATTCATACCTAAGATCTTCAGGTAATGTTTTAAGTTCTATACCGGGTTTCTTATTAGTTGAGTCAGGATCGGGTGTTAAGGCTAAACATTCGCTTAGGTTGGCATCTAAGTGTTCTTGTTTCCAGTCTTCGTTCTTGAGGATAGTCGATGTCTGAATTTTCAGCATCTCAGAGTAGGTGTCCTCTTGGCATTCAAGTTCTTTGACACATTCATCAATGATATATAGGAGACAACATGAGTCATCTATAGCAGGGGCTTTAAAGAATTGGGAAAGAATGAATTCTACTTTTTCTTCTCCTACCTCGAAGGTAAGTTTTCCTTTCTTGACGTCAATGATGGCTCCTGCAATAGCTAAAAATGGTCTTCCTAGTATGATGGGAATGTTTGAATCTTCCTTGATGTCCATTATTATAAAATCAATCGGTATGTAAAATTGTCCTATTCGGACAAGAATGTTCTCTAGCATACCAACAGGAAATTTGACTGATCTGTCTGCTAGTTGTAGGGACATCTTGGTAGGTCTCATGTCGCCTAATTTGAGCTTCTCGCAAATAGATAAGGGCATTAGACTGACACTGGCTCCTAAATCGCATAGAGCTTTATCTATGACAGATTTTCCAATTACACATGGTATGGAGAAACTACCAGGATCTTTTAGCTTCGGAGGCATGTTATTTTGAATTATGGCGCTACATTCGGCAGTTAGCATAACGGTTTCGTTCTCAACGATTTTTTTCTTATTAGCCAATATTTCTTTTAGGAATTTAGCATATGACGGCATTTGGGTTATAGCTTCTGTAAACGGAATAGTGACGTTTAGTTGTTTCAGAAGTTCTACAAATTTCTTGAATTGTCCCTCGTTCTTGGATTTTGCAAGTCTTTGAGGGTATGGAATTGGTGGTTTGTATGGTGGTGGAGGCACATAAGGTTTTTCTGAGGCCTCTCCGTTCTCATTCGCGTCTTCCTCTACATTTTCAGATTGATCTTTCGACTTTTCTACTTCTTTTTCGGGTTTTTGATACATGGTTGGGTTTTGGAGTCTAGGATCTACCGGTTCATCAAGGGCTGTCCCACTTCGTAATGTAATAGCATTTGCATGTCCTTTAGGATTGGGCTGTGTCTGTCCAGGAAATGTACCAGCAGGTGCGGCAGAACTAGCTTGGTGTTGTGCTACTTGGGAGATTTGGGTTTCTAACATTTTGTTGTGAGTAGCTAGGGCATCTACCTTGTTTGCTAATAGCTTCAGTTGTTCACCGGTGTGAACGTTTTGATTGAGGAATTCTTTGTTTTGTTGGGCTTGATTAGCGATAAAATTTTCCATTAGGATTTCAAGGTTAGATTTCTTAGGAATGTTAGGAACATTACCAGCGGGTTTTTAATAACCTGGAGGTACAACAGGTGCTTGGCCAGGTGCATATAAAGCGTTATTGCTCTTGTACGAGAAGTTAGGATGGTTCTTCCAACCAGGATTATAGGTATTGGCATAAGGATTTCCTTGAGCGTAATTTACCTGATCAGTCGTTATTCCTGCTAAGATTTGACATTCGGTTCCAACATGACCAAGTACTCCACAAACTTCGCAGCTTGGGGTAACTGCAGCTACGGTAGCTGCAGGAGGTAAGGTCAAGCTTTCTATTTTTTGGGTAAGAGCATCTACCTTAGAATTAACTTTATCTAGGCTACTAATCTCGTACATCCCGCCTTTGGCTTGAGTCTTCTCCACAGATGTTCTTTCTCCTCCCCACTGATAGTGGTTTTGAGCCATGTTTTCAATGAGTTGGTTAGCTTCGTCATAAGGCTTGTCCATCAGTGTACCACCTGCGGCGACATCTATAGATAGTCTTGTGTTGTACAAGATTCCATTATAAAACGTGTGGATTATCAGCCATTTTTCTAGTCCATGATGTGGGCACATTCGCATCATATCTTTGTAGCGCTCCCATGCATCGAATAGTGATTCAGTATCCTTTTGCCTAAATCCGTTGATTTGGGCTCTTAGTGCAGCGGTCTTGCTTGGGGGAAAGTATCGTGCTAAGAATACGATCTTCAGTCCTTCCCACGTAGTGACGGAATTTGATGGCAAGGATTGCAACCAAGCCCAAGCTCTATCTCTTAGTGAGAAAGGGAAAAGACGTAATCTTATCGCATCTTTACTAACACCATTTGCTATAACTGTGTCGGCAAATTGAACGAATTTTATAAGGTGTTCATTCGGATCCTTAGAAGGATCTCCAGAGAATTGGCGTTGTTGGATAGCTGATATGAATGACGGCTTTAACTCGAAATCGTTTCGGTTTATTGCTGGAGCAGCAATGCTGTTATGGGGCTCTTGTTGTGATGGAGCTGCGTACTCCTTCAGTGGACGGGTCCTTTGTTCCTCGGCCATGTCTAATTCTGGATTGGTTTCGGTTTTAGAGGAAGAATTAGAATCAGTTTCAGAATCAATCTTAATTTCTGGTTTGGGTAAAGGAATAGCGTGATTTAAACAGTAATCCATGACTGCACGTCTTACGGAAAGAATGCGTTCAGGTTCGTCCGTCGATTTGTCAAGTGGTTCGCCTTATGAGCGAGTCCTTGGCATACAAATCGACAAAGGGGTTTCTGTTGCTTAGTCTAAACGCGCAACAGAAGAATCGTAATTAATTGACTACCAGTCCCCGACAACGGCGCCAAAAACTTGATCGGGACTTTATAAGTCTGCCGGGATACTAACTGCAAGTATACAGTTTAGTCGTTCTAGTTTTAAAATAGTACCGAACCCACAGAGACTGAGGATCAATCGCATACGATCTAATGCTACAGTTTGTCTAACTAAGCGATGAATATTCGATTTTTGGGGGAAACAGTTTAATTAAAAGTAATAGTACTAATTATACCGGTATGTGATAATCGGACTTAGGGAATTCGATGAATCGCTTGGCCTATAAAGTATTTCGGTAAAAGCTAATTGTTTAAAAACCTGAGACATACACTCTCGTGTTTATGAAGTAAGTCATGCTACTAAACCTAGTGGATGCACTTTAAATTTAATAACACTTTTTGAAAACAATTTGAATTTAATTAATTTATTAAAACACTCTCGTGTATTTAAAAATCAATACTTCGTTACCACTATCTGGGTTGAACCCCAACTCTCGCATGCAGGTTCTTGCCTTAATTAATTTCCCACTCTCGTGGCAAAATCGTGTTAATTAACCTCTCACTCTCGTGACAAGGATAGTTTAATTAATCTTGGAAATTGGAAACCAGAAATTGTTTTATAAATATTTTTGGCCAAGGTATCATTGAATTCTTTCAGTTCTTACGGTCACATACCGGTATTAATAATTTAGCTAGACATAATTAACTTAACAACAATACAGTTCAAAATATAATTCATGGCAATAATTGGCATATTATAAAAACTGAATAAATAATAATTGCAATATAAAAAACCTGGAATCAAATTTGCTATAGTAATCTTGAGGTAATACAGTAATCCAATCTTCGAGCTTGACTTGCAGTAAATGATTCGTGTTAATTCTTGAAAGAAGAATTAACACTTAAAAATAGAAACTAAGACTTTGAATGAAAATTACAAGAAAATGAAAACAGAATTCCAAAACAAGCAAATTGGAAAATAACTGTAAAATAAAATAATATTTGCTCTGAGTAAATTTCTTCGACCCTTGAACTGTGTACTGGTACTCATATATATAGCAGGAAAAATCAGCAGTTTAATTTGAATTCTTGATGAAGTCTTCGTGGAGAAAATACAGGAGCGTTAATAGTGGTGGCAAGAAAATAGGGGACTCAGTAGAAAAAGGGAGAACGAGTCTGCCCTTCACGCCCACGTCTCAATCCATGTATAACGTCCACCTTCACGCGCGTGACGGTCGTCACACGCTGAAGTGGTGCCTTACGCTCGTCAGGTGTGTGTGAAGAGTGTTTCCTTATGTTGAGGGGTGTTACGCCCGTCACAGGGACGTGACGACGGTCACAGATCCAGAAGTCCAAACTTTGTAATTTTTTATTCTTTTTCTCTTTGTTTATCGTCTAGCCTTCTTCATGTTGTCCTTTTCCATCGGTTTGAGTCGACAAGTGTTATACCTGCAAAAAGACAAATAATTCTCGGAATAATCGGGGGTTAGACGACTTAATGAAATATAAAATCGGTAAAAAGCATGTTAATTATAGATATGTTTTCTCGTTATCAAATTCCCCCATACTTAAACCTTTGTTTGTCCTCAAGCAAATAGTCATTCGAAAGGTCGGACATGTTTTCGTCGAGCGCATAAGCATGACATACCTTGGATTTTTAAAGTGGTTTCGGGAAATCCTCGTTGGTTCGGCCAATACTTGAGTAAAACACTAAAGATACGCTAATGACGCAAGCAATAAGCTTACCCGTAGACTTCCATTTTAAACGAGCTATCCAACAGTTCCGTTATAACTCTGCCCGGAGTTCCTCGTATCTATTTCACCCAGTTTCATTCTGGCGCAATCACATTAAGCCCTTTGCCTTAGCACACACGTAGTAGAGTAACCGGTTAGTGACTTTGATCCTTTAGCACGGGGTCTGGTACATGAATGTGGCAACCCTACATATGTTATCCAAATTGGAGTTTGTGGGGGATCGGGCCGTAGCACGCCCTACCGAGTTCAGAACCAGATACCTCTGAACCAACCAACACTGGATTCCTTCATTATTTGCTCAGCTCTTATATGTGCCCGTATATTTTGGTACACAAATATTCTTTTCTTTTAGCAGCGAGATAGGAAGGATATTTTTAGAATCAGACATCAAACACTTATATTCATCGATTCTCCACGTGGTTTGTGTCAAGACGGTGCTGACTGCTAGTATAAACTACTAGGGGTTACTTCTAGAACTTGAAACTCCAGATATCGGTATAATGGTTATTGAAACGGATCGCGTAAGTAGGAAGTCTATGGTGATAGAACCGTATCGATCTTGTTATGTCGTTTTCGGCTTCCTCAACTGGGATTTCGTTAAAATAAGTATGTCGGGCTAATGCGAAAATAAAATTTTTTCGGTATGGCAAAATAAAGTGAAGAATTGGAATCGAGGCATATCGTAAGAATTTACTAGTTTTATTAAAGATTGAAAGGTACCTCTCCCACACAAAATCCGACATTGTCCTCAATGTTGCGGTAGATATGCGGGGAAGTACAATTACAAAAACAAAAGGAAAAGAAAAGAAATAGAAAAATAACAAATTACATAGAAATTAAAGAAAGAGAAACTACTGGTGACCACGTCCTCTGCTCCTGGTGCAAGAGCGTCTGGTAGGAGTGGCTTCAGTGTCGGTGTCTTGGAAGCCATAGGTGTTCATATCTATCCTCAAGGCGTTAAGCTCTGACAGCGCCTCATCTAACCTCTCATTCATGTTGCACTGCCCAGTCAAGATCTGAGCGTTTTGGGCGCACAGAGACTCAAATTGCTCAGCTTGCCTCCTTTCAAGCGCCGCATTCATTTAATTTTGCATGTGGAGGGCGCAGAGGATGTCTTCAAGATTGATAGGAGGAGGTGCAGATGAGGATCCTGGAATGTCATGGACAGGTGGAGCACTATCCAACTCTTCTTGTATTTCGTCTGCGACGGCCGCAGGTTGGTCTTCGTGGGCAGGTGCAGGCTCTGCAGGAACTTCAGGGTCGAACAACCAGTTTGCTCGGTTACTTGGATCGATTCGGTCCCTGTTCGGCAAAATGATATTCTGATAGACAGTATTCCTGATTACGGGATGGAATCTGCTGTCTTCCCGCTCGTAGATGAGGTGTGCGGCTTTGCAGTGATCCAAGGTTAGCAAAGTCGGTGCCATAGAAGGCAAGGTTGCAAGAGTAGCACCGTAATCCAGACCAATGGCAATTGAAGTAACCAGCCCTCCGAAATAGAAAGGTTTTCCACCTCTAGCACAAATAGAGTGGATGTGAGCAAGTAGGAACGGGGCGGCGTTTATCTTTTGCCCAGTGAACGCGCAATGTAGAAAGAAGAGCTCCTTGGAGTTGAGCTTATGGTTGCTGTCGCGGGCGAAGATCGTGTTACTAAGGATGCGATGGAAGTAGGGTATGGCCGGATTGTGAATGTGGGTGGCGTTGAGGTGGTCGTAGGACCCGACACGGATGTTCGTTAAACTGTGCCACAAGTTGAAAGCCTCCTCACTAAAACTATCTGGTACCCGAAAATGAGCACCTTCGTCCGAACAAAATCCCAGAAGTATCACGATGTCGGATTGAGGCAACTCGTGCTCAATGCCAAACATGCGAAATTTTGCCACGCCTGACAGTTGGTTTGTGACACCCAGCGGAGTGAGGTAAACAAACGAACTCAAGAACTCAAGAGTAAGAGTTTCGTAGATTGGTCTTGGTTCACGACAGAGGTTCCACAAATCCACGCTTTGTAATAATCGGCGGACACTGTCGAGTAGTCCCAAACTCCTTAGGCAGTCGATGTCAACGTACCCTGTGGGTTGGAGACCTCGACATTGAAATTTCTGAAACTTTGCTCGTTGATTCTCCCCTGGTTCGCCGATTTTGAAATTGATGGCTTGAGCGTGTGGGTTGTTTGCCATGGTGGAGGTAGGATTTGATTTGGGAATGTGAGAATGGGAGATTGTAAGGATGGTAATTTGGTGTTGGGAGTTTAGAAATTGGAAGAAAAATGGAGTGAATGGGTAGTTTTTCGTGTGATGTGGTGACAATGGAGGAAGGAAGTGGGTTTATGAAGAGGAAAGTTGGAACGGTTCCCTGCAATAGCCGTTGTGGTCTCTGTTTACGTGACGGTCGTCACAAGGGTGTGACACTCGTCATGAGGTAAAGAGGCGCGTTACGCTCGTCACAAGGGTGTGACGGTCGTAACGCAGACAGAGTCATAAATAGATGAACGTTACAGGACCATTGGAGAGTTGAAGAGTTTATGATTTTCTTGGTAATTGGTTTTTGAAGAATTTATATATTTTTGTTTTGGTTTGTTTGAAATATTTTAATTAATTAGAGGTTTAAATATAAAGGTGATAAAATAATTAAATTTGTAATGCTAATTACCAGTATAAAATGAAATAGAAATATTGCGTATAAACACAGACAGTAAATAAAACAGTAAACTGGGAAAGAAATTAAAATAAACTTTAATTGAATAAATGAATAAATTCATGACAAATTGTTTCAAAGTAACTAAAAATAAAAGATAATGATAATGTTGAAATAATAACTAAACTAAAAATCCCTCCCACACTGAAACTTAACAGTGTCCTCACTGTACGTAAAAATGCAAGAGAGAAGGAAATGAATAAAAATGGAAACTCTAGCCACGGGGAGGTGGAAACAAATGCTGATGCATGTAGTCCAACTGATCAGTCACCAAGTCCATGAAGGTTATGAAGTCCACCCTGAGAGAAGTCAGCTAGCCCCGCATGTCCGTAATTGCCTCATGTAGGGAGTCCAAGGTAACAGCAGGTGGAGGTGGAGTAGTTTCAGGAGCCTGGGGCGCGGTCTCGGCAGAAGTAGCCTGCTGTTCCCAAGGATCAGGGAGATCATGGTATCCTGGCGGTGTAGCAGGATCTTCTTCAGCATTAGCAGTGTTTGGAACCTCATAAATGTTAACTGTAGATGGTGAGGAAGGTGGTGAAGCAGGATGGTGAAGGTCAAACATCCAGTTATCTCGGTTGTGCACACTGGTGATGGGGTCTGGAAGCTTAAAATGGTGGACGATCTGATGATTAACTAGCAGGTCAAACTGATATGGTCCAAGGTTTCCAATCATGCTAGTGTTGAAACAAAAGGCAATGTCCATCGGCTTTATGCCATTAAGCGGAGCAGAACCGAGCATATGCCGACGGAGTCCAATTGCATTAGACAGCATGGTAACTAACCCACCCAACAAGCTCGGTGCATTTAGGGTCTGGATGATCCGCTCCATATTAGCGAGCATATAAGCTGCACCGTTCACCGGACGATTCTGGGATGCACAATACATAATAAACAGCACATCGCGGGATACAAACGTGACATTTTGCTGTTTGCCAAAGATAGTGTGGGCTATGATCTTGTGGAAATACCTGATAGCCGGGTTATGAATGCATTCAGAGTACAGATCTGACGGCTCAGGATGGTTAATACCAGCAATGCTTCCCCAGAAATAGTCAAGCTCAGATACAGGCAAAAGGTTCTCCTGTGTCATACTGATAACATCGGGTCCAAAAGGGAACCCAAGCAGTTGGCTAAACTCCCGCAAGTTATAAGTGTAATCCATGTTAAACATTCTGAATGTGATCAACCCATGATTGAATCCCATTCCATGATTTGGAATGAAACTCAAGGTGCTGAGAAACTCAAGAGTCAGCCTTTTGTAGGTACAGAACCTTCGACGGATAGGAGCAGTGTCCCAACCAATCTGGTGCAGCAAGTACATGACACTCTCACGAATGCCAAGGGCAGCCATAGCATGATCATCTGCGTATATAGTAGGACACATCTCCCGTTCACCCAGGTCTGCAAACCGTCTTCTCTGGTGTCGGATTCGTAATTTGACATTCATGAAGTTTGCACAATCCATAGCGCGAAATGTGAAAGTAAAAGAATTACCCCCTGAAAATATTTGATAAATGTTTGAAAGAAAAGGAAATTAAGTAAGTATTTTCGGGTTAGGAAATTGCCAAAGTTAAATTAAAAAGAAAAAGAAAGATGAAAGGGAGAAATAAAAACAAAAGAAAAATAGAAAGGAGTAAGAAATGCAATCATGAAAATGTTTTAAAGATTAAGAAAAAGAAAAGAAAAATTAAAAGCATGTTAAAGTAGAAAAAATAATTAAAGTAAAACATGGGTTGCCTCCCACAAAGCGCCTTTATTTTATGTCGACGACTCGACAGTAAATACCTATTCAGTTAGGTAACGGGGTAGGCGGCTCACTTAACTGAAGATAAGCCGAGAAGTCGATATTTACGATGTTAAAATAGTGATTTAGGCGCTGGCCATTAACTATGAATGGTTCGATAGAACTACCTTTAATTTCTATCGCACCACTTGGGAAAACATTGTTAATTTCGAACGGTCCGGACCATCTGGAACGTAATTTTCCCGGGAAAAGTTTCAGTCTAGAGTTGAATAGGAGTACGATGTCTCCTTCCTTAAAGTCTTTCCGCGAGATACGCTTATCGTGCCATTTTTTTGTTTGTTCTTTATAGATTTTAGCATTTTCATAAGCGTCTAAACGCAATTCTTCTAGCTCATGGATATCTAACACTCGTTTCTCGCCAACACTCTTATAATTTAAGTTAAGGGTTTTTATCGCCCAATAAGCTTTATGTTCTAATTCTACTGGCAAATGACAAGATTTTCCATAAACTAACTTGAACGGTGTTGTTCTGATAGGAGTTTTGAAAGCTTTCCGATATGCCCAAAGAGCATCGTTTAGCTTGGAGGACCAGTCTTTTCTGGATGTGGCTACGGTTTTCTCAAGTATTTGTTTGATCTCCCTATTTGACACTTCCACTTGTCCACTTGTTTGAGGATGGTATGGTGTGGCTATGCGATGTTTAACGCCATATTTTGAAAGTAACCTTTCGAAGATTCTGGAGATAAAATGGGAGCCACCATCGCTGATCACTAGTCTTGGTACACCGAATCGTGGGAAGATAATATTCTTGAATAGTTTTAGTACCACACGTGTATCGTTTGTGGGTGCGACGATGGCTTCAATCCATTTTGATACATAGTCGACGGCTACCAAAATATATTTATTTCCAAAAGATGCGGGGAAAGGTCCCATGAAATCAATTCCCCACACATCGAAAACTTCTACTTCGAGGATTCCTTTTTGCGGCATTTCGTCACGTCTAGATATATTTCCTGTGCGTTGACATCTATTGCAGTTCATAATTGCTACGTGGACGTCTTTCCATTAGGTAGGCCAAAAGAAGCCAGCTTGAAGTATTTTTGCACAGCTTTTCGATGTACTAGCGTGTCCACCATAAGGGGCGGAATGGCAATGGGAAATGACGTCGTTTATTTCATCATTGGGAACGCAGAGACGGTAGATACCATCGGCACCTCTTTTAAAGAGTAATGGTTCATCCCAAAAGTAGTGTTTAAGGTCATGGAAAAATTTCTTCCGCTGTTGGTACGTCAAATCAGGTGGTAAAACACCGACAGCTAAATAATTGACGAAGTCAGCGTACCATGGTAATGTGGTATTAGTACAAATGGATTTTACTACCGCAGTTGTGAAAGTTTCATTGGGTGGATCTAAACTGTCGGTAGGGTTTGTCTCTAGCTTGGCAATGAGGCGTTCATAAGGGAAATCTTCGTTTATGGGAACACTCTCGGTTTGGATTCCATCTAGTCTCGATAAATGGTCAGCTACCACGTTTTCAGTTCCTCTTTTGTCTTTTATTTCTAAGTCAAACTCTTGTAGGAGTAAGATCCATCTGAGTAATCGCGGTTTGGCGTCCTTCTTGCTTAGTAAGTATCGGATCGCAGCATGATCCGTATAAATAATGATTTTAGCGCCTACTAAGTAGGAACGAAATTTGTCCAATGCGAATACCACAGCTAAGATTTCCTTCTCCGTAGTGGCGTAATTCAATTGTGCGGGGTCGAGAGTTCTTCTTGTGTAGTAGATAGCGTGAAGCTTCTTTTCTTGGCATTGTCCTAGGACTGCGCCTACAGCATAATCGCTCGCATCGCACATTATTTCAAATGGTAGGTTCCAATCAGGAGGTTGCATAATAGGTGTTGATATTAAGGCCTCTTTTAGTGTCTCGAATGCGTTCAAGCACTTACCGTCGAAAATAAACTCAGCCTCTTTCATTAATAATTCAGTTAGTGGCTTGGTGATTTTAGAGAAATCTTTTATAAAACGTCGGTAAAAACCCGCGTGTCCTAGAAAACTTCATATTTCTCTAACTGTTTTGGGTGGTTGAAGGTTTTTAATAATTTCGATCTTTGCTTTGTCGACTTCAATCCCTCTGTTTGATACAATGTGACCCAACACAATTCCTTGTCTCACCATGAAGTGACATTTTTCCCAGTTGAGCACTAGGTTGACATTAACACATCGTTTCAGTACTAATTCAAGATTTGTTAAACATCCGTCGAAACTCTCTCCACAGACAGAGAAATCGTCCATGAATACTTCCATGATTCCGTCTAGAAAATCTGCGAAGATCGCCATCATGCATCGTTGGAAAGTTGCAGGTGCATTACATAGTCCAAATGGCATTCTCCGGTATGCAAAGGTACCATAGGGACATGTGAACGTAGTTTTCTCTTGATCGTCAGGATGAATGGGAATTTGAAAGAATCCTGAGTATCCATCAAGATAGCAGAAATGGGAATGTTTGGCTAAACGCTCGAGCATTTGATCAATGAATGGTAATGGGAAATGGTCTTTGCGCGTAGCTTTGTTTAGTTTTCTATAATCGATACACATTCTTCATCCTGTTTGCGTACGTTGTGCTACCGATTCGCCTTTTGTGTTTGTTATAACTGTAACACCTCCTTTCTTAGGCACCACATGATCTGGACTGACCCAGTTGCTATCTGATATTGGGTATATGATGCCTGCCTCTAGTAGTTTTTGCACTTCCTTCTTAACGACTTCACTTAGGATAGGATTTATTCGTCTTTGATGTTCTCTAGAAGTCTTGCAGTCCTCCTCCAGCATAATGCGGTGCATACAGAGAGAAGGGCTTATTCCTTTTAGGTCTGATATATTATATCCTAATGCGGCTGGATATTTCCTTAACACACTAAGAAGTTTTTTGGTTTCGATCTCTCCTAATTCGGCATTGACTATAACTGGTCGTTCGAGTTCTTTATCTAAGAATTCATACCTAAGATCTTCAGGTAATGTTTTAAGTTCTATACCGGGTTTCTTATTAGTTGAGTCAGAATCGGGTGTTAAGGCTAAACATTCGCTTAGGTTGGCATCTAAGTGTTCTTGTTTCTAGTCTTCGTTCTTGAGGATAGTCGGTGTCTGAATTTTCAGCATCTCAGAGTAGGTGTCCTCTTGGCATTCAAGTTCTTTGACACATTCATCAATGATATCTAGGAGACAACATGAGTCATCTATAGCAGGGGCTTTAAAGAATTGGGAAAGAATGAATTCTACTTTTTTTTCTCCTACCTCGAAGGTAAGTTTTCCTTTCTTGACGTCAATGATGGCTCCTGCAGTAGCTAAAAATGGTCTTCCTAGTATGATGGGAATGTTTGAATCTTCCTTGATGTCCATTATTATAAAATTAATCGGTATGTAAGATTGTCCTATTCGGACAGGAATGTTCTCTAGCATACCAACAAGAAATTTGACTGATCTGTCTGCTAGTTGTAGGGACATCTTGGTAGGTCTCATGTCGCCTAATTTGAGCTTCTCGCAAATAGATAAGGGCATTAGACTGACACTGGCTCCTAAATCGCATAGAGCTTTGTCTATGACAGATTTTCCAATTACACATGGTATGGAGAAACTACCAGGATCTTTTAGCTTCGGAGGCATGTTATTTTGAATTATGGCGCTACATTCGGCAGTTAGCATAACAGTTTCGTTCTCAACGATTTTTTTCTTATTAGCCAATATTTCTTTTAGGAATTTAGCATATGACGGCATTTGGGTTATAGCTTCTGTAAACGGAATAGTGACGTTTAGTTGTTTCAGAAGTTCTACAAATTTCTTGAATTGTCCCTCGTTCTTGGATTTTGCAAGTCTTTGAGGGTATGGAATTGGTGGTTTGTATGGTGGTGGAGGCACATAAGGTTTTTCTGAGGCCTCTCCGTTCTCATTCGCGTCTTCCTCTACATTTTCAGATTGATCTTTCGACTTTTCTACTTCTTTTTCGGGTTTTTGATACATGGTCGGGTTTTGGAGTCTAGGATCTACCGGTTCATCAAGGGCTGTCCCACTTCGTAACGTAATAGCATTTGCATGTCCTTTAGGATTGGGCTGTGTCTGTCCAGGAAATGTACCAGCAGGTGCGGCAGAACTAGCTTGGTGTTGTGCTACTTGGGAGATTTGGGTTTCTAACATTTTGTTGTGAGTAGCTAGGGCATCTACCTTGTTTGCTAATAGCTTCAGTTGTTCACCGGTGTGAACGTTTTGATTGAGGAATTCTTTGTTTTGTTGGGCTTGATTAGCGATAAAATTTTCCATTAGGATTTCAAGGTTAGATTTCTTAGGAATGTTAGGAACATTACCAGCGGGTTTTTAATAACCTGGAGGTACAACAGATGCTTGGCCAGGTGCATATAAAGCGTTATTGCTCTTGTACGAGAAGTTAGGATGGTTCTTCCAACCAGGATTATAGGTATTGGCATAAGGATTTCCTTGAGCGTAATTTACCTGATCAGCCGTTATTCCTGCTAAGATTTGACATTCGGTTCCAACATGACCAAGTACTCCACAAACTTCGCAGCTTGGGGTAACTGCAGCTACGGTAGCTGCAGGAGGTAAGGTCAAGCTTTCTATTTTTTGGGTAAGAGCATCTACCTTAGCATTAACTTTATTTAGGCTACTAATCTCGTACATCCCGCCTTTGGCTTGAGTCTTCTCCACAGATGTTCTTTCTCCTCCCCACTGATAGTGGTTTTGAGCCATGTTTTCAATGAGTTGGTTAGCTTCGTCATAAGGCTTGTCCATCAGTGTACCACCTGCGGCGACATCTATAGATAGTCTTGTGTTGTACAAGATTCCATTATAAAACGTGTGGATTATCAGCCATTTTTCTAGTCCATGATGTGGGCACATTCGCATCATATCTTTGTAGTGCTCCCATGCATCGAATAGTGATTAAGTATCCTTTTGCCTAAATCCGTTGATTTGGGCTCTTAGTGCAGCGGTCTTGCTTGGGGGAAAGTATCGTGCTAAGAATACGATCTTCAGTCCTTCCCCCGTAGTGACGGAATTTGATGGCAAGGATTGCAACCAAGCCCAAGCTCTATCTCTTAGTGAGAAAGGGAAAAGACGTAATCTTATCGCATCTTTACTAACACCATTTGCTATAACTGTATCGGCAAATTGAACGAATTTTATAAGGTGTTCATTCGGATCCTTAGAAGGATCTCCAGAGAATTGGTGTTGTTGGATAGCTGATATGAATGACGGCTTTAACTCGAAATCGTTTCGGTTTATTGCTGGAGCAGCAATGCTGTTATGGGGCTCTTGTTGTGATGGAGCTGCGTACTCCTTCAGTGGACGGGTCCTTTGTTCCTCGGCCATGTCTAATTCTGGATTGGTTTCGGTTTCAGAGGAAGAATTAGAATCAGTTTCAGAATCAATCTTAATTTCTGGTTTGGGTAAAGGAATAGCGTGATTTAAACAGTAATGCATGACTGCACGTCTTATGGAAAGAATGCGTTCAGGTTCGTCCGTCGATTTGTCAAGTGGTTCGCCTTGTGAGTGAGTCCTTGGCATACAAATCGACAAAGGGGTTTCTGTTGCTTAGTCTAAACGTGCAACAGAAGAATCGTAATTAATTGACTACCATTCCCCGGCAACGGCGCCAAAAACTTGATCGGGACGTTATAAGTCTGTCGGGATACTAACTGCAAGTATACAGTTTAGTCGTTCTAGTTTTAAAAGATTATCGAACCCACAGAGACTGAGGATCAATCGCATACGATCTAATGCTACAATTTGTCTAACTAAGCGATGAATATTTGATTTTTGGGGGAAACAGTTTAATTAAAAGTAATAGTACTAATTATACCGGTATGTGATAATCGGACTTAGGGAATTCGATGAATCGCTTGGCCTATAAAGTATTTCGGTAAAAGCTAATTGTCTAAAAACCTGAGACATACACTCTCGTGTTTATGAAGTAAGTCATGCTACTAAACCTAGTGGATGCACTTTAAATTTAATAACACTTTTTGAAAACAATTTGAATTTAATTAATTTATTAAAACACTCTCGTGTATTTAAAAATCAATGCTTCGTTACCACTATCTGGGTTGAACCCCATCTCTCGCATGCAGGTTCTTGCCTTAATTAATTTCCCACTCTCGTGGCAAAATCGTGTTAATTAACCTCTCACTCTCGTGACAAGGATAGTTAAATTAATCTTGGAAATTGGAAACCAGAAATTGTTTTATAAATATTTTTGGCCAAGGTATCATTGAATTCTTTCAGTTCTTACGGTCACATACCGGTATTAATAATTTAGCTAGACATAATTAACTTAACAGCAATACAGTTCAAAATATAATTCATGGCAATAATTGGCATATTATAAAAACTGAATAAATAATAATTGCAATATAAAAAACCTGGAATCAAATTTGCTATAGTAATCTTGAGGTAATACAGTAATCCAATCTTCGAGCTTGACTTGCAGTAAATGATTCGTGTTAATTCTTGAAAGAAGAATTAACACTTAAAAATAGAAACTAAGACTTTGAATGAAAATTACAAGAAAATGAAAACAGAATTCCAAAGCAAGCAAATTGGAAAATAACTGTAAAATAAAATAATATTTGCTATGAGTAAATTTCTTCAACCCTTGAACTGTGTACTAGTACTCATATATATAGCAGGAAAAATCAGCAGTTTAATTTGAATTCTTGATGAAGTCTTCATGGAGAAAATACAGGAGCATTAATAGTGGTGGCAAGAAAATAGGGGACTCGGTAGAAAAAGGGAGAACGAGTCTGCCCTTCACACCCACGACTCAATCCATGCATAACGTCCACCTTCACGCGCGTGACGGTCGTCACAGGTGGGTGACGGTCGTCACACGCTGAAGTGGTGCCTTATGCTCGTCAGGTGTGTGTGACGAGCGTTTCCTTATGTTGAGGGGTGTTATGCCCGTCACAGGGACGTGATGACCGTCACAGGGACGTGACGACCGTCACAGATCCAGAAGTCCAAACTTTGTAATTTTTTATTCTTTTTCTCTTTTGTTTATCGTCTAGCCTTCTTCATGTTATCCTTTTCCATCGGTTTGAGTCGACAAGTGTTATACCTGCAAAAAGACAAATAATTCTTGGAATAATCGGGGGTTAGGCGACTTAATGAAATATAAAATTGGTAAAAAGCATGTTAATTATAGATATGTTTTCTCGTTATCAATTTGATACATTTTCTCTTTCTACTTTCAGTGAATGTTATGAACGTTGGTAGGACATTGGAAGTGAACGTCGGTGTTTGTTATCTTTTTGCTATCTTCAGTGAACGTTGATAGTTCATTGTCAGTAAATGGCGGTGATATGATACATTTTCTCTTTCTACTTTCAGTGAATGTTGGTAGGACATTGGTATTGAACGTCAGTGTTTGTTATATTTTTGCTACCTTCAGTGAACGTTGGTAGGACATTGCCAGTGAACGTTGGTGTTTGTTATCTTTTTGTTATCTTCAATGAACGTTGATAGTTCATCATCAGTAAACGATAGTGATTTGATACATTTTCTCTTTCTACTTTCAGTGAACGTTGGTAGGACATCGGCAATGAACGTCGATGCTTGTTATCATCCTCTATGATTTTTTCTTGTGGTTCACTAGTGATTTATTTCCCTGGTGGGGTTGCCCCTTTGTTTCTTCATTTTGTTGCATCCCCAATGATACTTTGTGTCTCTTTGGTACTGTTCATATGCATTCACACGCATAAGCATTTGCATGGCATCTTAGGGCCAAAAATAGGGTTTGTTTTATATTTAAGTATCTTCGATCACGTCGACACGAAGATTTTTAACCTTCGTATCTCTGGATAGAAGAAACTTAAATAAGGGCAGTTGTTGTACCCCAATTTTTGCCCCTAAGATTCCTGCATCATACCATATTGTTTCAATCACAACACGATCATATTAGGGTTTTTGGTTCTTCTCCCTATCTTTAGCCTTGCTCTTTTGAGGAGTTACCAAGCACCTTGACTTGTTTTCTTTTTGTGATCATGGATATTTTGCTTTGATTTTCTCTCTAGTTAATAAAATACAATGTTGGTTTGTCTTACTTGTTAATAATGTAGGTAAAGGCAATGAGGTTTAGCAAGTTGCTCCATGGGTTCATGAGTTTATTTCCATGCCCTAGTCAACATAGCTTGAGGAATTCAAACGTCACTATTGGAGTGGTTTTGGAAGAATTGGCATGGCAAAGTTGCTTTGGCTCAACATATTTCAAAGTTATCAAAATTGATTCAAAAGTACAAGGGGTTGAGGGAAGAAGTTGTCATGATTGAACAAGGTGTTGTTCCTATTGGTCACAAAAGCACATTTCTCTATAATTTCAAGATATGGAAGTGGTTTTTGTGACCATGAGTTCTCATCATCATTCTCAACAACTTCTATTCACAAAGGAAGAATATTGACACAAAAAGTTTGTTCAAACTTGTCAAAGTTCCTCAAAGCATTCTCTTGATCTAGAGGCTACGGTTTTGAACATCAAAGGAGCATATCTTGCTCATCTTTTTGTATTTTTGAGTGATTCCAAAGACATATATCTCTTCATAGAGTTACCAACAAATCACTTCAAAAGTTCCAAGGAGTTTTCATGTGGAAGGAACTTGGTGAAGAAGAAAGATTACAAGTCATCCAGATGAATCCCCAATTTCCCATATGTGACTTCAAATGGTCATAACTTGGTCAATTTGTATCCCCTTGAGCCTATTATTTTTCCATGATGATCTTAAGGATGTGTACTTCATGCCTTCTTTTATGTGCAAAGTAAGAAAATGGATGGAAGTTGCCTTAAGAATGCAAAAGATTATAGGTCATTTCATGATTTTTGGCCAACTTCAACAAGTCATAACGTTCTCAATTTTTGGATATTTTGAGTGGTTCAAATTGCACAATGTCATTCAAGAGATCTAACTCATTCCATCTTTTTTGGTCAAGAGCAAATTCTAAGTGGAAGGTCATGTTTGGATGCAAAAGATTATAGGTCATTTTTAAAGAAGAATTTGAAATATTTCTATGTATGGAAAGTCAACTCTTTTTCTTCAACTTTGACTCCATGTAATTTTCAGCTCAAGCATCCATTTGATTCCATTCTTTTTCCATTGCAAAGCTTGTAACTTCATCTTTCCAAAGCATCAAGAATTATGCCCTAAGACCCCTTGAGATGGAAATGCCATGGATTTGAATTGGGTAGTTTGAAACTGAATTTTTCACAAAGTCAGGATTTTGAAATCTTTGTTTTGGCTTCTAATCACAAGATTTCCACTCGTTTTTGGTTTTAATCATGTTTAGCAACTTTCCAGAAGTGATTAGCATCATGAAACACACGATTTGGCTGAGTTTTGATCAAGTTTGAGTCACACTTTCTTCATGATGAAAACCCACACGAATTCCCTCTAAAACTCATTATTTGCTATTCCTTTTGATCCTATTTGCTTCCCTATAAGTAGAGGGTCATTCCCCATTCAATTGCCCAAGCTTAGATAGCCAGAATCACCCTGCCAAACTTGCTTCACAACCCAGAATTCAGCAACTTCGAAATCTATTCTCAAGCCTTTTTCAATCTATTTTTCCCTCAATTCACCTTCCTTGATCTTCCCTGAAGCTAACCATTTAATTACATTCAAGAATCATGCCCTATACTGCTCCATAGAAGTCCAGTTTCAGAGCTTTGCAACTCAACTTCAATAGGTAGATTCCTTCATCAATTCTTCAAAACTCAGATAACATTGTGTTGCTCTCATTGCCTTGGTTCTAGTCGCAACACTTACATTTCACTGGGAGCACATTTTGACCACGAATTTTCGAACCTCTTTTCAAATCTTTCTTTCCAAATTGCTTGAGCTACAGTTTATATAAATTTGGCACGAGGGTGTGGTTGTTTTCGTCTTGAAGAGACGAAGCAATTGGCATAGGTTTGAGCTTCTGATTTTACAGTTTGAGAGACCTGTAAATCACGTTGGCTGGAGGTTGAAGATGACCTACGTGTCATCTTCCAACCAATGATGGCGTGCCATTTGTGTTTTTCAAAAATCTAATTTATCATTGATTCTGTACATTATTCATTAATGACCATGATATGCATAGCGCGCCAGATCCCTTGGATTTGATTACTAACGCGTTTTGACTCTCATCCAATGGTCCACATATTTTAATTTTATTTTCTTTTTCTGATTTTTATATTTTAATTGTTTTAAATTTCAAAAAATCATAGAAAACTCATTTTTGGTCCAAAAAATCTGAAAAAATTATGAAAAATATTTTTGATTATTCTCTTTCTGATTTTTATTTTTTCACAATTTAATTTTGTGTTTTGGTATTTTTTTATAAATTTTTACATTTATTTGATTTGTTTAAAATGTTTAAAAATACTTTTATACATTTTAAAATTCTTAAAAAAATTATGGAATTATCCAATGATATTGTGACAAATATTGGTGACCTTATTTTATTTTTGTTTCTGACTTTACTATTTTTTCCTTTTTTTGTTTATTTTACAAATTTATTTTAATCTTTAAAAATAGTTTCTGACTTTTAAAAATTACCAAAATTTTTATAAAAATATTTGGACCCATCTCTGATTTTTCTATGGCCTTATTTTTCATTTCTTGATTAATTTGAACATAATTGATATTTTCCTCATCATTTTACATTTTTTTTAAACATTTTTAAACCTTTTAATGTATATATTAAATATATTATTATTGTTTTGATTATTTTCTGGTTGTCTTGGGTTGATTTTTTTGACCATGACTTTATTAACATCATTGGATCCATGGTGTTGAGTTTAACTCCACAAAAAATGGATGAATGATTTTAATAATAGTTTGATTAAATTTTTAATTCAAAAGTGGTTTATTCATCTTTTGCCCTAATCCACTTCATCTCATTTCCTTCTTATTGCACTAAGTGTTGTTGGAAAATGATCTCTATATCATGTCTCAAAACAAAGGGTGCATAGATTGCTATTGACCAGCCTCAAAATAGGTGGGACTTCTATATAAGTCCACTTACGATTGCTTAACAAAGCGCTAAATTTTGTCTCGATTCAAATAAATGATCATTCGTGGCCCAAACTTATGATTGCAAGCCCAAGTATGTTAGTTTGATCTCTTTGATCCAATAACCTTGAGATTCATTGTGTGGAGGCTTTGGTTCTACCAATCCTCTAATGGATCTACAACACCTTTGGTCAACGCGGATCACTTAAACATCATTGATCATTAAATGGTACTTATGAGAATTCCAAATGGATGATATACTTGATAAAAAGCAAATGCAACTTGTTGTGTGGAGGCTTTGGTTCTACCAATCCTCTAATGAGTTCCAAATGCAAGTTTCAAGATGGTCATCTAACTAACCACTAATTATTGACTTGTTTTATCTTGCTTTTATTCTTTTTTATGCTTTATGTACTATTTATATTTTAGAATTTACATTTCATGTCATTTTCATCTTTGCTCATTTGAGCATTTATTTTCTTGCCATTTTTACTTTGCTCACTTGAGCTTTTCTTTTCTTTTATTAAGATACTTAATAATCAACATAAACCCTAAAAAACCTTTAATGGAACTTGAACTATTTGGTTACTATCCTTGGCATGATGGAGCATGGGATTTTTTCTTGGACTTAGGATTAGAAACCTTGGCCTATCTTGGAGACCTTGTAATCTTATCTAATTATTTTTGTCTGGAGTTATTGAGGTTTACCTCAAGACATTGGGTTGCTTGTTTATTTTTGTGTGCAGGTTTTTTTGATTACATTCTCTGTTTGTAATATGGAATTCACCCGTATAGAGCCGTTACTCTGCCCAATTTTTGTGAAGGCATAATACACTTGAAGTTTGGTTCTCTCAAGGTCTAGTATCTTTGCTTACTTGGTTTCAATCCAAAGAATGGGAATTCTATCTTGACTCATAATGTCAAGTATATGCTTCTTGTTGGTTAGATGATTCTTCTCCTTAGCTTTTACGTTATGCTTTAGGATAGCCTCTTCTTCTCCTCCCATCTTCTTTAATTTCAAAAATCTTCTCCCTCCTTTTTGAAAACTCTTCTTGTTTCTAAACTTGAAACACTTTCATAATAAACTTGGACTTATGTCCATGCATTTTCAAAATATTTTCATAAATAAATTCCAACCAATTTAATAATACCTTGACATTTTTGTGAGAAGACTAAAAGTCAATCAATCTCATTTCAAACCATCTTACCACTTTGGCTTTTATCTTTAAACTTTTCTCAAAAGATTAGACTCTTGTCAATCCTTGTAGTGATGCAAACAATTATACTTCTACAATATGTAGTGAAGTGAGATATTTTCCACTTGGATATTGAGTGAGGCATTTTTGATTTTAAGATCCAAGCCATATCCTCCACTTTGAGATGATGAAAATTATCCTTTCTCATGATTGTGGGTAGTAAGTATGTTTTCCACACAGACAATGAAAATTATGTCTTATCTCTTAAAATTAACCAACACACTTGTTTTACAAATTTTTAAAAGAGGAACTACGTGTACCCTGATCCCCTATTGCACGAAAGGTGGTACGTAGGCACTAAAGGTTCACAACCGCGGCGGGTGCAAAAATAATGAAAAAAATACATTTCTCTTCTCACCTCCACCATCCATCTTATATACAACACATTTTTTTATATAGCCAAAATATACATATTTTTCAAAGAGGTTCCTTTGGAGTACATTAGATGTTTAGGGTGCTAATACCTTCCCTTTGCATAACCAACCCCCTTACCTTGAATCTTTCCCCCTCTTTTTGGGTTATTCTCTCTTTTCCCATTCATTTGGAAACAATAAAGCGCGGTGGCGATTTTTATTTTGATTTGTATAAAGTCTAGTCAATCCAATGGCTTAGTCTTGAACATTTCTACCGCTACAACACCCACACGACAAATTGTAGATCCACATCCACTCTGGATCCCGTTGGTAACAATTCTGCTATTGCCACGTATGACTTCGAAAATCCGATCTACCAAGCCGAGGATGAAGGTGAGGAAGATTGTGAAGTACCTAGAGAGCTTGCTAGGCTGTTAATGCATGAAGAAAGATCCATACAACCGCATGAAGAGTCATTTGAGGTTGTGAGTTTGGGTATTGAATATGACAAGAAAGAAGTCAAGATAGGTGTCAACCTAGAAGACATTGTCAAAAACAGATTAATCTAGATGTTGAATCACTATGTTGATATCTTTTCTTGGTCATACGAAGACATTCCAGGGCTCGATACAGATATTATGGTTCACCATCTACCGATGAAAGAAGGTTGTTCTCCAGTAAAACAGACATTTTTTCGTATGCGTCCCGAGATGTCAGAAAAGATCAAAGATGAGTTTTGGAAGCAGTTCAATAGAGGTTTCTTGGCTGTTACATTGTATCCTCAATGGGTTCCAAATGTGGTTCCAGTATCGAAGAAGGATGGAAAGGTGCGTATGTGTGTAGACTACATGGATCTGAATAGGGAAAGCCCCAAATATGACTTCCCACTTCCACATATTGATGTTTAGTTGATAACACCGCCCAGCACAAAGTATTTTCCTTCATGGAAGGGTTCTCCAATTATAATCAAATCAATATGGCACCTGAAGACATGGATAAAAATACTTTTGTCACATAATGGGGCACTTTATGCTACAAGGTTATGCCTTTTGGGTTAAAGTACGCCGGTGCAACATATCAACATGCTATGGTAGCTTTGTTCCATGACATGATACATCATGAGATATAGGTTTATGTTAACGAGATGATATCCATATCTCAGACTGAAGAAGAACATATTGACCACCTACACAAGTTGTTTGAGAGATTGAAGAAGTACAAGCTGAGGATGAACCCAAACATGTGCACATTTTGGGTGAGATCTGGCAAACTCCTGGGTTTTTTCGTTAGTGGTAAAGGTATTGAGGTTGATCCCGCCAAGGTCAAAGACATTCATGAAATCCCAGCTCCACATACTGAGAAGGAAGTCATAGGTTTCCTAGGACAATTAAACTATATTTCCATATTTATTTCCATTTGTCCACTACCTGTGAGATGATCTTCAAGTTGCTGAAGAAAGATCAAGTAGTGAAATGGAATGATGATTCTCAGATAGCTTTAAAAAACAAGGAGTACCTCCGGGAACCTCCAATTCTGATGCCACCAGTTGAAGGAAGACCTCTGATCATGTACCAAAAAATGCTAGAGAACTCAATGGGGTGCGTACTGCGGAAACATGACAAGTCTGGTCGAAAAGAGCATGCAATATACTACCTTAGCAAAAATTTTACCGACTGTGAAACAAGATACTCATTTCTCGATAAAACTTGTTATGCTTTGGAATGGGCTTCTCGCCGACTAAGACATTACATGTTGACTCATACTACCTTGATGATCTTTAATATGGATCCCATAAAATTCATATTCGAGAAGCCTGCTCTCTCCGGGAGGATAGCCAGATGGAAAATGGTCTTAACAGAATACGACATCTAGTAAACCACTCAGAAAGCAATCAAAGGAAGTGTACTGGAAGATCATTTAACTCTTCACACTTTAGACGACTATCAATCTATGAATTTTAAGTTCCTGGATGAGAATATTATGCTAGTTACAGACTATGAAAAACCAGGACCGTGTAAAGGACCTGAGCCGGAATCCCAATGGACTTTGGTTTTTGATGGAGCTTCTAACGCACTAGGCAATGGAATCGGTGCCGTGATTATCTCTCCCAAGGGTTTCCATATGCCTTTCACCGCCAGACGTTTCTTTGATTGTACCAACAACATGGCCGAATAAGAAGCATGCATCATGGGTATCAAGGTTGCTATTGATATAAGAATCAAGTTCTTAGATGTGTATGGGGATGCAACCCTGTTAATCATGGAGATTAAGGGAGATTGGGATATGAAACACCCGATTCTTATTCCTTATTGGTATCATGTGTTGACATTAATTCTATACTTCGAGGAAATCACTTTTGAACATATTCCACGAGAAGAGAATCAATTGGAAGACGCCTTGGCTACCATGTCATCTATGTTCAAAGTCAGGTGGGACAATGAAGCTCCTCGAATTACTATTGAGAGGCTAGACGACCAACACATTGCTACAAAGTTGACACTAATGAGGTAGAGGAAAAGCCTTGGTACTATGAAGTGAAAATATAACTTAAGGCTCAAGAGTACCCTGAGGGGGCATCTATCAATGACAAGAAATTTATAAGGAGGTTCTCTTCCAAGTTCTTTCTGAGCAATGGAGTTTTGTACAAGTGCAATCACGATTCAACTTTGCTTCGTTGTGTAGACAAGAAGGAAGCGTAGAAGATTATGGAACATATGCATGAAGGTATCTTTGGTAATCACTCCAGTGGGTACAAGATGGATAAGAAAATTATGAGAGTGGGTTATTATTGGTCGACTATAGAAACTGATTGCCATCACCACCCGAGAACTTGTCACAAATGCTAGATTTATGCCGACAAAGTGCATGTGCCTCCAGTTCCTCTGAATGTCTTAACTGCTCCTTGGCCGTTTTCAATGTGGGGTATTGACATGATTGGAGAGATTAAGCCGACCGCTTCCAATGGGCACCATTTCATCCTGGTCACTATTGATTACTTCACAAAGTAGGTTGAAGCAGCCTCATTTGCCTCTATTACCAAGAATGTTATGGCCCGATTCATTAAGCATAATCTTATCTGTCAGTATGACATCCCCGAAAAGATTACCATAGACAATTGTACTAATCTTAACAATACTATGATCACAAGACTCTGTACACAGTTCAAGATTAAACACCACAATTATTCCCCGTATCGACCGAAGATGAATGGCACAGTGGAAACCTCCAATAAGAATATCAAGAAGATCTTGTAGAAGATGACAGTGGCATACAAAGATTGGCATGAGATGTTACCATTTGCTCTTCATGGCTATCACACTTCAGTATGTACATCAACTAGGGAAACCCCATTCTCTCTAGTCTACGGTATGGAGGTTGTCTTACCTGTCGAAGTCCAGATTCCTTCTTTAAGGATTATAAAAGGCGCAAGTCTAGACGAAGACGAGTGGATTCAAACTAGACTGGACTAGACAAACTTGATCGACGAGAAAAGGCTTGCGTCTGTTAGCCATGGTCAAATATACTAGAAGCACATGATCAAAGTCTTCAACAAAAAAGTCAAACATCAGGTATACCAGACTGGTGACTTGGTAATAAAGCGTATCATCTTACCACAAGTTGATCTTAGGGGCAAGTCGACTCCCATATACAAAGGGCTATTTGTTATCAAGAAGATATTCTCTAGAGGTGTTATGATACTTACCAACATGGAAGGTGAATATTTTCTGCACTCTGTGAACACGGACATAGTCAAAAGATGATACGCATGAAAGAGACCCGCTAGGTTGACTTGCCTAGGAAAAATAAGGGAATTATGGCGAACCAAAAGGGTTCAAGAAAAAACTAGGGATATATATAAAAATTTGTACACTTGGCAAGTCGAACACCTAAAAAGGCGGCTTGGACAAAAAAAGGGTATTCCGGTGGACTGAAAACCCGAAAGGGTGGTCTGGGAAAAAGTTAGGGATTTTAAAGCGTACGACTATGTCTCATTAGATCACCCATCTACGTACAACAAGCTTTGTCATCAACGCCAAGTTCAAATGGTACAGATCAATTCGGTCAACTTCTTATGACAACGAGGGATGAGATGCTTGGAGACATAAGGGCAATAACAGAGTTGAAACTCGATGGGATCATTTCCACAAGGCTATTTCTTTGTTTTCCTTTGTACTTTTATTCATTTTTATTGCAATTTCTTCTTACTAGGATCTCTCTCTCCTTGTACAAAAATGCATGTTTAGAGGCAAACTATCAATACAAATATAATTCAAAACTCAAATTTACTTTCTCTACTTTGTTTGCAAAAATGTCCAATGACTAAATTGAATGAACATATGCATATGAATACGATTAATGTTAACAAATATATGCATAAAAATAGGAATAAGCATTTACTAAAGACTTTAGGAGTTGGGATAATATTCAAGTCATCCACAGATCCCCACAGAGAAATCCCCGTAGAGCTACCTTTACAAGCTCATCCTCAACATGAATATATTCCCCAATGAGTCTAATATGCCTTCAGACAGAAATTGGGGCATCTTCCAGCAGTTCAAATAATCATCTCCCCTAATATATCCCCTAGCATATAAGGAAGTTTGATCGTTCCCTCAGTATATGGTGGAAACTTCCTCAACACAGTCTATGAAATTCCAATTCCCATCTTAAATTATTCCCTCAACACAATTTATAGGAATTTAATTCCCTAGTGGAGTTTATCTCTCTAACACTGTAAATTCCCCAGCATAACTCTCTTCTCCAGCAGGGTTTATTTCCCCAATAGGATTTATTTCCCAAACCGAGCTTATTTATCTGATTCTCAGAGTCCCCCGACAGGATTCTCTTCCCAGGTCAAATGTCATTCAACTTTGTCCTCCATAGAAAAGTTGACATCCATACATCAGAGGAGTATCCATCTCTCCCATCCCCAATAAAAATTCGAACGTCCCCAGAGGAATATTCTAAAAAAACATGAATCCCCAGCGAGTACATTCTAAACAAGATTGAAGATTCATATTCTTCATCCCCAACAACAGTCAGAGATTTACTTTCCCCAGCCAAAGATGTTACACAAAGCTACCGCTGCCGTCAAGCAGCATCTAACATCCATACATCATTTACAAAAACCATATGCATATGAAATTCATATGACACTCTCATTTACTTTGATAGCATTGTTACATAATGCATGCATCATGACATTGCATGAAACTAACTTTATTTTCTTTCAGGTTAGTCTGCAAATAGACGAATATCATCCGCAATTTTCAAATAGGTCAGAGATTAATTCCCGAAACAGGACGGGGACACTATCTATACAACCAAGCAGTATGAATTCCCAAAATAGGATGGGTTTACCAACTAAAAGTAGGTCAAAGATTAATTCCTGAAACAAGACGGGGAAACTATCTATGCAACCAGGCAAATATTAATTGCCGAAACAGGATGGGGCAACTATCTATGTTACCAAGAAAATATTAATTCCTAAAACATGACTGGGCAACTATCTATATGACTAGGTGGTATGAATTCCTAAAACAGGACGAGTTTACCAACAAAAACAGATTGTAGATCAATTCCCAAAACAAGACAGGGCGACTATCTGCATGACCAAATGACTTCCTTCAGAGATTGAATTCTGACGAGCATTCCTATTCAGAAGGTTATTCTGAAAAACATTCCCCCCAGAGAATGAATTCTGGCGAGCACTTTCCTTCTGAAAAACATTCTTCACAATCAGGCGTAGACTCATTCTGATACTCCTATCAATAGTTACCTTGGATGGAATCTATAAGCCCATATTCGATGACATTATGTCCTATTTCCAAATGATATCTTTATATCCCATTCAAGCAATACTATCAACCAACAATGTCATTTCACGCACCAGCGAGTGCAAATTTCTGGGCAATCAAGTGTTCAATCCTCTTCCACCTTCAGATCACGAATGGAGGACGGGCCAATCTAACTCTTCAGGTCTAAGAAGATTCAATAGGGAAATATATTGTACACTAAAATTTTCCCTCCCATTATCCATGATGTTCTCCTAAGGTTCTCAAATGCTCAAGGTTGCTCAAGAATTAATCAAATAAATTCTCCTTCTAAGAAGTTGACCTACAATTAGGGTTTTGCTTTTCTCAAGGAAAATTGGAATTATAATGCCTCAAGTGGAGTTAATGGTTTCTCGTATGTCTCAAAGAATGTTCATGCCAAGTTTCAAGCCTTGTATCACAAGTTTGCTCAGTCAATTGCTTAGATGACTAAAAATCAACTATATTGGATAAAAAGTCAATTGTGGTCAACATACAGTCAAACTTCAAGATTTTTGGTCAACATCAAGATTTTAAAGTCACATTCTTCAATTTGTCAATATTTGATCATGACTTATCAAGAAAACTCTACATTCATCAAAAGTCAAAAGTTGCTAAATTAGGGTTTTCTTAAGGAAAAGTCAACTGAACTTTCACCAAGCACAACTTTCACATGCTTCATCAGATTTTTATCAACCAAAGCTAATTTTTAAGATAGCATTTCATAACTCTCAAAGATATGTCACATATCCATGTTGGTATCTTATGCATGCATCGTGTTTATTTCAAAAAGATTTTCAAATGCTGCACTCTAGCTAGTGATTCATTCACAACAAAGTTGCGGGATCTTTTTCATTCAAAGTTTTAAACTTCAAGGCTTACATAACTATTGCATTAGAATTTCCATTCTCATACTAAACATTCTTCTACATGTAAAACAATTGCTTGACATTAAAAGATCTTACATAATGAACATCAGTGAAAAGTTTAATTTTGTCAAAGAAGAAAGATTTGATCACTCCGTTGAATACAAGGCCAAGTGATTCACGAGAAGTGATAGTATTAAAAGGCATGATTCCTAAGGATTCCTTTGAGAATTGTGCAAGATGTTTCCCTAATCAAAGTTTCGTCAAATTTGGGGTAGACAAGTTAAGGATAGATCTCTCAAAGTTCTGCTACTCTTGGCCAGCATATCAATGATGGTACGAATCCCAGGAAGTCCTCTCGGGGAATTTTAGTTCACTCTATAAGTTGTATTTTTTCATCACTAATGCAAGAGTCTTACCTCTAACCTTTGAACTCTGGAATAGGGAATTCCCCACAGAGTTGCTTCTCCTCAGCATTGTCATGTGAGGAATTCTTGAGGCGGATAAAGTTTTTGGATACCTTCATTACCCAACCAAGTCTTGATGATTTTTATCTCATTTATTAATAAATACTATTAAAATGGAGTTTATCTTTCGATTTTGAATTATCATTGAAGTTTTCATTCATAAATTCTCATTTTCCCATCTGAGTTGTGACATGGGCCATTTCTTTATCAAAAGAATATTTTATCATCCTCAGTAGGGTTAATGCTGGATGAAATTGATGTATCCCCAATAGATTTGATAATATTTGACTATCTTCATGGTCTATCTTATGACTGCATATCCAATATTCCTTTAATCCCTGGTAGTCGGGTCCTTTGTGAAGAAATCCATGGCAGAAGCATTACCAGCAGGGGTTGCCATTTTTAGAGTTTTGAATCTCTTATCCCCAGCAACAACTTTAATTGATTGAGAGATCACATATGAATTCTCCGTAGAGTGTTTTATCCTTAAAAGGGTGTTTCTCGAGAGATTGGCACCCATGATTTTGGAATCCCCAACAAAATACTCCCCGACAGAGTTTTGTATCCTCAGTGGAGTTTTGTTTCCTCAACAAAGTTTTGTTTCCCATTAATCTTTTTTAAGAGAAAGGCTTCGTTCTGAGACATCAAGTTTGAAGACGTCTCATATCCTCTATGGAGTTTCTTAGATAAGAATTCAAAGTCTGAATAAGTTTCAATTCCCTAGCGGAGTTGCCAATTAGAAATTCCTCGTCCTGATCTCTCATTTCCCAGCTAATTTGTTGCTTGGGGCATCCTTATTTAAGGATCTTTCCTTATCCTCAGTAGAGCTGATGTTGGTCGATTAAGTGAGATTTTGTTAATCTTCAACAATCAGTAAAGGATTTTCTGATAAAAGTTTCCCCAGTAGGTTTTGCCTTTTTTTGAACAGTATCTTCAATCTCCATCAGTGTGGTTCTGACTATATTTTCTGTTTGAGGACTTGTATACCCCTAACAGTAATATTTTTTATCGAGTTTTCTTATCTAAGAATATCTCATCACCGACAAGGTTGGCCTTGACAGAGTTTATTTGATTCCCCAATGAGGGTTTTCACTTCTCACATCTAGTTTATCATCTATGTATCATCCTCAACTTGGCTACATGCCGTCTTTTACAGAGATTATAGTCTTTCCTTGATCTTCTCCAACAACATTCGATTTCTATTTGGCATTCTCCTTCAGAAGTTACAGTCTTGCCTTGATCTTCTCTGGAAACGTCCAATCTTCATTGGCACGCCGTCTTTTTCATAGATTACAGTTTCGACCTGATATTCTCCAATAGAGTTTGCAATTTACTTTTGTAACTCCTCTCACTATTTGTAGCTTGTTTCTACCAGTTACTCGGTTTGTTATTGCCCATAGAGTTCACCTCTTCAAGGGTTTTCTTTCTAGAGGTTCCTTATATTTTCTCTTCTCCAACAAAGTTTTGGAAATTTATTTTTGTGAGTCATGTCAGGTTTTGACCTATTGGTTGTTGGCTTCTCAATTGTCCATTCCCTAGTGAAACATTTAAACATGCATCATCGCATTGAATCCTCAAAGTGTATTGTTTCCATTCTCTTGGAACATTACTCCATACAAAAATGATTCAAACATGCATTAAAACATAAGTCATTACTATTTCTGTTTTCCCCTGTGAATTTTCTAAAACTTCAGATTATATCCCCAACAAGATCTTCATCCTCAATATCTTAGTTTCACCCCATACACATATCCTATTGATGTTAATCATTTGAATGGTTGAGTGTCTACTCTTGATTATAGTCCAGTCTTACCCTGGAGTTGTTTTCTCGGGTTTAGACTTTACTACCCTCGTTGGTCCAGTCCAATGTCCATTGATGTACCTTTTGAATACCAGCTTCGTCCTGATATTCATTTTCAGCAGGTTTTTAGTAGTATGCTCTAATCACCTTGCTTTCGCTCGAGTTTTGAGTTTTGTCTCCTCACCCTTGCATGAAATCCAGCTTTCGTTCTGGTACTCAACTAGTTTAGTCTTGTCTAACTTGTTATAATGAGTCGAGTGTCATCTCGTTTTGTTTTCATACGTTGGACTTCCGTCAGTGTTTCATTACCGAATCCTTTATCAGTTTTTGTTTACCGAGTCTTTCTGCAGTGTTCGTTTAACCGCATCCTTGGTTAAAATCAGTCTCCTTTGTTCCTTGGATTCTTTTATCAATTTTCGTTTACTGTTTATCCATGGTCCTAGACTAGCAAGTGCTCTGAGAAACGTGCGCTCTCATCACTTTTCTTTGGGTCGAGTCTTGATCTCATCGCTTGTGCATGAAATCCAGTTTGTTTTTCCCTAGTACTCATCTAGTTTGTCTTGCATAACTAGTTATTATGAGTCGAGTGTCATATCGTTTTATTTATTTCCCCGGACTCTTCTATCAATGTTCATTTACCGTGTCCTTGGTCGAAATCCATATCTCACTCTTTGGATTTATATCAGTTTTTGATTACTGAACCTTTGACAGTGTTTGTTTATTGTATTATGGCTTTTTTTTTGTATCCATCGACTTGAGATGTCTCTTTTATACCTCTTCAGGTTTTAGTTAGCTTTTGTTTATCATTTACCCGTGGTTAGAGACCAGCAGGTGCTTTGAGAAACATGCACTCTCATCACTTTTCTATGGGTCGAGTATTTCCTCGTTACCCGTGCGTGAAATCCAATTTGTTTTGTCCTGGTACTCGTTTCTATAAAGTTTTGATCTTCTAGTATTGTCGAGTCAGATTTTGACTCGTTTGATGTCATTCCTTGGATATTTATCAATTTTTGTTTACCGAGCCTTCAACAGTATTTGATTATTGTACTTCATATTTCATTTGTTGTATCCTTGATTGACTGGTCTCTTTTATATCTCTTTGGGTTTGTATCAGTTTTAGTTATTGTTCACCCATGGTTAAGACTAGCATGTGCTCCTAGAATCACACGCTCTAGCCACTTTGCCCCGTGTACTTTTCAAGAGTTTAGCTTTACCTATTCTTGGTGGTTTGAGTCTTATCTCACCCCTTTTATGGTCCTGTTTTATCCTGACACATTATTTTGAAGTTTAGTTTCATCTAGTCTTCTAAGTTTGAGTTTTGTCTCAACTTTGTTAAAGTCTGCATTACAGCTTCATTCTGACCCATGTCTTTAAAGGGCCAATTTTCACTAGACCCTCTTCTTTCTAAATCCAATTTCATTTGGTACCTTCTAAGTCCCGCGTCTGCTAGCATTCTTTGTCTTTGGGGGGTTTTGCTTTTTTTCTTTCTTTTCAAGAGTGTAAAATTTTGATTTCTTTCGTATTCAATCATCTTCAACTCCGAACGTTCGAAAGCTGTCACTTTTCTCACTTATCAAGTTTAAGATTATTTAATAGGGGCAGCTGTTGCACCCCAAAATTTACCCTCTTGATTATGGCTTATGTTTCATCATACATACTCATGCATGTTTGATATGGGATCAAGGTATCTCTAGCTCTCATAGTTTTGTTCAAGCTGTGGAAAATGGTTATATTGTCAATCAGTATAAGGAGGCTCTCATATCTTCTCTCTTTTGATCATTCAAGCTACCAAGGCTTCTCAGGCCTCATGACATCTCAAGTTGATTCTTTTTTTAATCAGAGAATTAAAAATGGCAAGGGTTTCAAAGTAAATCTCCTTCTTCTCTTATTCACTGGCCCTTGTGCATGGTTTCTGATCACTGAAATATGTGACACATTTCTTGTTAAAATTCTTGAAGTCTCATCTTCATGATCTTTTTCTCATTACATAAAGCACCCAGGCTCCGTGATTCAGTGTAATATTAGGGTTTACAATTGAGGCTATCCTGAGTCAGAGTTTGATTTATGATAAAAGTTGTTGAGCTTGAGAACTCTCTAATCATACATTGATTGTTTAGGAAGCAATTTAATTAGAGCTAAACTTGAGATTGGAGTTCTCTCATCTTTTGGGCATGTATTTATTGATAATTATCAATGGTGTTTTGGTATGTGGATGTTATTGCAGAGATGTTCATTCATATGATTGATAAATGCCATAGGATTAGGTGGTTTCAATTTGGTAAAGTTAAATCAATCTTTTACGACACAATTGTATGGACAGTTGTGGTATGGTGGGAGAACTGACTTGAGGTGTTTTGTGTTTGTGTTCGAAAATGTTGCGGTTTAGCAAGAGTCGCCACCGACTTTTCTTTTATCCAATAAGGAAAGGTGAAAAAGCACAGGAAAGACCTTTAGAGATGTTTTTGAGTTCGGGGGGTAGATTATGAAAAGGGAAGGTGTTAGCACCCTTTTCATCCATGGTTTTCCGTGGGCTCTTAGTTGCTCACTAGATCACTTGCTTTTGTTTGAATGTGCTTGTGGTGTGAGTTTTGAAAGTATTTTTGAAAATGTCTTTGTAATGGTTCTCGTCTCTATAAGAACACATACAGAGTGTTGTTTCGAAAATAGTTCAAATATGTGTTCGTGAGATGTGTTTTTGAAAGTGATTTTGAAAAGGTGCTTTCTTTTTAATGGCTCTCGTTTCTATAAGAACGCGTACAAAGTGTTTGTCTTTTGAAAATGTTTCAAGATGAAAGTGTTGGTGTATAAGATGTTTTTGTTGTGAGCAAGCGAGCAACTAAGAGCGAACCTACCTACTCACAAGGTCTTAAACATGCTTTTCCTTCTCCTTTGGATGTGGCTATCTTACCATTGATTTGGTAAGAAGCCCCATCGTTGGATGTGAAGGGACGGGCGTTGGGTCATCGTATGACCATGATAGCAATGTTGTGAGATGACTTAGCATTTTTTCTTTAGGGACTAAGATCATTTCAAAAGGCAACTTTGTTAGCGTCATCGAGGGACCATGATCTTGTATTTTTTATTTGTTTATGCCAATACATCCCACGTGCATAACATGGCCATTTTTAGGCACCAAGTGAGATTATCCTAGGGGTGCTAGTGTGAAAAGTGTGTTTGATTGCATGCATTTTAGTCTTGATTAGGGTGATCTATTTGTTGATTTTATCTTGCCATACACACCCTAATTACTAGCATTTATATTCGAAAGCGATAAATTGCAGAAATGTAAAGTCCTACGCTATTACAATATTTGGGGGATAGGGGTACATATTTACGAATGGGGATTGCAAATAAAATTAAATCCTAAATTATTATTACAACCATATCAAATGGATAAGAATGTACAAAAGATGTAAACTGGACTTATTTTATTTTAAACAAATATTTTTGATCTTTTGTTTTAAGAAATAAAATAAAGCATGTAAAAAATTAAAAAAATATTTTTGGTGTCTTTTTGATTAATGAAAAAGAAAGTAATAGCAAAAATAGTGAGAAAAAAGAAAAATAGAATCAGCATATTGCTGACTAAAGGAGGTCAGAAGTTCTGACTCTGGCCTGCTGCAAAACAGATATCCTGTTAGTGAAAAAATGGGTGAAGTCTGAAGTTCTGGGCCCACTGGGAACGAAGTAGTTTTCAGAAGTTCTAGTACCACCGACAATAAAGTAGATTTCAGATGTTCTGATACCATTGGAAGAACTTGGTCTCCCTCTCCATGCTAGTCAGAACATCTACAACTCGGTCATTTCTCAACAAAATAGAAGATGTGCTTATGACAGTTTATAGCAGGTGTCATAGTGTTTCAGAAACAAGAAATATCAAAACTATAAATCAGAGGCAAGTATGAACTTGATAATCCTAATTCTGAGTTCTAATTTCTTCAAGAAATTCTGAACTGATTTATTCCCTACTTAGGCAGGCAGATGCATGAGATCTCAGAATATGTACAACAACAGACACATGATATCTACATTGTATTTTTTGAACATGCGAATCTGGTAATGCTTAAGTAATGTGGTGAGAGTCAGCAGAAGCTTACCTTGCAAGTGGAAGATATTATGTGAACCGGAGTTAACCTCAACTCTGTTGATGTTCTGAGCAGCTTCTTCACGTACTCAGAAGGCTGGAAGTTTTCAACTTCTGGAACAACAAAAAGGTGATATTCTGATTTCTTTGAGGTGGAGGTGGATGAAGAGTGTATAGCAGTATGAACACAGAAGTTAGGATAACTTCTAATATGTGAATCAGCAACTGCGTGGATGGCTTCAGTCAAGAAGCACTTGAGGACAAATGAAGTTTGAATGCAAGGAATTAAAAGTTAACACTTTTTGTATGTTGTGTTTACAGTTTTTGGAACTCTTGAAATTTTCGCAGGGGTTCAAGGCTTTTATTTTCTCAAATTTTAGACCCTTTCACATTTGCAAATGTAGTTCAATTTATAGGCAAGGATTTAGTAGCTTGGAGAAATCAAAGGTAATACCACCATATGCTAGGCGCTGACTTGTTCTTGAAGCAAGTTCAAACAAGTATGGTTCAAGGAACAAAGTAAGGTGGTTAGCAGCTTTTAGCCGTGCCTAAGATGGATTTGTAAGCATAGATCAAGGAAAATTACCCTCAGAAGCAAAAGCGAAGCATGGGTCCAGCATATACTTTGTACAAAATATGCTTTTCAAGGACATCAAAGGTACTTTTATGCCACACGTGGGGAAATCCTTTGGATAAAGACTCAAAAGTGGTTGTGAGCATTAAATAATGATGAGATTTATCAAATCATAAATCCTGCCATGTGAAACTTTGCCTTATTGTTTGATTCTGGGTTAGAAGTTCAGCTTCAGCATCATTTAGAGTGAACATCCAACTTCTGATCTTTGTATCTTCTGGCTCCAGCATGTTCTGAAGGAGCTCTCAAACTATCTGGGAAGCTTGCAGCACGCCTTGTAACCCTCTTTGAATTACCCTGGAAAACTCTGACTGATCCTTTGTGAAAACCTGCCTTGAAGTTCTGACCAAGCTCTGCCTTGAGAGTATCTAGAATTTGCTGAATGTTATGGTGATAATCTGGTTAGAAAATCAGAAACGTAACCTCCAAATGCTGAACGGGCATGTTCTGACAGGAGCGTTGAACATAGCCTCCATATGCTGAAGAATCATGTTCTGACTGAAGAAACTTGTTCTGAACCGTGTTTGCAACTTCTGACTGCACTTGCATAGAGCCTGGCTCAGAAGTTCTGAAGTATCATATTCTTTAGACACTTAGAAAATTTTCTAAACGTTTAGAAAATTTGATTTTCAAAGTAACTTCTGACTTTTGATTTTTGATGAACAAATTTCATGCCTTAATGAAATATGATTCTTGGAACTTGATTTTTTATTCAAAAGTCATAGTTTGACTCCTTTGGTGTGCAAATGACCATTTTGCCCTTGTGAGTGATTTTCTTGAAAAGTTGTAATTAAAGACTTGGAACTTGATAGAAACAAACCTGAGAGTCCAGGATGATCCTTTGAGAAATGGGAGGGCAAATTTTGGGGTACAACAACAGTCTTGGTATTCATAAATCTATCTAGGTTCATTAAGACATTTCATTCAAAATTCAACTTGTTTTTACAAGCACCATGGTAAAGAAGATTGAATTGCATGTTTCAAATTTGAAGGTATACAAGTTTACAAGTCTGTTTACAACTTCAAGTTTGAACCCACTTTTTTTCTTCTAAATTCACTACTAATTACAAATTCTCAATTCTCACAGTTCAAATCATAATGTGGAATTACAATGTTACATTTTTTTAATAGACACATTGTAATATGGTGGGAGAACTGACTTGGGTGTTTTGTGTTTTATCGCAATTGTTGTGGATAGCAAGAGTTACCACCTACTTTTCTTTAATCCAATAAAGGAAAGGGTGAAAATAAAAGGAAAGACGTTTTGAGAATTTTCTTGAGTTTGATGCATTGGTTATGAAAAGGGAAGGTGTTAGCACCCTTTTCATCTGTAGTTATCTACGGGCTCTTAGTTGCTAACTCACTTTGAAAATGTGCTTGTGCTTTGTTTGAAGATATTTTTGAAAAGTTCCTTTGTTTAGGAGAACTTTGTAATGATTCTCGTCTCTATAGCAATGTATACAAAGTGTTGACTTTTGAAAATATTTCATTTTTGAAGGAGTTGGTGTGTTTGAAATATGTTTTTATGAGCAAGAAACTACGAGCATTCTACCTACTCAAAGAGTCTTTGTTCTTCTCCTTCTCCTTTAGATAGTGTTATCTTACCATTAGTTAGTAAGAAACCCTATCATTAGATGTGAAAGGACAAGCGTGGGTCATCGTACAGTCATATAAGGCAACATTGTAAGATACCTTGGCAATTTTGTGTAAGGGTCTAAGATTTTTTACTGAAGGAAACATCGAAGGGTCATCAAGGGAATATGATCTTGTATTCGAGGGTCTTTCCTAAAGTATCCCACGATAGAGGGACATGACTGTTTTTATCTAAGGCAACAAGTGTGGGTTAACCCTAGAGGTGCAAGTATGAAAGGTGTATTATTTTCATGCATTTTTATCTTGAATTAGGGTTGTCTATTTGTTGATTTTAAGTCTTACCATACAAACCCTAGTTACTAGCAATAATATTGAAAGCGATAAATTGCAGAAATTTAAAGTTCTATGCTATTACATCATTTAGGGGATGGGGGTACAAATTATAAATGGGGATGAAAGCAATAAAGTTCTAATCATTATTACAACCAAATTGAATAACGCCAAATAAAATGTACAAGAATATAAAGCTAATGTAAAAGAAAAGAAAATTGTTTTTTATGGTTTTTTTATGAAAAGGTTTTAACCTAGTTAAAAGAAAAAAATTAATTAGTCAAAACCCTAAGTCTAGGTTAATTACAAAATAGATTAGAATAAGAAAACCTAAGTCTAAATTAATTCAATTAATTTAAGAAAGAAGATATTTTTTAGGGTTTTATGTTATAAAATAAAGTAAGAGAGAAAAATAATAATTTCTAAGTCTAAATACTTAATAAAATATACTTTTGGTATTTTTGATTAAAAATAATAATATTAAAAATAATAAAAGAAAGGAAACGAAAAGAAAATATAAAATATAAAAAGTTGGATTAGGAGGTTTGAAAAGTGAATTGGGAGGTATGAAGGAAAACATTTTTTGTTTGGTCTAGGCCTAAGGCCTATTTTTGTAATCAGATATTTTAAAAAAAAAAGAATAAAGAAAGAAAAGAGTTGGGCTGCGTGGTGAAAGGCAAACAGGAGGTGAGAGGGAGCAAAAAGAGCTGGCCCAATAGTTGGAAGGCCCCAAGCGCTGCAAACAAAAAAATGAAACAAGGAAAAATTTGAAAAAAACCAAAAGGTATTGCTGGGGCTCGAACCCAGGACCTCCTACATAAATGCCTTACGTGCACTTGCTGTCACTAGGGTGGCCTGTACATCCAGTATAGGAACAACAATAATTAAATTTAAAGTAAAACATGTCCATGGTTGTACTTCATCTTCAACCTTGCGCCAGATTTTTGAACTTCTGAACTTACTCATTTCCTAACCATTTTCAAAAGTGTAAACATGAAACTTGTTAGAAATTTCATCACGATTTCATAAATATAAATAACTTAAGCTAACACTCAAAGATGAACATAACCAAATTCTGACCTAATTTTTATGTAACTTCAGACTTAAAATTCACAACACTCAAGTAATATAAGTGAATTCTAAGGACATGGTTAGTTTAAGGGATATGATATCTACATTTAATCTTTGAAAATGGAAGTCTGTATGAAGAGTTAGAAAATCAGAAAACTCACCTTGAAAATGGAAATCATGTTTTGCTTTTAAGCTTACTTCAAGGTGATGCAATGGTCTGGTTAGCTTCCTTTAACTTCCAGGACGTTATTCCAATAGTTACTTTGAGGTGAGAGTGCTTGAAATGTTCTAGAGAAGTATAAGTGCAAGTGGCTGATTTTGAAAATGGAAGATGGTGAAGATGGAGTTACAGAAGTGTAACTAGTATTGGGATGGCTTCTATATATGTTATAGAATCTTGGTGAATGGTACGAATGGAAAATGCACGAGTAGTTTGTGAGATGGCTCTCAAAAATCAGAAATGGCACAAAAGTGAGGCTTGAGAGCAATTCCGAGTTTTAGGGAGTTTGAGAGAGTTTCTAAGCTTTCTAATTCATGTCCTAGACTTTTTAATGAAGTCTCAATTTATAGGAAAAGGTTTGGAAGCTTGGAGGGATCAGAAATACAAGATCACAAGTTATGGATATTTGACTTGTTTTTGAATCAAGCTTGACAAACATCTTTCCAAGGCATGGTACAAGGCTTGTAGGGTGGCTAGCAACTTTAAACATGTTTTTTATGAGTTTATAGAGGATGCTTGTGCAGAAAGAACAAGTGCAATGCTCAAGACAAGTTGACTTTATGATTAAATCAACTTTACTAGATTGGCAATGTTACTTTGTGCCATTAATGGAAATGCAACTTGGATAAGGGCTCAAATGCTTGGACAATGGATCTATCAGTTGTATAATCAATTAATTATGGAGTTAAACACAATTTAGAAGCTTTCAAAGTGAAGTTACGCATCATAGGCTAGGGTTTGGATCAAGTGTTCATCACAAAAATGCCTTATAATTCAAGAATGGATGCCCGACTTCTTCTCTTCGATTCTCTTTGCTTAAAAATGATATCTTCAAGTTCTTGGACATTGGAAAGCTTGAAACATCCTCTACAACTTTCATTTTTTCCATGTTTTGAAAATCCAATTGAACCTATGTGAAAAATCGCCAAGAAGGTGGGATAAAAATCTGCCTAAACTAAGTCAAAATATCACTAAGTGTTTAAGAAAAAGTGCATGACTTCATGGGCCTATAACTTAAAATCTAAGCATTTTTTGGATATGATCCCTCTAATACAAAGTTGCATATCTCATCATGATCTACAATTTTCATGTTGAAAGTTTCCTTTGAGTCATCTTGCATCTTGGTGAAAAATTGGCATGATGAAGTGAAATTATCATGTACAAAAACACTTAAAAAAATTTCTGTCTCGAAAAGTTTGACTTTTGACTTTCTTGATTTCTTGATGATCAAGCTTCATATTTTTTAAGGTCTTTATGAATTATGATCTTTGAAACTCAAATTTGACCAAAAAGTCAAAGTTTGACTTTTGGTGTATCAGTTGACTTTTCCAATAGTTGACTAAATTTCATCTATCAATTGCTTGATCTTGAGGGATGAATTGAATCATACAATTAGGTAAGAATGATGTAATTGAATCCTTTAAATCATGTTTCAAAACAAAAAGTTATGTATTAGGTCAAAAGTCAAAAATCATTCATTCTCAGTCAAAACCCTAACTTTGACCATTTTGCCCTTTTGATGAATTGAACACTTTTCTTGAGGAATTATGATCCAAACTTGATCAATTGATGCATATGACTTCAAAATGTTAATATTGGTCCAAAATCATGAAGTTTGACTGTAAGTTGACCATAGTTGACTTTTTACTCAATATAGATGATTTTCAGTCATCTGGTCAATTGACTGAGAAAAATTGTGATTCAAGACTTGAAACTTGAAATGAGTATTATTGGAGGTCTATAATGATCCATGAAAGTCATTTGAGGCATTATTAGTCCGGTTGTCAATGTGAAAATCAAAACCGTAATTTGAGGCATCAGTGTTTAGGAGGTGGTTTGACCTAGTCAATACTTGTGCAAGCTTGAGCCAATGCAGATCTTGTGACAATTGTCTTAAGGAAAGAGAGGGAAAATTTTTGGGGTACAACAACTCTCCCTGTTCAATCTTCTTAAACAAGAAGAGGTAGATTGGAGAGTCCGCCATTCGTGACTTAAAGATGGAAGATGATTGAACACTAGAGTGCCAATAAATTTGCATTCGTTGATACACGAAGTAATGTGTTAGTTGATTACGTCGGAAATGAGCTTAAAGATGCCATTTGGAGAGGTGATGAAGAGTTTTCGGAAATTGGATTATAGATGCCATCCAAGGTGACCGTTGACAGATATTGGAAGAAGTATCAGAATAAATTTCTGGTCAATTTATACTGAACCAAGCAGAGGTATTGAGTAATCTTTAACTGGATAACAAATCAGCATAAATATTAGGAGCGATTTAACTGAACTAGATAAAATGTCTACCAAAACAGAATCAAAATAAATCTTTGGTCGATTTAAACTAAACCAGCAGGGGTCTTGAATAATCTTTAACTGGATAATGAATCAGCATAAATTTTAGGAGCGATTCAACTGAACCAGAGAAAGTGTTACCGAAACGGAATCAGGATAAATCTTTGGTTGATTAAACTGAACCAGCAGAGGTCTTGAATAAACTTTAACTGGATAACGAATCAGCATAAATCTTAAGAGCGATTTAACTGAACTAGAGAAAATGTCTACCAAAACGGAATCAGAATAAACCTTTGGTCGATTTAAACTGAACCAGCAGAGGTCTTGAATAATATTTAACTGGATAATGAATCAACATAAATCTTAGGAGGGATTTAACTGAACCAGAGAAAGTGTCTACCGTAACAGAATCAGGATAAATCATTGGTCGATGTAAACTGAACCAGCAGACGTCTTGAATAAACTTTAACTTGATAATGAATCAGCATAAATCTTAGGAGCAATTTAACTGAACTAGAGAAAGTGCCTATCGGAACGGAATTAGGATAAATCATTGGTAGACTTAAACTGAACCGACAGAGATCTTGAATAAACTTTAACTAGATAACGAATCAGCATAAATCTTAGAAGCGATTTAACAGAACCAGAGAAAGTTTCTACCAGAACAGAATTAGGATAAATCATTGGTTGATTTAAATTAAACCAACAGATGAAATGTTTGTTGCTGATGGTATTCATTTGGTGATTGATCTTTCGTAAAAAGGTAAATAATTAGTTGTATGCAATGCCATGATGTATGAAATGCATTGCTTAATGATGTTCTCAAAATAAATGAGATTGTGCTATATGTTTCGTATGCATATGTCATGATGCATGAATATGAAATGTTATTGAAATGTATCTTTGTCTGAGAAAATAAATCCCTGACTATTACTAGGGAGTTATAGGACTACTGTTTGAGATGAAGAGTATGTGTATCTTCAAACTTGTTTAGAGTGTTTTTGTTGGGAATTCTTGTTCGCTATTTTGAGGAAATTCAGCAAGGAATGTTGGTTTCTTCTTAGGGAGTAGAATTCAGGAACCTTAGTTGACCATTACTCTACTGGGGAATTTGATTCATATATACCCTGAATGGGGATAAAAGAGATGTTTAAACTTCCGATTTGTCTTGGGAGGATGAAGTTAACTGTTATTGGGTCGGATTCTAGGCTTCGCATCAACTTTCTGAGGATAGTAGCAATTCTATTGGAGAAAAGGAGTTATGTCAGTTGATTGGTAGTAGTCTGAGGAATAGACTTAGGCTAGGGAGACTGGTAAGTTAGGGAGATAAACCCTATTGAGGAAGGCATTCTGGCGACCTTACTGGGGAAGTGAATTCTTCTAGGGAAGCATTTTCGCAAAGTTTCTTTTCTGGTTTTGGGAAAACTCGGCTAGGGGAGAGAATTTCTGGGAAATATGCCGATTGGAACTCTAGATGTGGGGATAATCTTTATTAAAGTAACTCTGTAGGGATATCCTGAATCTTTAAGTAGATGCTTATTACTATTTTTGTGCGTACAATTATTAACAGTTAATCATGTTCATATGCATATGTTCATTCAATTTTAGTCATTATACGTTTTTGTACTCAAAACAGAAAAAACAAAAAGTGTGCACTTCAAAGTATATTTGTATTGATAATTTGCCTAAAAATAGTCAATTTTGTACAGGGAGACGGAAATCCTAGTAAGAGGAAGTCGTCGAAAAAAATTAAAAGAATACAAAGTGAAAACAAAAATCATATAGCCATGTGGAAGTGATCTCATTGGGTTCCAATTCTTCTATTTCCCCTATGTCTTCGAACATCATCCCTTGCCGTCAAAGAAGTTGATTGAATTGATCTTGTACCATTTGAACTTTGACCTTGGTAATGAAGCTGGCTGTGGTGATTCGAAGGGACATAGTCGTACGCCTTAATCCTTAACTTTTGCATGGATCGCCCTTTCGGGTTTTTAGTCCACCAGGATACCCTTTTTTGCCCAAGCTGCCCCCTCAAGTTTTCGACTTGCCGGGTGTATAATCTTTCGTATATATCCCTAATGTTTTTCTAAAACTTTATGGTTTTCCGGGAAGCTGTTATTTTTTCCTATGTATGTCAACCTAGCAGGTCATTCTTATGCATAGTATTTTTTGACTATGTCTGTGTCTATAAGATATAGGACATCTTCATTGTCTATAGTAGTTAACATCATAGCACCGCCAGAGAATAATTTCTTGACACCAAATGGCCCTTCGTAAGTGAGAGTCCATTTGCCCCGGGGATCACTTTGTGGTAAAATAATGCGCTTTATTACCAAGTCGCAGCCTGGTATACTCAAGGTTTGATGTTCTTATTGAATGCCTTGATCATACACTTTTGATAATTTGACCATGACAAATACCAACCGGTCTCTTCTCGTCAATCAAATTCAACTGATCCAATATTGTTTGAATCCATTCATATTCACCTAAGTCTACTTCTTTCATAATCCTTAGAGAAGGATTTTGAACTTCGACAGGCAAGACAGATTCCATACCATAGAATAAAGAGAATTGGGTTTCCCCAGTTGATGTTCGTGCCGAGGTACGGTAGCCATGAAGAGAGAATGGTAGCATCTCATTCCATTCTTTATAGGTCACCACCATCTTTTGAACAATCTTCTTTATGTTCTTATTAGCAGCTTCCACTACGCCATTCATCTTAGGTCTGTATGGAGAAGAGTTGTGATGCTTGATCTTGAACTGCGTATAGAGTTCAGTGATCATAGCATTGTTGAGGTTAGTTCCATTTTTGGTGATGATCCTTTCAGGGATGTCGTATCGGTAGATGAGGTTATGCTTGATAAAGCAGGATACAACATTCTTAGTAATTGAGGCAAATGAAATAGCTTCGACCCATTTGGTGAAGCAGTCAATGGCGACAAGGATGAAACGAGTCCATTAAAGGCAGTGGGCTTGATTTCTCTGATCATGTCAATGCCCCACATTGTAAACGGCCACGGAGCAGTCATGGCGTTTAAAGGTATTGGAGGTACATGAACCTTATCGGCATATATCTGACACTTATGGCAAGTCCTCGAGTGGTGGTGATAATCAGTTTCCATAGTCGACCAATAATAACCAGCCCTCAGAATCTTCTTGGCCATAGTGTGTCCACTAGAGTGAGTTCCTAAGATACCCTCATGCATGTCTTCCACGATCTTCTCTTCCTCCTTCTTGTCCATATAGCGGAGCATAGTTGAATCATGGTTGCGTCTGTACAAAATCCCATTGCTTAGGAAGAACTTGGCTGAGAACCTCTGCAGGAATTTCTTGTTGTTGATTGAAGCTCCCCCAAGATACTCTTGTGCTTCAAGGTACCTTTCCACCTAATGGTACCAAGGATTCTCTTCATCAATGTCGATCTCATAATAGTGCCCAGGTTCGTCAAATCTTTCGATGGTAATTCTGGGAGATTCCTTGTCCCAATTGACCTTGCACATAGACGACATTGTTTCTAAAGCATCTGCCAACTGATTTTCTTCCCTCGGGATATGTTCAAAGGTAACCTCCTCGAAGTAGGGGATCAAGGTTAGCACATGATCTTTGTAAGGGATCAAGTTTGGATGCTTAGTATCCCACTCTCCTTTAACTTGACTTACCACCAGGGCCGAATCTTCGTATACACTCAAGAATTTGATTTTAGGTCAATGGCATACTTTAGACCTAAGATGCACACTTCATACTCGGCCGTGTTATTTGTACAGTCGAAGCAAAGTCTGGCAGTGAAAGGTGTATGGCAACCATCGAGAGAAATGATCACAACACCAATTCTATTACCCAATGCATTGGAAGCTCCATCAAAAACTATAGTCCATCAGGATCCTTGTTCAGGTCCTTCATACGGTCCAGGATTTTCACAGTCGGTTATCAACATGATATTCTCGTCCGGGAATTCAAATTTCATGGATTGGTAGTCCTCAATAGCTTGATGGGCTAAATGATCCTCCAGTACACTTCCATTTATTGCTTTTTGTGTATTGTACTAGATATCGTATTCAGTTAATATCATTTTCCATCTAGCTATTCATCCGGAGAGAGCTGGCTTCTCGAAGATATACTTGATGGGATCCATCTTAGAAATCAATAGAGTGGTATGAGTCAACATATACAGTCTTAGCCGATGAGTATCCTATGCCAAAGTGCAACAAGTTTTTTCGAGCAGTGAATATCTGGTTTCACAGTCGGTAAATTTTTTTCTAAGGTAGTATATTGCATGCTCTTTTCGGCCACACTCGTCATGTTGGCCCAACACACAACCCATTGAATTCTCTAATACAATCAAGTAAATAATCAGAGGTCTTCATTCAACTGGAAGCATCTGGATTGGAGGTTCTTGTAAGTACTCCTTATTCTTGTCAAAAGCTGATTGGCAATCGTCGTTCCATCTGACTACTTGATCTTTCTTCAATAGTTTGAAGATTGGCTCACAAGTAGCAGTTAAGTGAGATATGAACCGAGCAATGTAGTTGAGTCGACCTAAGAAACCTCTGACCTCCTTCTCAGTACAGGGAGCTGGCATTTCTTGTATGGCTTTGACTTTCGCAGGGTCGACTTTGATACCTTTACCACTGACGATAAACCCTAGGAGTTTTCCTGATCTTACTCTGAAAGTGCATTTGTTGGGATTTAGCCTTAATTCGTATTTATTAAACCTTTCAAATAGCTTGTGTAAATGATCAAGGTGCTCTTCCTCAGTCTGTGACCTTGAAATCATACCATCCACATACACTTCTATCTCATGATGGATCATGTCATGAAATAGAGCTACCATAGCTCATTGATAGGTTGCCCCTACATTCTTAAAACTGAAAGGCATGACCTTGTAACAGAAGGTTCCCTACTGTGTGACAAAAGTGGTCTTCTCCATGTCTTCGGGAGCCATTTTGATTTTATTGTAACCAGAGAAACCATCCGTGAAGGAGAAAACTTTGTGTTGAGCCGTGTTGTCAACCAAGACGTCAATGTGTGGTAGTGGGAAATCATCCTTGGGGTTTTCCCTATTCAAATCCCTATATTCTACGCACATACGGACTTTTCCATCTTTCTTAGACACCAGGACCACATTTGCAACCCATTGTGGATATGACGTCACTTCTAGGAAACCTGCATTAAATTACTTCATTACCTAAGCTTTTAGTTTCACAGACATATCTGGCCGCACGCGACGAACCTTTTGCTTGAGTGAAGGACAACCTTCCTTCATTGGAAGACGATGAACTACAATATCAGTATCGAGCCCCAGAATATATTCATATGACCAAGCGAATACTTCAACATAGTCGTGCAACATCTGGACCAATCTTCTCTTGACATCGTCTTCCAAGTTGGCACCGATCTTGACTTCCTTCTTGTTTGCCTCAGTACCTTGGTTGATTACTTTAACTGGTTCTTCATGCGGTTGAATGGCCTTTTCCTCTTGTATCAAATGTTTGGCGAGTTCCCTATGTATTTCGTAATCTTCCTCACCTTCATCTTTGGCTTGATAAACTGGATATTCAAAGTCATAGATGGCAATAGCAGAGTCGTTGTCAGTAAGATCTGAAGTGGATGTGTATCTGCAAATGTGTGTATGTGTGTGTACATGTAAGGTCACATGGATATTTTAAAAATTTAATAAAGTGAAAGAAAGACAATGAGCCCAAAATTTGAATGAAATAGAGTCCAATGTATTTCATTAAAATGAGCATACTTCATATGAAAATGACAAACCCTTAACAAATGGACCATTGTGCCCCGGGTAAGGCACATGGCTTAAAGTTATTGTTTTAATGGAAATTACAGACAATGTTCTCAAATTAATAAAAACAATAAATGGCAATTACTCTTGGATGAAGGAGATTGGAATTAAGTCCTTAGTCTTCTAGTTGTTGAGTCCTTCACCAGCAGTCAGGTAGATCCAGTCATCAAAGTCACAATCAGCATCAGAATTTTCAAGAGCATTACCCTCACGGTTACTAATGCGGAGAGGTGGTTTCCTAGCATGAGCACGTTGAACCTCCTTTGAGCTTTGAAAGTTAAGCCCAACCCAAATTTGGCTGACTTAAAAGGGATATCTGGAAGTTGTCCCCAAATGGTGCAACCTCCGTCTTCAACAACAACATGAGCATCTTTGAGAGAAGCCATCCTTGGTGTATCTTTAGCAGCTTTGGAGTGTCAGTCGTGGCCTTGGCAACAATAACCATGGGAGAGGCCACTTAAAAGGCTTGACAAGGAGTCTCTATGAAATCTCCATCCATTTCAACATAGTTGAATGAATTTAGATGACTAATCATAAACTCTTCCTCACCATAAACGGTAATAATTTTCCCCTTGACCGGATATTTCAACTTTTGATGTAGTGTTGAAGTCACCGCACCTGCCCTATGGATCCATAGGCATCCAAGCAGAAAAAATTAGGACGAATATCCATCATTTACAATGTCGAGTTGAAGAATTGAGACCCAACTTTGATAGGGAGATCAACTTATCCATGGATCATCCTCTTTGATCCGTCAAAAGCTCTCACCACGATGTCACTAGGATTTAGTACCAAACCTTCACAATCCAACCTATCTAGGGCACCCTTTGGTAAGACATTCAGGGAGGACCCCATATCCACTAACCCATCGGCTAAAGTGGTTCCTTTACACTCGATGGAAACATGCAGAGCTTTGTTGTGATTTTTCTTGGCTGGAGTCAAATCTGCATCCAAAAATCCCAAACCATTATCAGCAGTCAAACTGGCTACACAATTTTCAAATTGGTCAGCCGTAGTTTCTTGAGGGACATGTGCATTTTTCAAGATTTTATCAATGCTTGAGCATGCACATCGCATCATAGAAACAAAGATAGCATAGAAATATTTGAGGGTGTTTGCCCCAATTGTTCCACTATCTTATAATCACTTTTTCTGAAAATTTTCAAAAACTTCTCCATCTCTTAGGTAGATGGGTCCTCAATAGTGATATCTTTTGTGGGTGCCTCCGTCCTATCAGGCTCAGTCATCTTTCCCTTTTCCCTAGCATCAGCACTAGGTTTAACAGCAGTAATATGAACGGGTATGGTGGTGGTCGTCGGAGGTGAAATCTCTGGAGAGAAGATTCTCCCTGTTCTAGTAACTTTACTCGATCCAGGAATGTTGGTAACATCAACGATTTCGTCTTCATCAATCTATGAATCTTGTTTGATACCATGGTAATACACTTCCGTCCCATAATTCCAAGGAACTGCCTTATCCGAAGAATAGGGGACTGGGCCCAGTGTGCTGATTATCAATGGAGCTATTCTTGGTTCAAAGTAATCCTAATAGGACCTTTGGAGGTGATCCTAATAGATTTGTTTGAGATATTAATGATGGATATGTCTTCAACTTCTCGAGATACAACTTTGGTCAAAATTTGCATAGATGGAGTTTTCTCAAATAGAATCTCATGGCTATTCATAAGGTGTTGGACACCTTTCTTCAGCCATTCACAACCATTAATTTGTATAGCACAGCAGCAATGATCTTCAAGGCAGCCAGGGAGTACCCTGACTTTCAACAAATTCTCTTTAACATTCTTCAAAGGAGTGATCAAGTCATTAACGAAAGAAATAAAAGTGGCATCTTCAATAGCATTGACACCCTTACCATGATTTGGCATGGGTGCAGTGATCACGTTGGGAGTCGGCAGAGGGTCGAATTCAATCGTCTTGTTATCAATTAGGTCTTGGATTTTGTTCTTTAGTGCCCAACAATCATTAGTATCGTGTTCGGGGCAATTCGATTGATAAGCACATTTGGAGTTGGGGTTGTATTTTGGAGAAGCAGTGTTAGGGTTGGAAGGGGGATCTCGCAAGGTCACCAAATTAGCTTTCAATAGGTGTTACAAAGCTTGAGAAAGTTGTATATTGATTTTAGTAAATTGTCTTCTTTGGACATTCGGCCTTTGTTAATTATTTTGTTGACGCGGTCGTTGAGTTAGGGTTGGATTAGAAATCAGTACAACCCCTACTGAATGATGACGGTCATTCTTAGCATGGCTTCTTGACCTATACAGAACATTAGTCTCTTTTGTTACCAATAAATGGTTTTATTACAGCATTTGAGGTGAAGGCCATGGGTATCTTCCCGCTTTTAATACCGCTTTCAACCCTCTCACCAGTCAAGATCAATTCAACGAATCTGGATGATGAACTTCCAATTAGCAAGTTGAAAAATGGTCCAGTCAATGTTCCCATAAACATATCTTCCAACTCCCTTCAGTCAAAGGTGCTTGAACCCTGCCAGCCAGGTCTCTCCATTTTTGGGTGTATTCTTTGAAGCCCTCATTTGATCCCATGGTCATTCCTTGCAATTGCACCCTAGTTTACGTAAGATCAACGTTATATTGATATTGGCGATGAAAGGAAGTGGCCAAATCCTCCCAAGTATGGATGTTAGTCCCTTCAAATTGATAAAACCACTCCAACTGAGTCCCATATAGACTTTCTTGAAAAAAGTGCACCTACAGTTTCTTATCAGCGGTATGCGGTGGAATTTTGCAGACGTAAGATCTTAGATGAAGCTTCGGGCATGACACACCATCGTACTTGGCAAAAACAGGGATCTTGAATTTATGGGGAATGACTACCCCGGGAACCAAACCCAAGTCACCAAAGTCCAAGCCAAGCATAGTTTAGATTTCTATAGCCTTCAATTTGGCTTCTAGTTTCTTATACTTATCGTCGGCCGGTGGATATTGCTCGTCAAAATAATCCTCGTCTTCAAAGATTTGATTGTTTCCACCCACATCATAGGTGCTCTTAGAATCTCCATCTTGATTCTCATCCTCCTCGGAGGAGTCCTCTTACCTTTGAACATGTCGGATGGGGCCCTTTAATCTCTTGCCCATGTTGATTACAACTTTCTTCTTGGTCTTCTTCTTCGTGACGAGAAGTGACATCATTTCTTACTGTCCCTTTGCTAAGTTCAGCAGAGTTTCTTGAAACTGAAAGTGCTGAGTCTGCAAGTCCTTGACGGTTTGCTCGAGATCCATCTTATACTGAAATAAACAGTAAAAAGATGAGGAAACCTATATCGGAAAAGCTGCTTATGATATGATGCATTTTATGTGTATGCAATGTTTTCAAGGACCTTTAAGATTTAAATTTCCTTAAACAAAGAGGAAACAAAACATTAATTATATTAATAATTTCAAAGGTTACAAACTGCCTTTTGGGTTTACAACAAAATGAAATTATACAACAAAAGACTCAGGTCTCCTATGGACGCTTCCTCTTTGGACTGATGTAGGCATTCAAGTTCCGCTCCTCGTGAAGTTGCCTTGTGAGCTCCAACACTTTCTTCACGCTTAAGTAGAATTGGGATTCAAAGGTGTATCTCTCTCCCTTGAGTTGAATCCATGATCTTTGCAATTCCTCGAGTGTAGTAGGCATGTCAGGATGAAGAATGGTGTAAGGAATATCCCCCTCAGTGATAGGCTCCACAATTTTTGGTAAGATGGCCACATACGACATCGTGATGTTTTGAGCGCGAGCTCGCACCCACATGAGATAAGGCTCCAAGGGAATGGAGTTCTTATACCCCAAGGTTTTTTTATCAACCTTGTTCACCATGCCCCAAGCTCGCACAAACCTTTGATGATAACTATGGGCACCGTTCTCGTAGTCAAACACAATATCTTGGACAAGCGCGTCATGAGGACCATCCCTCCGAGATACCCAAACTGTCGTAGAGCCAGAAAAGTATTATAAGTGATACCTCCCCTAATGCCAAGGAGTGGGACATTAGATAATTCCCCATAATGATCAATAATGGTAACATCCTCCAAAGATCGAGAACACCAATGAATATCTGAATGCGAGAGTGACATCAACCTTCGAGACCACGTCACGCCTTGTTCATTCTTTAAAACAGACCGAGGAAGGTGCAAAATAGACAACCTAGCCAGAAAAGGAGTGCAACACATAAAAAAACCCTTTTCTTCATGGTACAGGCGTGAAGATAATGAAAAATATCCTTGAGTAAGGTAGGCACCGGGTTACGAGATAGGAAGATTTTGACCGCATTCACATCTATAAGTTGGTCTGGATTAGGGAACAGAACCATCAAATAGATTAGAAGAGCCAAAAAAATTTCAAAATCTTGCAAATCTAAAGCATCCCAAAACAATTGAGCCTTCTCAAACCGAAACTTGGATAGAAAACCCTTAACACCACTTCTTGTTTCCCAATTAGCCACGATGTTGGACCGATGCAAATGTAAGGCTAGAGCAATATCCTCAGGTCTTGGGTCTTTCTCAATACCAGTGAATGGTATTTGATTAAGAATAAGTACTCCTAATAGTTAAGATAACTCTTCCATGGTCAGCACCAATTGGTAATCATGAAATATGAAACAATGATGTTTAGGATCAAAGAATTGAAAAAGCACATGTATCATGTCTTCTTCAAAGTTTGAGGCAACCAAGTTGAGGAGTCGACCATACTTCTTGGTGAAAAGGGAATTTTCATGGACCCTTAATGATAACTCTTTGAGTTGAGGAGGAACTTTCACAAGGTTGATTCAGATGGTATTTCTGCGAGTGGAAGCCATATCCTACAAAACAGAACAAAGATAAATCTCTAGGTCCTTGAAATGGTTTTTGCAAACGTTATGGTATGATATATTGATGTTATGTACAAATAATCACATACAAACTAAACAAATAATTCCTTAGGTTTAGGCTTGCATGGATTCCATAGGTAAGTACCCTCTTGAAGTTTAGTTGGTTAAACATGTCCTAGAAAGTAATCGGGTTCTAGGGAATCTCAATATCATTGATCTTTCTTCATCGGCCATTGTTTCAACGCAAGCCTCTGTTTTGGTGACCTAAATATACCAAAAGTACGATCTCAATGAGAATAGTATTGATTATCAACCAACTTCTGACTGCACCAAAGCTGGCTATCTCACTACTTCCTAATGGCAAAGTTGTTCAACTAAAGGTTTTATGCTCAGTTAGTGCTTCATGACACCACACAACAGCCCCATATTCTCCTTGATTCGCCACAAGGGATATTGGTACCCGCAAATGTGTCACACTAACGTAGCTATTGTTTCGACCACATCGGTCTATGCCATATAGCCTCCACAATCTTTGTTGCTTACCTAATAATGTTCCCAGATCCGGGTAGAGGATCTATGCAAAGCCCAAACACCCTTTTAAGAGTAAAGCCAGCAAGTCAAACAATGGAAGAATTTAAAGGTGATCTAGTCTCTAAGGTAACCCCACTTTTGAATTTATAACCCAACAGAGTCTCCAGTTCTGTAATACAGTGGGAGAACTGAGTTGGGTGTTTTGCGTTTTATCGCAATTATTGAGGATAGCAAGAGTCGCTGGAGACTTTTTTTTATCCAATAAAGGAAAGGGTGAAAAGAACCGGAAATACCTTTTGAGAATTTTCTTGAGTTCAACGGGTAGGTTATGAAAAGGGAAGGTGTTAGCACCCTTTTCATCTGTAGTTATCTACAGGCTCTTAGTTTCTAGCTCACTTTGAAATGCTTTGAAAATGTGCTTGTGTTTTGTTTGAAGATATTTTTGAAAAGTTCCTTTGTTTAGGCAAACTTTGTAATTATTCTCGTCTATATAAGAATGTATACAAAGTGTTGAATTTTGAAAATATTTCATTTTTGAAGGTGTTGGTGTGTTTGAAAGATGTTTTGTGAGCAAGAAACTACGAGCATTCTACCTACTAAAAAGTCTTTGTTCTCCTCCTCCTCCTTAAGATAGTGTTATCTTACCATTAGTTAGTAAGAAACCCTATCACTGGATGTGAAGGGACAGGTGTGGGTCATCGTACAGTCATAGAAGGCAACATTGTAAGATACCTTAGCAATTTGTTGTAAGGGTCTAAGATCATTTGCTGAAGGCAACATCGAAGGGTCATCGAGGGACTACGATCTTGTACTCGAGGGTATTTGCTAAAGTATCCCACGTTCGAGGGACATGAATATTTTTATCTAAGGCAACAAGTGTGGGTTAACCCTAGATGTGCATGTGTGCAAGGTGCATTGTTTTCATGCATTTTTGTCTTGAATTAGGGTTGTTTATTTGTTAATTTTAAGTCTTACCATACAAACCCTAGTTACTTGCAATAATTTGAAAGCGATAAATTGCGGAAATTTAAAGTTCTACGCTATTACATCATTTAGGGGATGGGGGTACAAATTACAAATGGGGATGAAAGCAATAAAGTTCTAATTATTATTACAACCAAATTGAATAACGCCAAATAAAATGTACAAGAATATAAAGATAATGTAAAAGAAAAGAAAATTGTTTTTTATGGTTTTGTTATGAAAAGGTTTTAACCTAGTTAAAAGAAAAAATTAATTAATCAAAACCCTAATTCTAGGTTAATTACAAAGTAGATTAGAATAAGAAAACCTAAGTCTAAATTAATTCAATTAATTTAAGAAAGAAGATATTTTTTAGGGTTTTATGTTATGAAATAAAGTAAGAGAGAAAAATAATAATTTCTAAGTCTAAATACTTATAAAATATATTTTTGGTATTTTTGATTAAAAGTAATAATATTAAAAATAATAAAAGAAAGGAAAAGAAAATATAAAATATAAAAAGTTGGATTTGGAGGTTTGAAAAGTGAATAGGGAGGTTTGAAGGAAAATAGTTTTTGTTTGGTCTAGGCCCAAGGCCTGTTTTTGTAATCAGAAATTAAAAAAATGAAAAAGAATAAAGAAAGAAAAGAGTTGGGATATCTGGTGAAAGGCAAACAGGGGGTGTGAGGGAGCAAAAAGAGTTGGACCAATAGCTGGAAGGCCCCAAGCGTTGCAAACAAAAAATGAAACAAGGAAAAATATGAAGAAAAAGAACCAAAAGGTTTCGCCGGGGCTTGAACCCAGGACCTTCTACATAAATCTCGTACGCGCGCGCTTGCTGCCACTAGGGTGGCCTGTACATCAGGTATAGGAAAAATAATCATTAAATTTAAAATAAAACATGTCCATGGATGTACTTCATCTTCAACCTTGCGTCAGATATTTGAACTTCTGAACTTACTCATTTCTTAACCATTCTCAAAAGTGTAAATATCAAACTTGTTAGAAATTTCATCATGATTTCAGAAATGTAAATAACTTAAGCCAACACTCAAAGATGAACACGGATTTCTAATGGTACCAAATTTTGACCTAATTTTTCTATAACTTCAGACTTAAAATTCACAATACTTAAGCAATATAAATGAATTCTAAGGACATGCTTAGTTTTATAGCTATGATATCTACATTTTATCTTTGAAAATGGAAGTCAAATGATGCTTGTATGAAGAGTTAGAAAATCAGAAAACTCACCTTGAAAATGGAAATCATGTTTTGAGTTTAAGCTTACTTCAAGGTGCTGCAATGATCTGGTTAGCTTCCTTGAACTCCCAGGAAGCTATTCCAATAGTTACTTTGAGCTGAGAGTGCTTGAAATGTTCTAGAGAAGTCCAAGTGCAAGTGGACGATTTTGAAAATGGAAGATGGTGAAGATGAAGTTACAGAAGTGTAACTGGTATTGGGATGGCTTCTATATGTGGCATAGAAGCTTGGTGAATGGTAAGAATGGAAAACACACGAGTAGTTTGTGAGATGGCTATCAAAAATCAGAAATGGCACAAAAGTAAGGCTTGAGAGCAATTATGAGTTTTAGGGAGTTTGAGAGAGTTTCTAAGCCTTCTAATTCGTTTCCTAGACTTGTGAATGAAGGCTCAATGTATAGGCAAAGGTTTGGAAGCTTGGAGGGATCATAAATACAAGATCCCAAGTTATGGATATTTGACTTGTTTTTGAGGCAAGCTTGACAAACATCTTTCCAAGGCATGGTACAAGGCTTGTAGGGTGGCTAGAAACTTTAAACATGTTTGTTTTGAGTTTTAGAGGATGCTTGTGCAGAAAGAACAAGTGCAATTCTCAAGACAAGTTGACTTTGTGATTAAAGTAACTTTATTAGAATGGCAATGTTACTTTGTGCCATTAATAAAAATGAAACTTGAATAAGGGATCAAATGCTTGGACAATGGATCTATCAATTGTGTAATAAATTAATTATGGAATGAAACACAAGTTAGAAGCCTGCAAAGTGAAGTTATACAGCATAGGCTAGGGTTTGGATCATGTGTTCATCACAAAAATGCCTTGTAATTCAAGAATGGATGCCCAACTTCTTCTCTTCGATTCTCTTAGCTCAAAAATGATCTCTTCAAGTTCTTGGACATTGGAAAGCTTGAATCATCCTCTACAACTATCAGATTTTCCAATTTTTGAAAATCCAATTGGAACTATGTGAAAAATGGCCAGGAAGTTGGGATAAAAATCTGCCTAAACTAGGTCAAAATTTCACTAAATGTTTAAGAAAAAGTGCATAACTTCATGGGCCTATAACTCAAAATCTAAGAATTTTTTAGATATGAGCCCTATAAAACAAAGTTGTATATCTCATCATGATCTACTACTGTCATGTTGAAAGTTTCCTTAGAATCATCTTGCATCTTGGTGAAAAATTGGCATGATATAGTGAAATTATCATGTACAAAAACACTTAGATTTCTTGAAAAGTTTGACTTTTTAAATTGACTTTTGACTTTATTGATTTCTTGATGATCAAGCTTCATATTTTTTAAGGTCTTAATGAATCGTGATCTTTGAAACTCAAATTTGACCAAAAAGTCAAAGTTTGACTTTTGGTGTATCAGTTGACTTTTTCAGTAGTTAACCAAATTTTATCTATCAATTGCTTGATCTTGAGGGATGAATTGAATCATGAAATTAGGTAAAAATGATGTAATTGAATCCTTTAAATTATGTTTCAAAACAAAAATTCATGTATTAGGTCAAAAGTCAAAAATCAGTCATTCTTAATCAAAACCCTAATTTTTACCATTTTTCCATTTTGATGAATTGAACACTTTTCTTGAGGAATTGTGATCCAAACTTGATCAATTGATGCATATGACTTAAAAATGTTGATATTGGTCCAAAATATTGATGATTTGCTGTAAGTTGACCACACTAGACTTTTTACCCAATACAACTGATTCTCAGTCATCTAGTCAATTGACTGAGCAAAATTGTGATTCAAGACTTGAAACTTGACATGAGTATTCTTGGAGGTCTATAATGATCCATTAAAGTTATTTGAGGCATTATCAGTCAGGTTGTCCTTGTGAAATTCAAAACCCTAATTTGAGGCATTAGTGTTTAGGAGGTGGTTTGACCTAGTCAATACTTGTGCAGGCTTGAGCCAATGAAGATCTTGTGCGAAATGTCTTGAGGAAAAAGAGGGAAAATTTTTGGGGTAAAACACACATGTTTGTTTTAAGCTACAAAAAAGAGAGTTCTTATTCAAATATTTAAGCTCTCTAAGGCCATTGCCTCGGCTTCATCTTCAAGACTTTTCTCTTTATCTTCCTCTCATCCATCACATGATCTATAAGAGAGAACAATTAGAAAAGAAAAATTCAACATAAATAAGAGAAAAGAGATTTTAAAAAGGGTTTCTCAAATTTTCATCATTAGGGTTTTGAGTTTTGGAATCATAAAATGAAGGGTGTTTTAATCACATTCAAGCAACCAAGCCTTATACAAAAAAAAATCAGAATTTAGATTCAAGTCATGGGCCTATCTCGTCTATTGCAAATCACAAAAGCCCATTTTGGTTTACAAAAAGAGGTTCAAAAATAAAAATTTAAGTCACAGTTCCAGCCCAACAAAGCATCACAGTATGGAAAGAAGCAGAATTGCAAAACCAGTCCAGCATCACGGTTATGCACAAACAGTAAAAATCACAAGTACAAAATTCTAAGCCCAACAATAGAAACTGCAGTTCACATCTCAGCAAGAAAATATAAAAATAAAAACATAAATCACATTTCCAGCCCAAGCAACAAACCATTTAGCAAGCCTGTAATTACAGCGTATCAGAAAATAACAAAAAAAGACAGAAAATAGAAACCGCCGAGAAATATTAGAAAAAAATTATAGCTCAGCAATTTATCTAAAGCTTCTCAAGCAAGTTTCACAAACTTAATCCTCACCCTCCAATTCTTGTAACAAACTTTCAAAATCGAAGGCCAAGATTGTATCAAGTGATAACTAACTTCTCAAGTCATAACAGATATAAAAATAGAAAATACACGAATTCAACATCATTCTCCAATTTCTGGAAGAATCACATAAAAATATCCACACAAAATTCTCACTGCTCTCTCAAATTCGAGATTCATTTTCACAAATCCAAAAATATCTTCCCCAATTCAGAAAGATAACTATATAGGCTATCAAGCATAAAATTCTAACAGTTCATCATCATATTCCTACTCAAAAATCCCATGAGAATACAGAGAAAAAGAAGAGGAAAAAAACATCCAAAAAGTCAGAATCAGAAAGATATTACAAGAAGAAGCTTCAATTGTAGGAGAAGCTTCAATCGAAGGAGAAGCTCACAGATCCATTCATCACGACCATCATCCTTTCGTTATTGTTTGGATATATCATCAGCGTAATCGATTTTCATCATTTTTGAACACCTAGGGTTTCAGCTATCCCTCTCAAGATCTAGGAAAAATCATTGAGCATTTGCAAAATCGAGTCACATATTAGTAATGAGGAGAAAGAGGCAAAGTTGATGGTGTAAGAAAATCAGAGATCGGAGTTGATCTCAATGTTGCCGCACAGCCACCGCCGCAAGATGATTTTCGCACGGTGGGAGCTCCGTGTTCGGCGATCTCTAGAGTAAGAGTGAAGCAAGAGAACATAAAAGAAAAGAGAGATATTTTATATCTCTCATGTTTATTTTTCTGATTAGACATTATTTTGATTAATTAATATTGATTTAACACTAGTCAGGCAGTGACACTTGTCATCACCGTTGTGGCTATTTTTGTAATCTCACCCAGGTGCCTCGCAGTCCATACCATGCTCCCTCACATCTCTGGCCATTAGATCCACATCAATTGCTTCATAAACACATTCCCATGGTACACCTCTATGAAGAGGTCACACCAGATCTTCACAGATCCAACATGATACTCCTTGGCAAGCTTCTCATGCACCTTTGCGTCCTCAGTCGTTGGATCATCTTCAGATCATCATCATCTTGATCAAACATTCTAGAAGTTCCTCCACATGGTACACTTCTTGGAGCACGCCTCACCGAATCCAACAGACATTCCACCTTGGGCTTCTGTTGCTGGGCCTAGCGAAATTTCCTTCTTGCACCCGTGTCTTCTCATTTCAGGCCCATTTCATTTATTTTCTTTATAATTATTTTTTTTGTATTGTTTGTTTAATAATTTTCTTTAGTAAATAATAATAATAATAATAAATACAAAAAGAATATTTTTTTAAAATAATTAATTAGATTGAAAAATAATATTTGATAGAATTAATTATTTTGTTAATTAATTCTATTAAATAAGATAATTCAATTTAATTAGTTATTTAATATTCCGATTGAGTTGTATTGCTTGTTTATTTAGACCTTCAATCGTATTATCGATAGGATACATCCCCATCCATAAACTTGTACCCCCATTCCCATATGGTCTGTAATAGCTTAGAATTTTATTTCTTTGAATATTTTAATTACCACTATTATGCATATTTTGTTCAAATAAAACACATAACCTCTTCTTGGGCTCATCATCAATGAAAAGGTATCCACCTACACATGCACACTTGCACACATTTCATAGCTTGGTTATGGGTTTTCTACGGCGATAACTATTCGATCAATTGTTTTGATTGGTCGTTTAGAATACTAGCATCACGTTAGTCCTCACTTTTTAGGAGCATGCATATGGCCACCTTGTATGGGATTTTAATTTCTATCTTATGCATCAAAGCAACTCTCCTCTTGGTCCACATACCAAGCTTTTCATAAAGGGTTTCATAGTTGAGTTTTGGCATGGTCATTCTCATAAGATTAATCAAGTTATGCCCTTGGTTAATCATAACCCGAATCAATCACTTTGTTCCATATACCAAGTGTTCCATGCACAAAAGCGTCTCATGGTTGAGGGTAGAATCACCTACTCTCACTAGATTAATCAAGTATACCCCTTGGTTAGTCATAATTTGGTTTAACTCCTCAATACCCAGCACTCCATTTATTTTGTGGATACTTGTGTTATGATTTTTGTGATCGATTTTTTACGCAACTCGAATATTCCTAATTGATGGTTGATTGAGGAGGTTCAAGGAGGCTTTCTGTAGAGATTTTCTTATCTCATACGCATTGAATAGGAAATGGACCTTCTCCGTTAGGTATCATGATATCTCTTTGCATCTCTCATTCTCGCATACTTGATGCATGCTTCTTGTTGTCTTTTCATATTTTTGTGTGATGTTTTGTCATCCCTTCCCCTATCTTTGCTTGATTCTCTCCTTTCCATTCTCCCCATAGGATCTCAAATTCACTCTTTTCAAAGTGTGAGTTGAATAGAACCTATGCTTGTATCCATGTATTCTAACATTAGGTAGATGTGCCCCTCTGTTATCCTCAACTATAGGGTCAACAATGCATGACAACATTAGGGATATTTTTGCTAGTTTACCCTTAGACTTTTCGTTCCCTTTTTCATCTCATTAAAATTAAAATTATTTTTCTTTCAACTTCTCAAAACAATTAATAATAATGATGCGAGCCTTGGGTCATGAGCCTTACATGAGTCCTTTAGGTACGAGACGTCTGACTTGACCATCCAAAGTCTCTTATGTTGTAGACTTTAATGTGGTCCAAATCACCAAATTCTTTTTCAAGGTAAAAAACACAAACCAATGCAAATATTTTTATCTTCGGACTTTTTCTTTTAAAACCTTTTCAAAAAGGACATGCTTCGCTAGCATTTTTAATAAAAAACATTGCAACCAACAGAAACTTTTGAGCCGAACTACGACTACTCTGATTCCTTAAAAGTAATACATAGGTGTAGGTTTTTTGTGGGGCCTAATCAAGCATATCTTTGTAAATATTTCTTTATTTTTGCCACACTTTTGCTTTCATGCATTCCATCTTTATTTTTCTTTTTAGCCTTAGATTTAGATCTTCACACTCCTTAGATTAGAACAAACACAAGTGGATCATGTGGAGTACCACAGACGTGTGGGGTGTTAATACCTTCCCCTCGCGTAACCGACTTCCTTACCCAATCTCTACGGTCGCAAGACCGTGATTTCACCCTTTTCAGATTTTACTCGATGTTCACCTTTCCCTTTTGGTGGGATAAAAGATAGTTCAATGGCGACTTCATTGAGTTTATTTCAATGATTTTTCTGGTTGTTTTAAAGGTTTTGGCACCCTTCATCTCGCTTGTTCTCAAGGGGATCCACTTGTATGTTTCGGGGTATATCGGGAATTTCTACTTAACTACGTTGTTTCCATGTATTTAATAAAATGTTTAATTTTTTAATTATGGGACTCGCCTTGGTTTTAACCACGGGCCTACGTATCTTATTGCGAAGAATCAGAGTCCAATTTCATAGTTCATGTGTGTTTGATTAGTTTTTTTATAGGGTTATGTAATTGCTTTCAAACGATTGTTTAAAATTCGTTCGGGTTTGAAAGTTTCATAGTCATGGACGTAGTTCAAAGTTTAATTTAAAAACAAGTTCACAATCCATTTTTTGAAAATAATATTGAACTTGAATTAAATTAGTAAAAAAAGTTTGAAGTTGGTTAGCTATTTTAGATGCATGATGCAATTTTGAAATTTTTTGAATGATATTGAAGTTAGTAAAAGATTTAAAAATGTTTGTAATTTTAGAAAGTAACTTTATATATAAGAAAAAGTTATTTTAATGCAAACAGTGAAAAAAGATGTGGCAAGAAAAATAAATCAAATAAACAATTAATAAGTAATAAACAAATAAAAAAATAAAAAAATAAAAAATTTATTAATAAAACAGGGGGTGTATTTTTTTCTTCGTAGTAAAACAGGTGGGTGTCAATATCAGCGGGTCAAGCCCAGGATTTAGTTTGGAGACCAAAAAATGTGGGGGGTGTTTATTTGTTTCGAAGCACTAAAGGCAAAGGTGTGAACAGAAAGGGCTTAGGCCCAGAACAATTTATGGACCCTATTTGGCTTAGGTGTGGTGAGGTCCATGGCTTTTGGGTGTACCAACGAGATAAGGGAAATTTGATTTCAATCAAAGGGCCCTTAGGAGTTAATTTTGGGGTGTTGGTTGAAAGTAAGACAAACAGAGGGTCCAAATGGGGTGTTGACCAAGGGATACGGTAAGGATGTGTGCACAAAGAAAACGAGGATGCTAAACATTCAATTTTATTCCAAATTGATTATTTTTCCTCTTCTCCATCTCTCTCTAATCCCCATTCTCTGACTCTCTATCTCAACCTTAGAGAGTGACGCTCTTGCTTCTCTGTAGATTTACCCCACCGAAAATTGCTCCACCCTCCTAAACCACCGTAAACCATCACCAAGCCCATATTTTCGATTGAAGCTCAACCAGAACCTTCATACACTCATCCTCTTCAACCACACATGAATCCTAGGTCAGCAACCTACGTGAGCGGTTGTAAAAGCCATCGTTTATGATAAATGATCGTCGGGATCATCATCATTTACCCATAATCATGAAGAACCCAAACCCTTAACCTAAGAACCCTATGAATATTAAACCTAACCCTAGGTATTTCAAGAACCCTAACCATTATTGCATGAACCATAACCCAGAAACATGGATACGCATGAACCCTAACCCTCTTATGGAAGAACCCTAACTTTAGCCTGATGAACCCTAAACCAAAATTTTTCCAGAAACGCAAAATTAAACACCAATCATGCAAGAATTTAACAACCACAACAACAATTAACCTAAGCTTAGTGATTCGAATTACCTCTCCATGTAGTGATATCTGGTCATATAATTTTGAGTTCCTAATTCTTTCTCCAACCTCCTTCCGATTTCTCTCTGTTTGTTTGTAGGTACAATGATGGAGGCTTATCTCGAAGTCGGGGTTTCAATGTGAAACCCTAAGTTACTTAAGAACTTTGAGCCTTGGTGATGGTTTGAGGGGATGCGCAACAACAACAATTGATTGCAAGGGTTTTCTCTTCAATTTTTTTCGTCCTCTTCTTAGTCTTAGAACTAGGTTTATATAGTTTTTTAGGTTTGATGAATTAGGAAATAGAGTTAGGATGATTTGCAGTTACAAATCAATCATCTTGTTGATTGATTCAATCTGTTTTATTTGATTAGATTTAGTTAGGTTTTAGATTTAGAATAAAATTATGGTTTTATTGTGTATGCATCTGGATGATTCTTGTGTAAATCCATTGTAGTCAAATAAAAACGCTTTTCAGTCTAAGATTTGATTCAATTTTGATTTGTGTTTTTCTGGATCTTGGGCTTTGAAGCTTCTTAGGGTTAAAGAGTCCAGCCTGGGCGCAACAACTCATCTAGGGTTTCTACCCCTTGTTGACTAAGTCAACAAAGCAAGAAATTTAAATAATAGATTAAAATAACTATTGTAATAATAATAGTAATAATAACAATAGTAATATATTATAGGACATTGACCTCAATCAAGAAACAAATATATTTTATAAAATTAAAACAAAAAGAAATGACTAGAAAACTTTTGTAGACTTCAGTTAACTGAAAATAATAATAAAACTTAATAAATTCGCTATGGGCCCTCTAAAAGAAATAATGGGCCATTCTAACTAAATAATAAGCCCCACCTAACAACATACCGAATAAACACCCCTCTTATGGACTTTTACTATCTTTTTTAAAAAGAGATAAACACATGTTGTTATAAAAGTATAAAAATTACTCGATAGTGCTAGTAAAAATAAAATTGACTACTTACACCAATGCAGAGAAATTTGTGGTATGACAGGATGTAGTTGAAAATTTAGCACATTCACTGGTTGGTTCACAATTGTCAACCTACCAGCCGGTGCATTCGTCCCACCATAGTCTCCAAGGAGCCTCTCAGGTACTGGTGGATTTTATCCCATTAGTATTTCCTCTTCTGATTCCGACTCTAACTCTGTATTAACTGACTGTTCTTCGTCGGAGACCAGTCTGGCTAATCGAGCTTGTCTATGCCTTGCGTGAAAGGTTCTTTCGATATCTGCATAAAAAATAAATTTAGTTGAGGGCTTCTCTCGCATACAAACATTAGATAGAAATCAATAATTACAAAAATATAAAAATAACAGAAAATAAAATTTTAGTTGTAGAGCAACAAAATTCTAATTGAACTCAAATTAAACTCTATATTATGGCAGTCCCCAGCAACGACGCCAAAAACTCGATTGGTAAAATAGCAAGTGTGCTATTTTGCCTTTTTAGTAATAATAAGGAAATTCTCTGAATGTCGATCTCAAGATTGTATAAGTATTAAGTTTAATTCGTGGTTCAATTAAACAAATATTTAAGTTGGGGTTTGGTTTGGAAATTATCACTTAACAATAAGTAAAAATAAGCAGAATGTAAATTCGCTCTTTTCACAGATATGGGGAACATGTTAGGATAAAGTGTATGATTTGCATTGTAACAACCTTGAATTATGATTTCTTCAACAAGTTCAAAATACTAAATTACCAAATCTTTAGGTTATTTTCCCCCATGTCCTTAGTGGGAAAACCTTTGAATATTCATCCTAAATCCTAAGGCCTTAGAGGTATATGATGAAATCAAGCATTTGTTTTATCAAGAATTAATCGGTAACTATAGGATATCCCTAGTCCTAGGTGATATCTACTATAGTTTAATCGTACAAAAACATTAACAACGGCATTCCAACCTAATTGTTAACCGTAATTTAATCCTTATTAGTCTGACAGGGAAAGCATTAAAAATATTGACCGACCAAATTGAAAATGAAAAACAAATAAATTACTGAAATCCGGAAGTCAAAGTTGTTTATAGAATCAAATCAGGGACACCCCCTAACATTAGGTAGTTTAGCTACTCATATTGTTCAAAATAATCTCGAGATACAAATTTGACATTACAAGTATTTGGGTAACTTTGATCTTTAATTACTTTCGCTCATTAAAATCGTCCGCCCTCCAATAACCTTGGTTTCTCCGATCTTCGATTCTGTAAAAATTCTTCGCTCTGCCAAAAGTCTCCCTCCATTCATCGTAAAATATCCCCTAAATAGTGAAAATTCCATTGGCCTAGTTAGAAATACCCAAAATACTCTTCCAGATCCACACTTAGTGAAAAATCATAAAAACAACAAAATCAGCTCCTGAGCTAACATGGCCCGTGTCAGTTGACACGGGCGGCCGTGTTGGCCTTTTGTACCTTCCAATTTCATATTCAAGTCTTATACCTACTGACATAGGTCATTTCAGGTGACACGGGTGACTGTGTCAGCCCTCTGATTTCTCATTTCTTTTCAACTCTTACCAAGGCTTTCATCCTGACACGACCCATGTCAGGTGACACGGGTGGCCGTGTCAGGCCTCCTATAACATGGATTTTTAATTCCTCCGAAACTCCAAACTATGCACTTTTTCGCATCGATTTATCCCGATTTATTTCTCTGAGCCTACAACAGTAAAACACACAACCATCACAAGAATGTGAAAAAATAAAGTAAAATGCTCGAAAAAATAAAGAACAAATAACTAAAATCAACGGTAAATAGCAGTGTAAAAACCACTGGTCAATCACTCATCTAAACATGATCTCTTATGGACTTATCATCACTTCACATCAGAAGTATTTCATTAGAATATAGGATCAAGAAACTTGCACTAGAAGAAATAGTACAACAGTACAATACCCATCCCACTATGGTGAAAACATATGTACGATAAAAATAATTATTATGCTCTTGTCTCCCATGATCTCATGCTACCGTTATGACATCTGGCAACGATGGTGACATTTTTTCCTTCCCAACGTTATACTTTTTGGGCCTATATAAAGGATCTATATTTAAGTGCAAAACAAGAAGTTAGAACAACTATTGAAAATAATAGTTACAGTGCAAATATTCACGTAGAAAATATTCATCCAAGAACAACTCACAAACAGAAAGAGTTGTTGCTCAGTTATGTGTGTAAACATTTGTTCTTAAACTTTGTTTCATTTTCTTATCAAGAAATACTTTTGTAAACAGCTTCATTGTAATATTTTGAGATTTTTTTCTCAAGTGACTAAGTGATAGTATGTATACTTTATAGGGCTACGGTGTTTTCTAACTCTGAGACGTTTGGTTGTAATCTTTCAAGATCAGTGGATTAAGTCCTTTCTGAAGGTGAAATCACCTTGGCGAGTGGATAAGAGTAGCCTTGTTTAATGATAACTTGTATAAACTGATTGTGTCACTTTTCTTTCTTAGTTTGCCTATCTTGTTTGTTTGTGTGAAGTGTTTATAAGAAATTTTTTTTGAAAACCCAATTCAAACCTCCGTTTCTTGTGTTTTTCTCAACCATCATAATGCGCCCAAGCGTGCCCTCTTCACATCAATAGTACGTTCACAGGTTATTTGGAATATGTCCCACATTTCTATAGTAGTTTTGCAGTGAGAAACTCGTAAGAATTCACCAAGACCAATTACAGTGATGATGATGTTCTTAGTAGTGATTATTTTATTTATCCTCTTTGGACCAATACTTTTCAAGTATGTTTACTACAACACCATCAACTGTGTGTGTAGAAATAAATGGTGCATTTTCCATAAGTTTTCAAATACCACGATCCATTCCTTCTATGAAGAATTTAATTTTCTCCTTCCACAACCCATACCCATCTCCATTATAGAATGAAGGTTTGGTTAGTCAATATATTGAAGTCATACTTTCCCATGAGAAGATTAGTCCTTAATAGGAACCAAGCTCTACTACCACTTATTGAACAAGTTATCTCAAACACAAGAGGGGGCTGAATTGTGGTTTTTGAAAAATGTGATTAATTTTCTCATTCTTGATTAAGAGTGTGCTAGTAATGTTTTTGAGTAATAAAGTTCAGTGAAAGTAAATTAAATAAAATAAATTGTGGAAAATTAAAGATAGCAAGGATAGAAAGTTTGCACAAGAGAGTTATCCAGGTTTGGCTGAACGTTGGCCTAGTTTTATCCCAAAGAGGTCTTCTTGAGTTTTTTCACTATAAACTTGAGAGCTTTTTATTGGTTATGCCCATAAACCTTAATATAATATGATCTTTGAATTTGAACAAGCTTATGTCAACCTATAGACATCTTTTACCCCAACTTATTCTATTGAGACAATTTAGAGATTTATGATTGATCTCTTTAACCAAAACAAAGCTTTTCCGGCTAAGCTTAATAAACCAATAACAGAGATTTATGGTTTATATCAAGAACCAAAACTCGATCTCTTAAAGGTATCACACTCTTAAGACTATAAACAACCAGTGCAACCACTTACAAAATAATATTCTCCTCATAAATAAAATTTCACTAAAAGCACTAAGGCAACCAAAAGTGAAGAAAAAGTTTATAGAGAGAAGGAGAGAACTTAGAAAGATAAATTCCAAAAAATATGAAAATGTTGGAAAGTTGCGTAATTTCAAGTGGGGGAGGCCTCCATTTATATAGTAGTTGGAATCACCAAAAAAGTAAAAAAATCCATGGGCCTCATTAATTATTTAATCGATTGATCTAATCGATTATATTTATTGGATGTGCTCGTTATGATTCTAAAAATAGAAGGTTATGATATAGAGTTGTTGCAAATTGTTTAGGCGCTATATAAATGTCTTGGGGCATAAGTTTGATCTTTTCTAATCGGTTAGATTAATCGATTAAATTAGATAAAATTTTCCCTCTAATCATTTCCAGAACTCCTAAGTTATTTGGCATAACTTCCAATACATTTTTAAATGTTTTTATTTTTGGAAGAAAAAAATGTAGTGTGTGTGTGTGTGTGAGTTGCCTTAGTACTTTTAAACTACTACTTTATTTTTACAGTACTCAGTTCACTCAGACAGACAAACATACAAGACCTAGAGAGCCTTCACATCTTTCTTCAAAGAGGCTTCAAAACTTCTTTCTAGATAGTATCTGATTGTATAAGATCTTTTATATTGAGTCCTCTTTTGTAAGCACATATAGATCTTCATGCGTTATTGTCATCAAAACTTCAGATGTTGATCTTTATTAAAGGTATATTACCTGCAAAACAAGGTTCCACATATAACACATTGATCCACATTGAATTTCTTCCATGCATATGTTAAAAGTAGGAATATAAGAAACTCTATTTTGGGTTTATGTGTTAGGGACTAGGTGACGAGTTATTTTTCCCAACACTTTCAGGAAATTCTTGATGATTTCCCCCATTTGAATAAGGTGGTTTTTTAGAGTTTTTATTTGGATTATAATGTTTCCCTTTCTTATCCATTTTTTCTCATTATTCTCGTGATCTTACAATATGATGGAAATAACAATTATGGCCCCGATGGGTTAGATTTTTCTTTCTTAAGAAGGTTTTGGCAACATCTTTGAGAGGATCTGGGCTTTATGTTTGGAAATTTTCATTACATGGATTCTCTGCTTGTATCTTATCCTATTTTGTCACAATGATTCACAAATTTTAGTCCCCCTTGAATTTGGGGGACTTCCGTGTATGGTAGTTAGGGTAGGGGAACTACGAGGCCTCGATAGTTATATTACGATGTAGGGTGTTAGGGCTTATCCATGGCATCAAAAAGCCTTGTATGGTGATGTTTATGATGTTTTAGAGGACCTGCTCGTATGAGGTGAGAGGATTTATATATGTGTTTGGTACTTATGTATAAGCTTATGAATTAGGATTTGTTCACCTTCTCCCGTTAAGGGATAGTTATTTATAGAGGTTTTGGACTAGGGTTTCCTTGGGAAGGGTCACCGCCCACCCAGTCAATGGTGGACTATTGAATCCTTATTCCTAAGGGGGTGTGGGTCAGTTACTGACCCTGACTTCTCTCTACTTGAAAAATGTCTTATCCCACATTTATCGTGATTGGGCGAGAAAAAAAGCGTAAGGGTGAGGCGATACCTCCCTAAGGGTGACATATGATTATCACATTTCCTGTTCGCGACGTATAGTCTTCGCCCTCACAAGGTATTTCACAAATGTAACAATATACAGTCCCTCAAACTCGAGGTCTTTGATAAAGGATGGAGAGTTTTTAGACCGTGGCATAAACGACATCCATCTAGACTCAGGGATAACTTTTAGGGAGTATACCTCATCTGACTCAATGTTGGCGGAGACAAGAGTCTCTGGGATAACTATTCTTTTAAAATTTGTTGTCTTCAAGGTGACAAGCTTGGGTAGAAGGTCTGGTATGAAGTCATGTTCTCGAGGAACATGTTCTATTTCAAAAGAGGTAAAATGAGAGGATAGACTTCTTACCTTTTACGGGTATTTTATCAGTTAAGATTCTTTTTTCTGATACTGCCCTGAGACTTGGTTGGTGACTAATTGGGAGTCTTTTCTGGCCTTTAGTCTGGAGGCTCTCATATCTAAGACAAGAACCATGCCATCAATAAGGACCTTGAACTTCAATGCTTGTTAGATGAGTATGTCATCAAGTCCTTCTATGACTATCTCAACTGCACTTTTTTTCTAGTTAGAGCCATCATCTGTTCATAGTGCCCATTCTAGGGGTATCTCCTCTTCTATAGGAGAGCTAAATTCATCCACTAAATTTTCCAGAGCTTGGGATTGGATGCTTCCCTTTGGAACATATTATATGTCATATTCCGAGAGTTCTACAACCAAAGATAACATCTTTCCCGACAAATTTGGCTTCTTCAGGACTAGTTGATCTGGATAGTTGGTTTTAAAAAGGATTTGGTAACCCTGAAAGTAGGGTATTAAATTCCTTGTCATGACAACGACGACTAGAGCTAGCTTCTCAATCTTATGATAATGCGCTTCAACACGTCTGAACACCTTGCTTAAAAAATACACGGTCTTTCTGCCTTGTCTGTCTCCTGGATAAAGACTGAACTCATCACCTGATTAATGACTGATAGATAGAGGAGAAGTGATGAGTCCTCCCTAGGGCAAGTGAGAATGGGAGATGACATGAGGAAAGTCTTTACCTGCGATAAATCCTATTTGCACTTGGTTGTATAATTAAATCTTTCTTTATTTTTTAGAGAAACAAGAAAAGGAAAGCTTTGTCGCATGCACACGAGAGGAAGAGAGATAAGGTTATGTGATGACCAATAACCTGCGAAATTTCTTGGGGCCTATTGTTGAACTATCTTATCCATAAAACAAACGAATACCTTGGTTTAGAACATACACAATCAGTAAAATCCAGTCTTATCTTTGGTTTAGTTATCTAAAGATTCGATTATCAAAGCATTTTTCAAATATCTATCCTCTAGGTTGTGGTAGATATGCAAATTATATGGATTACTTTATTTATCCTCTAGGTCATGACAAATACACAAGCCTACCCCCCCCCCCCCCCCCCCTTGTCGTTTATCCCTTAGGTCGTGATAAATGCACAAGTTCATCCTCGTATTATTTATCCTCTAGGTTGTGGTAGGTTTGAAAATTATCAAGGTTATATTATTCATCATCTAGGTTGTGATAAATACTTAAGCCTATCCTCGTATTATTTACTCTCTAAGTTGTAGTAAATATACAAAGTCTGCGATATAAGTCATTGCGTTAGTCTCAAAGCAGAAATATGTTATCTATCCATATGCGATATAATTCATTGTGTTAGTCTCCATGCGACAATGTATTATCAAGCTCGGTTTTATTCATCCCCTAGGTTCTGATGAATAGACAAAATTTTGAATTATAAGTTGCTAAATAATATTGTGAAAGATTGCTTGCTTTTAAGTCTTGTTCTAAATTGGGGATTTAAATATTAATAAGAGGGGTGTATTACCTTAATGGACCATCAAAACCTGATGGCCTATTAAGAAAATTTAGGAGTTCATTTATGTGGGGAAGGTGAACTTTTTTCCTCTTGAATTCATCATGCCCATTTTTGGTGTGTCATTGAGCAGACTGGCCCATTATAGTTTTGAGGCTCATTTAGATAATAGAAAGGGGTTATTGCATCCTTTCTACAAACTGGACCATTAAGGGTTTTAGCCCATCATGTTAGGGTTGGAAAATTGTTGAATGGGGTCAACATTCATTTATAATTATTACCATATTTTAGTTTTAATATAATTCATTTGTTTTAACTATTATTAAAATCATTTTATTAATTTTGTTTTTCGTTGACCCAAGTCAACAGGGAGGGTGGAAACCCTAATGCAACCCAGCAGCAGCCCCTGTTCTTCCTCTTCGCCACTAAGCAACCCGAAAGCCCAGAAACATGAAAATGTAAGTGAGTCGATATCAAAACAGAATCAAAACTAAAATCAAATCAAATCACAATCATGTATTATTTACACAATCAAATCTCATTACAAAGACAAAATCGTCAAGATTTATTAGAAACAAATCATATCTAAAATCCCTAAAATAAAATTCAATAAAACGATCAATCTGAAGTTTGTAATGACAAATCAAACAATATTTCCTAATTAATTTAATCTAAAAAAACTATATAAACCCCTAATATCTAAGAACGCGAGGGGGGGGGGGGGGATTTTTTAAAGAGGGAAGAAAAAGGAAAAAAAAATGAGTGACAGAGAGATTTCACGGCTTCAAATCTTCTATCAAGGCGATCTTCATCTGAGATCTGGGTTTCTACTCTGAAACCCTAGTTCTGTTAACCCATGCATCCGTCGTTGTTGCACCTCCACCATCATCACCATTGCCACCATCAATCGTACATGCACATCAAAAAGGATGAATATCATCATCATCAAAGAGAGATAGAGGAATCATCATAGAGGTAAGACTAACACTTAGCTTAGGGCTTATAAATTGTTACTATCAATTGCTGAATGAAATTGGTTTTTTGATTTGAATAAAGATTTATGGGTTTTGTTGGGGTTAGGGTTTGATGATTCAGGGTTAGCATTAGAGATAAACGAGCTAAGGTTGTTTGATACGATTAGGGTTTGAAGGTAGGGTTAGATTTGACTTAGGGTTCATCTCATAACGTTAGGGTTCTTGGGGTTTGTAGGGTTTTAATGAATTTAGGTTGGGGTTCTTCGGGTTGGATGAAATTGTTAGGGTTCGTGAGAACCCATAAGAAGATCTAGGGTGGCTTGGATGAAGTTTTAAAGATTCTGGTTGAACTTTAACCGGAAATATGGGATAAGCGGTGGTCCTAGGGCGGTTAAGGGTGGAAACGCCGGCGGAAGTGATTTCTGGCCGACGAGGTAATTTCTGATCGCCTAGAAAGAAGCGAGAGCTTCTCTCTCTAAAAGTTTTATTTTATTGAGATAATGGCGAAGAGAGAGAAGGAGGAGAAGAAAATGAGATACAATATCTAAAGTTCGCTTAAGTATACTCCCTCAGTGATTCCATGTGCTTCATTTACCATGCACCCTCAATCTCCACCCTTATGATCAAATCAAACACCAGATAGCTCATCCCCACCATAACGCATGTATGTGCGCCACACAATCCTAACGAACTCTCAAACAAATGTTGTTTTGGGCCAAGTGCGTTTTCTATTCGCACCCCCCATCCAACTCTCCTTTTGATTACTAAACCAAACGACACCCCTCCTCTGCATAATTGGGCCAAACTCCAATAACTAGATTTAGGGCCCTAATATTCACACCAATTGGATTTACTACCCTGGCCAAAAATACACCTGCTCGCATTTGTGCCCGGTTCAATATCTGAACTTGGGCACCTAATGTTTAACACCCCCTGATTATGTTTTACACCCCCTGGCCATATAATTAATTTAATTTAATTTTAATTATTTTTTTTTAAACATTTTTTATTTATTTTATTAATTCAATCATTATCATATTTTAGTATTTTGCATTAAATAAATTTTGCACATTAATAAATAAATTATTGGATAATTTTAATATTTTAATATTATTATGAAATAGTCGTTTATTAATAAAATACTCTCTTTTTAAAAAATACTAACTCTTTTTATATAATTACATTCAATATTTTTCTGATGCATCAAAATCTAATTTTCTCATATTATATCATATACTCGACAACATCTAACCAATCAAATACTAACCTTATTTTCTACTAACATAATTCAAATATATTTATTTTCAAAAAAAGGATCATGGAAACTTCTTTTATCGACTGCGAACTTCGTCTAAAAATTTCGCTATTCACACATCCAGACTTGGTTCAAGGAGAATTCAAGATATTTCCATAGTCCATAAAAAAACCTAACCAAACAAATATGAACTACGAATTGAGACTCAGATTTCTCATAAGAGGTGTAATATCCCATATTTCTAAACATGAGAATAGTTGGGTTGAGATATAATGACTATTAGTGTCAAGAAGTTATTAAATGTGGTTAAGAGAGATTAAGTGGGGTAGTTAGAATCAAAACATATTGGTTAGAATTGAACAAAAGGGAAAACTTATAGTACCGGTTTAGTTAGAGGAAAAATGGGTCACTAAACAATCTTGCATGCCACCATAAGGTCTTGTTTGGAAAAATACTCAAGAATATCATTTTGGTGAATAAGATGTAGAGAGAGAGAGAAAGAAAGAAAGAAGAAGTCATATCTCTCATCGCCAAAACTTCATTTTCGTACATCATGGACACCTCTCACTAATCAGGTCATAGCTTTTTACTCATAACTCTGTTTTAAGAAATTATTGAAGTTTTGGAATCGTCATGAAATTACCTTCACTTTAATATATGATCTTGTGTCCATAAGTTCTATATTGAAGGAGAAAAATGCGTTTGAAGGTTGGTGATTCTTGTTGAAATTTAGAAAAAAGGTGTTACGGGTTTGAGGAACTTGGAGGTGAATATATGATCAAGAATGGAACTCTAATGCAGTTTGTTCATCATCTTAACCTCCTTTGATGCAAGGTGAGACTCATAGATAGAAAATGGGGTTTAGTTGGGAAATTGCATATTTAGGAATAAGGGTTTAGAGTGATAAATCCATGATGTATGTTTGATCTTAATAATTAATAGCATGTGTATTTTCTGAAATTCGTATTGGCATGTTAGTAGTAATAGGATTGAAGTGTAAAATGGGGTTTTGAGAACCCAGGACACAACTGTTACAGTTTTGGTTTTCTGAAAAATGTAGATCGCGCTTAGCGCACAGGGCTGCACTTATCGCGCCCACGTGGAACTTAAATCTCTTTATTTCACAAAGCGCGAATATCGCGGGAGGTTCCACTAAGTTCCCTCTAGGACAGAATTGTATTAATTTAACCCCTTGAGTTCTGTTCCGTATCGTAGCGCATACCGAACGCCTCCATGGTCTCAGTGACTGTTGAGAAATGTATTATGTAAAGCGTATAAGCTTGGTGTAATCATTTATCCGATTATGAAATGTATATGTATGGATATGTTTAAAATCACATTGTATGGATAATGCTATGATATTGTACTATGATCACTTATTTTCTAAATCATAAATATGTATGATTGTTATATGCAAAGTGTTGAGAAGTGAATTATGATAAAATGCAATTATGTGATCAGTACGTGTTCCCGTCATTCAGTTTAAACGTTTCAGATGGATTTGCCTTGGTTGCTTGATATGATTGTTTGACATATTTGTGAATCGAAGTAGACCTATAATAGAAGATGGTAAATCATTTATGACATTTATTACCGATGCGATGAGGTGTTGGATCCTATCGACGTTCTTGGTAAGTCATACACACCTAAGCTACCATTGCAATGTGTACCAAGTGGGTCTGAAAGGGCGTTTCCAACGGGCGTAAACATCGGAGTGCTTTGTATGGTGAGGGCGTGATTCCATGTAGGCTATATCATATTGGGAACTCGTCTCTAGTGGTTCCACATAGGGACTGTCACTAGGCTTTCACCCTATGGGCTCGTGTTGTCAAGATGGCATCTTTGTACTGTGCTTGATGTGTTCGCTCACACATGATTTTGATGATTGAAGGGGCCGTGACACCATATAGGAAATGTCACCTCTGTAACTCATCATAGATTAAATTCCACTTAGGACTCATTTGTCCCAGCATGCAGTGTGCTAGTACAAGTCTCTTGATGTGATGCACGGGAGTAACTCACCGAGGGTGTGAAATGCGTAGCCTAGATAGGAAAGTAGAACTTACTTTTAGATTTCTCATACACGAATACGGGTTTGAATATTGGTTTATGTTTGGATATGTACTTATGTTTTTGCCTTATTGGTTAGTTATGGGACTACCAATGATGGTGTACCTGATTGTGTACTTCTACTTGGCTGTAAGATAAAACCCGATTTCACGGTGAATCCGTTATGATACATGCATCCTGTAGAATCAAGCGAACCCTTAAGATAGGGAGACTCACTGAGATTTAGTAATCTCACCCCAATCCTCTTATTATTTTCAGGAACAGGTTATAAGTAGTAGAATTTCTAGATGGGCAGTTTTGAAGACTGTGGGCGTGTAGATGGCAGGAAGACCTTTGTAGATGTTATCTTTTTGTTGTGCATTGTTGAAGACGAGCTTATTGTATTTGTTCAGATTTGGAGTTATATTGCATACAGTTTTAATTTCTTGTCTTTTCCAGCTATTTGTATGTTTCTTTGTACCATATTTAACATCACTGCATATTATTCTTGACGTGTATGTACGAGGTGTTACAGTTGGTATCAGAGCAGGTTAATTCTTGTCCCTACCGTGAAACATCACTAGTAATTCTTTTCTCCCTTATATGTGCGTGTTGCTAGCCTAATTTCTACTATCGCAGTATTCAGTCAATGAGCCTGGCCATCTTACAGACTACATATGTGATGGATAGAATCATGGTGGAGCCGCCACGAGGATGCGTAAGATCCGAAACGACTTGAGATGAAGTGGTAGAGACCTGTTGATTTAGGAGAATGTTGGGATTGTTGAACACAAATGGAGTGTTTAATGCCGAATAGTTGGCAGTCTAACTTTCTTAGTAATATTTAAGACTACCAGAGCTTCCAAGATTCAATTATATGAAGTGGAACTTTCTCAGGATCCCAGTAGCAGTGGAGGAAATTCACGAGGCTCTTGAGTAGGATTATAATAAAGGAATTTTGAGTTGGAGTGGATTTTGAAACCATTAGAAATTCACTGCTCAATCCTGGTGCCAGTGGCAGATATGACTTGAGAACCTATTGGATGAAAGAATTTTGGGAGTTTAAACGAAGAACTCAGATCTTTTTGGTTACTTTGGTGTGGGTAGAACTTGGATGGGCGAGGTGCTACACTCTGACTCATTTTAGTATGCTCTAATTTGTGTGTGGATTACCCAATAAAGGATTGATATATGAGGTAGAAGTGGTGAACTCTAATTGGGAAGATATAGGATACCCGATTAGAGGAGGGACTACGATATCTTCGTTCTTGATAATATGTGATTGTGCCCTAGAACTACGCTAGGAGACAACCAAAGTTAGTGAAAGCGTGAAATGCGGTAGCCTAAGTTTCTTTCTAGTTATGATTCGTCTAACTCCAAGATATGCCATAGAACTATGCTTGGTGTTCGGTAATTATATGAACGGAAACTAGTGTCTATCTGGAGCATCCACGGGATGATCAAAGTTGTATCGACTGTTTTAAACCCTAGTACTCCTATCTGTAGACTTATCCTTAGAATCTCTTATGCATGCATTGTGCAAGTGAGTACATGCATGACATAACTTTTTGAACCAAATTCTTATCTAGTCTTATCTAGCATGTTTCTTATGATTAAGTAAACCCTAAACATGTGACACTCTTAGGTTTTAGCATCCTAAGGAGTGTGAGAGGAAGGTTTCGAGAAGAGATGACCTCAGTGGAGAGTTATTCAGACATCTGACGAATGTGACTATAAGATGCGGGTGGAGATCATTATATGCTATAGGGTAGGTTACTTGATATCATGGCGTCGGAGTTGGACCACCATGTTAGTACTACCAGATAGGTTTAATTCCACAGTATCGCTATCGTACACGAGACTTGGCAGATATGGGACAATGTTGATCTGGAACTTAAGGTAATTTTCTGATTTGGTATTCGTGAGACACGAACTCGAACTCTCATAAGATAGGTGTGATAATGATCCATATGGTATGCTCGATAGTAGAGAACTATCAGGCGATAGTGGGATGGATCGGGTATCGTTACTATGCTTAAGAGGACCCTAAGTGGTTGTGGTTATGTGGGTGACAACAGACGATACCTTGTGGATGTTTCTGGTTTCATGGAGTGGTAAGTAATGAGTGTGCATGAATGCCAGAGGTGGAATTGATGTGATGTTGTCATATCCTGGTCGGCGTGTGGTGTGGCTATTCTTTAACATTGCTGATCAGTGTTGGAATAGATGAAGTATATCTTGGGATAGCCTGATATGAAATATGTCTAGGGGGAGTATCTGGAGACCCTCAGGAGTGAAGCAATGTCAGTCTCGGTAAGTAGAAACACATTGGATTTAGAGTGCCGAGAAATTCCAAAAGGGGATATTCGAAGCATAAAGTATAATTCCTTGAATTTTGGTCGCGCTCTAGACATTAGAATGTTTCATTTGGGAATGCAATCGAGGAAGTCAGTTTAGTGACAGTCTCAGAAACAACGAGGCATGGTAGTGAGACGTTCATAGAAAATTCTAAGGGGGAATTGGAATTTGCATCAAAAAGAGAAGGATCCTGAGGCTGTGCAAATATGAGACTACATGGTTAAAGGAAGGCGTATGAGAATTTGTATTGGTTTGTAGGGTTAGTCAGTGATCCCGAAGGCAATCAGGGGCGTTACAAACGGTATTAGTTGACTACTTAGGAGAAGTGTAATTGTGAAAGCATTATTGCACTGCTTAAGATATATGAGTTATCAAAGGCGTTGTCACACTAAGAATATGAAGTTGTATAGTTAGGAAGGAATTACTGAAAAGTTAGCAGTGTTATCGTAGCAGTTGTACGATATGGAAGTCGGTAGGGTAAAGAAAACTCCTATTCTGTGAGTATTCGACTTTAGACTTTCTTGAACTAAAATGTGTGACTAAGTTATATTTGTGGACCTAACCAAGACTGATGGAATCATTAGTGACCTTATTTTTTAATTACTCAAACTCGAGAAGTGGTCTTTGTTGAGTATGCTTAAGACTCTAACCCGTATCATGATTGGATAGATTCTGAGAGAGGATTGTTGTTATTAAGGGATTGATAAAAGTGTAGCAGATCGATAGAACTAAGTGGGCATATTGTAATTTAGAGAATTTCAAGAAGTGTGACTGGTTAAAATCAGAGTAGCACAACGATTAAGAGAAGAATCAGATAAGCATGTAATAAGAGTGAATAGAATTCTTTCATGAGTTGTTTTGAGTAGAGACATTTTCCAAAGAGAAACTCTCTGAGCAATGTTTTGTTCGTCCCAGTCTCTCAAGGATCCCCAATAATCTGGAGGGGTACTGTCGATGTGCCAACCTAGAGAAGGCTTTATGGTTAATATGTGGTAAGACATTCTTGAAGCAATGGTCGTACTTGTGAGTATCGATAATTAAACGAGTAAATATTTTGCTTGAAGTAGACACTTTGTGACTGTGTCTTATGCATTTTTTATCGTGTAAGAAGACTTGTACGATGGTTATAAGTTAGCTATTAGAATTCACCTTATATGGACAGGACGTTGTGTGGAGTTGTTGGTATCAAGGCTATAGTTGTAGGGTTGTATATCCTTGTGGCTTCTTGTGGAAGTGTGTTAACTAAAATTGAAGTAAGGATTGAAGTAAGAAGTTTTATGGTATGAAGAAATTAGACTTTGAAGTAAGTCAATATGAATATCTAGGAATTTGAGGTCAACACTAAGGAATTCGATAAATGTTAGTATGACATCGTTTAGACTCGAGTGGAAGCGATTCTTAAATGTTGCCATTAGAAGGAGACTGTGATACAGTGGGAGAGAACTGACTGTTTTTTGGAATGCTGGTTCGCGTTTTGCGTTTGTTTTTGCAAAATGTCGCGGTAAGCAAGAGTCGCCACCGTCTTTTATTTTATCCAACAAGGAAAGGAAAAAAGCACAGAAAAATTCCTTTTTCGAGATGTTTCTCGGGTCCGGGGGGTAGATTATAGAAAGGGAAGGTGTTAGCACCATTTCGATCTGTGGTTATCCACGGGCTCTTAGGTACTTGCTCAAAGTGTTTTCAAAATTTGCTTTTCTTTGTGTTTGTGGGTTTGAAGAAGTTTTTGTTTGAAAGGTGTAAGTGTGAAAAGTTTTTGTTTTGTTTTGAAAGGAGCAAGTACTTAAGAACCATCTACCTACTCGAAAAAAGAATCAATCTATGCTAATGTCCTTTAGACAATGCTATCCCACTATTGATGAATAGGTAGCACCGTCGTTGGAGTTTAAGGGTCAATTCGATTAAGGGACGTGCGGTCACTAAAGCAATGTTAGGACGCTTTAGCGGTAACCCTAATGTCTTAGATCATTTTTTCGAGGCAACCGTTTCGAGGAAACTATGATCTTTGGACAAGAGGGCGACCTCTAAAACTTCCTATACTCAATGACCACGTTACAAAGGCAACCGAGGGAGGTGTACCCTAAGAGTGCGCATGTGCGAGTGTGTTGTTTTCAGTTTATTTTATCTTTGTACATGTTAGTGGTTATCTATGTTGATTTTAGGTTTAAACATTCGATCTTGTCATGCATTCCCTATTATCAAACATCTAACAGTTTATAAGTTGCAGAAATTAAATTGTGGAAATTAAACTAACTATTACAAGGCGTCGGGTATTTACATCGCCAAAAGCAACCCTTGAAATTAAAATGCGGAAAATAAATGAAGCGGTAAAAATATTTAAAGTCCTATTAAACTATTACATTCCGGGAAACATATACAATATTTGAAATAAAATGACACGCGTGCAGGAAATTAAATCGAATGCGAGTTTTTTAGGGTTTTGACCCTTTAATCAAAGAAAATATTTTTTTTGGTTATTTTTGAATTAAAAAGAAATTAAACTAAGTTAATCATTAAATCAATAAATAAATTAATAAAATATTTTTGGGTTTTTTTTTATATTTAAAGAAATAAAAATAAATTAATCAAAGTTAATAAAACCTAATTATCTAAGTTAATTTTAACTATTGCAAAAGATATTAAAGTTATTTCCTAATTAAACTAAATTAATTCAATTATTATTTATTAAAAAAAATAAGAATGCTAAAATTAATTTTAATAAATAAAATATTTTTTGGTTTTTAATTTTAATGAGAAAAAAGTTTTGATTGGTTAGTGATTAAATAATAAAACAAAAACAATTAAATAAAATAAGAAAAAGAATGAAATAGAAAACAAAATTCAGGGGGGTTCTGGGCCCAAATTGGAGGTGAGAATTGCAATTTCCAAGGCCCATTTGTGCAAGCCTGCATTGACTTTCCTGATTCTCCATGCGCCCTTTGACTTGATCTCACCATAGGCCTTCATTATGGGCCACCAGATCTGGCATGGGGCCATCTGGAAGATGATTGGGTGATGGTATATGGTGAACCACGCGTTGGAGCTTGCATTGGATTACCTGGAAGAAAAATATAAAAAATATATGGGGGGACCTGGGATTCGAACCCAGGTCTTGTAAGTCATTGGACAACGCTTCCACTACTCCACCAACGCGCTTTAGTTGTATACCTATTAGACAATAATTATAATATGGGGAAAAACAATAATTTGCCAGAATTAAAACAAACACGCGCGAACATTTGAACTATCCAACCAGGGAGGGCCACGTCTTCATCTTCTTTGTTTGACCCTGTATATTTACCTGCGGATTTATATCCGCAGCTAAATTCGTATGTCATTCCAAAAATCCTTTCTAGGCCATGGAAATTGATTCCAAGCACATGGTTGTGCTCGTCTAGGCCTCCTGAGCACGTCTATGTCCCTCTTGGGTCTTGATTTCACCTGTACAAGAAATGCCCAAAAACACAAACCAAGAACCCTAGATTCAGCTATGGTGCTACATGTCATATAAATGCAATCAAATAATGCAGAAAGCTTAGAAATTGAATGAGCATCATGAATATACCAAAGATTTGTCAAAAAAATGCAAGAACATGAGGATACGATTTTGAACATAGGGCGGTTTTTTGAGAGACTTACAGCGCGATTGAGAGGGTTTAAGAGCTTTTTAGGGATTGGTTTCGATTCAAGGATTGCCCAGCAATTGATTAGCGTTGAGATTTGGTGTTGAAACTGCCTCTAAGCACGATTTCAGTTTCACACTTTTTGACAATTTTTTCAAGTTTGCCTTTGATGATTCTGCAGCCTCTAGCCCTTGAATTCGTGCCCTTTCACTTGTATATGTAACAAGCAATGCATTAGGTTAACTTTTGTGGACTAAATCCTTGTACATTATGGCTATAGGATTTGATTTGATCCTCCATTGATAACCTTCCAATTTTGTCCAAAATCTAATCTTTTTGCACATGGAATGTAGGATACGAATTTGATTCACTTGATGATGATGATGATTAGGTCCTGAAATAGCCAAAAGGAGATCAAATAATCAATGTTTGCATTTTATTTGATATAAATTGATTTAAAATGAAATAAATCATTAAAAAATCAAATTAAATAATAAAATTGATAAATAGTCACAAGGCTGAATCTAGGACACGTGTGGAGTGTGACAAGATCAAATTAAGTGAAAAATAATGGTCCCCTTTGACAAAATTTAAAGTTTTGGGGATAGTTGACTTTTGGCAATTTTGCAAAAATACCCAACTTCAACAATGTATAACTTCTTCAATATTGAACTTTTGGAAGTGTTCTTGGACGTTTTAGAAATCTTGAGATGTCCTCTAACCAACCCTTTTGGTCTCATCTCATTTTGATATTCCATGCTCAAGTTATAAGCTTTGGAAAAAAAGGTGTTTTTGTTGACTTTCAAAAAAGACCTATAATGTCCAAATTTATAACTTTTTGTGATTGCATTTTTTGATCTTGGGGTGTGAATATGGATTGTAGGAAATTTCATCCTATTTAAAATGAGCTTTGGATGGGTCATTTCTCATAAAGTATGACAAAGTTATGCTTGGTCAAAGTTGAGTTGATTTTTCCTGCAAAATCCTAATTTAGCAACTTTTGAGTCTTGGTGAATTTTGAGCAATCCTTGATGAATCATGATCAACCCTTGATAAAATGATGAAATATCCTTCAAAATGAGAATGTTGACAAAAAATATTGAAGTTTGACTGTTTATAGGTCACAATTGACTTTTTCCCTAGCACAATCGATTTTTGGACCCTTTGAGCAATTGACTGAGCAAACTTCCTCTACAAGGCTTGAAATTTGGCATGGATGAACTTGAGAACATATTAGGACATTGGGGATAACTTGAGGTCATTTGGATGCAAGGACCTTGATGCCACACAAAACCCTAATTTGAGGTTGACTGCCTTAGGAGATAGCTTGACTGTCCAACTCCTGAGCAATCTTGATTCATTTAGAGATTTTTCTTGAAATGTCTTGGGAAATATGAGAGGGAAAATTTTGGGGTACAACAGCTGCCCCTGTTCAATATTCTTAAACCTGAGGATATAGATTGGCTTTCGGGCCTTTCGTGATCCGAAGGTGGAAGGTGATTGAACACTAGAGTGCCCAGAAATTTGCACTCGCATGAAGTGGTATCAGCCTGATGATGTCGGGAATGGGCTTACAGATGCCATTTGGAGACTGTTGATAGGTGATCTGAACTTCGACTGGAATAGGAATCAGGGAGATCTTATCATCGATCTAACTGAACTAGAGAAGGTCTTGGATTAACTTTGACTGGATCGGCATTAGAAAAATCTTCGAATCGATTTAACTGGACCAGACAAGAGTCTTGGGATAACTTCAACTGGAATACAAATCAGGGAGATCTTATCGGCGATCTGACTGAACCAGAGGAGGTCTTGGATTAACTTTGACTGGATCAGCATCAGGAAAATCTTCGAATCGAGTTAACTGGACCAGACAAGAGTCTTGGAATAACTTCAACTGGAATACGAATAAGGGAGATCTTATCGACGATCTGACTGAACCAGAGGAGGTCTTGGATTAACTTTGACTGGATCGGCATCAGAAAAATCTTCGAATCGATTTAACTAGACCATACAAGAGTCTTGGAATAACTTCAACTGGAATACGAATCAGGGAGATCTTATCGTCAATCTGACTGAACCAGAGGAGGTCTTGGATTAACTTTGACTAGATCGACATTAGAAAAATCTACGAATCGATTTAACTGGACCAGACAAGAGTCTTGGAATAACTTCAACTGGAATACGAATCAGGGAGATCTTATCGGTGATCTGATTGAACCAGAGGAGGTCTTGGATTAACTTTGACTGGATCGGCATTAGAAAAATCTTCGAATCGATTTAACTGGACCAGACAAGAGTCTTGGAATAACTTCAACTGGAATACGAACTAGGGAGATCTTATCGGCGATCTGACTGAACCAGAGGAGGTCTTGGATTAACTTTGACTGGATCGGCATTAGAAAAATCTTTGAATCGATTTAACTGGACCAGACAAGAGTCTTGGAATAACTTCAACTGGAATACGAATCACGGAGATCTTATCGACGATCTGACTGAACCAGAGGAGGTCTTGGATTAACTTTGACTGTATCGGCATCAGAAAAATCTTCGAATCGATTTAACTGGACCAGACAAGAGTCTTGGAATAACTTCAACTGGAATACGAATCAGGGAGATCTTATCGGCGATCTGACTGAACCAGAGGAGGTCTTGGATTAACTTTGACTGGATCGGCATCAGAAAAATCTTCGAATCGATTTAATTGGACCAGACAAGAGTCTTGGAATAACTTCAACTGGAATATGAATCAGGGAGATCTTATCGGCGATCTGACTGAACCAGATGAGGTCTTTGACATAGCTGAGAACTTAACTAGATCTTTCCTGAAAGGTAAAGGTCAGTCATATGCAATGCATGACATGGATCAAGCAATGATGTTCTCAAAATAAATGAGATTGTGTTATATGATGCGTATATGCATGCATCATGATGTACGGAAATGTAATGTTTCAGCTGGGGAAAATAAATCCTGGATAGCTGCTGGAGAATAGAGTTGAATTCTTCGTTTCTGCTGGGGATGACGAACGAAGGTGATTGCGAGCATAGGCCTGCAGGAGAAGATAACTCCATTGGGGGATAAATTGATGAGGAGATTACTCTGTGGGGAAGAGATGTTATGCTGAGGGTTCCACTGATAAACTCCACTGGGGATGGATTACCGTTGCTGGTGATATTGAATCTGTTGAGGATTAAATTCTTGTTTGTGAAAGGAAAGAACTCCGCTGGGGATGATCTTTCAGTTTCAACTTGCTGGGGATAAACCTTTAGACTTTTGTGGGGATAATCCTCTGAGTTTGGTTGGGGAAGTTTATTTTGTACTCCACTGGGGATAAACTTCCAGAGCCCATTGGGGATGATTCTTCAACTCCGTTGGGGAAGCTTTTTCAGACTGTGCTGGGAAAATTTTAACTCCACTGGGGGTATCTTGTATTCTGCCAGGGAACATTCTTATACTTTGCTGGGGAATATTCTTATACTCCGTTGGGGAGTATTAATACTGCCGGGGGTATCAATCCTGTTTAGTGTTGATGGTAGATAAACTCTGCTTGGGAGAACATTACTGATTTGTTCATAGTTGCAAGTCTCAACTGGGGGAGAGCTATCATTAATGTCTTACTCTGCGGGGAGTGAAGGTATCTTAGTCATATTCTTCAGTTGAATCTACCTTTTTACCTGGTGTACAAAGCAACTATACAGTTCAGACACTTCTTATTGCCCCTGTTTCTGCTATTACCAGTAATTCATCTTTTGTTTCGCATGTACATATTTATGAGCAGCAATTAATGTCAAATGCATATATCAAAAATGAACATTGGACGTTCTTTGCAAAAAAAAAATGGATAAAGGAAAAACAGTTGGAAATTTCTTTGAAAATGAATTGTATTGATTTTGAAGTTTGGCCTGTAAATAGGCGTCTTTTGTACAAGAGGCTGACGTCCTAGTAAGAGAACGCCGCCGAGCAGATAGAATTTACACAATTTGTGAAAAGAAAACAAAACAGCTATGTGAATAATACCACTGGGTTCAACTCTGCTATTTCCTTTATGTCCTCGAGCATCTCATCACTTTGCTACTGGTTGAAGGGAGATTATATTGATTAGTTTCGTTCGAGCTTGACAGTTGATACCGAAGTCTGGATGCAAGGTGATCCAAGGAGACATAGTGTTACGCTTTGATCCATAATTTTTGCCTGGACCGCCCTTTCGGGTTTTCAATCCACCGGGATACCCTTTTTTGCCCAAGTCGCCTTTTCAGGTTTTCGACTTGCCGGGTGTACAGATTTTTTTTCATTTTCATCCCTTATTTTTGCCCGAACCCTTTTGGTTCGCCGGGAAGCCATTATTTTTTCCTAGGCCAGTCAACCTAGCGGGTCATTGATTATGTGTAGTATCTTTTCACTATGTCTGCATTGACGGGGTGAGGAAGGTCGTCACCATCCATGGTGGTTAGAATCATAGCTCCTTCTGAGAAAATGTTCTTAACCACAAATGGCCCTTCATAAGTAGGGGTCCATTTGCCCCTGGGATCACCTTGAGGTAGAATAATGCACTTGATTACCAGATCCCCAACTTGATACTTTTGTCGTCTGACTTTCTTGTTAAATGCCTTGATCATCCGTTTTTGGTACGTCTGACCATGGCAAATGGCAGTAAGTCTCTTTTTGTCGATTAAGTTCAGTTGATCAAGCCGAGTCTGAATCCAGTCCTCTTTGCTCAAACCTGCATCCTTCATGATCCGAAGAGAGGGTATCTGAACTTCAATGGGCAAGACTGCCTCCATGCCATATACACAGGAATAGGGTGTTGCCCCTATTGACATCCGAGCTGAGGTACGGTACCCATGAAGAGCAAATGGTAACATCTCATGCCAATCTTTGTATGTCACCGTCATCTTCTGCACAATCTTATTAATATTCTTATTAGCCACTTCGACAACCCCATTCATCTTAGGTCGGTAGGTAGAAGAGTAGTGATGCTGTATCTTGAATTGCTTGTAGAGCTCAGTGATCATCTTGTTGTTGAGATTGGTACCATTGTCCGTAATGATCCTCTCTGGTACACCGTATCGACAGATCAGATTGTGCCGAATGAAACGTGCCACGATGTTCTTGGTTACGGTAGCAAAGGAAGCTGCTTCAACCCACTTTGTAAAGTAATCGATTGCTACCAGGATGAAACGATACTCGTTGGATGCCATAGGTCTGATCTCGCCGATCATATCAATGCCCCACATTGCAAAAGGCCACAGAGTTGTCAATATGTTCAGAGGTACTGGAGGTATATGCACCTTATCAGCATAGACTTGGCACTTGTAACATGTCCGAGAATGCAGATAACAGTCGGCTTCCATTGTGGACCAATGATACCCTGCCCGAAGGATTTTCTTTACCATGGTATGTCCATTGGAATGAGTCCTGAAAGTACCTTCATGTAACTCTGCGATGATCCTTTCTGCTTCGTTCTTATCCACACATCGCAGCAAGGTTGAATCATGGTTACGCTTGTAAAGGATGCCATTGCTGATGAAGAACTTCACCGCGAACCTCCTCAGAAACTTCTTATCATTAACAGATACACCCTCGGGGTACTCTTGAGCTTCAAGATACCTCTTTACTTCATGAAACCAGGTTTTATCTGTTACCTCTTCAGTCTCAATATCACAGCAATGCGCAGGTTCGTCCAATCTTTCAATGATAATCCGGGGAGCTTCGTTGTCCCAATTGACCTTGAACATAGAATACATCGTAGCTAGCGCGTCCGCCAACTGATTCTCCTCTCTAGGGAAGTGTTCAAAGGTGATCTCCTCGAAATGGGGAAGCAACATCAACACATACTCCTTGTAAGGAATAATATTTGGGTGTTTCGTATCCCACTCGCCTTTGATCTGACTGATCACGAGAGAGGAATCTCCAAAGATACTCAAGAACTTAATCCTTAGGTCGATTGCTGCTCGAAGACCCATGATGCACGCTTCATACTCCGCCATATTGTTGGTGCAGTTGAAACATAGTCGGGCGGTGAACGGAGTATGAGAGCCTTTAGGAGATATGATCACGGAACCAATGCCATTTCCCAAAGCGTTCGAAGCTCCATCAAAGTACATAGACCATCGGGATCCTTCCTCAGGTCCTTCATCTGGTCCAGGTGTCTCACAATTAGTTACCAACATGATATTCTCATCCGGAAATTCAAAGTTCAGAGACTGGTAATCGTCCACTGCCTGATGTGCCAAATGGTCTGCCAATACACTTCCGTTGATTGCCTTTTAGGTTGTTTACTGGATGTCATACTCAGTCAAGATCATCTGCCATCTCACTATTCTTCCGGACAAGGCAGGCTTTTCGAAGATATACTTGATTGGATCCATCTTTGATATCAACAAGGTAGTGTGAGTCAGCATATACTGTCTCAGCCGGTGAGCAGCTCATGCCAAAGCGCAACAAGTTTTCTCGAGCAGTGAGTATCGGGTCTCACAGTCGGTAAACTTTTTTCTAAGGTAATAAATAGCATGCTCTTTTCGGCCAGGCTCGTCATGATGCCCCAGCACACACCCCATTGAGTTGTCAAGTACTGTCAAGTATAAGATCAGAGGTCTCCCTTCAACTGGAGGCATCAGAATAGGTGGCTCTTGGAGATACTCTTTGATCCTTTTGAAAGTGACCTGGCATTCATCGTTCCAACGTACTACTTGATCTTTCTTCAGCAGCTTGAAGGTTGGCTCACAAGTAGCAGTCAAGTGCGAGATGAATCGGGCAATGTAGTTCAGACGTCCCAGAAAACCTCTGACTTCTTTCTCTGTTCTGGGAGCTGGCATCTCCTGTATAGCCTTCACTTTTGCAGGATCCACTTGAATACCTTTGTCGCTTACGACGAAACCCAGTAGCTTACCAAATCTCACCCCGAAGGTGCACTTGTTCGGGTTTAACCTCAGTTTATACAATTTCAAACGGTCAAACAGCTTCTGCAGATGGTCAAGGCATTCTTCCTCCGTCTGGGACCTTGCAATCATATCATCTACGTATACCTCAATCTCGTGATGGATCATGTCATGAAACAAAGCAACCATGGCACGCTAATACGTTGCCCAAGCGTTCTTCAATCCAAAAGTCATGACCTTGTAGCAAAAGGTACCCCACTGAGTAACAAATGTTGTCTTCTCCATGTCCTCGGGAGCCATTTTGATCTGATTATAACCGGAGAAACCATCCATAAAGGAGAAAACTTTGTGCTGTGCGGTGTTGTTTACCAGAACGTCGATATGAGGCAGAGGGAAATCATCTTTGGGGCTCGCCCTGTTCAAATCCCTGTAGTCAACACACATTCGAACCTTACCATCCTTCTTTTGTACAGGAACCATATTGGCCACCCACTGAGGGTAAGAAGTAACTGCTAGAAAACCGGCGTCAAACTGTTTGATAACTTCAGCCTTGATTTTCTCAGACATCTCTGGGCGCATTTGGCGGACTTTCTGTTTCACTGGAGGACAGTCTTCCTTGGTAGGCAGGCGGTGAACCACAATATCAGTATCCAACCCAGGCATGTCTTCATAAGACCAGGCAAAGATCTCAACATAGTCACACAGCATTTGAATCAACCGTTTCTTCACACTAAGCTCCAGATTTGCACCGATCTTAACTTCTTTTTTGTCTTCATCTGTACCCAGATTAACTGATTCTACTGGCTCTTCGTGTGGCTGTATAGCCCTCTCTTCTTGGAGTAGCAGTCTTGCAAGTTCACCAGGCACTTCGCAATCATCTTCACCTTCGTCTTCGGCTAAGTTGATCGGATTTTCGAAGTCATAACTGGCAGTAGCTGAGTCGTTACCAGTGGGATCCAGAGTGGATGTAGACCTGTATATGTGAGTGTGTGTAAAATAGCTGTTTTGCAATATATAATAAAAGAAAAACAAGGAGCGCAAAATTTGAAATGCAAGAAACTTCCAATGCTTTTATTAATGATATATGAAAATGACACACATAAAGCCCTCACAAATGAAGCCACGGTGCACTGGGTAAGACACCGGGCCGAAAATTTTAAAACATTGTCTGTTACAAATTCAAAACAAAAAGTTTCATTACTAGGTGACATAAGAAATAGGGATGAAGTCCTTTACTGTCCAGTTGCTTGGTCCACCATCGGTCGTAGGATAGATCCAGCTGTCGAACTCAGACTCTTCCACATCGTCTTCAATGGCATTCACTCCCGAGTTGCTGATGAACACGGGAGGTCTTCCAATCCGTGCATTTCGAACAGCCCTTTGAGCTTCTGCAGTGAAACCCAAACCAAATTTGTTAGTCTTCTGTGTAAAATCAGGGAGTCGGCCCCAATTTGCACACCCACCTTTCTCAACAACAGCCCGGGCATCCCTAAAGGAAGCCATCTTCATAGGAGAATTTTCAACAATAGACTCAGTTGATGCCAGTGTCTGGGGAACCTCTTCAAAATGTTGAAATGGGGTTTCAATGAACTCCCCATCCATCTCTACGTATCGGAAAGAGTTGAGGTAGATCACCATGTACTCCTCCTCTCCTTGCACTGTCACAATCTTCCCTTTCACTGGGTACTTCAGCTTCTCGTGGAGCATTGAGGTTACTGCCCCAGCCTTGTGGATCCATGGACGACCCAGCAAACAAGAATAAGATAGCCTAATGTCCATCACATAGAATGTAGAGTTAAAAACTTGAGAACCAACTTTAATTGGGATATCAACTTATCTGTGCACCATCCTCTTAGACCCATCAAAGGCCCTGACGACAATGTAACTTGGCTTCAACTCCAACCCTTCACAGTCCAACTGGTCTAGAGCTTTCTTAGGCAAGACGTTCAATGAGGAACCAGTATCTACTAATACATGAGCAAGAGTAGTGCCCCTGCATTCAATGGAGACATGCATGGCATCGTTGTGATTCTTCCCCTTAGCAGTCAAGTCGGTGTCAGAGAAACCCAACCAGTTATCAGCAGTCAGGTTGGCCATGCAATCTGTAAACTGATCAGCTGATGTCTCTTGTGGTACGTGTGCGGTCTTCATAAATGTAATCAGAGCCTTTGCATGGGCCTCTGAGCATAGCAACAGTGACAACATAGAAATTTTGGACGGGGTCTGCCCCAGCTGCTCGACTACATTGTAGTCGCTCTTTTTGATGATTTTCAGAATCTCTTCCATCTCTTGTTTAGAAGCTTCAACAGTAATCGTCTTCGGTGCCTCCGTCTTGGCAGGCTCACTGGTGATCCATTTTCCCCGAGTGTCAGATGACTCGGCGACAGGGGTAAGAATAGGAACTTGAACAGGAATAGTGGCAGGTACACTGGCAGGTGTAATAACAACAGGTTTTCGGGAAGTTGGTGGAAAGATATTAGGTGAGAAAAGTCTTTCGCTGCGGGTGACTTTAGCAGGTCCAACAATATTGTTGACGTCAGTATCAACATCCAACTCTTGTTTAACTCCATGAAAATAAACATCAGCCCCGTAGTGCCAAGGGACAACTTTATCAGATGTATAGGGGATAGGCCCCGGAACAGTGATGATCAATGGTGAGGTTCTTGGAACAGATGTAATTCTAACAGGCTTTCTCGAGGGAGCCTTGGAAGAATTGTCGAAAATGGTGATGATGGCAACTTCTTCAGTACGAACTAGAGGAACAACCGTTTTTTCAAACAGAATTTCTTTACTATCCATCAGGCGTTAGACACCTGATTTCAAAATTTGGCAACCGGTTGGTAGGGTAGAACACATACGACAACCTTCGTCACAGCCCAGAAATAAACCGGCTAGCAAAAGGTTCTTCTTCACAATCATCAAAGGGGTAGCAATGTCATTCACAGAAACTACAAACGAGTCTTCATCTATAGCATTCACTCCATGCTTGGGCATAGGAGAAGTCACAACATTGGGTCTTTCGAGCGCCTCGAACTCAATCTCCTTAGCGTCAATTAAGTCCTATATTTTGTTCTTCAAAGCCCAACAATCATATGTATTATGTCCTGGGCTATCAGAGTGAAAAACACAACGGGCATTAGGGTTGTACTTTGGTGATGTTGTATTTGGATTCTTCGGGGCCTCCCTTGGAATCACCATATTGGTTTTCAGTAACTGCGGCAGAATATGAGACAAAGTCATGCTGAGACGGGTGAATTGCCTTCGATGTCTCTCGTCCTTTTGTTGATTGTTGTGCTGAGGATCACCAGCAGGTCTTGAAATAACAACCGCATTAACAGCTTGGCGGCCCTCAAGTCTATTCTAGCTTTTCGAACTGCAGACATCACTAGAATCTTTCTTAAAAGGCTTCTTCTTGGTGCTTGATGAAGCACCCTTTTGTATCTTACCAGCCTTAACACCAGCCTCAATCCTCTCACCGGTCATTATCAGCTCTGTAAACCCAGATGAAGAGCTTCCGATTAGATGGTTGAAAAATGGACCAAACAAGGTCCCCAGAAACATATCCACAAGCTCCCGATCAGCCAAGGGTGGTTGCACTCTTCCGGCGAGGTCCCTACACTTCTGAGCATAATCTTTGAAACCTTCGCCCATTCCCATTGACATAGCCTGGAGTTAGGTACGTGTGGGAGCAAGGTTGGAATTGTATTGGTACTGCCTGTAGAAAGAAGTAGCCAAATCTTCCCAACTGCGGATACTGGCTCCGTCCAACTGGTAAAACCATTCAAGATGAGTCCCTGAGAGACTGTCTTGAAAGAAGTGGATCCATAGGTTCTTATCAGCGGTGTACGATTGAATCTTCCTTACATATGACCGGAGGTGCAGCTTCGGACAAGAAACTCCGTCATACTTAGCAAAGGCTGGTGCCTTGAACTTATGGGGAATCACCACCCCAGATGATATACCTAGATCACCAAAGTCCAGACCAGGCACTTTCTGAACTTCCATCGCATTCAACCGGTATTCCAGTTGTTTGTATCTATCCTCGGCTGGAGGATAATGGTCTTCGTCGAAGTCTGTTCCATTGTCTAAGACCACAGGGCTAGGAACCTTCCTTTCTTCCTAACTATATTTCACTCCAGATGAGGTGGTCAAATCAACTTCATCCCGTAGCCTATTTCCAAACCTGTGACCTGTGTTAAACAGGACTGTCCTCTTCTTCTTCTTCTTCTTCTTCTCTTTCAGAATCAGGGTCTTCAGATCTTGCTGACCTTTAGCTAGATTCATGAACATCTTTTGGAATTGGGCATTCTGGGCCTGGAGGGCCTTGATTGCTTGCTCAGTTGATGGTTCAGCAGACATGATGAGTGAGTGCTGAAATAAACAGCGAAGAAGATAAGAGACCTGTAATGGGTACCTATTATGAAGTGCATGGGATGAAATGTGTATGACATGATTTCAAAGACAATCGAGAGATTCAAATTTGTAAACAAGAAATGAAACACACTTTTATTAGATAAACTTTGAAATTCAAATTGTTCAACAAATTGCCCTTAAGGCATTACAAGAAAGGAAATACTGAAAAGTAAATAAAAACTGGAATGGAAATAATCAAAGGACAATCAGTGCTCCCATGGTCGCTTCTTGTCGGTGCGGACATAGTCATTGAGAATCCGCTCGTTCTCCAGCTGCCTAGTCAACTTCTGAATCTTCTGCTCTTGCTCGTTGAAATTTTCTCGGTAAGAATCCCGTTCCTCTCTCAGCTGCATCCAAGACCTTTTCACTGCCCCAATGTCAGTGGGCATATGAGGATGGAGGATGGTCGGAAGAACCCCTTCTTCATTAGCAACTTCAATAATGATAGGCAGGACTGCTTCATATGGCATACCCAGCTTTTGGGCACGGATACGAACCCATCTGAGATATGGCTCCATCGAAAGAGAAGTCTTTGGGCCCAGCTCATGTGGATCAGATCTGTGAACTCTATCCCAAGCCCTTATGAATCTGCGATGTTGCTCATCACTATCCCCTTGAAAGTCAAAGATGATACTAGGCATTAGCATCTCATGAGGCCCTTCTCTTCTAGCTCGCCCAAACTGACGTAAGGCCAAGCATGGATTGTAAGAAATTCCCCCATTGGTTCCTATCAGTGGAACATTGGGGTACTCCCCACATCAATAACAGCCACCTCGTCCATACCATTGATAGTCCAGATAATGTCATTATGGGAGAGAGACATAACCCTATAGGCCCAGCCCATGCCTTCTTTGTTCTTCAGCACTGACTTGGGAAGGTGCGAAATAAACCACCTTGCCAATAATGGAGCACATCACATTAAGGTTCCCTACTTTCGGGCGGTACGAGCATAAAGCTGATGAAGAATGTCCTACAAGAGAGTGGGTACAGGATTACGAGAGATGAAGATTTTCACCGCATTCAGATCAATAAAGGAGTCAGAGTTCGGAAACAATACCAAGCCATATATCAGAAGAGCCAGAATATCTTCGAATGCCTTGAAGTCTAGACTATCCCAGAAATAATTAGCCTTACCAACCAAGAACTTAGTCAGAAAGCCCTTTGCTCCACTTATAGTCTCCCAACTAGCCATTACCTCATCCTTTGTCATATGAAGGGCTGAAGCAATCTCTTATGGCCTAAGGATCTTCTCCCAACCAGTAAACGGGGTCTGCTCCAGAATAGAGATACCGAGCAGCTCAGAGAACTCTTCTAAGGTGGGAACCAACTGGTAGTCCTGGAAAGTAAAGCAATGGTATTGTGGATCATAGAACTGGACTAGGACGCTCATCATCTGCTCGTCCAATTTGGAGGTGACCAAACTGAGAAGATACCCATGTCTTCTGATGAAGGAGGTAGTATCAGGCATCTTTGCAATCAAATCTTTAAGCATAGTGGGAACCTGGACAAAGTTGATCCGGATGGTATTCCTACGCATAGGCATCATGACCTACAAAACAAAACAAAGATGAATCCCTCCTGTCTTTGAAATAGGTTAGTCCAATGCAAGATGTATGCAATGTTATGATGTCATGATGTCATGATAGAAAGCACATCACAAGTATCCACAAATAGCAAACATGGTAAAGGCACACAAGTCACACAGAGAGCCGTTAGATTTTAGGCTGGCAAGGAGCTTAGGTACAACCCTCTTTCAGTTCAGTTGGTTCAAACCTGTCCTAAAAATAGTAACCGGGTTCTAGAGGATCTCAATATCACTGACTACCCTCGATCGATCATAATTCCAGTTTAGCAACCTTTTCTTGCGGCCGAAATCATCGCGAGAGTTTAGTCTCAATGAGTGTAGCATACGACTACTATTCTATGGCCAAGTTGGTCAATTTAAAGGTTCTATGGTCAGTTGGTGCTTAATGACCCTTTAGATGACCCATATTCTCCTCGTTCCAACATAAGGGATATCGGTACAATCTAAAGTGCCACACCAACGTAGCTACTGCTTCAACCGTATCGGTCTACACCGTACAATTCCCTCACAGTTTATTTCTACTTACCTAAAGGGTATCCCCATATCCGGGTTAGGATCTATAGTAACTCCGATACAAGCCCACAAATATAAAGCATACAAAGCAAACAATTGAAAACAAAATTATCTAATCCTAAGGTACACCCCACTTATAGATCATCCCCAGCAGAGTCGCTAGTTCTGTGATACGGTGGGAGAGAACTGACTGTTTTTTGGAATGCTGGTTCGCGTTTTGTGTTTGTTTTCGCAAAATGTCGCGGTAAGAAAGAGTCGCCACCGTCTTTTATTTTATCCAACAAGGAAAGGAAAAAAGCACAGAAAAATTCCTTTTTCGATATATTTCTCGGGTCCGGGGGGTAGATTATAGAAAGGGAAGGTGTTAGCACCCTTTCTATCCGTGGTTATCCACGGGCTCTTAGGTACTTGCTCAAAGTGTTTTGAAAATTTGCTTTTCTTTGTGTTTGTGGGTTTGAAGAAGTTTTTGTTTGAAAGGTGTAAGTGTGAAAAGTTTTTGTTTTGTTTTGAAAGGAGCAAGTACTTAAGAACCATCTACCTACTCGAAAAAAGAATCAATCTGTGCTAATGTCCTTTAGACAATGCTATCCCACTATTGATGAGTAGGTAGCACCGTCGTTGGAGTTTAAGGGTCAATTCGATTAAGGGACGTGCGGTCACTAAAGCAATGTTAGGGCGCTTTAGCGGTAACCCTAATGTCTTAGATCGTTTTTTCGAGGCAACCGTTTTGAGGCAACTATGATCTTTGGACAAGAGGGCGACCTCTAAAACTTCCTATACTCAATGAACACGTTACGAAGGCAACCGAGTGAGGTGTACCCTAAGACTGCGCATGTGCGATTGTGTTGTTTTTAGTTTATTTTATCTTTGTACATGTTAGTGGTTATCTATGTTGATTTTAGGTTTAAACATTCGATCTTGTCATGCATTCCTGATTATCAAACATCTAACAGTTTATAAGTTGCGGAAATTAAATTGCGGAAATTAAACTAACTATTACAAGGCGTCGGGTATTTACATCGCCAAAAGCAACCCTTGAAATTACAATGGGGAAAATAAATAAAGCGGTAAAAATATTTAAAGTCCTATTAAACTATTACATTCCGGGAAACAGATACAATATTTGAAATAAAATGACACGCATGCGGGAAATTAAATCGAATGCGAGTTTTTTAGGGTTTTGACCCTTTAATCAAAGAAAAGATTTTTTTTTGGTTATTTTTGAATTAAAAAGAAATTAAACTAAGTTAATCATTAAATCAATAAATAAATTAATAAAATATTTTTGGGTTTTTTTGATATTTAAAGAAATAAAAATAAATTAATCAAAGTTAATAAAACCTAATTATCTAAGTTAATTTTAACTATTGCAAAAGATATTAAAGTTATTTTCTAATTAAACTAAATTAATTCAATTATTATTTATTAACAAAAATAAGAATGCTGAAATTAATTTTAATAAATAAAATATTTTTTGGTTTTTAATTTTAATGAGAAAAAAGTTTTGATTGGTTAGTGATTAAATAATAAAACAAAAATAATTAAATAAAATAAGAAAAAGAATGAAATAGAAAACAAAACTTAGGGGGGTTCTGGGCCCAAATTGGAGGTGAGAATTGCAATTTCCAAGGCCCATTTGTGCAAGCCTGCATTGACTTTCTTGATTCTCCACGCGCCCTTTGACTTGATCTCACCACAGGCCTTCATTCTGGGCCACCAGATCTGGCCTGGGGCCATCTGGCAGATGATTGGGTGATGGTGTATGGTGAACCACGCGTTGGAGCTTGCATTGGATTACCTAGAAGAAAAATATAAAAAATATATGGGGGGACCTGGGATTTGAACCCAGGTCCTGTAAGTCATTGGACAACGCTTCCACCACTCCACCAACACGCTTTAGTTGTATACCTATTAGACAATAATTATAATATGGGGAAAAACAATAATATGCCAGAATTAAAACAAACACGCGCGAACATTTGAACTATCCAACCAGGGAGGGCCACGTCTTCATCTTCTTCGTTTGACCCTGGATATTTACCTGTGTATTTATATTCGCAGCTAAATTCGTATGTCATTCCAAAAATCCTTTCTATGCCATGGAAATTGATTCCAAGCACATGGTTATGCTCGTCTAGGCCTCTTGAGCACGTCTATGTCCCTCTTGGGTCTTGATTTCACATGTACAAGAAATGCCCAAAAACACAAACCAAGAACCCTAGATTCGGCTATGGTGCTACAGGTCATATAAATGCAATCTAATAATGCAGAAAGCTTAGAAATTGAATGAGCATCATGAATATACCAAAGATTTGTCAAAAAAATGCAAGAACATGAGGATACGATTTCGAACACAGGGCGGTTTTTTGAGAGACTTACATCGCGATTGAGAGGGTGTGAGAGCTTGTTAGGGATTGGTTTCGCTTCAAGGATTGCCCAACAATTGATTAGTGTTGAGATTTGGTGTTGAAACTGCCTCTAAGCACGATTTCAGTTTCCCACTTTTTGATAATTTTTTCAAGTTTGGCTTTGATGATTTTGCCGCCTTTAGCCATTGAATTCGTGCCCTTTCACTTGTATATGTAACAAGCAAAGCATTAGGTTAACTTTTGTGGACTGAATCCTTGTACATTATGGCTATAGGATTTGATTTGATCCTCCATTGATAACCTTCCAATTTTGTCCAAAATCCAATCTTTTTGCACATGGAATGTAGGATACGAATTTGATTCACTTGATGATGATGATTAGGTCCTGAAATAGCCAAAAGGAAATCAAATAATCAATGTTTGGATTTTATTTGATTTAAATTGATTTAAAATGAAATAAATCATTAAAAAATCAAATTAAATAATAAAATTGATAAATGGTCACAAGGCTGAATCTAGGACACGTGTGGTGTGTGACAAGATCAAATCAAGTGAAAAAGAATGGGGCCCTTTGACAAAATTTGATGTTTTGGGGATAGTTGACTTTTGGCAATTTTGCAAAATTGCCCAACTTCAACAATGCATAACTTCTTCAATTTTGAACTTTTGGAAGTGTTCTTGGACTTTTTGTAAAGCTTGAGATGTCCTATAACTAACCATTTTGGTCTCATCTCATTTTGATATTTCATGCTCAAGTAATAAGCTTTGGCAAAAAAGGTGTTTTTGTTGACTTTCAAAAAATGACCTATAATGTCCAAATTTGTAACCTTTTGTGAGTGAATTTTTTGATCTTGGGGTGTGAATATGGATTATAGGAAATTGCATCCTCTTAAAAATGAGCTTTGGATGGGTAATTTATCATAAAGTATGAGAACGTTATGCTTGGTCAAAGTTGAGTTGACTTTTCCTACAAAACCCTAATTTTGCAACTTTTGAGTCTTGATGAATTTTGAGCAATCCTTGATGAATCATGATCAACCCTTGATAAAATGATGAAATATACTTAAAAATGAGAATGTTGATAAAAAATCTTGAAGTTTGACTGTTTATAGGTTACAGTTGACTTTTGCCCTAACACAGTCAATTTTTGGACCCTTTGAGCAATTGACTGAGCAAACTTCCTCTGCAAGGCTTGAAATTTGACATGGATGAACTTGAGAACATATTAGGACATTGGGGAGAACTTGAGGTCATTTGGATGCAAGGACCTTGATTCCACACAAAACCCTAATTTGAGGTTGACTGCCTTAGGAGATAGCTTGATTGTCCAACTCCTGAGCAATCTTGATTCATTTGGAGATTTTTCTTGCAATGTCTTGGGAAATATGAGAGGGAAAATTTTGGGGTACAACAGAGATGCTATGGAAGAAATGCATGGATTTGACATAATGCAAGAAGGCAAGATGAAGGAAGAGAGAATCAGTGATCTGTGTTGAATAAGGATGAGCTTGGAGAACATTAAGGATGAGGAATGTCAGACAAGAATGGATTTACAGGAATTCCAAAGCTATGAAGACACTCGATGTGAAGAAGTAAAGGTTGGGAACCTTAGACGGGTTACTTCCAAGGTATGTCCAAATGGAGTATTAGAAAAAGTGTGTTATGAAATGGCTAAGACTTCCAGTCAGGAATGTTAAGGATGCAAGTGTAGCAGAGAGTTGTGTTTTCTTGGGTAGGACGATTTTTAGAAGAAGTTGCAAGGTTTAAACAAGGAAAAGTGTAAGGAACATTCATCCCCTCGTTGGAAGAAGATGTGAGGAATCTGTTGCCATGGTGATTGGAAGGAATTCGAGGGCGGATTCTATTTAAGGGGGGAGGGGAAAATGTAATATTCCATATTTCTAAACATGAGAATAGTTGGGTTGAGATATAATGACTATTAGTGTCAAGAAGTTATTAACAATGGTTAAGAGGGATTAAGTGGAGTAGTTAGAATCAAAAGATATTGGTTGGAATAAAACAAGATGACAAATTTGTAGTATCGCTTTAGTTGGAGGGAAAATGTGTCACTAAACAATCTTGCATGCCATCATAAGGTCTTGTTTGGACAAAGACTCAAAAATCCAATTTTGGTGAATAAGAAGTAGAGAGAGAAAGAAGAAGTCATATCTCTCATCACCAAAATTTCATTTTCGTACTCCATATACACCTCTCACTAATCAGTTCATAACTTTTTACTCATAACTCTGTTTTAAGAAATTATTGAAGTTCTAGAATCTACACAAAATTCTCTTCATTTTGATATATGATTTCGTGATCATAATTTCTGTATTAAAGGAGAAAAATGCGTTTGAAGGTTGGTGATTCTTGCTGAAATTGAAAAAAAAGGGTGTTATGGGTTTGAGGAACTTGGAGGTGAATCTTTAATCAAGAATGGGACTCTAATGTTGTGTGTTCATCATATTAACCTCCTTTGATGCAAGGTGAGTCTCATAGATAGAAAATGGGGTTTATGTGGGTGTAGCGATAAAAAATGTAGCGGGGTAAATCGGAGATCGAACTATTAATTAATTCGTCTCACAAAAGCAAGAGTCGCCACCGCGCTTTATTAGTTCCAAGGGAAAAGGGAAAAGAGCGAAATAAAACCCTAAAATATGCAATATAAAATAATACTTTAAAAGTAATGAAAATACAAGGCGTTTTTGAAAAGAGGTCTAGAGTTCGGGGGTTGGTTATACAATGGGAAGATATTAGCACCCAATGTATCTATAGTATTCTATATGAACCTTTTGAAATATCTGTTTTTGGTTAAAATTGTTTGTTTGATTAAAATGGTTCATTTGGCTAAAAATAGGTGTGGGCGAGAGTTTGAAGATACGACGACCTAGTATCGAAGTTTTGACTTAAAAGGGGTGGGTTTTTAAAATTGAGTTCTTTTAGAAGATTTAACAAAAAAAATCTAAAATGTATGAAGGGTTTCGCTCAATCGGATAACATATTTGATGACATGAAGTCAATAATTTTAATTCTTTCCCTTGGAGTGGTAGCAAGCAAATCAAAAATAAGATGAATATCACAATATAAGTAATCAAGGATACGCAAGTAAATAAATTTAAGCGAACAAATTAATACCAAGAAAGGTAGTGAAATATTTAATTCGAGAAGATTAAGACGATTAAAAAAAATAAAGAGAAGATAACCAATTTTCTAAAGAAGATAAATTACTAAATTAATTCTAAACAACAAATAAAACTAAGATCATGAACTTTCTAAATTATATCTAGACTAAGTTAAAGTTCTAAGATTTATTAAAATTAAAATTCTAAAAGTTACTAAATTTAATCTAAAGTAAATTAATTCTAAGGTACTAAACCATATCTAATATAGGCTAAATTAAAGCTAAATTAATATCATTGGGAAATAAGCTGAAAACGAAATAAAAAAGGTCCAGCATGGGATTGAACTCGTGTCTCCTTCTTTCGAACTCTTTCTCCCTCTCTTCTAAATCGAAATCGAACACCCTGCTCCCTCTTTCAAACTCTTTCTCTTCTAAATCGAAATCGAACACCCTGCTTCCTCTTTCGAACTCTTTCTCTTCTAAATCGAAATTGAACACCCTGCTCCCTCTTTCGAACTCTTTCTCTTCTAAATCGAATTCGAACACCCTGCTCCCTCTTTTGAACTCTTTCTCTTCTAAGTCGAAATCGAACACCCTGCTCCCTCTTTCGAACTCTTTCTCTTCTAAATCGAAATCGAACACCCTGCTCCCTCTTTCGAACTCTTTTTCTTCTAAATCGAAATCGAACACCCTGCTCCTACTTTCGAACTCTTTCTCCCTCTCTTGATTAATCCACTTTGATAAAATTATAAGCAACAAACTTCCTTGCTCACGACAATAACAAATAAACCCTCTTCTGGTTTTTTCATGCAGTTAAACATCAAATCAACAAGGCGACAAATATTCATTGTAAGAGAAACAACAATAACAATCTCAGGGGTTCTGGTTTATTGAAACATCAACAACAAAAAATGCAGCAACGACAACTAGTTCACATCATACATCATTATAACAAGCATAGCAACAGATTTTGAGAAAAAAAGTAGGGAGACTTACAAGATCAGAGCAAGTCTGATGATTTCGATTTTTGACGATGAAATAATAAAGAAATCCAGAGATGAGGTAATAAGATCTTTTAATTCCTTATGCTCTTCTGAAAATCTTGTTGGAAAATCTTGTAATAGAATTGATTTCTTATGAAACTGTAGAGAATAAATGTTGCTTGTTCTTCAAATTCTGCAGATTCTTTTCTCCCCTTTTCTCCTAAAGTTCTAGCACTATTGTTGTGAGCTACGCGTCGGTGTTGGTGCGAGTTTGCTGGTATGATTGGAGCTTGGTTTTTTGTGCAATCCAAACTTGTAGGTTCATAGTGGATATGGTGTATGATTGTTCAGTTGCAGTGAGTTTGTATGGTTCAGATTCGGTTCAACATGGCAGGTTGGAGGAGCTTCTGAGGTAGTGAATGAAGTTGAATGTTGTATGGAATGAAGGTTTGCTTCTGTTTACAGTTTGTGGTTTTTTTTTAAAGTAGGCTTGGATCTATTGTTTATGTTTTGAGTGGAATGGTTTGTTGGTATTTTTGACTAGGCTTGCTATTTGTACAGGCTTTGGTGGTTTTTGATGCAGGTTTGTGCTTCTGCAAGTTTTGTGTTTTTTCTCTTTGTGAACTTCCTTTTTCGATTGTATATCTGCCTGTTTTATAGTGAATAAGAATGAGGTTTTGGGAGGGAAAATTTGGTGAGTTTGAACAAATATGATGATCTGATTTATGGCTTTTTGATGCAGGTTTTGGTGTGTGTTATTTGATGCAATTTCTGGACTGATATGCTGGTCTTATAACAGGGCAGCAGAGATTATGTGACTTTTTTTCTTGGCATTACTTGTGCAGGGGGCATGCAGTTTTGGACAGATTTTTGCTGCATATGGACAAACTTATATGGACATAGCATAATAATTATAATACTAATAATAATAGTAATGACACAAATAATACAATAAAATGTTAGTAAAACTAAACTGAAAATATAAAAGTGAAAGAAAAGAGATATTAAAATTGGTTTTAATTCTATTAATAATTCAACCTAAAAACATTTCAAATGGAATTATAATCAAAATTTACACCAAAATTAATCATAAAAGAAATAAAAATAAATGAAAAATCAAACCATATATTTTCAAATTTTTGAATTGCAACTAAAGAAACACAAAATAGACTTACATACTCAAAAAATGTAAAAAGCAAAAGAACTTATATGTATTTTGTGATTTTTTTTGGAATTATCAATGAATTAAATATATAAATTAAATGAAACTAACAAAACTATTTTTTTTTTTATATTTTGGATAAAGTAAAACTGATATGAACTAAATATATTTTGGGGATTTTCTTTTTATGAAAATAAGAATAAAAGAAAGATGATAAAAAATGAAAAAAATCATGATTTAATAAAGTCAGGCAAAACCAGTAAAATTTCACCAAATTCACAATGATTTCTAATATTTCTATTTTTTCGTGGATTTTCAAAGCATAATCATCTCTTGACTTGTAAATAAAAGTTGTAGTTGTTGCAAAGGAGAATCATATGTAAAAAGAAACACTAAAAAATGTCAAAATTGAAGAAGTTTTGAATTTTTGAAATCTGACTCAAGAATTGGCAAAAAATAGGTCGAATCGCTTGTGAACGCTTGCTATGTAATAATGCAGATGGGAGGTGGTATCTTAGGTCAAAATTTGGGGTATGATAGCTGCCCCTATTTAAGTTTCTTCTATCCGGAGATATGAAGATTAAAATCTTCATCTCGACGAGATTGAAGGTACTTAAATACATAATACGCAATTTTTGCCCTAAGATATCGCCATTATGTTTGTGATATGAATGTAGTATTTAAATTCACAGAGAATGATATTGTATGAGACAAGATAATGTTGGAGAAACCAAACACCAACAAACCACAGGAACATAGATTATACACTACTGGGGAAATGAGCCATCGACCTCAAATGATAGACTCTTGACGGCGAATAAAAATTTGAGAGAATACGACCTCTGACCCTAACAAAGAAGGCATCTTGCATAGGCCACAAAAACAGATTATTGACCCAAAATAACAGTGAGTTCACAACTCAAGGTCAAAGATAGACAAAAGATGTACCAAATTTGCTGATAATGGATTACATACTTCTGAAGGTAAAGATTCATAACAAACTTCTCTGCGAGATTTTCGGAGAGATACCAATTAATGCTGAAATAATAATATGGTTGTAGATACACAAGTTGCTCAAATAAAGAAGCTGCCATTTGTTGTCTTCCAAAATACTATGACATGCAAGCTGCTCAAATAAAGAAGCTGCCACTTGCTGTCTTCCAAAAAATACTATGACATACAAGCTGCTCAAATAAAGAAGCTGCCACTTGCTGTCTTCCAAAAATAACCAATAACATACAAGCTGCTCAAATAAAGAAGCCGCCACTTGCTGTATTCTAGAAAAATAATAACGTACAAGTTGCTCATGAAGAGACCGCCGCTTGCCGTTTTCCAAAAAATAATAACGTACAAGTTACTCATGAAGAGACTGCCGCTTGCCGTTTTCCAAAAAAAAAAATAACGTACAAGTTGCTCATGAAGAGACTGCCGCTTGCCGTTTTCCGCAAAAAAGATAATGCACAAGTTGCTCATGAAGAGACCGCCCCCGCTTGTCGTTTTCCAAAAAATAATAACGTACAAGTTGCTCATGAAGAGACTGCCGCTTGCTGTTTTCCGCAAAAAAGATAACGCACAAGTTGCTCATGAAGAGACCGCCGCTTGTCATTTTCCAAAAAATAATAACGTACAAGTTGCTCATGAAGAGACTGCCGCTTGTCGTTTTCCAAAAGATAATAACATACAAGTTGCTCATGAAAAGACTGCCGCTTGTCGTTTTCCAAAAGATAATAACGTACAAGTTGCTCATGAAGAGACAACCGCTTGCCGTTTTCCGAAGAATAATTCAGAAGAAAATTGCGATAACACTGCCAGAGAATAAGATCTTCGTCAAAGGGAACCATGAATAGATCCTTCCCGAGGAGATCAAATACTTAAATGCGCAAAATAAATGCACCATTCGTCTAGGTTGCCTAGCTTGGAGAAAATCACGAGATAGCCTATGCAAGAGACAACAACTCCCTCCAGGAATAAACCAGAGAGAAAACAGTCAAACAAGACTCCACCCAATGAGAAAATAACTTGATTGGGGATTCATCCTATCCATAAATGGACAAGGAAGACTAAATAAAAAAAAATCCACGAGGATTAGCTCAGTTGGGGAATTTAGAAAGGAAGCACATTTTCTGCCTAAGCTAACATTCTACTTGGAAAAAACATGTACATTGTCTTAATAGACATAAATAAGGTATACGACCCAAAATCAACGACAAATGTGAATATGCATGCGTGATATAAGTGTAAATGAATGAATGAATGTTATACTGACGAAACAGGCAGACGGAATATCTTGAAGATGATGAGAGATCACGAAATAATAGATACTCGACCAATCTCAAAGAGACGGAAAATAACTGGAACTGGAACTACAAAGCAACGTCAGAGCGTATCACGCTACAAGGCTCAAATATTCTGGGAGGAAAGTATTCAAAACCAATCTTCTAATCACCAATAGACCACCGACATGAGACAAAGCGTACCACACTTCAGAAATCTGCTCAAATAAAGATAACCAAAACAACACTTAACTGGAAAAGCTGGGGAGTCACCAAACTTAGTACCACCAGAAACAAAAGTTTTCACAACCAACACCTCGTGACGATTTTGAAAGAAAACATGTTCATCATGCAAGGATAAATTACTGTATTATTTTGCATTTCATCGCTTGACCATCCTCGGAACAACTGTTAATATTCCTTTCATTATTCACGACACATTTTTAAAATAAGAATACTTTAAATAACTTTCTTTCAAATATTGCCGTAAAATTTAAATTTTCCCCACAAAAGGTAAATGCTCAAATTTCATTAATAAGATGGTAGTTCGCTAACAACGCGACTCCAACGGTTTACAAAAGTTTGGGAAATAGTACATGAAAGAAAGGGTTACACAAAAACAATGATCACTATTCTCCCTAAAAACTTCGAATTCCGAAATGTGCTCAAATGCCACAATCGGTCTAACCAAAAGCCTGCCTAAGCCGCCCCTTCGGGTTTTCAACTTAGCGAACTATCACCTCAAACCTAGGCGAAATAATTCTTGACTGCGTCGGTGTTCACGGAGCACGGGAGCTCTTCACCGTCCATATTTGTGAGAATCATGGCACCTCCAGAGAAAACTTTCTTAACGACATACGGTCCTTCATAATTCGGAGCCCACTTGCCCCTAGAATCAGGTTGGAAAGATAATATCTTTTTGAGCACAAGATCACCTTCTCTGAACTCGTGTGGTCGAACCTTCTTATCAAAAGCCTTCTTCATTCTCCGCTGATATAATTGACCGTGACACAACGCTTTCAATCTCTTTTCTTCAATTAAATTCAACTGATTATATCTACTTTGACACCATTCAGCCTCAGAAAGTTTATCCTCCATCAACACTCTCATAGACGGAATCTCAACCTCCACGGGGAGTACTTCTTCTATACCATAAACTAGGGAAAATGGGGTTGCACCTGTTGAAGTTCGAACTAAAGTACGGTATCCATGTAAAGGAAACAGAAGCATTTCATGTCAATCTTTATAAGTTACCACCATCTTCTGGATAATCTTTTTGATGTTCTTGTTAGCAGCTTCTACTGCCCCATTCATCTTCGGCCTGTAAGGAGAAGAATTATGATGTTCGATCTTGAACTCTTCACAAAGCTCTCTCATCATCTTGTTATTCAAATTCGAGCCATTATCAGTGATGATCTTACTCGGGATGTCGTATCGACAAATGATCTGATTCTTGATAAATCTGACTACCACCTGTCTGGTTACATTAGCATAAGATGTTGCTTCCACCCATTTAGTAAAATAATCGATCGCTACCAAGATGAAACAATGAACATTTGAAGCTTTGGGTTCAATCATTCCAATCATGTCAATGCCCCACATAGAGAAAGGCCAAGGTGAAGAGATAACATTGAGGAGGCTCGGTGGCACATGTATCTTGTCCGCATAAATCTGGAATTTATGACATTTCTTCACATATTTGCAGCAATCAGATTCCATTGACATCCAATAGTAACCAGCTCTCAACATCTTTTTAGCCATTGCATGTCCGTTGGCATGGGTACCTGTGATACGGTGGGAGAACTGACTTGAGGTTTTGCGTTTGTTTTCGCAAATGTTTCGGTTGAGCAAGAGTCGCCACCGACTTTTTATTTTATCCTAAGGAAAGGTTAAAAAGCACAGCAAAAACCTTTGAGATGTTTTCTTGGGTTCGGGGAGTAGATTATAGAAAGGGAAGGTATTAGCACCCTTTCTATCCATGGTTATCCATGGGCTCTTAGTTACTTGCTTAGATCAACTTGCCTTGATTTTCAATTGTTTGAAATGGTGCTTTCAATTGTTTGAAATGGTGCTTTGCGAGTGTGTTTGAAAATGTTTTGAAAAGAGGCCAATGTGGTGGCAACCTTTGTAATGATCCATGTTGGGATGTATACAAAGGTGTATGTCTTTTGAAAAGTTTTTTTCAATGTTTTTGAAATTTGTTTTGAAAGTGTGTTGTGATGTGTGGTTTTGAAAAAAATAGGCAAGTGTTTTTTGTTTTGCAAGTTGGCAAATAACCAAGAGCTATCTACCCTAAATTTCTCAAAGATTATGGCTATGTTTTAACCCTTTTAACAATTTTGTTCCACCATTGTATTTGGTGGACAATCTTGTGCTAGGATGTGAACGGGACAGGTGCGGGTCATCGTTTAGACCATGATTGCAATGGTGCCAAGTATCTTTGGGCAATTTTTCTTTAAGGGACTTGATCATTTTTAGGCAACTTTTGAAAGCGTCATCGAGGGACTATGATCATTTGATTGTTTTGTTTTTGCCAAAGATACCTAACATGCAATATGGCCCATTATTGAAGGCAACAAGTGGAATACCCTAGGGGTGCAAGTGTGATTAGTGTTGTCCATTTTCATACTTGTTTATCTTGAATTTAGGTCAAACTAGTTGTTGTTTTTGATTCGCATATAAACCCTAATTCTAGCATGGCATAATTAGAAAGCTTTTAAATGCGAAAAATAAAAGGTCCTAAGTTATTACAACACATTATATGGGATGGGGGGTACAAATGTTCAAATGGGGATATTTTAGCAAGAAATTAAACCTAAACTATTACATCCAAATTGAATTATACAAATTATTTAATATAGAACAATTAAATAAAAAATATAAGAAATGTGCAAGATGCAAAAAATGGTTTTTTATATGTATGAAAAAAAAGTATTTTTATGTGTCAAATAAACAAAAATAAAATTAATTTTTGGTATTTTTATGTATTTAGGGCAAAACCCTAATTTTGTTAAACAAAATGTATTTATTATATAATATATACAATATTTATTAATTATGTACAAAAAATAAATAAAAGAAGGTATATTGTAAAAAAAGTATTTTTGAGGTCAAAATATTCATAAAAATAAAATGTATTAATTCTTTGTATTTTCCCTAAATATACCAATAAATATATAAGTATTCTACATTATTTATTAAATATATATTATATGTACAAAAATAAAATATTTAATATTATAAAAAAATATATATTTATTATAAAATGTTTTCAAGAGATAACATAAAATAAAAATCAGAAATAAAATATGTTTGTATTATTTTTAGTTATTTTAAATAATAGTATATTTATGTTTATTTATATACAAAACTAGATGAAACAAAATAAATGTCAAAAAAATGCAAAAAATGTGGGAAAAATATTTTTTATGTTTATTTATGTTTAGATAAAAATAAAAAAACAAAATCAAAAGGAAAAAATCAAAAATAACAAAGATATCTCAAAATGGGCCAGGGGGGTGCATGTGTAAAACAGTGGTGTAAAAGGAAAAACATTTCAGGCCCAGCCCAAAGACCCTGTCTTCTTCAACCTCCAGCATCTTTGTACAACCAACACACGCGTTTCTGCTATCTCATGATTCTTGGATTTTTAGCACAAACTCACAACATGAAAAATGTTAAGCATCAAGCCACGATTCCATACATATAAAAAACTTAACTTAACTCTCAGAAATGAGAGAGAATTTCTCCATCCCTAATTCTTAACATAAGTTTTTGTCAATGTTCAGGTCTCAAATTCTCTCAGCACATGCAATATAAATGGAAAGTAAAGATATGTATAGCTTCAGGGGCATGAATAAAACATTTTTCATTCACAAACTTAGAGCTAACTCTTCCTATATTGAGAGATAGAAGTCCATGAACTTACCTGTTCAGCTTGGATCGTGTCTGACAATGGAGGCACTTTCAAGGCAAAATGAGGATTGGTACAACTTGCTTGAAGTTCAGGGATGCTATTCCAACCTTTAACTTGCTTTGAAACCAACTGGATCAAGCTATGGCAATCAACCTGCAAAACAGAAAAAATGAAAATGGTGATGTTGGTTAGAGGTGTTACAGGTCGTGCCCAATGCTTGGGATAGCTTGCATATATGGTATGGAGTGTGTATGAACTGGTTTTAGCAAGAATGCACGAGGGAATTGAGTAATGGAAGTCCAATTGCAGAGGTGACTCTGTTTTCTGCAGTAGGAGGGTGTTTTGAGGTTTGATGATGTTTGGAGGGTGTTTTGCTTGTGCCTTAGCTTTGTTATCTTATTTGGAAGGTGTACAACAACTTTGCTTAAGCTTGTGTTGGCTGAAATGAGAGTTGGTGTGTGTTATGCCAAGTTTCTTCACACTTAAGCAAGAAATGTCAACTTGGTTCTCTAGACTTGTACCGGCCCCTCAAGTATGCTGCACACTTGAGCCTTGATCAGTGTGATATCTCCATGAATCTTGTGTCCAAAGATATACATTGTACCACTTGGATTGCAAATTTGACATAAAGTGCAACTTTACCAAAATGGATATATTGCTTTTTCTAATTATGGCTCAATCTTGTATGCAATGCTTAAACACACAAGATAAGACTTAAACATGAAGGATTGGCATTAAATTTATGAGTGTGAATGAGATAAAGGACCTGTAATCTAGCTTAGAGCATGCTGAGTTCAAAAATGCAAAGTTATGGACATGTAAATTGGCCATGAACAAAGTGAGTTTTGCCCATATTGCCAAATTCGATTCTCCCTAACCATAAGGTTGTTTGATGAGTTCTTGGACATTTTGGAAAGCTTGGAATGTTTACTACAATCCATCTTTGTAATGAAAATTGAAATTCCAAGTGGAAGCATGTGAAATGTGGCCATGAAGTTAGGCGAAAATCCTGCCTAGAATAGGTCAAAATTTTTCTAAGTTAAGAATGTTTTGCACCCTTGTTCCAAAAATCATAACTTGAGATACAAGCTTCTTTTGAGGAAACTTTGTGAATAAAAGTTGTCGATTTTGCAATGGACTACAACTTTCATGTTTTGACTTTTATTTGAATCTAAATGCATCTTGGTGAAAAAGTGGGGCAAAGTTAGGAAAAAATTAGGGATTTTCATAACTTAGAAAAATTCTAAGTTATGAAAATTCTTCATTTCAAACCCTAATTTGCAATTCTTGATTTCTTGATGAACAAGTTTCATAATTTGGCATGTTTTAATGAAAAATGAATCTTGACACTTGATTTTGACCAAAAAGTCAAAGTTTGACTTTTCAGTATACAGTCAAAAATTGATCAATTGACTGGAAAATTCATCTGTCAAGCTTGTGCATTTGGGATCTTTTGAACTTGTTGAACATGTAAAGACAATTCCATTGGGTCCTTGAGTCCATATATGAGCTTGGTTTGCCATTGGTTAGGTCAAACAGTCAAAAATTGCCTTTGTGCAGTCAAAACCCTAAAAATGACCATTTTGCCCTTTTGGTGATCTGATCAAATTTCTTGTGGAATTGTGATCCAAACTTGACCAAATGGTTTATATGAGTTCAATATGTTTATTTGGGTCAAATTTCATGAGGTTTGACTGTCAATTGACCATAATTTACTTTTTCCCCAATACAGCTGATTTCTAGGTCAACTGTTCAATTGACTGGGCAAAGTTTGGAATCAAGACTTGAAACTTGGTATGGATAAACTTGGGAGTCCAACATGAAGCATGTAATTCATCTTAGGCATTTAGGTCAAAACATCTTTGTGCAAACACAAACCCTAATTTGGGTCAACAGAGCAAGGAGGAGTCTTGAGCAGAGCAAACCCTAACTTGATCTTGAGCTCCAAAGGTCTTGTGATGAGAAAATGTTGAGGAAATGGGAGGGAAAATTTTGGGGTACAACAGTTGCCCCTGTTCAATCTTCTTAGACCTGAAGAGTTAGATTGGCAAGTTTGCCTTTCGCGACTCGAAGGTAAAAGGAGATTGGACACTAGAGTGCCCGGAAATTTGCACTCGCATGGTAGAGTATCAGCAATGTGATGGCGGGAATGGGCTTATAGATTCCATTTGGAGATATGGTGGATAGGGGGACGGGCTTATAGATTCCATCTGGAGACGTGACAGAACCTTGTCGGGAATGGGCTTATAGATGCCATTTGGAAGTATTAATCGCATAAGAGATTCCTTAGCGAGAACTTGTGTAAAGATGTTTCCTGGCTTGTTACAGGTGTTGATCTTTAGTCTCTTCATGCAGATATGCCCTGGCTAGATACAGGTATCGAATCTACAATTAGTTGCTCACAGATGTGTCCTGGCTAGATACAGGAATCGAATCTGGAAATGTTGTCGACAGATATGCCCTGGCTGGATACAGGTATCAAATCTGGAAATGTCGTCTACAGATATGCCCTGGCTGGATACAAGTATCGAATCTGGAATTGTCGTCTACAGATATGCCCTGGCTGGATACAGGTATCGAATCTGGAATTGTAGAAGGTTGGTAGAGATAGCTTTCCTGGCTGGATACAGGTGTCGACCTCTGACCTGAGAATGAAAGATAATTTCCTGGCTTGTTACAGGGGTTGATCTTCAAACTCTTCATGCAGATATGCCCTGGCTAGATACAGGAATCGAATCTACAATCATTCACTCACAGATATGCCCTGGCTAGATACAGGTATCGAATCTGGAATTGGGATAGTTGACAGTAATTATCTTTGGATTGACTTTTCCTGGAAAGGCAAAACATTAGTTGTATGCAATGTCATGATGTGCATGATGCTCAAAATGAGATAGTGTTGTATGCACTTTATCATGTATGCAAGCAGGATGTATGAAATGTGAAATGTTTATGAATGTATTTTCGTCTAGGAAAATAAATCCTTGACGACTGGCCGGGGAATCAAATCCTGGGCTGATGTTGAAGAGTAGAGTTCTTCGCTTCCGCTGGGGATAATGGCTGTAAGAATAAACCGGTAGGAGAAGATGACTCCGTTGGGGAACAAACTTGTTAGAGAAATTATTCCGCGGGGAATTACTCTGCGGGAAGAGATACCTTGCTGAGGTTTTAATGAGAACTCCGTTGGGGGATAGGAAGAACTTCGCTGAGGACGATCTTTCCGTGATAATTTGCTGAGGATAACCCAGTTATACCCTGGTGAGGAAAATAACCTTTGAACCAAGTCGGGGAGAGACGTTCGTTCTCTGCAGGGGATAAGCTTCAAGACCTGCTGGGGATATTGTGCCTTTCCAGGGCTGATAGGAAACCAACTCTGCTTGGGGAAAGTATTGCTGAATCTTGTCTTACTCTGTGGGGAGTTGAAGTGACTCGGTTACGTTCTTCAGCCGAACCTACCTTGGTACCTTGGTGGACAGAGCAACTAGACCGCATGGACAATTCTGAACTGCCCCTGTTTCTGATGTCATATGTAATTAGTCTTTGGTTTCGTATGCAAGTATTTATGATTAGCAATTAATGGCAAATGCATATATCAAAAATGAACATTGGACATTCTTCGCAAAACAAAACAGAAAAAGGAAAAACAATGGATAATTTGTCTGAAAAATTGAATTTGTATTGATTTTGAAATTTTCCTGTACATAGGCGTTTTTGTACAAGAGGCTGACGTCCTAGTAAGAGAACGCCGCCGAGTAAAATAGAGTTTATACAATTTTGTGAAAAGGAAACAAAACAGCTATGTGAAAGATAATCCCACTGGGTTCCAACCCTGCTATCGCCTTTATGTCTTCAAGCGTCTCATCGCTTTGCTGCTTAGTTGAAGATGAAGCTGATTGATCGATGCCGAAGTCTGAGCCCGATAGTTGATGCCGAATTATGGATGAAAGGTGATCCAATGAGACATAGTATTACGCTTTATCCCTAACTTTTGCCTGGACCGCCCTTTCGGGTTTTCAGTCCACCGGGATACCCATTTTTGCCCAAGCCGCCTTTTCAGGTTTTCGACTCGCCGGGTGTACAGATTTTTTTTCATTTTTATCCCTAATTTTTGCCCGAACCCTTTTGGTTCGCCGGGAAGCCCTTATTTTTGCCTAGGTGTGTCAACCTAGCGGGTCTTTTATTCATGCGTAGTATCTTTTTACTATGTCTGCATTAGCGGGGTGAGGAAGGTCGTCACCATCCATGGTGGTTAGAATCATGGCTCCTCCTGAAAAGATATGTTTAACCACAAATGGCCCTTCGTACGTAGGGGTCCATTTTCCCCTAGGATCACTTTGAGGAAGAATAATGCGCTTGATTACCAGGTCTCCGACTTGATACTCATGTCGTCTGACTTTCTTGTTAAATGCCATGATCATCCGTTTTTGGTACGTTTGACCATGACAAATAGCAGTAAGTCTCTTTTCGTCAATTAGGTTTAACTGATCAAGCCGAGTCTGGATCCAGTCATCTTCGCTCAAGTCTGCATCTTTCATTATCCGGAGAGAGGGTATCTGGACTTCAATAGGCAAGACTGCCTCCATGCCATAGACCAAGTAAAAGGGAGTTGCCCCTGTCGACGTCCGTGCTGAGGTGCGGTAACCATGAAGAGCAAACGGTAACATTTCGTGCCAATCTTTGTAGGTCACTGTCATCTTCTTCACAATCTTCTTGATATTCTTATTCGCTGCTTCTACAGCCCCATTCATCTTCGGCCGGTAAGGAGAAGAGTTGTGGTGCTGTATCTTGAATTGCTCGCAGAGCTCAGTGATCATTTTGTTGTTAAGATTGGTACCATTATCCGTAATGATCCTCTCAGGTACACCGTATTGACAGATCAAGTTATGCCGAATGAACCATGCCACGACGCTCTTGGTTACAGTAGCATAAGAGGCTGCCTCAACCCATTTTGTGAAGTAATCAATTGCTACCAAGATGAAGCGGTGCCCGTTGGATGCCGTCGGTCGGATCTCGCCGATCATATCAATGCCCCACATTACAAAAGGCCAAGGTGCTGTCAAGACGTTCAGAGGAACCGGGGGAATATGCACCTTATCAGCATAGATCTGGAATTTATGACACGTCCGAGAATGCTGGTAACAGTCGGCTTCCATTGTGGACCAGAAATATCCTGCCCGAAGGATTTTCTTTGCCATGGTATGTCCACTGGAATGTGTTCCAAATGTACCTTCATGAAGTTCTGCCATGATCCTTTCTGCTTCAGTCTTATCCACACGGCGCAGTAGGGTTGAGTCATGGTTTCGCTTGTAGAGAATGCCATTGTTGAGGAAGAAATTTGCTGCGAACCTTCTTAGAAACTTCTTGTCATTAACGGATGCACCCTCGGGGTATTCTTGAGCTTCAAGGTACCCCTTCACTTCATGATACCAGGTTTTTTCTGTTACCTCTTCAGTCTCGAGATCACAGCAATATGCAGGTTCGTCCAACTTCCAGATAATGATCCGGGGAGCCTCGTTGTCCCATTTGACTTTGAACAAATAATACATCGTAGCCAACGCGTCCGCTAACTGATTCTCCTCTCTTGGGAAGTGTTCAAAAGTTATCTCTTCGAAGTGGGGAAGCAATGTCAGCACATACTCCTTGTAAGGAATAAGATTTGTGTGTTTCGTATCCCACTCTCCTTTGACCTGATTGATCACGAGAGCAGAATCTCCGAAGACACTCAGAAACTTGATCCTTAAGTCAATTGCAGCTTGAATACCCATGATACATGCCTCATACTCCGCCATGTTGTTGGTGCAGTTGAAACATAGTCGGGCAGTGAGTGGAGTATGAGTGCCTTTGGGGGATATGATTACAGCGCCGATACCATTACCCAAAGCGTTTGAGGCTCCGTCAAAATGCATAGACCATCGGGATCCTTCCTCGGGTCCTTCATCCGGTCCAGGTACTTCACAATCAGTTACTACCATGATATCTTCGTCTGGAAATTCAAAGTTCAACGACTGGTAATCGTCCACAGGTTGGTGTGCCAAATGGTCTGCCAATACACTTCCCTTGATTGCTTTTTGAGTCGTGTACTGGATGTCATATTCCGTCAAGATCATTTGCCATCTTGCTATTCTTCCGGACAGAGCGGTCTTTTCGAATATGTACTTGATTGGATCCATTTTTGAAATCAACAGAGTAGTGTGAGTCAACATATACTATCTCAGCCAGCGAGCAGCCCATACCAGAGCGCAACAAGTTTTCTCGAGCAGTGAGTACTGGGTCTCACAGTCGGTAAACTTTTTGCTCAGGTAATAAATAGCGTGCTCTTTTCGGCCAGACTCGTCATGCTGCCCCAACACACACCCCATTGAGTTGTCAAGTACTGTCAAGTATAGTATTAGAGGTCTCCCTTCAACCGGCGGCATAAGAATGGGTGGTTCTTGGAGATACTCTTTGATCTTTTCGAAAGCAGCCTGACATTCATCATTCCAACGTACTACTTGATCTTTCTTCAGCAGTTTGAAGATTGGCTCACAGGTAGCAGTTAGATGTGAGATGAATCGGGCAATGTAGTTCAGCCGTCCTAGAAATCCTCTGACTTCTTTCTCTGTCTTGGGAGCTGGCATCTCTTGTATGGCTTTCACCTTGGCAGGGTCTACTTGAATACCTTTGTCGCTTACGATGAATCCTAGCAATTTTCTAGATCTCACCCCAAAGGTGCACTTGTTCGGGTTCAACCTCAGCTTGTACAACTTCAGACGGTCAAACAGCTTCCGTAGATGGTCAAGGTGTTCCTCCTCAGTTTGGGACCTTGCAATCATATCATCGACATACACTTCTATCTCGTGGTGGATCATATCGTGGAATAAAGCAACCATGGCACGTTGGTAGGTTGCCCCAGCATTTTTCAATCCAAATGGCATGACCTTGTAGCAAAAGGTTCCCCACTGAGTAACGAAAGTGGTCTTCTCCATATCTTTAGGAGCCATCTTGATCTGATTATAACCGGAGAAGCCGTCCATGAAGGAGAAAACTTTATGCTGAGCAATATTATCAACCAGAACATCGATATGAGGCAGAGGGAAATCATCCTTGGGGTTGGCCCTGTTCAAATCCCTGTAATCAACACACATTCGGACCTTGCCATCTTTCTTCGGTACTAGAACCACGTTGGAAACCCACTGAGGGTAAGAAGTCACTGCTAGAAACCCGGCATCAAACTGTTTCATAACCTCATCTTTGATTTTCTCGGACATTTCTGGACGCATACGGCGGACCTTTTGTTTTACCGGAGGGCAGTCTTCCTTGGTAGGCAGGTGATGAACCACAATGTCGGCATCCAAACCAGGCATGTCTTCGTAAGACCAAGCAAAGATTTCCATGTAGTCACGCAGCATCTGAATCAACCGTTGCTTCACACTGAGCTCTAGATTGGCGCCGATCTTGACTTCCTTTCTATCTGTCTACGTACCCAGATTTACCGTTTCCACTGGCTCTTCATGTGGCTGAATGGCCCTCTCCTCCTGGAGTAGCAGTCTTGCAAGTTACCCAGGCACTTCGCAATCATCTTCACCTTCGTCGTCGACTAAGTTGATCGGGTTTTCAAAGTCATAACTGGCAGTAGCAGAGTCATTACCAGTGAGATCCAGAGTGGATTGGAACCTATATAAGTGAGTGTGTGTAAATATAGCTGTTTTGCAATATATGATAAAGAAAGAAAAGGAGCACAAGATTTGAAATGCAACAAACGTCCAATGTTTTGATTAATGATATATGAAAATGTCATACAAAAGCCCTCACAAATGGAGCCACGGTGCCCCGGGTAGGACACCGAGCCATAAAAGTTTCAACATATTGTTTGTTACAAATTGAAAACAAAAGAGTTCATTACTGAGTGACAAAAGTAATAGGGGTGAAGTCTTTAGCAGTCCAGTTGCTTGGTCCACTGTCGGTTGTTGGGTAGATCCAACTGTCGAATTCCGATTCCTCCACTTCGTCCTCAATAGCATTCACTCCTGGGTTGGTGATGAACACAGGAGGTCTTCCAATCCTTGCTTTGCGAACAGCCTTCTGAGCCTCTGCAGTGAAGCCTAAGCCAAACTTGTCAGTCTTTGGAGTGAAGTCAGGAAGTCGGCCCCAGTTTGTGCACTCGCCCTTCTCAATCACAGCCCGGGCATCCTTTAAGGAAGCCATCTTCAAAGGAGGGTCTTCAATCACAGCTTCTGCCGATGCCAATGTCTGAGGCACCTCTTCAAAGTGTTGAAAGGGGGTTTCAATGAATTCCCCATCCATTTCTATGTATCGGAACGAGTTTAAGTGGCTGACCATATACTCCTCTTCCCCTTGAACTGTAACAATCTTTCCTCTAACCGGGTACTTAAGCTTTTGATGTAGTGTGGAGGTCACAGCTCCAGCCTTGTGGATCCATGGATGACCCATCAAACAAGAGTAGGATGGACGGATGTCCATCACATATAAAGTTGAATCAAAAACTTGAGAACCAACCCTGATTGGGATGTCAACTTCGCCATGTACCATTCTTTTCGAACCGTCAAAGGCTCGGACAACAATGTTACTAGGCTTGAGCTCCAAACCCTCACAATCTAACATGTCTAAGGCTTTCTTGGGCAATATATTCAATGAAGAACCGGTGTCTACCAACACATGGGCAAGAGTAGTGCCCCTGCATTCAATAGAGACATGCAGGGCGTCATTATGGTTCTTTCCTTTTACAGTTAGATCGGCGTCAGAAAAGCCCAGCCCGTTATCAGCAGTTAAGTTGGCCACACAATTAGTAAATTGATCAGCAGATGTTTCTTGCGGCACATGAGCCGTCTTCAGGAAGGAGATCAGGGCCTTTGCATGGGCCTCTGAACACAATAGCAGTGATAGCATAGAAATTTTTGATGGGGTGTGCCCCAACTGCTCAACAACATTGAAATCACTTTTCTTGATAATCTTGAGAATCTCCTCCATCTCTTGCTGGGAGGCTTCAACAACGGTTGTCTTCGGCGCCTCCGTCAAGGAAGGCAAATCAGCAGCAACCCCTTTGCCCCGAGCATTAGAGGACTCGGCAGCAGGGGTAGAAACAGGAACTTGATTAGGAAGGGAAACATGCACACTTGCGGGTGTGATGATAAGAGGTTTCTGAATAACTGGTGGCGAAATATCCGGTGAAAACAACCTACCACTGCGAGTAATCTTGGCAGGCCCGGTGATGTTGCTGACACCGGTACTTGTATCAAACTTTTGCTTCACTCAAAGCACATAAACATCTGCCCCATAGTGCCATGGGACAGCTTTGTCAGATGTATAGGGGAGGGGCCCCGGAACTGTAATGATGATGGGAGCAAACTTCTGAGTGGACATAATTTTGACAGGCTTCTTGGAAGGAGCCTTGGGAGGTTTGTTGAAAATAGTGACAATAGAAACTTCTTCGGCAGGGACAGCAGGAACGGCAATCTTCTCGAATAAGATCTCTTTGCTATCCATCAGGCTTTGGATACCTGATTTTAGCAAAGGACAACCAAAAGGGGAAACATCACATAGAAGGCAATCTTCACCACATCCCGGAAATAAACCGGCTAGCAACAGATTCCTTTTAATAGTCGATAATGGAGTAACAATCTCTTCTACGGAGGCCACATATCGGTCTTCTTCCACAGCGTTCACTCCATGCTGGGGCATGGGAGCAGTCACAACATTGGGCCTTTCAGGCGCCTCAAACTGTATTTCCTTAGCATCAATAAGGTCTTGAACCTTATTCCTCAGAGCCCAGCAATCGTCCGTAGTATGCCCGGGGCTATCAGAGTGATAAGCGCAACGGGCGTTGGGGTTGTACTTCGGAGAAGCTGTGTTTACTACCTTCGGAGCTTCTTTGACAGTTACCAAATTAGTTGATAGTAGTTGCGGCAAAATCTGAGACAGGGTCATGCTAATCCGAGTGTACTGCCTTTTGGGCCTCTCACCCCTTTGTTGATTATACTGTTGAGGAGCAGCAGCAGGCTTTGAAATTACCAATGCATTAATAGTTTGGCGGCGTTCTGGCTTAACTTGTCTCCTAGGACCATAAACAGCACTAGCTTCCTTTTTGAAAGGCTTCTTCTCAGTACTCGCAGCGGCACCTTTCTGTATCTTTCCCGACTTGATACTAGCTTCTATCCTCTCACCAGTCAAAATCAAATCTGTAAACCCAGTAGAAGAATTACCAATCAGATGGTTAAAGAACGGACCAGACAAGGTCCCTAAGAACATGTCAACAAGTTCACGGTCAGTCAAAGGTGGCTGCACCCTGCCAGCCAGATCTCTCCACTTTTGCGCATATTCTTTAAATCCTTCGCCTGTTCCCAGTGACATACCCTGAAGTTGAGTACGTGTGGGAGCGAGGTCAGAATTATACTGATATTGTTTATAAAATGCGGTGGCCAAGTCTTCCCAGTTTCGGATACTGGCTCCATCCAGCTGATAGAACCATTCGTGTTGAGCCCCGGAAAGGCTATCCTGAAAGAAATGGATCCAAAGGTTCTTGTCTGTAGTGTAAGGTTGAATCTTCCTTACATATGATCTGAGATGCATTTTCGGGAAGGACAGCCTGTCATACCTTACAAAAACTGGCACTTTGAACTTCGGGGGGATCACAATTCCAGCAACTAATCCCAAGTCTTCGAAATCTAAGCCGGAAACTCTCTGCAGCTCCATAGCTGCCAACTTGTCTTCCAAACCCTTGTATTTATCATCAGCAGGTGGGTATTGTTGATCAAAGTAGTCTTCGTCCTCTTCAGCCTCCTCTTCCTCAACCTCGGATTCGGAAGGTACTGCAGCCGCATTCCCTTTACTGGTTCCCTCCTCAGAAGTAGGGGGAAATTCAAGCACTCTTCTGGCTTCACCCTCAAACCTTCTCCCTAGGGTAGCCACCCCGATTCTATTCTTCTTCTTTTTCACTTGGTCTTTGTTCCCTAGCAGGGCTTTCAGATCTTCCTGGCCCTTAGCCAAGGTCATCAGGAGTTGTTGAAACTGTGCGTTTTGAGACTGCAAGTCCTTGACCGTTTGTTCGAGATCCATCCTACTGAAATAAACAGCAGAAAGATAAGGAAACCTGGTGTGGAGACCTGCTTATGCACATGATGAATGGTATGCTTATGTATTCAATGCATTCAAGGATTTAGAACATTCAGAATTGTTGCAAACAAAAAAGAACGCACGTCATATTAATAAGAAGAAATTTGTCAGTACATAAATGCTCCATGGGCCGAATATTACAAAAACTTCTCAAGGTAAAAAGACATTTCGCATCCTCTTTGGTGCGATGTAGGTGTTGAGGGTCTCTTCCTGTCATACCCTAATTTTTGACCTAAGATCCCGCATTCCATCCGCATCATTGCATGGCAAGAGTTCACAAGCAATTCGACCTATTTTTGCCAATTCCCGAGTCAGATTCCAAAAATTCATAACTTCTTCAAATTTCAATATTTTGAGGGGTTATTTTTTGCATATGATTTTTCTTGACACCATCTACAATTTTTCTTTACAAGACAAGAGATGATTATGCATTGAAAAGCCACGAAAAAGTTATTAACGTTCGAAGTTGTTTCACGAATTTAATGGAATTTGATTCTTAATTTTGGACTATGTTTTATCCGACCATAAATTTTACACTTTCTCTTCTTTTATTTTTAATTCCATAAAAAAAAATCCTAAAAAAATATTTAGTTCATGTCATCTTAATTACATTATTATTCAAAATATCAAAAAAAGTAGTCTCTTCAAGTTTCATTTAGATTTTTATTCTTAAGTCAAAATTATAGTCTTCTAGATTTAATTTAGTCAAAATCTCAAAAAAACATGTCTTAGCATTATTTTATTTTTAGCATTTCACTTTAATCACAAAAAATATATAGTTAATATCTTTTCCTTTTAATTCTTTTAGTTATTATAATTTTCATTTCTTTCTTTCAATATTAATCTTGATTTGGTTCTAATTTTAATTCAACTTTTTAGTTGAGTTATTATTAAAATTAAAATTAATTTTAATTTCTCTTTAATTTTCATGTTTTCGAAATTTTTAGTTTAATATTTTTATTTTATTTTTTGTTATTATTATTGTTATTATTATTATTATGCTATTCCTCTCCTTGTAAAAAATGTCCAAACAAATACCAAGTCTAAACCTTGCTTCAATTTTCATCCAAACTTGTCCACCAAAACAACAAATATATGAAAACAAAATCAGTCCAATATTTTGAAAGAAAGTGAGGGAAAATACATGTATGGTTACATGGAAAAGTCAGAAAAATGCAAAGTAGAAAAGGGACCTTTCAATGATAATTTTACTGCTGCAGATGAGTCCAAAAATAATGCCCCAAAACTGTAGTTTACTTGCTGTCCAGAACAAACTGCTCCAAACATTACCCAGAATGGTTAAATTTTTCCTGCATCAAGAAAGCATAAGGCAATTGACATAAACTAGAATTCAACTGATATTTGGCTCCAATTTTCCCTCTAATTCTATCATACATTCACTATAAAAACAGAAGCAAAAAGAAAAACAGGGGGGACACAACAAAAAACCAAAAAAATTATATACAGTAACTCATTACCTGCTCACATTCATTCCAATCTCACCCATGTTGATTTTTCAGGTAATCACCTTAAAGGAAATATACCCTTTTCGATTACCATACTTGATACTCTTCAAAGTTTGAATCTTTCTTCAAACAAACTTTCCGATGAAATACCCACTGTATCCACCCTTCAATTACATACTCCAAAACCTTGTATTCCAAGACGCTTATGTTAACATTTATCTATAACGTATTGGGGCTGAGAACAGTTGTCCCTGCATAGGAAGTTGTGTCTTGTTGCCAACACATTGTGCCTGTACAGATAAAACTGGGGGCGAGTTTGCATATACTGCTCAAGGCCTACTGAAGGGTGAATTTTTGGAAGAGTGTGTTGCTGTTAGTCACAACCCTCGACAACATTGCTTTTATTGCAAAGATTGCCCACTTGAAAGGTCCAAGAGTAATGGTTATTTGGAACCATGTAAAGGACACTTGAAGAGAAAGTTTATTAAAGAATGCTGGAGAAAATGCGGTTGTGGGAAACAATGTGGCAATCGCCTTATCCAGCAAGGAATAGCATGCAACTCGCAAGTATTTTTTTTCACTTACGAAGGAAAAGGATGGGGTCTTCGTACTTTAGAGGACCTGCCAAAAGGGGCATTTGTATGCGAGTTTGCTGGAGAGATTTTAACTGTTAAAGAGTTGCAAGAGAGGAACATAAAATGTGCTGAAAATGGGAAATCTACTTACCCAATTCTACTGGATTCTGATTGGAATTCAGAATTTGTGAAGGATGAAGAAGCTATATGCTTAGAAGCAGCGTCCTTTAGCAACATTGCTAGGTTTATTAATCACAGATGTTCTGATGAAAACTTGGTTGAAATACCAATTCAAATCGAGTGTCCAGATCGTTAGTACTATCATTTTACCCTTTAACTCTTCACAGCATATCTCCATCTCTCACCTCTCTTCAATCTAACAGCAATCAACAAATCCCTTTCCCCTTTCATCACCACTGTAACCATATGCAACAAATAATCCCCTTCCACCCTCAATACTCTTTTCCTCTTTGTTCAACAACACAATCAAACGTGTACCACACTCACACAATTTCCCCTCAATTCCTCACAAACAATTTCAATCTTCAGCAACTTTTGTCCACAATTCTACACATCAACGAGTCTGAATCTGTTTCTCTGCACAGCTTCATCTTCGTCAACGAATCTGAATTTTCTTCTCTACAATGATCATCAACATCACAAATACTTCATCAAACCTGCATCATCTTTAACACTACTATAAACTGCTGGCATCGATTTATCAATCCGCATCCATCAAAACAATAACAGAAACGCACACGCGAAGAATCAATAGAAACAAATCGTAAAAATCTGAAGAGGAAGTAATGTCGAAGAAGAAGTGGAAGCGAGTTTACCTCTGATTTTGCAATCATCTTTATTAATTTGAAGAAGGCACCAGACTTTCCTCCGGTAGGTAAGTATACTCCACGCTCTCCTTAGATAATTTGACTGTCTTGCTCAAATTGATTGTGTCAAATATTTTCATCACTGCGTAATCTGAGTTGAGATGTTGAAACGAATCCACGGTGCACGATACTGAGAGCGAAGGATCGGAGTTGAAGCTGATACGAATCTGTTGAATGGAGCTGAAAGAGCGAGAAGATTCACGTGCAAACCCAACAAAGAGGCGAGAAATAGAAGACAACTCAAAGAGACTTGGTGGGTTGTTTGCAAAGTTGAACAGTGGGGATATCTCCAAAAATGCTTCTGATAAGCTCCTTCAGCTTTGTCAAGCATTAGAAAATGGTGATTTTGGTACCGCCCTTCAATTTCCGGTTCTTCTCACTACTACTGAATGGGATGAATGCCAGTCCTGGTTAGATCTCTCTGTCTCCCTTTAATTTCCAGCCTAGCGAAATTCTGCATATACCCCCCTATACTAGCTTTACACCCTTTGTTTTAATTTGTTTAGTTTAATATTAATCTTTTCAACTTTATTTTTTAATTAATTAGTTTAATTTTGTTCTTTTAATTTTCTTAACTTTATAATTTTCAATTAATAAGTTTAGCCTTAGAATAAGTTAGTAACTTTGGAATTTATTTAAATATTTGTTTTAGTTTGACTAACATTTGTATTTAATTTTCTTAGTTAGATTTTTTTATTTCATGCATGATTCTTCTTTGTCTCTTTAATTAAACTCTCGTTGTCTTTTGTCATTAATTGCTTGCTTAGATTTTTTTTCTTGTAGATCTTTGAGTGCTTATGCTTTGATATTCATTTTACTGTTTCTTGCTTGCTTAAACTCCAAGGAAAAGATTTAAACTTTGTCGACTTCACGTCATCAAATACGTCTTCTACAATCGTGTGAATACCCTCACTCATTTTTTTGCTTGTTTACTATTTTTCCAAACTTAAGATAATTTTCCCCAAAGACTCCATTTTCAAACTCATACCTTTTAAGCCAAAACTTCGAAACTAGGTCGTCGTATCTCCAAAAATCTCGTCCATACCCATTTTTTAGCCAAACGAACCATTTTAATCAAACGAACAATTTTTAACCAAAAACAGATATTTCAAAAGGTTCATGCGGAGTACCGCAGATGCATTGGGTGCTAATACCTTCCCATTGTGTAACCAACCCCCGAACTCTCGATCTCTTTCAAAAACGCATTGTATTTTATTACTTTTAAGTATTATTTTACATTGCATATTTTAGGGTTTTATTTCGCTCTTTTCCCTTTTCCTTTGGAAATAATAAAGTGCGGTGGCGACTCTTGCTTTTGCGAGTCAAGTTAATTAATAGCTTGATCTCCGATTTTCACCGCTACAGAATTGGCGACTCTGCTGGGGAAAGATTGACCTCTTGCTGGTCCATCCCTAAGTGGGTTAAGCCTAATTTTTTTATCTGTTTTATCATTATTTGATTGTTTGATTATATGTATATATTATGATTAGTTGGGTGTTGATAATATTTACAAAGGACAAGTCCTATACCCGGACTAAGTTACACTTAAAAATAGGACGGGCGGTATAGTCATGTTAACTTTGAGGGAGTAATCCCGAAGAAGGAGGCATGAGATCCCCCACTCAGTGGAAGGCCCTTTTGAACGTAATATTTGTTTACCAAGTAATCGGGAAGACATTATTATTTTCGACCTGGGAGCCAGAGAAGCTGGGAACCGTAGAACCCTAACCCATCTTGGCCTTTTAGGTGTAGCGCGGAGATTATAACGGAGTAATCCGGAAGTAATTGTTACGCGATGCTACGCTCGGATGAGTTTCTCTTGAGAATATTGCTGATTATTGAGTAATCAAGACGTTGGTAATATCCGAAGGAGGAATGTAGACTCCGGGAACTCTTAGAACCTTGTTCTACAGGTGTGATTAAACCTTTAGTACATACCTTGGGGGTGTTCCTTACCTTGACTTCATGCTCGTGACGTTGAACCTTTCGACTTTATTTGTGACCTTGCTTGTGGTTGTTGCATAGCCATGCATTCATGCATCCATAAAACCCTTTTCACTTGACTTTGAAGGAATTTGGAGGTCTTTCTTTGTAAACATCACAAGTTTCGTCAAGCTCAATGGATCTTGGGTGTTGATAGGGCGAAAACCCTAATCCACCAAAATGGATGATTGATCTTGATGATAACTTGATCAATGTTTGGAACCAATTTAAAATTCATCTTCTATCTTCATACTTTGATGTTTACAAATTAATATCTTGAGTTCCTTGAAAGTCAAATAAAAACTCTCTTTTGCATATCATGCATCATTCTACATTTTTTGGTTTCACTTTCAAAGGTCATTTCCAAGCCTTAATTTTTCCTTTGGTCTCACCAGTACAACACTCGCGCTAAGAGGACAATGGAGAATATCAAGCAAGAGGTTTCTGAACTCCGTAGAGAGATGACTATTTTGAAAGCTAGTATGGAGCACTTAACTGGTTTGGTTGAAATTCTGGTTGCCGCCCAAGTCAATCCTTTAGGAGGGAGGAAGCAATGATAAAAGTCTTCACTGAAGTTGGTCAGAAGTGGTATCTCGTCATTCAAGGACGTTGGTTTTGAAGTTCAAATCAAGCACGTGCCAAAGAGTAAACACGATTGATGGTCACTTTGAGTTTTGAGGGATGTTTTCGGTGATTCAAGTCCAGATGGAAAGCCTTCCTAGATTATTAACTTATTTCTTCTTTTTGTAATTTTTCTTGTTTATCAAAACATTGTTTGCATGTAAGAACTTGTTTGCATCTGTATGATTATCTTAATATAATGAGTATGTTTGGCTTGAAGAAATTCATTCGTTTCACTCATATTTGTTTTCAAATTTTTAATTTCTTTTGGCATTATGATACCAACTTGTTTCCCATTCTCTTGCCTAGGCAGAGATTGAGGGGAGGATGATGATCTGAAAAACACAAAATCTCTGGTTGTTTGCTTTTGGATAAAATCTTGCTGATGATGTACATGCATTGTTTCAAATCCCTAAACACCGGAGATATAAGGAAGATAATCCCTTGCTAACCCCTTTTGAGCCTTTGAAGAAGAAGTTTCTTTTCTATACGAAAAAACCTTGAATTTTAACCTGGGGCAGGGTAGTTTTTAGTTAATCTGACTGAGTGTTCAAAATTCATAAGGAAGATGTTTTTTGAAGAGAAACTACGAGGGCTATCCTTCATGTATAATGAATCTAGAGGATGTGGAACCACAATGTTATCCCTCACTCATCAAGAAACGAGGCAATCACAATCCTCTCAACCAGTAAATACAAGCTAATGTCACACATTTTGTTCAAAAAGTCAAAAATCAAGAAAAAGAAAAAGCCTGCTAAGTCAAAAAACATGAAAACGTGTGACTTAGGCAAAATTAAGGCATCCCGCTGGACTATCAATTCAAAAGAATTAGTTCAGGCAAAAGTTAGGGAAAATAAAAATTGCAAAGAAAAGGACTGCAAAGAAAAGTCCTCAACAAAGAACAAATTGGTGACTACAAACACGAAGACATGAGGGCGGTTTCTACTCCGAAAGCCTCGTCGTTTCCTTGACCGTCACAAAATCCTTTTGAGAGATGAACACTCATGTTGAATTAACTGAACATAGGGTTGGAGAACATCATGAAGAATGGGTGGGCACCAAATATTTTTGAGCCTTAAAATCTTTTTTCTAAAAACCATGAACCAGACCAAGTTACAACCTTCAAAAGTCCTAATTGAAGCAAGGTTATTTTGAAAGCATACTTCAATGAGATAGTGTTCCTGACTCCCATGAATGTTCTAAATAGTTATGTTGGTATCATATGTTTTTCCTATACAAAAATAAATGGTGCTTTAACTCGCAAAATTTATGCGATATCGTTTCAAAATCTTCAAGACTTACATAACTGTTGCATTAGAATTTTCATTCTCATTGTAAACTTTTTCTAACTGCAAAACATTTGTTTGATATCAAGGAAGCTCACATAAGCACCAGTGATGAGTTTATTCTTTTAAGGCCTGAAACTATGTTGAGTAATTGGCGAATCATTTCAAGAAAAAATCATATCTAGGGGCATGTCACCTGAAGACCGTAAGCACGAACATGTTGCTTCTCCCAGTTAATGCTTTCCCAACTTGTTTACCCTGTATTAGGGCAAAAGTTGAAGACTTTGTTGTGCCAACTACAGTCAATCCGGGGCAATCACATCGAGATTTGATGAATCTCTCTAAGAGTTTGAAGACACCAGAGCATAGTGAATGCCAGGTCTTTTGTAAAATCCTCTTGAGATGATTTCTCCTCATCAACCATATAGCTTGGGGCATGTTAGAAGTGAAGCTATTCGCAAGAATTGTCGTGCATCACCCAGCTTATCAACAGTAAACTTGGGGCATCCAAAATTAGTCCCAGGGGAAATCCAGATTTGTCAAGATATGTGATATGTATTGCACACATTATCAGAGGGTGGTGTTCCCAGTATCTCCAGCTAAGCAAGACTTCTTTCCAGCTGAAACTTTGTTCGTGTTGTTATCCTTTCAATGGATTGTTTGCAATAGAAGACTGGACTTTGGGTTTTCTACCTGAAAATATCTTTCCCTCCATAGATATTTAAGCCTTGTAAAAGGACTTTGCTCCAAGGATGGCTTTTGTTTCTATCTCCAGTAATGTTACCATCCTGTTGAGATTAGCCGAGTGTCGAGTTGTACTGTGATGTCCTATCATTTTCTGTCCATCTCCCCTGTCTGTTTTGTCAGCATATACGTGACATTCATTCATTCGTTCATACTTGCATCAGGCACGCACATTTGTATTTGTTGATATCTTTGAGTTCGTATACCTTGGTTATGTCTATTCAAATAGCATATTTGATCCTTCCAAATAGAGTGTCAACTTAAGCAGAAAGTGAGCCTCTTTTCTAATTCCCCACTGAGTTAACTCTCGTGGAAAAACCTTGCTTTAGCTTTCCTTTTCCATCTCTGGATAGGATAAATCCCCATTTGAGTTGTTTCCTCATTGGGTGGAGTCTTGTTTGACTATTTTCTCTCCAGTTTATTCCTGGATTGAGCTTTGTCTCTTGTGAACGATACCCTGTGAATATCTCTAGGCTGTGAAACCTAGATGGAAAGTGCAGTTATTTTGCAATGTAAATATTTGGTCTTCTCAAGAAGGATTTACTCATGGTTCCCCATTGAGGATGAACTTTATTCCCCAGCAGTGTTATCACAACCTTCTTCTGGAATATCGACATGACAACAAGCGACTGACTCTTTATTTGAGCAGTTTGATTATTTCTGATTTCTCTACGGCAAATGGAGGTCTCTTCATGAGCAGTTTGTCCTTCCTCAATGAAATTATTGGTTCTCACCTCCAGCAATATCTTCACGATATTTTATGGGTATCTTTTTGGGAAACAGCAAGCGGCAATCTCTTCATGAGGCAACTTGTGTGTTATGGATACTCTTGACAAACAGCAAGCGGCAGTCTCTTCCCGAGGCAACTTGTATATTATTGACACCTCGAAAAAACGGCAAGTGGCATTCCTTTCATGGGTAGCTTGTACGTTATTTTTCTTTGGAAAACGGAAAGTGGCAGCTCTTCATGAGCAGCTTGTATGGAAAATGGCAAGTGGCAGCTCTTCATGAGCAGCTTGTGGGTTATTGGCAACAAGTGGCGGACTCTTCATGAGCAACTTGTGTGTTATTGGTAATTTTGAAAAGAAAACAACAAGCGGCGGTCTCTTCATGAGCAACTTGTGTGTTATTGGTAATTTTGAAAAGAAACAACAAGCGGCAGTCTCTTCATGGACAACTTGTATGTTATTAATATCTTTGAGAAACAGCAAGCGGCGGTCTCTTCATGAGCAACTTGTATGTTATTGATACCTTTGAAAAAACAACAAGCGACAGTCTCTTCATGAGCAACTTGTTTGTTATTGTCACCTTTGAAAACATCAAGCGGCGGTCTCTTCACGAGCAACTTGTATGTTATTAATATCTTCGAGAAACAGCAAGCGGCGGCCTCTTCATGAGCAACTTGTGTGTTATTGTTATCTTAGAGAAAACAGCAAGCGGCGGTCTCTTCACGAGCAACTTGTGTGTTATTGTTATCTTTAAAAAACAGCAAGCGGCGGTCTCTTCACGAGCAACTTGTGTGTCATCGATACCTTTGAAAAACATCAAGCGGCGGTCTCTTCATGAGCAACTTGTATGTTATTGATACCTTAGAGAAAACAGCAAGCGGCAGCCTCTTCATGAGCAGCTTGTATGTTATTGACACCTTTGAAAGGAAGCAAGTGGCGGCCTCTTTATTTGAGCAGCTTGTGTACCCCCAACAATAATGTCTACTCAGCAAATGGCATCCCTTTCGGAAAAGTCCCGTGGGGAAGTTTGTTTATTTTATCCTTTTCAAGCGATATCTTGGTTAAAGAAGAATTGTGTTACCGTTCTCGGTGAAATTCAGAAGTCAGAAATCCTTTTCCAGCCTCAGTGCTGATGTAAATCATTTCTTTTCCAGTCTCAGTGCTGATGTCAATCATTTTTGTTTTCCAGCCACAGTGTTGATGTCAATCATTTTTGTTTTCCAGCCACAGTGATGATGTCAATCATTTTGTTTTCCAGCCACAGTGCTGATGTAAATCATTTCTTTTTCCAGTCTTCGTACTGATGTAAATCATCTCTTTTCCAATCTTCGTACTGATGTAAATCATCTCTTTTCCAGTCTTCGTACTGATGTAAATCATTTCTTTTCCAGTCTCAACACTGATGTAAATCATTCAAGAGTCTCTGATTTGAAGTCTATGACTTTGTTTCCCCAGTGGAGTTACAACCTCTTCCTCTGTAGGATTACTGTATAATGTGCTTGGTTTCTCCAGCATAGTCTGTCTCATATGGTGTCATTCCCCATAAAATTCAAAATGTTACATTCATATCAGATCATAAACATAATTGCGGTATCTTATGGCCAAAAATTATGTATTCTATATTTAAGTCCCTTCGATCTCGTCGAAATGAAGATTCCAATCTTCATATCTCCGGATAGAAGAAACTTAAATAGGGGCATCTGTCATACCCTAATTTTTGACCTAAGATCCCGCATTCCATCCGCATCATTGCATGGCAAGAGTTCACAAGCAATTCGACCTATTTTTGCCAATTCCCGAGTCAGATTCCAAAAATTCATAACTTCTTCAAATTTCAATATTTTGAGGGGTTATTTTTTGCATATGATTTTTCTTGACACCATCTACAATTTTTCTTTACAAGACAAGAGATGATTATGCATTGAAAAGCCACGAAAAAGTTATTAACGTTCGAAGTTGTTTCACGAATTTAATGGAATTTGATTCTTAATTTTGGACTATGTTTTATCCGACCATAAATTTTACACTTTCTCTTCTTTTATTTTTAATTCCATGAAAAAAAATCCTAAAAAAATATTTAGTTCATGTCATCTTAATTACATTATTATTCAAAATATCAAAAAAAGTAGTCTCTTCAAGTTTCATTTAGATTTTTATTCTTAAGTCAAAATTATAGTCTTCTAGATTTAATTTAGTCAAAATCTCAAAAAAACATGTCTTAGCATTATTTTATTTTTAGCATTTCACTTTAATCACAAAAAATATATAGTTAATATCTTTTCCTTTTAATTCTTTTAGTTATTATAATTTTCATTTCTTTCTTTCAATATTAATCTTGATTTGGTTCTAATTTTAATTCAACTTTTTAGTTGAGTTATTATTAAAATTAAAATTAATTTTAATTTCTCTTTAATTTTCATGTTTTCGAAATTTTTAGTTTAATATTTTTATTTTATTTTTTGTTATTATTATTGTTATTATTATTATTATGTTATTCCTCTCCTTGTAAAAAATGTCCAAACAAATACCAAGTCTAAACCTTGCTTCAATTTTCATCCAAACTTGTCCACCAAAACAACAAATATATGAAAACAAAATCAGTCCAATATTTTGAAAGAAAAGTGAGGGAAAATACATGTATGGTTACATGGAAAAGTCAGAAAAATGCAAAGTAGAAAAGGGACCTTTCAATGATAATTTTACTGCTGCACATGAGTCCAAAAATAATGCCCAAAAACTGTAGTTTACTTGCTGTCCAGAACAAACTGCTCCAAACATTACCCAGAATGGTTAAATTTTTCCTGCATCAAGAAAGCATAAGGCAATTGACATAAACTAGAATTCAACTGATATTTGGCTCCAATTTTCCCTCTAATTCTATCATACATTCACTATAAAAACAGAAGCAAAAAGAAAAACAGGGGGGACACAACAAAAAACCAAAAAAATTATATACAGTAACTCATTACCTGCTCACATTCATTCCAATCTCACCCATGTTGATTTTTCAGGTAATCACCTTAAAGGAAATATACCCTTTTCGATTACCATACTTGATACTCTTCAAAGTTTGAATCTTTCTTCAAACAAACTTTCCGGTGAAATACCCACTGTATCCACCCTTCAATTACATACTCCAAAACCTTGTATTCCAAGACGCTTATGTTAACATTTCTCTATCACGTATTGAGGCTGAGAACAGTTGTCCCTGCATAGGAAGTTGTGTCTTGTTGCCAACACATTGTGCCTGTACAGATAAAACTGGGGGCGAGTTTGCATATACTGCTCAAGGCCTACTGAAGGGTGAATTTTTGGAAGTGTGTTTTGCTGTTAGTCACAACCCTCGACAACATTGCTTTTATTGCAAAGATTGCCCACTTGAAAGGTCCAAGAGTAATGGTTATTTGGAACCATGTAAAGGACACTTGAAGAGAAAGTTTATTAAAGAATGCTGGAGAAAATGCGGCTGTGGGAAACAATGTGGCAATCGCCTTATCCAGCGAGGAATAGCATGCAACTCGCAGGTATTTTTTTTCACTTCCAAAGGAAAAGGATGGGGTCTTCGTACTTTAGAGGACCTGCCAAAAGGGGCATTTGTATGCGAGTTTGCTGGAGAGATTTTAACTGTTAAAGAGTTGCAGGAGAGGAACATAAAATGTGCTGAAAATGGGAAATCTACTTACCCAATTCTACTGGATTCTGATTGGAATTCAGAATTTGTGAAGGATGAAGAAGCTCTATGCTTAGAAGCAGCGTCCTTTAGCAACATTGCTAGGTTTATTAATCACAGATGTTCTGATGCAATCTTGGTTGAAATACCAATTCAAATCGAGTGTCCAGATCGTTAGTACTATCATTTTGCCCTTTAACTCTTCACAGCATATCTCCATCTCTCACCTCTCTTCAATCTAACAGCAATCAACAAATCCCTTTCCCCTTTCATCACCACTATAACCATATGCAACAAATAATCCCCTTCCACCCTCAATACTCTTTTCCTCTTTGTTCAACAACACAATCAAACGCGTACCACACTCACACAATTGCCCCTTAATTCCTCACAAACAATTTCAATCTTCAGCAACTTTTGTCCACAATTCTACACATCAACGAGTCTGAATCTGTTTCTCTGCACAGCTTCATCTTCGTCAACGAATCTGAATTTTCTTCTCTACAATGATCATCAACATCACAGATACTTCATCAAACCTGCATCATCTTTAACACTACTGTAAACTGCTGGCATCGATTTATCAATCCGCATCCATCAAAACAATAACAGAAACGCACACGCGAAGAATCAATAGAAACAAATTGTAAAAATCTGAAGAGGAAGTAATTTCGAAGAAGAAGTGGAAGCGAGTTTACCTCTGATTTTGCAATCATCTTTATTAATTTGAAGAAGGCACCAGACTTTCCTCCGGTAGGTAAGTATACTCCACGCTCTCCTTAGATAATTTGACTGTCTTGCTCAAATTGATTGTGTCAAATATTTTCATCACTGCGTAATCTGAGTTGAGATGTTGAAATGAATCCACAGTGCACGATACTGAGAGCGAAGGATCGGAGTTGAAGCTGATACGAATCTGTTGAATGGAGCTGAAAGAGCGAGAAGATTCACGTGCAAACCCAGCAAAGAGGCGAGAAATAGAAGACAACTCAAAGAGACTTGGTGGGTTGTTTGCAAAGTTGAACAGTGGGGATATCTCCAAAAATGCTTCTGATAAGCTCCTTCAGCTTTGTCAAGCATTAGACAATGGTGATTTTGGTACCGCCCTTCAATTTCCGGTTCTTCTCACTACTACTGAATGGGATGAATGCCAGTCCTGGTTAGATCTCTCTGTCTCCCTTTAGTTTCCAGCCTAGCGAAATTCTGCATATACCCCCCTATATTAGCTTTACACCCTTTGTTTTAATTTGTTTAGTTTAATATTAATCTTTTCAACTTTATTTTTTAATTAATTAGTTTAATTTTGTTCTTTTAATTTTCTTAACTTTATAATTTTCAATTAATAAGTTTAGCCTTAGAATAAGTTAGTAACTTTGGAATTTATTTTAATATTTGTTTTAGTTTGACTAACATTTGTATTTAATTTTCTTAGTTAGATTTTTTTATTTCATGCATGATTCTTCTTTGTCTCTTTAATTAAACTCTCGTTGTCTTTTGTCATTAATTGCTTGCTTAGATTTTTTTTTCTTGTAGATCTTTGAGTGCTTATGCTTTGATATTCATTTTACTGTTTCTTGCTTGCTTAAACTCCAAGGAAAAGATTTAAACTTTGTCGACTTCACGTCATCAAATACGTCTTCTACAATCGTGTGAATACCCTCATTCATTTTTTTTTCTTGTTTACTATTTTTCCAAACTTAAGATAATTTTCCCCAAAGACTCCATTTTCAAACTCATACCTTTTAAGCCAAAACTTCGACACTAGGTCGTCGTATCTCCAAAAATCTCGTCCATACCCATTTTTTAGCCAAACGAACCATTTTAATCAAACGAATAATTTTTAACCAAAAACAGATATTTCAAAAGGTTCCTGCGGAGTACCGCAGATGCATTGGGTGCTAATACCTTCCCATTGTATAACCAACCCCCGAACTCTCGATCTCTTTCAAAAACGCATTGTATTTTATTACTTTTAAGTATTATTTTACATTGCATATTTTAGGGTTTTATTTCGCTCTTTTCCCTTTTCCCTTGGAAATAATAAAGCACGGTGGCGACTCTTGCTTTTGGGAGTCAAGTTAATTAATAGCTTGATCTCCGATTTTCACCGCTACACTTCCTCATGGAGTCGGCGGGTAAGCTCTAGAACCTTCTTCTCACTGGCGTAGAAGCTGGCTTCAAAAGTGTTCCGTTCCTCCTTAAGTTGGATCCAACTCTTCTGCATCTCCTCCCACGATGTAGGCATGTCAGGATATAGGATGGTGTAGGGAACCTCTCCTTCCGTAACGGGCTCTTTAATCACAGGGAGAACATGAGGATAAGGCATCATTAGACTCTGGGCTCGGGCTCGTACCCACTTGAGGTAAGGCTCAAGAGGGATGGAGTTCTTGTGCCCTAGTGTCTTGCTGTCAACTTTGTTAGGCATCCTCCAAGCTCTGATGAATCTTTGGCGAAGTCCTTGCGCATCGTTGTCAAAGTCAAAAACTAGGTCAGGAATCAACATGTCGTGAGGGCCATCTCTTCGTGCATATCCAAATTGTCTCAAGGCTAGACAAGGGTTGTAGGTAATGCCTCCCCTAATGCCAAGTAATGGAAAATTAGGGAACTCTCCACAACGATCGACGATGATGACATTTTCTCTGGACCAAGAACACCAATGTACATCAGAGTGAGTGAGGGTCATCAACCGTTGTGACCACCTTAAGCCTTGGTCATTCTTCAAGACAGATTGTGGAAGGTACGAAATAAACCACCTTGCAAGGAGAGGAGTACAACACATGAGAACACCCCTCTTTCTCATTGTTCGAGTGTAAAATGAGTGAAGAATGTCCCCAAGCAATGTTGGTATTGGATTTCTGGATAAGAAGATCTTGACGGCGTTGACATCTACAAGCTGGTCAGGATTTGGGAACAAGACCAACCCATAGATAAGGAGTGCCACAATTTCTTCAAAGGCTTGTAGGTCCAATGAATTCCAACATTCTTGTGCTTTCTCAAACAAGAATTTGGATAAGAAACCTTTGAAACCGCTTCTAGTTTCCCAATGCCCCTTGATGTCAGATGGCTGTAGATGTAGTGCTCGAGCAACATCTCCAGGCTTTGGTTCCTTTTCCGTACCGTTGTAGGGTAGTTGATTAAGGATAGGAATTCTCAGGAGTTGAGAAAATTCCTCCAAAGTGGGCACCAACTGGTAGTCAGGGAAAGTGAAACAGTGGTGAAGAGGGTCAAAGAACTGGAACAACACCTTCATCATGTCCTCTTCAATGTTGGTGTTGACTAAGCTGAGCAGTCTACCATGTCTCTCACTGAAGGGAGAGCTTTCCGGAATTCTTGATGTGAGCTTCTTGAGTTGAAGAGGGATTCTCACAAGGTTGACTTGGATGGTTTTCCTGCGAGGAATTTCCATGACCTACAAAACAAGAACAAAGATGAAGATCTAAACCCTTGAAATGGTTAGTGAATGCACATGATGCTTTATGATGTTCAGGATGTATGCACAAAACATATGTACAAACAATTCACACCAAACCCTAGTTTCAGGCTTGCATGGGGTTTCATAGGTAAGTACCTTCTTGAGTGTAGTTGGCTTAAAATCCTGTCCTATAAATAGTAACCGGGTTCTAAGGAGCTCAACATCATTGGATTGTTTTCATTGTTCATTGTTTTGGTTTAGCAACTTAACTAGCGACCAAAATATTCCAAGAAAACAAGCCTCAATGAGTGTAGTATTGAGTATCTACCAACTTCGGACTGCACCAAAGCCGGTCATCTCACTACCCCTAATGAAAGGCCAAGGTGGTCAAGTAAGGTTCTAGGTCATTAGTGCTTAGTGACATCACTCAGCGGCCCCGTACTCTCCTTGATTGAACTCAAGGGTTACCGGTACTCACAAATATGTCGCACTAATATAGCTATTGCTTCAACCGTGTCGGTATGCCCCGCACAGTTTCCACAACGTATTGCTATCTATGAATGTTTCCCCAAATCCGGGTGTAGGATTGTAAACCCAAACAAGAGAGTCAAGATGTAAAGCAATCAAAGCAAACAATTAGTCATGCAAGAGGGTGATCTAAGCCCTAAGGTTACTCCACTTAAAAAGTATTCCCCAGCAGAGTCGCCAGTTCTGTGATACGGTGGGAGAACTGACTTGAGGTTTTGCGTTTGTTTTCGAAAATGTTTCGGTTGAGCAAGAGTCGCCACCAACTTTTTATTTTATCCTAAGGAAAGGTTAAAAAGCACAGCAAAAACCTTTGAGATGTTTTCTTGGGTTCAGGGAGTAGATTATAGAAAGGGAAGGTATTGGCACCCTTTCTATCCATGGTTATCCATGGGCTCTTAGTTACTTGCTTAGATCAACTTGCCTTGATTTTCAATTGTTTGAAATGGTTCTTTCAATTGTTTGAAATGGTGCTTTGCGAGTGTGTTTTGGAAATGTTTTGAAAAGAGGCCAATGTGGTGGCAACCTTTGTAATGATCCATGTTGGGATGTATACAAAGGTGTATGTCTTTTGAAAAGTTTTTTTTCAATGTTTTTGAAAGTTGTTTTGAAAGTGTGTTGTGATGTGTGGTTTTGAAAAAAATAGGAAAGTGTTTTTTGTTTTGCAAGTTGGCAAATAACCAAGAGCTATCTACCCTAAATTTCTCAAAGATTATGGCTATGTTTTAACCCTTTTAACAATTTTGTTCCACCATTGTATTTGGTGGACAATCTTGTGTTAGGATGTGAACGGGACAGGCGCGGGTCATCGTTTAGACCATGATTGCAATGGTGCCAAGTATCTTTGGGCAATTTTTCTTTAAGGGACTTGATCATTTTTAGGCAACTTTTGAAAGCGTCATCGAGGGACTATGATCATTTGATTGTTTTGTTTTTGCCAAAGATACCTAACATGCAATATGGCCCATTATTGAAGGAAACAAGTGGAATACCCTAGGGGTGCAAGTGTGATTAGTGTTGTCCATTTTCATACTTGTTTATCTTGAATTTAGGTCAAACTAGTTGTTGTTTTTGATTCGCATATAAACCCTAATTCTAGCATGGCATAATTAGAAAGCTTTTAAATGCGAAAATTAAAAGGTCCTAAGTTATTACAACACAATATATGGGATGGGGGGTACAAATGTTCAAATGGGGATATTTTAGCAAGAAATTAAACCTAAACTATTACATCCAAATTGAATTATACAAATTATTTAATATACAACAATTAAATAAAAAATATAAGAAATGTGCAAGATGCAAAAAATGGTTTTTTATATGTATGAAAAAAAAGTATTTTTATGTGTCAAATAAACAAAAATAAAATTAATTTTTGGTATTTTTATGTATTTAGGGCAAAACCCTAATTTTGTTAAACAAATTGTATTTATTATATAATATATACAATATTTATTAATTATGTACAAAAAATAAATAAAAGAAGGTATATTGTAAAAAAAGTATTTTTGAGGTCAAAATATTAATAAAAATAAAATGTATTAATTCTTTGTATTTTCCCTAAATATACTAATAAATATATAAGTATTTTACATTATTTATTAAATATATATTATATGTACAAAAATAAAATATTTAATATTATAAAAATATATATATATTTATTATAAAATGTTTTCAAGAGATAACATAAAATAAAAATCAGAAATAAAATATGTTTGTATTATTTTTAGTTATTTTAAATAATAGTATATTTATGTTTATTTATATACAAAACTAAATGAAACAAAATAAATGTCAAAAAAATACAAAAAATGTGGGAAAAATATTTTTTATGTTTATTTATGTTTAGATAAAAATAAAAAAACAAAATCAAAAGGAAAAAATCAAAAATAACAAAGATATCTCAAAATGGGCCAGGGGGGTGCATGTGTAAAACAGTGGTGTAAAAGGAAAAACATTTCAGGCCCAGCCCAAAGACCCTGTCTTCTTCAACCTCCAGCATCTTTGTACAACCAACAAACGCGTTTCTGCTATCTCATGATTCTTGGATTTTTAGCACAAACTTACAACATGAAAAATGTTAAGCATCAAGCCACGATTCCATACATATAAAAAACTTAACTTAACTCTCAGAAATGAGAGAGAATTTCTCCATCCCTAATTCTTAACCTAAGTTTTTGTCAATGTTAAGGTCTCAAATTCTCTCTACACATGCAATATAAATGGAAAGTAAAGATATGTATAGCTTCAGGGGCATGAATAGAACATTTTTCATTCACAAACTTAGAGCTAACTCTTCCTATATTGAGAGATAGAAGTCCATGAACTTACCTGTTCAGCTTGGATCGTGTCTGACAATGGAGGCACTTTCAAGGAAAAATGAGGATTGCTACAGCTTGCTTGAAGTTCAGGGATGCTATTCCAACCTTTAACTTGCTTTGAAACCAACTGGATCAAGCTATGGCAATCAACCTGCAAAATAGAAAAAATGAAAATGGTGATGTTGGTTAGAGGTGTTACAGGTCGTGTCCAATGCTTGGGATAGCTTTCATATATGGTATGGAGTGTGTATGAACTGGTTTTAGCAAGAATGCACGAGGGAATTGAGTAATGGAAGTCCAATTGCAGAGGTGACTCTATTTTCTGCAGTAGGAGGGTGTTTTGAGGTTTGATGATGTTTGGAGGGTGTTTTGCTCGTGCCTTAGCTTTGTTATCTTATTTGGAAGGTGTACAACAACTTTGCTTAAGCTTGTGTTGGCTGAAATGAGAGTTGGTGTGTGTTATGCCAAGTTTCTTCACACTTAAGCAAGAAATGTCAACTTGGTTCTCTAGACTTGTACCGGCCCCTCAAGTATGCTGCACACTTGAGCCTTAATCAGTGTGATATCTCCATGAATCTTGTGTCGAAAGATATACATTGTACCACTTGGATTGCAAATTTGCTATAAAGTGCAACTTTACCAAAATGGATATATTGCTTTTTCTAATTATGGCTCAATCTTGTATGCAATGCTTAAACACACAAGATAAGACTTAAACATGAAGGATTGGCATTAAATTTATGAGTGTGAATGAGATAAAGGACCTGTAATCTAGCTTAGATCATGCTGAGTTCAAAAATGCAAAGTTATGGACATGTAAATTGGCCATGAACAAAGTGAGTTTTGCCCATATTGCCAAATTCGATTCTCCCTAACCATAAGGTTGTTTGATGAGTTCTTGGACATTTTGGAAAGCTTGGAATGTATACTACAATCCATATTTGTAATGCAAATTGAAATTCAAAGTGGAAGCATGTGAAAAGTGGCCATGAAGTTAGGCGAAAATCCTGCTAGAATAGGTCAAAAAATTTCTAAGTTAAGAATGTTTTGCACCCTTGTTCCAAAAATCATAACTTGAGCTACAAGCTTCTTTTTAGAAAACTTTGTGAATCAAAGTTGTAGATTTTGCAATGGACTACAACTTTCATGTTTTGACTTTTGTTTGAATCCAAATGCATCTTGGTGAAAAAGTGGGGCAAAGTTAGGAAAAAATTAGGGATTTTCATAACTTAGAAAAATTCTAAGTTATGAAAATTCTTCATTTCAAACCCTAATTTGCAATTCTTGATTTCTTGATGAACAAGTTTCATAATTTGGCATGTTTTAATGAAAAATGAATCTTAACACTTGATTTTGACCAAAAAGTCAAAGTTTGACTTTTCAGTATACAGTCAAAAATTGATCAATTGACTGGAAAATTCATCTGTCAAGCTTGTGCATTTGGGATCTTTTGAACTTGTTGAACATGTCAAGACAATTCCATTGGGTCCTTGAGTCCATATATGAGCTTGGTTTGCCATTGGTTAGGTCAAACAGTCAAAAATTGCCTTTGTGTAGTCAAAACCCTAAAAATGACCATTTTGCCCTTTTGGTGATCTGATCAAATTTCTTGTGAAATTGTGATCCAAACTTGACCAAATGGTTTATATGAGTTCAATATGTTGATGTGGGTCAAATTTCATGAGGTTTGACTGTCAATCGACCACAGTTGACTTTTTCCCCAATACAGCTGATTTCTAGGTCAACTGTCCAATTGACTGGGCAAAGTTTGGAATCAAGACTTGAAACTTGGTATGGATAAACTTGGGAGTCCAACATGAAGCATGAAAGTCATCTTAGGAATTTAGGTCAAAACATCTTTGTGCAAACACAAACCCTAATTTGGGTCAACAGAGCAAGGAGGAGTCTTGAGCAGAGCAAACCCTAACTTGATCTTGAGCTCCAAAGGTCTTGTGATGAGAAAATGTTGAGGAAATGAGAGGGCAAATTTTAGGGTACAACAGTACCGAAGGATCCTTCATGTACTTCTTGCATCAGCATATCTGCTTCATGTCTGTCTACGCACCTGAGTAGGACCATGTCATAATTCCTCTTATACAATACTTCTTCATTGAGGAAGAAACTGCTTGCTAATCTCCTCAACGTATTCCTATCTTTATTGGATGCCCCAGGCGGGTACTCTTGAGTTTGAAGAACACGTTTAATGTCATAGAACCACGGTTTGTCGTCGGTGACCTCTTCTACTAAGAACACATGAGCAGGTCTATCGAGGCGCATAACTCTGATTATAGGCACATCGTTCCAACCATTCACTTGAAACATTGAAGACAAAGTAGCTAAAGCATCAGCCATTTGGTTTTCATCTCTAGGGATATGATGTAAATCCACTTTGTTGAAGAAGGTTAACAATCTTCTAGCATAATCTCTGTAAGGGATCAAACCAGGATGACGAGTCTCCCATTCTCCTTTGATTTGATTAATTACCAATGTCGAGTCTCCGTAAATATAAAGAATCTTAATCCTTAGATCCACTGCTTCTTCGAGACCCATAATACATGTCTCATATTCAGCCATGTTATTCGTACAGTCGAACTTTAATCTCGCCGTGAACGGGATATGAGTACCTCAGGGAGTGACAATGATTGCCCCAATTCCATTTCCATAAGAGTTCACAGCTCTGTCAAATATCAAACCCCAACGGGATTCGGGATCAGGTCCTTCTTCAGGTAACGACTCTTCACAATCTTTAGCTTTCAAGTACATAACATCTTCTTCTGGGAAGTCAAACTTGATGGATTGATAATCTTCAATTGGTTGGTGAGCCAAACGATCGGCTAAAATACTCCCTTTGATTGCTTTCTGAGTGTGATACTCAATGTCATATTCAGATAACAACATCTGCCAACGGGCTATTCTTCCAGATAAGGCGGGCTTCTCAAATATATACTTGATCGGATCCATTTTGGAGATCAACCAAGTGGTGTGGTTAATCATATATTGGCGCAGACGGTGAGCAGCCCAAGCTAAAGCGCAACAGTTTTTCTCTAGTATTGAGTATCGAGACTCACAGTCTGTGAATTTCTTACTTAGGTATTATATGGCATGTTCCTTTCTTCCAGTCTCATCTTGTTGACCAAGCACACATCCCATGGAATCTTCCAATATAGTCAGGTATATAATCAAAGGTCTTCCTTCCACTGGAGGAATTAATATGGGAGGTTCAAGTAAATATTCTTTGATGCTATCAAAAGCTCTCTGACAATCTTCTGTCCACACACATCCTTGGTTCTTTCGGAGAAGCTTGAAAATCGGCCCACATGTAGCAGTCATATGAGATGTAAATCTAGAAATATAGTTCAGTCTCCCAAGGAATCCTCTTACTTGTTTTTTCGTCTTGGGTGCGGGAATTTCCCGAATAGCTTTGACTTTATCAGGATCTACCTCAATACCTTTCTGACTGACAATGAAACCCAGAAGTCTTCCAGAACGAACACCAAAAGTGCACTTGTCGGGATTCAGACGGAGTTTATACTTTCTCAAACGCTGGAATAACTTCAATAAATGTTCCAAATGATCTTCTTCAGTTTGTGATTTGGCAATCATGTCATCTACATACACTTCTATCTCTTTATGCATCATATCATGGAACAAAGCAATCATGTCCCTTTTGTTATGTTGCACCAGCATTCTTCAAACCAAACGGCATTACCCGATAACAAAATGTTCCCCAAGGTGTAATGAAAGCTGTCTTCTCCATATCTTCTGGTGCCATCTTGATTTGATTATAACCAGAGAAACCATCCATGAAAGAAAAGACTTTGAACTTTGCGATACTGTCGACCAATACTTCAATGTGTGGTAATGGAAAATCATCCTTTGGGCTAGCTCTATTCAGATCTCTATAGTCTACACACATCCGAACTTTGCCATCCTTCTTAGCAACAGGCACTATATTGGCTAACCATTGAGGATAGACCGATGTAACAAGGAAACCTGCATTAATTTGCTTATGAACTTCCTCTTTGATCTTGTCAGCCATATCAGGACGAGTCCTTCTCAACTTCTGCTTAATCGGCGGACATTCAGGTCTCAACGGCAAACGATGCTCCACAATATGGTTATCTAAACCTGGCATGTCTTGGTAGGACCAAGAAAACACGTCAACATACTCTCTGAGAAGCTCCAACATTTTCTCTTTGACCTCTGGGATAAGAAATGCTCCCACCTTAACTTCCTTTTTATCTTCTTCATCACCCAAATTGATCATCTCTATGGGCTATTCAAACGGCTGAATAGTCTTTTCATCATGCTCAAGTAAACGGGACATTCATCAGGGATCTCTTCACTATCTTCTTCCTCGGCTCCGAACACAGGGAATTCAAAGTTGGGAGGGGGCATAGGATCATTGTTTTCAATGGTTAAGTCATGGATTAATCTGCATATATGATTATGCTTTATTTTAGAAATCGATTAATATGAATGTTGTACAAATGAAACAAAAGATTATTATATTTTCCTATTACTACCAATTAATTTTCATTACTATTTCCCAGAAAAAGTGAAAAAATAAAACAGTAGTGGAAAAAATAACGTTTTTATTCATGATTGGCAATACTTGAAACAAAAAGCCCAAACATTTTCTCTTTTGCCTTGGGCAGAGCAAAAGGATTTATTTTCAACATAGCCCGACACAAATACTCTTCGCCTTGGGCAGAGCGATTTTTTTTTTCAAAAATAAAACAAAACATTACTCAGAAATGTGCATCACAACAGGAACATCAACAACAATCCAGTTCTGGAAAACCACTCCATGCATTACAAAATCGGGTAAATCCTCTTCAGAATCGTCTCCTATTATGAATAAAACCTGCGCAATTGTCTCCATACCGACACGAAGGGTAGCGACCTCCTCACGAAGCTCGTGGTTTTCCTGTTCTAGATCTTCCATCTTCCTCTTACGTTTGGCTCGGGTATCGTATCGATGAGACAGCTTGACAATCTACCGGAGTGGAAAAAGAAACAAGGATAAGACTCTAGAAAACATGTGGAGTGGAATGTTGGATGATGCATGATATGCGATGCAAACGATCGTTCATTTTGATAGTTTTTTTTTTTAAAATGTTGATGGATGCATGGATGAATGATAATGCAACAGTTACACACAAGTTCACAAATATGGTGTTTAAAGGTTCAACATTTCGAGCATGGAGTCAAGGGTAAAGCCCACCCCAAGGTATGTACTAACAGTTTAATCGCACCTACAAGACAAGGTTCTAAGAGTTCCCAGAGTCTACATTCCTCCTTCGGATATTACCAACGTCTTGATTACTCAATAATTAGCAATATTCTCAAGAGAAACTCGTCCGAGCGTAGCATCGCGTAACAACTACTTCCGGATTACTCCATTATAATCTTCGCGCTACACCTAAAAGGCCAAGATGGCTCCCAGGTCAAAAATAATAATGTCTTCCCGATTACTCGGTAAACAAATATTACGTTCAAAAGGGCCTTCCACTGAGTGGGTGATTTCATGCCTCCTTCTTCGGGATTACTCCCTCAAAGTTAACATGACTATACCGCCTGTCCTATCCTTAAGTGTAACTTAATCCGGGTATAGGATTCGTCCTTTGCAAAAAACCCAAACAACCCCAATATAAACACATAATCAAACAAATCAAATAATAATAAAACAGATAAAACAAACTAGGCTTAACCCACTTAGGGATGGACCAACAAGAGGTCAATCTTTCCCCAGCAGAGTCGCCAATTCTATAGTGATAAAAAATGTAGCGGGGTAAATCGGAGATCAAACTATTAATTAATTCATCTCATAAAAGCAAGGGTCGCCACCACGCTTTATTATTTCCAAGGGAAAAGGGAAAAGAGAGAAATAAAACCCTAAAATATGCAATGTAAAATAATACTTTAAAAGTAATGAAAATACAAGGCGTTTTTGAAAAGAGGTCTAGAGTTCGGGGGTTGGTTATACAATGGGAAGGTATTAGCACCCAATGTATCTATAGTATTCTATAGGAACCTTTTGAAATATCTGTTTTTGGTTAAAATTGTTTGTTTGATTAAAATGGTTCATTTGGCTAAAAATAGGTGTGGGCGAGAGTTTGAAGATACGACGACCCGATATCGAAGTTTTGACTTAAAAGGGGTGGGTTTTTAAAATTGAGTTCTTTTAGAAGATTTAACAAAAAAAATCTAAAATGTATGAAGGGTTTCGCACAATCGGATAACATATTTGATGACATGAAGTCAATAATTTTAATTCTTTCCCTTGGAGTGGTAGCAAACAAATCAAAAATAAGATGAATATCACAATATAAGTAATCAAGGATACGCAAGGAAATAAATTTAAGCGAACAAATTAATACCAAGAAAGGCAGTGAAATATTTAATTCTAGAAGATTAAGACGATTAAAAAAATAAATAGAAGATAACCAATTTTCTAAAGAAGATAAATTACTAAACTAATTCTAAACAACAAATAAAACTAAGATCATGAACTTTCTAAATTATATCTAGACTAAGTTAAAGTTCTAAGATTTATTAAAATTAAAATTCTAAAAGTTACTAAATTTAATCGAAAGTAAATTAATTCTAAGGTACTAAACCATATCTAATATAGGCTAAATTAAAGCTAAATTAATATCATTGGGAAATAAGCTGAAAACGAAATAAAAAAGGTCCAGCATGGGATTGAACTCGTGTCTCCTTCTTTCGAACTCTTTCTCCCTCTCTTCAAAATAGAAATCGAACAACAACACTACTTCTGGTTTCAAACTCTTTCTCTTCTAAATCGAAATCGAACACCCTGCTCCCTCTTTCGAACTCTTTCTCTTCTAAATCGAAATCGAACACCCTGCTCCCTCTTTCGAACTCTTTCTCTTCATATCGAAATCGAACACCCTGCTCCCTCTTTCGAATTCTTTCTCTTCTAAATCTAAATTGAACACCCTTCTCCCTCTTTCGAACTCTTTCTCTTCTAAATCGAAATTGAACACCCTGCTCCCTCTTTCGAACTCTTTCTCTTCTAAATCGAAATCGAACACCCTGCTCCCTCTTTCGAACTCTTTCTCCCTCTCTTGATTAATCCTCTTTGATAAAATTATAAGCAACAAACTTCCTTGCTCATGATAATAACAAATAAACCCTCTTCTGGTTTTTTCATGCAGTTAAACATCAAATCAACAAGGCGACAAATATTCATGGTAAGAGAAACAACAATAACAATCTCAGGGGTTATGGTTTATTGAAACATCAACAACAAAAAATGCAGCAACGACAACTAGTTCACATCATACATCATTATAACAAGCATATCAATAGATTCTGAGAAAAAAAGTAGGGAGACTTACAAGATCAGAGCAAGTCTGATGATTTCGATTTTTGACGATGAAATAATAAAGAAATCCAGAGATGAGGTAATATGCTCTTTTAATTCCTTCTGCTCTTCTGAAAATCTTGTTGGAAAATCTTGTAATAGAATTGATTTCTTCTGAAACTGTAGAGAATAAATGTTGCTTGTTCTTCAAATTCTGCAGATTCTTTTCTCCCCTTTTCTCCTAAAATTCTAGCACTATTGTTATGAGCTACGCATCGGTGTTGGTGCGAGTTTGCTGGTATGATTGGAGCTTGGTTTTTTGTGCAATCCAAACTTGTAGGTTCATAGTGAATATGATGTATGATTGTTCAGTTGCAGTGAGTTTGTATGGTTCAGATTCGGTTCAACATGGCAGGTTGGAGGAGCTTCTGAGGTAGTGAATGAAGTTGAATGTTGTATGGAATGAAGGTTTGCTTCTGTTTACAGTTTGTGGTTTTTTTTGAAAGTAGGCTTGGATCTATTGTTTATGTTTTGAGTGGAATGGTTTGTTGGTATTTTTGACTAGGCTTGTTGTTTGTACAGGCTTTGGTGGTTTTTGATGCAGGTTTGTGCTTCTGCAAGTTTTGTGTTTTTTCTCTTTGTGAACTTCCTTTTTCGATTGTATATCTGCCTGTTTTATAGTGAATAAGAATGAGGTTTTGGGAGGGAAAATTTGGTGAGTTTGAACAAATATGATGATCTGATTTATGGATTTTTGATACAGGTTTTGGTGTGTGTTATTTGATGCAATTTCTGGACTGATATGCTGGTCTTATAACAGGGCAACAGAGATTATGTGACTGTTTTTCTTGGCATTACTTGTGCAGGGGCCATGCAGTTTTGGACAGATTTTTGCAGCATATGGACAAACTTATATGGACATAGCATAATAATTATAATACTAATAATAATAGTAATGACACAAATAATACAATAAAATGTTAGTAAAACTAAACTGAAAATATAAAAGTGAAAGAAAAGAGATATTAAAATTGGTTTTAATTCTATTAATAATTCAACCTAAAAACATTTCAAATGGAATTATAATCAAAATTTACACCAAAATTAATCATAAAAGAAATAAAAATAAATGAAAAATCAAACCATATATTTTCAAATTTTTGAATTGCAACTAAAGAAACATAAAATAGACTTACATACTCAAAAAAATGTAAAAAGCAAAAGAACTTATATGTATTTTGTGATTTATTTTGGAATTATCAATGAATTAAATATATAAATTAAATGAAACTAACAAAACTAATTTTTTTTTTATATTTTGGATAAAGTAAAACTGATATGAACTAAATATATTTTGGGGATTTTATTTTTATGAAAATAAGAATAAAAGAAAGATGATAAAAAAATGAAAAAAATCATGATTTAATAAAGTCAGGCAAAACCAGTTAAATTTCACCAAATTCACAATGATTTCTAATATTTCTATTTTTTCGTGGATTTTCAAAGCATAATCATCTCTTGACTTGTAAAGAAAAGTTGTAGTTGTTGCAAAGGAGAATCATATGTAAAAGAACCACTAAAAAATGTTGAAATTGAAGAAGTTATGAATTTTTGAAATCTGACTCGAGAATTGGCAAAAAATAGGTCGAATCGCTTGTGAACGCTTGCTATGTAATAATGCAGATGGGAGGTGGTATCTTAGGTCAAAATTTGGGGTATGATAGTGGGAAATTGCATGTTTGGGAATAAGGGTTTAGAGTGAGAAATCCATGATGTATGTTTGATCTTAATAATGAATAACATGTGTATTTTCTGAAATTCATATTGACATGTTGGGAGTAATAGGATTGAAGTGTATAATGGGGTTTTGAGAACCCAAGACACAACTGTTACAGTTCTAGTTTTCTGAAAAATGAAAATTGTGCTTAGCATGCGGGGCTGCGGTTAGCGTACCCACCTCGAACTTGAAACTCTTTATTCCACAGAACACGCTTAGTGTGGGAGGTTCCACTCAGCGCGCCCTCCTAGACAGAATTGTATTGATTTAACCCCTTGAGTGAAGTTTTGTACTGTAGTGCGTACCCAACGCCTCCATGGTCTTAGTGACTATTGAGATATGTATTGTGTAAAGCATATAAGCATGGTGTGATCACTTATCCGATTATGATATGGATATGTATGGATATGTTTAAAATCACATTGTATGGATAATGATATGATATTGTACTATGATCACTTGTTTTCTAAATCATAAATATGTATGATCGTTATATGCAAAGTGTTGAGAAGTGAATTATGATAAAATGTAATTATGTGATCATTACTTGTTCTCGTCGTTCTGATTGAATGTTTGGGTGGATTTTCCTTGGTGGCTTGATATGATTGTTTGACATATGCGTGAATCGAAGCAGACCTATACTAGAAGGTGTTAAAGCACTTATGATATTTATTACCAACGCGATGAGGTGTTGGATCCTATTTATGTTCTTGGTAAGTTATACACACATGAGTTACCATTGTGATGTGTCCCGAGTGAGTCTGAAAGGGCATTTTTTACAGACATAAACGTCGGCGGCTTGGTATGAAGAAGGCATGATGCCATGTAGGCTATATCATGTCGAGAACTCGTCTCTAGTGGTGCCCAGTAGGCAATGCCACTAGGATTTCCCCTGGTGGGCTCGTGTTGTCAAGATGGCATCTTTATATTCTGCTTGATGTGTACGCTCACACGTGCGTTTTGATGATTGACAGGGTTGTGACACCACGTAGGCATGTCAACGATGTAACTCGTCATAGATTAAATTCCACTTAGGACTCATCGGTCCCATCATGCAGTGTGCTAGGACAAGTCTCTGGATGTGATGCTTGGGAGTAACTCACCAAGGGTGTGAAATGCGTAGCCTAGATAGGAAGGTAGAACTTACTTCTAGATTCCTCGTACACGCGTACGTGTTTGCATATTAGTTTATGTTTGGTTATGTACTTGTGTTTTCGCCTTATTGGTTAGTTATGAGACTACCAATGATGGTGTACCCGATTGTGTACTTGTACCTGGCTATGAGATAAAACCAAAATATACGGTGAATCTGTTATAATGCATGCACCCTGTAGAACCGAGCGAACCCTTAAGATAGGGAGACTCACTGAGATTTAGTAATCTCACCCCAATCCTCTTATTATTTTTCAGGAACAAATTATAAGTCGTAGAATTGCTAGATGGATAGTTTTGAAGATTGGGGCTGAGCTGATGGCAGGAAGACATTTGTAGATGTTATCTTTCTGCTGCGGATTGTTGAAGATGAGCTTATTGTATACATCATGATTTGGAGTTGTATTGTATACAATTTTAATTTCTTGTCTTTTCCAGCTATTTCTATGTTTCTTTGTACCATATTTAACATTGCTGCATATTATTCTAGACGTGTATGTACAGGGTGTTACAAGAGGATACAGAAGCATACGACTTAAAATCCGTGGCAAGTTCCCCTAATTAAAACTAAAACCCTATCCCCAAACCCTACTATCCTTGTGAACAAGGTAGATGAAGGTGCCTAACACCTTTCATTCGTCTAAAGTGGGTCAACAACTAAGAATCTTTGATCCAAATTAGGGTCATCTGTTATGTTTCCTTCCTTAGCATAAAAATAATGGTGGTGACTCTGTATTTTTCAGCCGGTTATGACAACTGGCGACTCTACTGACTGTTCAACCCTAGGGTTTAGAAGCATTTCCTTTTGGTTTTAGGGTTTTTTAGGGTTTTTCTTATTTTTGGTATTTTTCTATATTTTCTTTATTTATTTATTTAATTAATTTTATTTATTATTATATTATTATTATTATATTTTTATCATTTGTTGGCGGGATTTTATTTCAAAAAATATATTTTCAAAAAAATTTAGAAAGAAGGTTCGTCTATTAGCCAAGGGGATATATTGTTCCTATGAGCTTTTGTGATGACTTCGCCTAGAGTCGGTAGAATTCTAAAAAAGAAATATGTCTCAAGAGGTATCCTCTTAGTGGATATGACTTTGGAATAAAAACTATGACTTTTTGTATAACCTTAACCCAAAATCTTATGGTGAGACCTTTTACGACCTTAGAGACGAAAGTTTCGGTCTACAAAGAAGCTTCTCTTAAGGGAGGCCCTTGTGCCTTTCCCTCTAGTGTTATTCATGATATTCTTAAGGAAACCACCTTATGGGGAGGGTATAACATCTGGATGCCAAAACTAGGAACCTACCAACTAAGGATACCTTTCATAAATCTCGTCACTATGTTGCGTCATTCATACATCTTGCATTTCAAATGTTCATTATTTTGAATTTTTTGTTGTCTTATTCATAGATTAAAAAAATAATCAAAGGTTTTTGGTGAAGTATCTTAAAAATAGATGCCAAGGGGAAACAACGTGTCTGTGTTAGTGTTGTCAAGCCAGATATGACAAAGATAATAATCATCAAGGAGAAATTTCCTGAAAGAGCCATGAAGATATTAGTGCTTCCAATAGTTGCTTTTTGGTTCGAATATTTTTCAATATCTGAATTGTATTCCCTTTTAAGGATGCTTATAATTAATGAGAGTGCTTTTGTTTCCATATTCGAACAACATATTCAATTCAAGATGCTCACCAATAAAAAGCAAAACCTAGAAAAAGTTATATAAAGGAATCCAACGTGAATAAGACAAAGGTTAAAAACTTTTAGCAAATTCATATGCATCCATGCATTCGCAGACATCGCATTTCACATTTCATAACAAAATACAAATCATTATATTTTCAAAACCATTCTCCAGTTAAAACATTGGTAAAAAAGCACCGCCTCTCTGACCACCATACCAAACAAGAGCCCGTCCAAAGAAAGGATGGAACAAATCGAAGAAAACCAAGCTGCCTTAAAGGAAGATTTGGAGAAAGTGAAAGGAAACATCAACTCAATGAAAGGATACATGATTCAAGTTCTTATAGCCTTGAAGAACATCATGGGGAGGCAAGAATAGATTCCTAGGGCATACTTTGAAGAAGCAACCCAGACTATTGGTGCATCGAGCAGTCACCAACCAAGAAGAGAACCAGAATCAGGACCTCTGAAGTCAACTGTAGGTGTATTACGGTGGGAGAACTGACTTTGTATTTTTCATTTTATCACAAATGTTGCGGATAGCAAGAGTCTCCACCAACTTTTATTTTATCCAATAAGGAAAGGGTGAAAAGAACAGGAAAGACCTTCGAGATTTTTGAGTTCGGGAGGTAGGTTATGAAAAGGGAAGGTGTTAGAACCATTTTCATCTGTAGTTATCTATGGGCTCTTAATCGCTTAAATCACTTTGTTTTAAAAGTGCTTTTATAAATGTGTTTGAAAATATTTTGAAAAAAATGCCAATAGTAAGGCAACTTTGTAATGATTCTTGTATGGGTTAAGAATGTGTACAAAGTGCTCAATTGAAAATATTTTGAAAGTGTGACAGTGAGAAATGTTTTTGTTTTGAAAAATCTGAGCAATCGATTAAGAAATATCTACCATTATTTAGTAGGAAGCCATGTTGTTGGATGTGAAGGGACATGCGCGGGTCATCGTAAAGTTACAAAGGCAACTGGCAGGGGTATTTTAGCAATTCGCTAAGGGACTAGATCGTTTAAAGAAAGGCAATGTCTAAGGGTCATCGAGGGACTATGATATTTTTAATCGAGGGACCATGCTAAAGCGTCACGATGTTCGAGGGACGTGACTGTGTTTCTGAAGGCAACAAGTGAGGTTACCCTAGAGGTGCAAGTATGAAGAGTGATTTGTTTTCAGTTTATTTATCTTGAAATTAGGGTTTTCTACAATTGTTTTTAATCTTGCCATACAAACCCTATTAGCATACATCTAATAGTTATATACAAGGCATAAAAATATAAGTGCAGAAAAGTAAAATCGTACGCTATTACAAGGCTTCGGGAATGGGGGCACAAATAGTAAAAACAGAGGGAAATAGAAAAACACTAATTAAACTATTACAAACCGTAAACAGATACATAATTAGGAACAAATGCGAAAGTAATAAAATACGCGAAAGTGAAAGGAAAAGGAAAAGGAAATCGTCTTATGATTGTTTGATAGAAAAGTTTGATGATTAATCTAATAACCTAATTAATTTTAATTAATTAATAAGGAAATTGATTAAAAAACCTAAAAAATCCTAAGTTGATTTTAATTTTAAAAAATTGATTAAATGAAAAGCTAAAAATTAATTAGGGTTAAATTAAAAACCTAAAACTAAATTAGGGTTTATTGAAAAGGTTTTTAAAAAAGGTTTTTTTTTTTTTAAATGTTTTAGGAGGAAGAGCAAGAAGAAGAGAGAATTGTAAGAAAAATAAACCAAATGGTAGGGGTGGGTGTTGAACCCACCCCCTTGGAACCTTCAACCAACACCTTCACCACTAGGACAAGTGCGCCTTGGTGATAGAAAATAACTCTAACGCGTTTTGTAAGTCATCCTGCAAAACATGAAAATATAAGGAAAATAAATGGAAAAAGGTTGGATCGAACTCGTGCCCTTCGACACAAATTCCTTAACGTGCGCACTTCAACTGTTGGGGCGGTAATACATATATATATATATATATATATATATATATATATATATATATATATATATATATATATATATATATATATATATATATATATATATATATATATATATATATATATATATATATATATATATATATATATATATATATATATATATATATATATATATATATATATATATATATATATATATATATATATATATATATATATATATATATATATATATATATATATATATATATATATATATGAATGATGCCAGAACCAGAGAGGCGTCGGAGCCCTAGCTTCGATCGTCTTCTCTGGTTGCCTTCTTATTCAACATGTAAAAGTATAAGAGGTTAGAAAGCCGAAAACACCCTATCTCCCTAAATCAAGGGCTGCGAGTTCAGTCGGACAATTATTTTTGTATGAAAATCAAAGGTTTGGGAGCTATGGTGAAAACAACTCTGATCGGTGTAGGCATGGAATCTCACAATTTGGGTTGCATGGGATCATTATGATGATCCAAACTCTGTATGATTGCTGGTAATAAAAGGAGTGGTTGTTTTGTAGTGAGAGGGTTGTGATAATGATTTGAAGATCTTTAGGGTTCTTTGAAAAAATTTGAAGTTTTTGACAAGTTTCTTGAGGCAAGGTTTCATGTGTGTTTGTATGAGAATGAATGGGAATATATAGGACAAATTAGGTCAAAGATATGAGATTGGTTTTTATGTAAGAAAGGCCTATACTTTATCTTATTTATTTTTGAAATATTAATGAATAAATCAAAATAATTAAAATAAAAATAGGCCAAGGGGTGCATGAACAAGATTTGAGGTGTATAAGGAGTGTAATACACTTTTCAACTTTAGAACAATGACCCAATAGTCCAAAATATCAAGTTTTCTCGATTTGAACTGGTCATAACTCTGTCAATTTTCATATTTTGAAGGTAATCCTTGACTTTTTGGAAATCCCAAGTTGTCTTCTACAAGCTCTATGTTTATCATTTTTGCATTTGAAGACTTTATATTGATGTAATTTGCCTTGACAAAATGTGTCTTTTTGTTGACTTTTGAAATGACCTGTAATGTATTGACTCATATCTCTTAAATGAAGCATTTTTTGGACTTGAGCTTAGATATGCAAAGTTGAATAGAATTTAATTTCCTTCAAAATGAGATTTTGTTAGGGACAAACTAATTTGGAAACTTTTGACTTTTGATGATTTGAGAGTTTTCCTTGAATAATAATGATCAATCCTTGATCAAATGATGAATATGAGTTCAAAATATTGATGTTGACCAAAAATCTTGAAGTTTGACTGCATGTTGACCATAATTGACTTTTTACCCAATACAGTTGATCTTTAGTCATCTAAACCGTTGACTGAGCAAATTTGTGATGCAAGGCTTGAAACTAGATATGAGATTTATTGAAGACATATGAGGAACCATGAGAACCACTTGAGACCTTAGTAACCCAAATTTCCTTTGTGAAAGATGACACTCTAGTTGTAGACCCATTACTTAGGAGGAGAATTTGTCTGATCAATTCTTGGGCAACCTTGAGCATTTGAGAACCCTAGGAGAATGATTTGAATAAAATGAGAGGTAAAATTTTGGGGTACAACAGCTTCCCCTATTTAGTCTTCTTAAACCTTAAGATTTAAATTGGCTTGTCTGCAATTCGTGACCTGAAGGTAGAAGAGGATTAAACACTTAAGTGCCCAGAAATTTGCACTCGCATGTGCAGGAGGTGACGTTGTTGGTTGATAATATTGCTTGAATAGGCTTAAAGATTCCATTTAGAGATATGACGGAATATCATCGGAGATGGGCTTATAGATGCCACCCAAAGTAACTGTTGATAGAAGTATCATAATGAGTCTATGCTTGACTGTATCTGAAGAATGCTTTCCAGAATGAACCTCTAGGGAAGGTGCTTGAGTAGCTGCTTATCAGATTTAGTCTCTAAGGGGAATACTCGTCATATTTAGTCTCTGAGGGAAATATTTGTTATGTAGATAGTTTCCCCGTCTTGTTTCGGGAATTGATCTACAGTCTATTTTTTTTTGGTGAACCCATCTTGCTTCGGGAATTCATACCACCTGGCGATAAAGATAAAAATATAGTTTCCCCATCCTGTTTCGGGAGTTAATCTTCAACCTATTCATATAGATAGTCTCCCCGTCCTGTTTCAAGAATTGATCTACAATTTGTTTTCGCAGATAGTTGCCATGTCTTGTTTCAGGAATTAATATGTGTCTGGTCATATAGATAGTTGCCCCGTCTTGTTTCGGGATTTAATATGTGACCTACTTCAAAATTGTTGATGATATTCGTCTGTTTGTAGGTTTTTACCTGAAAAGATAAAGAGTTAGTTGTATGAAATGTCATGTTGTATGTGATGCATTGTGTGGTGATGTTCTCAAAGTAAATGAGAGTGTCATATGTGTTTCGTATGCATATGTTATGATATTTGTAAATGATGTATGGAGGTGAGATGTTGTTGAAGTGTATCAGTAGCTTTATATAACATATTTGACTGGGGAAAATAAATCCTTGGTGGTTGCTGGGGATGAAGAATAGGTGTAATCTTCAATCTTGCCTAGAATGTTTCTATTAGGGATTCCTGCTTGTTGCTCGAGGAAACTCTGTTGGGGGTGTGATTTCTACTTGGGGAGAAGAGTTCAAGAGAATTGGTTGTTCATCGCTCTATTGGGGAATTTAATTCTTATATACCCTGACTGGGAATAAAAGAGATGGATAACCTTCTGACGTGCTGTCTGACCGAGTTTCCGATATGGATGCTAACTCGTCAGGGGAGGATAGGGTTAAACAATATCTGGTCCGATTTCAGATTTCATAGAAATTCTCTAGGGATAGCAGCCTGGACTGTCCTTTTCTAGAGAGAGGAATTTTTTCAATGATTTGTAGTAGTCATAGAAATAGACTTAAGTTGGGGAGACTGAATTATGTTGGGGAAATAAACCCTGCTGGGGAAATAAACTCTACTGGAGAAATATTCTACTGAGGAAATAAGCCCTTCTTGATAAGAGAATTCTGCAGGGGATTTTATAGTTGGAGAAATAAAATTAGTTGAGGAAGAGGATTCTTATGAATTGTGTTGATGGCATAATCTCTTATGAGGATTGGGACTCCGTAGGTTGGCGACATTGTCTGGGAAAAGATCATACTCTTTTATCCGCTAAGGGGATCTGTTGGGGAGTATGATTAGGTTAATTGCTAGAAGATGCCCCAATTCCTATCTTGAAAGCATATTGGACTTGCGGGGAACATATCTTTGGAGATAACTCAGTGGGGATTTCTCTGTGGAGATTTGTGGATGACTTGGGCGCTATCCCAACTCTAGCTAGAGTCTTGAGTAAATTCGTATTTCTGTTTTTATGCATATATTTGTTAACAATAATCATATTCATATGCATATGTTTATTCAATTTAGTCATTGTACATTTTTGCGAACAAAACAAAAAAAGTAAAATAAAAATTTTGATTATGAAGTGTTATTGGTATTGATAATTTTCCTATAAACAGACGATTTTGTACAAAGAGACAAAAATCCTAGTAAGAGGAAATCGTCGGTCAGTGAAAAGAGTACAAAGTAACAATAAAACATATAGCTATGTGTAAATGATCTCGTCGGATTTTAACCCTGCTATTGCCTCTATGTCTTCGAGCATCTCATCTCTCACTATCGGAAGAAGCTGATTGAATTGATTTGTACCGTTTGAACTTGATGTTAGTAATGAAGCTTGCTATAAGTGATCCCATGGGACATAGTCATACGCTTTAATCCCTAATTTTTTTCCTGGACCGCCCTTTCGGGTTTTCAGCCCACCGGGATACCCTTTTTTGCCCAAGCCTCCTTTTCAGGTTTTCGACTTACCGGGTGTACACTTATTTATATATATATATATATATATATATATATATATATATATATATATATATATATATATATATATATATATATATATATATATATATATATATATATATATATATATATATATATATATATATATATATATATATATATATATATATATATATATATATATATATATATATATATATATATATATATATATATATATATATATATATATATATATATATATATATATATATATATATCCCGAATTTTTTCCCGAACCCTTTTGGTTCGTCAGGATGCCCTTATTTTTTCCTAGGCCAGTCAACCTAGCGGCTCTCTTTTATGCATAGTATTTTTTTACTATGTTTGCGTTCACAGGGTGCGGGAAATCTTCATCGTCCATGGTGGTCAGTATCATAGCACTGCCAGAAAATATCCTCTTAATCATAAAATGGCCCTTCGTATATGGAAGCCTATTTGCCCCTAGAATCACCTTGTGGTAGGTTAACGCGCTTTATCACCAAGTCACCGGCCTAACATACCCGAGGCTTGACCTTCTTTTTGAAAGCTTTGACCATATGTTTTTGGTACACCTGACCATGACAGACAACCACAAGCCTTTTTTTGTCAATTAAATTCAACTGGTCCAGCTGAGCCTGAATCCATTCATCTTCATCTAAATCCGCATCTTTCATGATCCTTAGAGAAGGAATCTGCACTTCGACAGGTAAGACAAACTCCATATCGTAGACTAGAGAAAATGGGGTTACCCCAGTTGATGTCCATACTGAAGTGCGATAGCCATGAAGAGCAAATGATAACATCTCATTCCAATCTTTGTATGTCACTACCATCCTATGTAAGATCTTCTTGATGTTCTTGTTGGTGGCTTCTATTGTGCCTTTTATCTTCGGTCGATAGGGAGAAGAATTATGGTGTTTAATCTTGAACTGGGTGCAGAGTTCTGTGATCATAGTGTTGTTGAGATTGTTACAGTTGTCTGTGATAATCCTTTCGGGGATGACATACCTACAGATATGGTTATACTTAATGAACCGGGCAATAACATTCTTAGTAACAGAGACAAACGAGGCTGCTTCAACCCATTTCATGAAGTAATCAATGGCAACAAGGATGAAAAGATGTCCGTTAGAAGCAGTAGGATTGATTTCTCCAATCATATCAATTCCCCCACATTGAAAATGACCAAGGAGAACTCAAGACATTCATAGGAACTTGAGGCACATGTACTTTGTCAGCATAAATCTGGCATTTATGACAAGTTCTTGAATGGTGATGGCAATCAGTTTCCATAGTCGATCAATAGTAACCCGCTCTCAGAATATTCTTAGCCATAGTATATCCACTGGAGTGAGTACCAAAAATACCTTCGTGCATATCTTCCATAATTTTCTATGCTTCCTTCTTGTCTACACAGCGGAGCAGAGTCGAATCATGATTGTGTTTGTACAGAACCCTGTTACTCGGGAAGAACTTGGTTGAGAAACTCTATAGGAATTTCTTATCATTGATAGATTCTCCCTCGGGGTACTCTTGAGCCTCAAGATATCTTTTCACTTCATGAAACCAAGGCTTCTCTTCTACTCCGCCAGTGTCAACTTCATAACAATGTTCCGGTTCGTCTAGCCTCTCAATGGTGATTCTGGGAGCCTCATTGTCCCATCTAACTTTAAACATAGACGACATGGTTTCTAATGTGTCTGCCAACTGATTCTCTTCTCGTAGGATGTGCTCAAAAGTGATTTCCTCGAAGTACGAGATTAAGGTAAGCACATGTTCTTTATAAGGAATGAGATTTGGGTGCTTAGTATCCCATTCTCCCTTGATTTGAATGGTCACTAGGGCTGAGTCCCCATATACATTTAAGAACTTAATCCTCATCTCAATAGCAGCTTTGATACCCATGATGCATACTTCGTATTCGGTCATATTGTTAGTATAGTTAAAACAAAGTATGGTAGTAAAGGGTGTATGGAAACCCTGAGGAGAGATAATTACAGCACCAACTTCGTTTCCAAGTGCGTTAGAAGCTCCATCAAAAACCATAGTCCATCGGGATCCTGGCTCAGGTCTTTCATACGGTCCATGTTCTTCATAATATATAATTAGCATAATATTCTCACCCGGGAACTCAAAATTCATAGATTGATAGACCTCTACAACTTGATGAGCCAAATAATCTGCCAACACACTTTCTTTGGTCACTTTCTGAGTGGTGTACTGAATGTCATATTCTGTTAAGACCATTTCCCATCTCGCTATTCTTCCGGATAGAGCAGGCTTCACGAATATGTATTTGATTGGATCCATCTTAGAGATCAACAAGGTAGTATGCGTCAGCATATATTGTCTTAGTCAGCGGGCAGCCCATGCCAAAGCATAATAAGTTTTCTCGAGCAGAGAGTATCTTGTTTCACAGTCGCTAAACTTTTTCCTAAGGTAGTATATTGCATGCTCTTTTCGACCACACTCGTCATGCTGGCCGAATGCACACCCCATTGAGTTCTCTAACACTGTTAGGTACATAATCAGAGGTCTTCCTTCAACTGGTGGCATTAGGATTTGAGGTTCTTGTAAGTACTCTTTGATCTTGTCAAAGGTTGTCTGACAGTCGTCGTTCCATTTTACTACCTAACCTTTCTTCAGCGGCTTGAAGATTAGCTCACAAGTAGCGGTCAACTGAGAAATGAATCGAGCAATGTAATTCAGTCATCCCAAGAAACCTTTGACTTCCTTCCCAGTATGGGGAACCGACATTTCTTGAATAGCTTTGACCTTATCAGGATCAACTTCGATACCTTTACCACTGAAAACGAAACCTAGGAGCTTACCAGATCTCACCCCAAATGTGCATTTGTTTGGATTCAATCTCAGCTTGTACTTCTCCAGTCTCTCGAACAACTTGTGTAGAAGGTCAAAATTCTCTTCTTTAGTGTGTGATATGGCTATCATATTATCGATGTAGACCTCTATCTCGTGATGGATCATATAATGGAATAAAGCTACCATGGCACACTAATATGTTCTGTCGGCGTTCTTTAACTCAAAAGGCATTACTTTGTAACAAAAAGTGTCATGCTGAGTGACAAAGGTAGTTTTCTCCATGTCTTTAGGAGCCATTTTGATCTGATTATAACCCGAGAATCAGTCTATGAAGGAGAATACCTTGTGTTGAACGGTGTTGTCAACCAAAACATTTATATATGGCAACGGGAAGTCATCTTTGGGGCTTGCCCTGTTTAGATCTGTTAGAACATAGTTTGATTATACAACCCTTGATTAGAGTTTTAATGATAACAAAATACAAAGAATAAATAAATTCAAAGTTATATATAGAACAAATATGCTTCTTAAAATTATGTTTTATATATGCAGAAGCTCTGATGGAATCAACATCAGAAGATCAGTAATATATCAACATCAGAAGATCAGTAACATGTGCTACACGCTGAAGCTACCAGAATATACGCTGAAGCTTGATGACCAGAATCTGCGCATAAATAATACACTCTGACTCTGATCAAATATCTTTACCAAGTCATCAGCACTCAGAAGCGTCATCATAAGATAAAGCAAACAACATTCTGAAGCGTTATCATAAGACAAAGAAAAGAAGACTCTGAAGCGTTATTAATTATTCAAGACAGAATTTAATGCTAACGGCTCTCTTCAGGCAAGATCTTCTCAAAAAGGAAAGTGTGTTATTATCATTAAAATGGCTTTATGGACAACGTCTCTGACTTGCCTATATAAACAAGACTTCCTTAGAAAACACGCACGCATGCACTCACATTATTTGCAAAGCTTTCAAACCATGCTTACTCAAACGCTTTAGCAATTCAGTTTTAATTCCAAGCTTAAATTGTGTAATTATCACAGTTGTGATATACTGTTTTATTAGAAAACGTTAAACACATTCCTATTCAATTCTTTGTAAGAGATTTCCTTGAGATAAATCGGTTTGTGGTTATACTCAAGAAGGCTTTAACAGTTGTTAAAGTAGTTGTTGTAATCCTTTGAATATAGTGGATTAAGACCTCGTTGGAGAGAGGCGAAATCACCTTGACGGGTGGACTGGAGTAGTTTGAGATCAAACGAACCAGGATAAAAATATTGTGTTGTCTAAGAATTTGTTTTAAGTTTTACAATTCAACCCCCCTTCTTGTGTTTTTCACATCTTCAAGATCCTTATAGTCTACATACATACGCACCTTGTCGTCTTTCTTTGGTACAAGAGCAACATTTGCAACCCATTGAGGATACGATGTAACAGCCAAGAAACTTGCGTGAAATTGTTTCATAACCTCAGCCTTGATCTTCACTGACATCTCGAGATGCATGCGACAAACTTTTTGCTTTATTGGAGAACAACCATCTTTCATCGGGTGACGGTGAACCACAATATCAGTATCGAGCCCTGGCATGTCCTCGTACGACCAAGCAAAGATCTCAACATATTCATGCAACATCTGTATTAACCTGTTCTTGATACAGTCTTCTAGGTTGGCACCTATCTTGACTTATTTCTTGTCTTCTTCAGTACCCAAGTTTACAACCTCCACTGGATCTTCATGCGGTTGTATAGCCTTTTCCTCTTGCACTAACAGTCTGGAAAGCTCTCCAGGTGTTTTACAATCTTCCTCACCTTTGTCCTCGGCTTGGTAGATCTAATTTTCAAAGTCATAAGTGGAAATAGTAGAATCGTTATCAACGGGATCCAGAGTGGATATGGATCTATAATTTATTGTGTCGGCGTGTGTAAGAAGACATAGATATTTTGAAGTGATAAAAAGAAAGACAAAGAGAGAAAAATTTGAATACAAAATGTCCAATGCTTTATTAAATAACAATATACTTATGAAATGACAACCCTAACAAATGGACCATTGTGTCCTGGGTAAGGCATGAGGCTTAAAGTCATTGTTTAAAGTTTACATAACCAAAACTTTGAAAGCAATAAAATAGAAGGTAGCAATTACTCATGAATAAATGAGATTGAGATACGGTCTTCAGTCTTCCAGCTGCTGATCCTGTTGTGGATAGTGGGAAAAATCCAATTGTCGAGAGTTGTGACTATTTTTCCGTAGGCAACCAAAGTGGGAGTACCCTAAAGGTGTGCATGTGAGAGCGTGTTATGTTTAGTTATTTTTGTCTTTTGCATTAGGTTTGCTAACATTTTGTTTTATGTTCTTTCCATACAATCCTATTTACTATCCTTTCGATTGCACACATTCCCCTTTACCATCTGAGTTGTTTGTCAATCGTTAGTACAAATAAAATCATAATGTTCCATTAGAAAATGAATCAATATATATATATATATATATATATATATATATATATATATATATATATATATATATATATATATATATATATATATATATATATATATATATATATATATATATATATATATATATATATATATATATATATATATATATATATATATATATATATATATATATATATATATATATATATAAAATTCAAAATCCTTACATGCATGTTGCACAAGCCAAAAGGACAAGATGCTTGGATTGAGATTCAAAGGAATCTCTTTCACATGCCTTAATAAAGGTATCCTATTACTTAATGATCACAAACACCATGCAAAAATCAAAATTAAATTACACGTGAGATGAATTTAAGATCGAAGGCTTGTTACCAATGGGATGCTTTGTTTTGGATGGGGATGGCTTGCAAAGTATTCTTCGATTTTGGCAGCTTTGGTGTATTTCTTGCAGTCTTAGTGTGGCTCATATGGGGAAATGTGTGTGTACTTGGAGGCAAGATTTTCGTCTGGCTGATGCGTGTATAGGCCAAAATGTTTCTATGGATGGTTAGCCTGCAGCTTCTATTGGCAATAAGTACCCTGTGTGATGCAATGAGTAAGAATGTTTCAGTGGCAATGTTTTTCTTATCTCTTTTTTTCGTCCCCTGGCAATGTGTCCTTAGGCCTGTACTTATAGGGGTGCGAGGTGAATGTAAATGGTAAGGGACAGCCTTTAACAAGGCTTTGAAGGAGAAATCAGACAAATTAAAGGATTTCCTTTTTTGATGAATTCCAACCCTTTTGGGTTTTGGGATGAACCTGGACATGTTTCACTCCCTGACTCCTTCGAATGCCCTCAAGCCTTATTCTTCGATTACCTCTAAGTTACTTCCTTCGAATGGATCCAGACCTTATCATTGTGGCTTCTTCAATTGAGCCACTATCTGCCTTAGTAGCTTGATTTGAAACTTTTCAACTAGCCCAATCAAAACCTCCTTTCTGGTCAGTCGAAGCTTCTTTTGTTACCTACTTCAAATGTAATTATGTAGGAGGCTTGGGCTTGGCCGCATGTTGGACTTTGGCCAGCAAGAATCTTGAGCTAAACGCAAAAAAAGGAAGAACAAACTCATTTTCAACAATTGTGTATATTTCAAATGGACCAACTGTATGTCCTTCGAAGGCACCATTTGTGTGTCCTTCAAATGGACTAAATGTATGTCCTTCGAAGGCACCACTTGTATGTTTCTTCGAATGACCCTTTGGAATATTTCTTCAAATGGACCATAATATGTGTCAAAGTGTAGAAACTATGTTGAGGGGTTTTAGAGGCGGAGTTAGAGCAGGCCTGAAGATAGACATTGCCCAGTCAAATCTTGCATGTAGATAGCCATTGCTTTGTGAATCGAAGGTCAGTTGAAGGGGAATTTTCCTGGTGGGTCGAAGGAAAGTCGAACGGGCCTTTGCCTAGTGGATCAAAGTCAAGTCTGAGGAAGCCTTTTGCATTGTGGATCAAAGGAAAGTTGAAGGGGCCTTTTGCTCAGTCGAAGCTTGCATGCAGGAAGCCACTGCCTTGTGAATCAAAACAAACCTGTAGAGGGCTACTGCTGGTGAATCGAAGAAAATCTGTAAGGGGCTACTGCTGGTGAATCGAAGCAAACCTGTAGGGGGAAATATTCCCAAATGAAGCTTATGGACCAAAGCTTGCTCGAAGGAGACCCAATGCTCAATCGATGCTGGTGGACCAAAGCTTGATCGAAGGGGACCCAATGCTCAATCGAAGCTGGTGGACCAAAGCTTGATTGAAGGGGACCAAATACCCAATTGAAACTTATGAATCAAAGAAAAGTTGCTCTTCTTTGATTTGATGCCTGAAAGCCAAAAATCCAATTGTACTTGTGCAAACTTGCCCTTTTGAAAATCCTTGTGAGAAAATGTCTTGAGAAAAAAGGAGGGCAAATTTTGGGGTACAACACCATTGTTATAAAAGAAGCACAGAGGAAATAACAAAAACATAGACGTTGAGCCTACAACCCTTTGTATATCTATTTTGTTTGTTTATCCCACTATACCTAAGCCCTATTACATCCTGAAGACCTCAAAAGGTGTGTGTAATCTGTCTATGTAATGAAGGTAGAATTTATTCAAATTTAAGAGTTTGATATTGCATATGCTGAATTATGAGTAAAAAACACTTTAACCCTGAGAGACTTGGTGAGAAGTGTGATCAGCTGACAGGTGAGAAGTACTTTTACATGGAAGTGTACCAGACAACTCGGATCGAAAGGCCGGAATCTTGACTAGGGTGATGGAGAGTAAGTTGCGAAAGACATCATTTGTATTGTGGTAAGAATGAATTTCGGGGTGACCTCGCTCTGTTATCTCACACATAACTTGAGAAAAAGCAATGAGCTAAGTTTGGGGTTGTGATTGGTCACCAATTCTACTAGTTTTCATTCATTTATTCAGCATGAATCTGCGGAACTGTTAACACTTTGGTTCATTTGTCTATTGTTTTTTGAATTTATTTGACTTTTTCAATTTTCCATTCTCGCAGTGTTTTTAGTATAAGTTTATATCTTTTTGTTGCATTTTATGTGTTTTCTTAGTAATGTTCTATGTTGTCAGATTCAGGAAAAAATCCCCAATGGACCGGCGCGAGGAAAATGGTAGGTCCAATGTTGAGAAGAAGAATATTAGAGGATACATGGGTCCTGACACAGCCACCCTTGTCACTTGACACGAGTCGTGTTAGGAGAGGATGCACAGCTGCAGTTTAGGAGAAGAGGAAGAGGCTGACACAAGTGCATGTGTCAGTTGACACGGCCCGTGTCAGAAGGTTTGGGCGAGAGGTTTTGTTGGAGCGATGGAAAGAGGCCGACAAGGGTGCCCGTGTCAGGTGACACGACCCGTGTTGACCAGGACACTGAAAATGTGATTTTTTGGGAAACTTGGTTGTTTAGCTATCCCGAAAGGTATTTTGGATATTTCTGATAGCTATGGTGTATTAGGGATTATTTAAGCTTGTTTTTTAGAATAGAGAAGGACTTTTTTTTGCAGAAAATAATAGTTCACACGACTGAAGATTGGGGAGATCAAGGTTCTAGGAGAGCAGAATATTCTCATGAGCGAATGCAATTGAATATCGAAGTTATCCAATTACTTGTAATGTCTAATTTGTATCTTGTGATTATTTTGAACAATATGAGTAGCTAAACCCTCCAATGCTAGGGTGTGTCCTTGATTTGACTCTACAAACTATTTTGATTCCTGAATATCTTTAATACAATAGTCTTCTCTATTAAATTTAGTTGTACAATGTTTTTATGCTTTCCTGATCGGATAAATTAGGATTAATTTATGGTTAACAATCAGTTGGACCTTGGTTATTAAGGTTTTTCTATAACTAGGCTATAGTAGATATCACCTAGGACTAGGGATACCCTATAGTTACCAGATAAATCTTGATAAAACAAAGGCTTGACTCCATTAGAAATCTCTAAGGACTTAGAATTTAAGATAAAGGTCCAAAGGTTTTCCCACTAAGGACTTATGGGAAGATAACCTAAAGGGATGGTAATTGAATGATGTGAACTTGTTGAAGAGATCAGGATTTAAGGTAGTTACAACATAAATTATACACATTACCCTAGCATGCTCCTCGTATATATGAAAAATTCATTTTATATTTCTTCTAGTTGTTAAGTTACAATATCAAAACCAAAACCCAAATTAAGTTTTTGTTTAATTGAACCCGAATTTAAACCGATAATTGTATGCAGTCCTTGAGATCGACATTCGGGGAATTTTCCATATTATTACTACACCAGTGAAAATAGTACACTTGTTATTTTTCCCATCATCCCCTAAGTCATTGCTCCTAGGTGTAGGAGTGATGACTTAGAGTCATCTCACGAGGGGTCGAGGATGCTTTAGGATGCACTCATGGCAACTGCGTCGAGGAGCCCGGACGCGGTCCTTTTGTGTTTGGTACGTAAGGAGCAGAATAGTTGATTGGACTTTGAGAGGTAGCGTGTCACTCTTTCTTCGAGCCATGTGCTTCCATAAAGGTGTAATGATGGCAAGTCTAGGGACTAAAGCATAATGATGATAACCCTTAGGTTCCTCTAGGCGCGTGTCCGCTCACGCGCTAGAGAAATTTGTCTATGAAAGGGAGATAGGAAGCTTCATTTGCACTTTTTGCTTGCTCTTTTTCTGCTCGTTTCTGATTCTTTACATGACATCGTCGTTCTGCACTGAAGCTCTTTCCCTTTCTACTGTTTACCACTGTAATTTTTGCCTATTCCGCTGCTAGTCTTCCCAAACCTGGTAAGTTTCCTATTTTTCTTTTGTTTTTTCCAAAATATTCCTTGTTTTAGGTTTGATTTTTGGTTACGATTCTTGAGATGCATGCAGTTAAGGGTATATTAGATTTAGATTGGATGAATATTAGTGGTTTTATCGCCTGAGAATGTTGGCTTCATCTTGGGGCTATTTGGTAACCCCTGGTGGTAGGGCCGGTAGTTGCGGTTTATGATGGATTTTATGGTGATTTTGGACCGTTTCCTAGGCTTCCATTTTGAACTTCATGCGTTTCTGATGCGTCCCTGGGTGAGGTCAAAAACCATTTTTCAGGGACAATACTTTCCTTGCGTGAGCTAGGGTTTATTCTGGCAGTCGGGCACCTAATATGTTAGAGGGGATCGTCCACGCATTGCTTTCTACTGTTTTGAGTGAGGGATCTGGTTGGGGACAAGGTCCTCATTCACGCTCTTTCACTTGATTAGCGGTGGAAGGGTGGATTTCATTCGATATTGAATTCACTTTTGTCCTCTACTTTTCAGGTATAATGGCCAGCATATCTGATGGCAACCTCATGAGCGAGCACAGTGATTCCATACCAAGTTCATCTGGGGGTACAGATCGAGGAGACTACCTCAGGGGCGCGTGATCCAGGGTCGGGCGTACCAGTGTAGGGCGCATATATGCAGGACTTGCCCACGGCTCCCGAGGATCCCTTGGTTTGGGTTGTGCCTGGTCCTAGGGAGATTTCCTCCCACTTCAGAGAGCACCCGAACAAGGTGTTCACGTCGGTGGCTCCAGGGATAGAGTCGGAGGATGTCAAGGAAGAATGGGTGATTTACGTTCCTGGGAAGGATCACCCACATGCTCTAAGTTTGACACAAACCATCTTCCTATTTATGAGATTCTCTTCTGAGAGCTAGGTCTCCGGCTTCCTTTCCATGATCTTCATGTGACCGTTTTTCGGCATCTTTGTCTTGCTCCCTCTCAGCTTCATCCCAATTCAATTGCCTTCCCGTAGGCTTTTAAAATAGTGTGTGATTATTTGAAGATAGGGGACACCATTCCTCTATTCTTCTATTGCTTTCACCTCCAGCGGGGTCAACTTGGTGATCAATGGGGATGGGTCTCCCTAAAACAGGCTAACAAGAAGCTGTTCAAAGCCTACCTCAAATATGTTTAACATTTCAAGGACCGATATATGTTGATACAACCTGTGTCAGAGAGGGCGTTATTGAACGTTTTTAGGAGCGTCCCACTGTCCTACAATGTCGGGGGGCATGGTGAACGAGGAAGGGGACCCGATGATAAAGCTAGTGCTGATGTTTAGCTTCGATTGGTCGAGTAAACATTTTATTCATGGTACCGACCACTATATTTGGAAGAAGGGCCAGCTGAGCCCCGAGAACCAAGATAGCTACGACCAATTATTGTCCTTTGTTGTGGGGATACCTCCTGTCCATCGTGTGGGCAAATGGGGGCAGGTCGTTAGTGACGAGGATAAGGAGCCTGTGTTTAAGCTAGGGCTTATAAACGTTAAGGAGATCCTTGAGTGCAGGGATCCTGTGGTGTACTTGGGTAGTTCATTTGTACGCGTATTTCTCTATCCTCGTTTGCTAACTTCCATTTGTTATTTTTTTGCAGGAAGGATGAATGATGCTCAGGAGTGCATGGTTAAGTTGGCTGCCCTCAAATCAAAGAAGGGACAGAAGTCCGTAAAAGGTCCTCAAGCTGATGTGGGGACAGTTCCCCAAGCGGGTTCAGGGACATCGTCATCTAGCCCCGTTGTCGGGCATCCTTCTGCTCAATAGGTGTCCTCAATATTTAAGAGACCGTGCATTGAGGACATCATTGATCTGATGGGTGAGTAGGATATAGGCAAGTTCGAGCTCCCTCCTTTTTTTCATGACAGAGCTTTGTTTGAGTTCTCCTCCTTGCAGCTTCCCTGAGCTGAATCGTTGATGCTTGAAGAGATAGATCACCTAGGAAAAAGGGGATGTTGGCCCGATATGTCGGTTCTATCGTAAGGGTATTAGGAATGGCTGTGGCATATGCTGAGGAAGGCACCTCCTTGGAGGTCCAGCTGAGGAAGTCTTGGGCTAAGGTGACGGATCTCGAGGAGAAGCTTGTCATAGCCAATGCTGTGAACAAGTTTTCGACAGAGGTCTTGGTCAAGATGACTGAGGAGCGCAATACCCTTCTATTGGAGAAGAAGTCCCTTAAGAAAACGGTCACTACCCTGAGGGTAGAGACGGCTCCTGACGAGGATGAGCCTGAAGAGGCCAGGGGTCTAAAAACCTGTGTAGAGTTGGTTGCTTGCCTTTAGTTTGTTGTGGACTATGGTCTAGCTAATGGTGATGGAGATTTCAAAAATTTTATGGCGTAACTCAGAGTAGTGAATCCATACGTAGAATTGAATACGATCGGGACAAGATTTCTCTATTATGTGGCGGATGGGAAGATTATTCTGCCCGACTCCCTCAAGCTTGGAGAGGACGGACCAGTAGAGTAACCTATCCAAGAGGATTATGCTCGCGAGGAGGGATCTCAGCCCGATGTTTAACCATCTTATTTTTGCTTTCTTTTGTTTCGGCATGCGTGACATTTTATTATAATATATTTCAGGGCCCTTCCCATTTTAATGTAATTTTCAAACAATCATGGTTCTTGTGGCCACATGTTCATTCATTTGTATGGGGGCCTCGGGCCTCCTTTATGTAATATTCTTGATAATTACGGCCCTTGTTGTCGTCTTTTAAAATTTCCTATCGTGGTGGTCGTTTGTTCTAATCAGCATTTTTTAAGTGTTTTTAACTTTGCTTCATGCATGATTTATTGATTATTTGTTGTGGAATGTTTGCATATCTTGTATGCTCGTTTGCTTGAGACATTTTATTTTGATTAAGAGTTTTAGGGGTTTGCTCGTTAGTTTTTGAGTTCGCCAGTATGGGGAGACTGGTCAAACGGCCAAGGTAATTTTTGGGCATGGGCCAGAACTCAGACCTCGTTTTGAAAGTCTGAGCTTAGCGACATGAACTTCCCATTGCAAGTTAGGTGTTATGCCATCATGGTACAACGACGATGGAGATGTTTAAGAGTAAGCCATGGGATTGACTAGACTTGTACAAATCAAAATAAAATCGCCACCACACTTTATCATTTCCAAAGGAATGGGAAAAGAGCGAATAACCTAAAAAAGGGGGAAAGATTCAAGGTAAGGGGGTTGGTTATGCAAAGCGAAGGTATTATCACCCTAAACATCTATGGTACTCCGCAGGAACCTCTTTGTAAAATCTGTATATTTTGGCTATAAAATTATTGTGTAAAAAATAGATGGTGGAGGTGAGAAAAGAAATATATTTTTTATGATTTTTTGCACCTGTCGCGGTTGCGAACCTTCCGTGCCTACGTACCACCTTCCGTGCAATAGAGGATCAGGGTACACGTGGTTCCTCTTTTAAAATTTTTAAAACACAAGTGTGTTGGTTAATTTTATGAGATAAGACATCATCGTCATTGTCCGTGTGGAAAACATACTTACTATCCACAATTATGAGAAAGGAGAATTTTCATCATCTCAAAGTGGAGGATATGACTTGGATTTTAAAATAAACAATGCCTCACTCAACACCCAAGTGGGAAATATCTCTCTTCACGACATATTGTAGAAGTATAGTTGTTTGCATCACTACAAGGATTGACAAGAGTCCAATCTTTTTGAGAAAAGTTTAAAGATAAAAGCCAAAGTGACAAAATGGTTTTAAATGAGATTAATTTACTTTTAGTCTTTTCACAAAAAAAAATATCAAAGTATTATTAAGTTTATTGAAGTTTATTTATGAAAATATTTTGAAACTACATGAACCTAAGTCTAAGTTTATAATGAAAGTGATTCAAGTTTAAAAAAAACAAGAATAGTTTTTCAAAAGGAGAGAGAAGATTTTTGAAATTAAAGAAGATGGGAGGAGAATAAGGGACTATCCTAAAGCATAAGGTAAAATCTAGGGATAAGAACCATCTAACTAACAAGAAGTCAATACTTGACACTATGAGCTAAGATAGAATTCTCATTATTTGAATTGAAACCAAATAAGCAATGATACTAGACCTCTTGAAAGAACCAAACTTCAAGTGTATTAAGTCTTCACAAAAATTGAGCAGAGTAACGACTGTATACGGGTGAATTCCAGATTACAAACAAAGAGTGTAATCACAATAACCTGCACACAAAACAAACAAACAACCCAATGCCTTGAGGTAAACCTCAAGAGCTCCAGACAAAATAATCAGATAAGGTCACAAGGTCTCCAATCATAGGCCAAGGTTTCTAATCCTAAGTCCAAAAATTCCAATGCTCCATAATGCCAAGAATAGTAACCAAACAGTCCAAATATCATTAATGTTTTTTTTATGGTTCATGTTGATTATTAAGTGTCTTAGAAGAGAAAAGAAAAGCTCAAATGAGCAAAATAAAGACATGAAATGTAATGCTTAAAGTAAATGGTACATAAAGCATAAAAAAATAAAAGGCATAAAGTAAAAAATAATAATAATTAGTGGTTAGTTGGATGACCATCTTGAAACTTGCATTTGAAACTCATTAGAGGATTGGTAGAATCAAACCCTCCACACAACAAGTTGAATTTGATTTTTGTCAAGTATATTATCCATTTGGAATCCTCAAAAGTACCATTTAATGATCAATGATGTTTAAGTGAACCGCGTTGACCAAAAGTGTTGTAGATCCATTAGAGGATTGATAGAATCAAAGCCTCCACATAATGAATCTAAAGGTTATTGGATCAAAGAGATCAAATTAACATACTTGGGCTTGCAAACATAGGTTTGGGCCACGAGTGATCATTTATTCGAATCGGGACAAAATTTAGTGTTATGTTAAGCAATTGTAAGTGGACTTATGTAGAAGTCGCACCTATTTTGAGGCCGGTCAATAGCAATCTATGCACCATTTGTTTTGAGACATGATATAGAGATCATGCTCCAATAACACTTAGTGCAATAAGAAAGGGATGAGATGAAGAGGGGTGGGAGAGAATATACAAACCACTTTGGAATTAAATTTAATCAAACTATTATTAAAATCATTCATCCATTTTTGTGGAGTTAGACTCAACACCATGGATCCAATGATGTTAATAAAGATCATGATCAAAAATTTAACCCAAGATCAGCCAGAAAATAGTCACAAAATAATATTACATTTAATATATACAAAAAAGATTTTAAAAAATGTTTTAAAATAGAAATAAAAGAGAAAAATATCAATTATGTTCAAATTGATCAAGAAATAAAAAGTAAGTCCATAGAAAAATTAGAAAATGACTCAAATGATTTTATAAATTTTTTGGTAATTTTTTAAAGTCAGAAACTATTTTTAAAAATAAAAGAAATGAGTAAAATAAACTAAAAATGTTTAAAAAAATACCAAACTCAGAAATAAAAAATAATTGAGGTCACCAATATTTGTCACAATATCATTGGATCATTCCATAATTCTTTCGGAATTTAAAAATGCATCAAAGTATTTTTAAACATTTAAAACAATTCAAATAAAATGAAAATTTATTAAAAAAATACCAAAACAAAAAATTAAATTGTGAAAAAGTAAAAATCTGAAAGAGAATAATCAAAAATATTTTTCATAATTTTTTCAATATTTTTGGACTAAAAATGATTTTTCTATGACTTTTTTGAAGTTTAAAACTATTAAATATAAAAATCAGAAAAGAAAATAAAAACCAAAAAAATATGGGCCATCTGATCATTGTCAAAACGTGTTAGTAAACACAGCAAGTGGACCTGGCGTGTTGTGCACGTTATGGACTTTAGTGAATAATGCATAGGATCATTAGTTAAATCAGATTTTTGAAAAACACAAATGGCGTGCCTTCATTGGTTGGAAGATGACACGTTGGTCATCTTCAACCTCCAGCCAGTCCCAAAACCAGGTTGCTCAATCTGTAAAATTAGAGCACGAGACCTATGCCATTCGCTTCGTCTCTTCAAGACGAAGACAACCACACCTTCGCGACAAATTTATATAAATTGTAGCTCAAGCAATTTGGAAGGAATGTTTTGAAAAGGGGTTTGAAATTTCATGGTCAAAACGTGTTTCCAGTAAAAAAACAAGTGTTGCGACTAGAACCATGGCAATGAGAGCATCACAATGATATCAAAGTTTTGAAGAATTGATGAAGGAATCTACTTATTGAAGTTGAGTTGCAGAGCTCTGAAACCGGACTTCTATGGAACAATATAGGGCACGATTCTTGAATGTAATTATATGGTTAGCTTCAGGGAAGATCAAGGAAGGTGAATTGATGGAAAAATTGGATTGAAAAAGGCTTGAGAATGGATTTCGAAGTTGCTGAATTTTGAGTTATGGAACAAGTTTGGCAGGGTGATTATGGCTATCCAAGCTTGAGGAAATGAATGGGGGATGACCCTTTATTTATAGAGAATCAAATGGAATGTCCAAGCGTGTGAAATGATGAAGTTTGGAGGGAAATTGTGTGAAGTTGCAAACAAGAAAAGTGTGACTTCTAATTTGATCAAAACTCATCCAAAAAGCGCGTTTTTTTGTGCTAAACAATTTCTAAAATTCATTAAACATGTTTAGAGGCATAAACTCGTGGAAAACTTATGATTAGAATCCAAAACAAAGATTTCAAAATTTGACTTGAGATGAAACTTCAGTTCCAAGTTACCAACTTCAAAATCATGGCATTCTCAGCTTAAGGGATCTTAAGGTATGATTCTTGATGCTTTAGAAAGATGAGGTTGCAAGCTTTGCAATGGAAACAGAATGGGATCAAATGGATGCTTGAGCTGAAAGTTGCATTGAGTCAAAGTTAGAGCAAAAAAGTGTTGACTTTCCATACTTAGAAATATTTTAAATTTTTCTTCAAAAGTGACCTATAATGTTTTTCATCCAAACATGTCCTTCCTCTTGGAATTTTCTCTTCAACAAAAAATATGGCATGAAATAGACCTCTTGAATGACATTTTGGAACTTGAACCATTCAAAATCTCCAAAAATTGAGAGGGTTATGAATTGTTGAAGTTTGCAAAAAATCATGAAATGACCTATAATATTTTGTATCCTTAAGGCAACTTCTATCCATTTTCTCACTTTGCACATAAAAGAAGGCATAAATTTCACATCCTCAAGATCATTGTGGAAAAAGATTGGGCTCAAGGTGATAAAAATTGACCAAGTTATGATCATTTGAAGTCACACATAGGAAAATGGGGATTCATCTGGAGGACTTGTAATCTTTCTTCATCATCAAGTTTCTTTCACATGAAAACTCCTTGGAACTTTTGAAGTGATTTGTTGATAACCCTTTGAATAGAAGGATGTCTTTGGAATCACTCCAAAATACAAAAAGATGAGAAAGATATGCTCCTTCGAAGTTCAAAACCCTAGCTTCTACATCAAGAAACATGCCTTGAGGAACTTTGACAATTTTGAACAAACTTTATGTACCAACATAAATGCCTTGTAAATATAAGTTGTTGAGGATGATAATAAGAAATCATAGCAACCACAACCACTTCCATATCTTGATAATTGTGAGAAATATGCATTTGTGACTAATGGGAACAAAGCCTTGTCCAAGCATGACAACTTCTCCAAAATAGCTTTGCCATGCCATTTCTTCTAAAACAAATCCAATTGTGACGTTTGAACTTCTCAAGCTTTATTGACTAGGGCATGGAAATAAATTCATGAACCCATAGAGCAACTTGTTAAATCTCATTGCCTTTACCTATATTTGTAACAAGCAAGACAAACCAACATTGCATTTTATTAATTAAGAGGAGAAATCAAGACAAAAATATTCATGGTCACAAAAGAACACAAGTCAAGGTGCTTGGTGATTCCTCAAAGAGAAAAGATAAATATAGGGAGGGGAACCAAGAATCCTAATGTGATATTATTGTGAATGACTCAACATGGTATGATGAAGAGATCTTAGAGGAAAAAATTGGGGTACAACAGCTGCCCTTATTTAAGTTTCTTCTATCTGGAGATACGAAGGTTAAAAATCTTCGTGTCGACGCGATCGAAGATACTTAAATATAAAATAAACCCTATTTTTTGACTTAACATGCCATGCAATTCTTATGAATATGTGTGCACATGGACAACTCCAAAGGGACGCAAAACACCACTAGGGATGTAACAAAAAAATAAAGAAAAAAGAGAGTAACCCTACCAGGAAAATAAATCACTGGTGGATCGAAAAGACCTGAATCAGAGAGGATGGCAAAATGGTCAAAGGATACACCAACTCCTACTGGAGGTAAAGCTACCAATGTTTACTGAAGGTAGAGAGAAAAGAAATAACAACACCGATGTTCACTAACGGTGATCTACCAAAGTTCACTGAAGGTAGAAGGAAAAGAAATATCATAGCATCGCTGTTCACTGACAATGAACTACCAACATTCACTGAGGGTAGCAAAAATTTAACAATCATCGACGTTCACTGTTGGTGACCTACCAACTTTCACTGAAGGTAGGAAGAGAATATATCATAGCATCGCTTTTCACTGATGATGAACTACCAACGTTCACTAAGGGTAGAAAAAAGATAACAATCACCAACTTTCACTGAAGTTGACCTACCAACTTTTACTGAAGGTAGAGAGAGGATATACAATAGCATCTCCATTCACTGACGATGAACTACCAATGTTCACTAAGGGTAGCAAAAAGATAACAAACACCAACTTTCACTGATGGTGACCTACCAACTTTCACTGAAGGTAAGAGAGAATATACCATAGCACCACCGTTTCATGAACTATCACCTGCTAAGATTTCATAATGAACTATCTCTGCGAATTTGAAAGTCTTGTCGTCCTCTGGTGTAAACCGACGACGGACTGCAAACTATCCACTCACTGAGGAGATAGCAAAAAAAGTTACGTCGACTTTTACAGGGAAGCACAAGTTGTCATGGGGGATTGTAAAAAGAAATGACTTTCTGGGAAGAACAATATGGCTTTCTGGGAAATGAAATATGACTTTCTGGGGAAATGCCATGATATTCCTGCTGAGGAGATAAATTCTTCTAGTGCAAAATAAATGCACAAACCAAAACTCGAAGCTTTCAGAAATCCAAAGTAAATAATATTGCTGGGAAACCAAAGATTCAAATCATAAATAAACTGGAATGAAACAAATAACCAAAATACATCCTTTGAGTAATAAACTCAAGAGGCAAAACCAAATCCATCTAAACAAAGAGCTATACAGGAAGGCTAAAGCAAAAATCATCCACGAGGGATAACTCAATGGGGAAATTGAAAGAATATATGCTTTCTGCTTAAGGCCAACACTCTATTGAAGAGAGGACAACATAACTCTGCAAAACAGGGTGATATGTCAACAAAAATATTAACAAATGTTAATGAGCAATGATTTTCCAATTTTAGTTATGCATGATGTATGTATGAATGTATGAGTGTATGAGTGTTATTGTGCGTATGCTGACAAAACAGATATACAACACTGGGAGTAACCAGGCAAAACCACCTTGAGCACAAACAACACTCGGCTAAATCACATCCAAGATGATCATTCCAAGAAAAAGGTAAATGCCAGCTGAGGAAACATAACCTACTGCCTGCTTTAGCTTTACTGAGGAGAAACATAATCAGGAAGTAAGCAAAACAAAGCGACAAATTATTACAAATACAGGGATAGAACATCCTTCTCCAGGCTTCACCGGGTAAACACATGTTTTCAAGAGTAACGCTCTTACTGGGGATTGCAAAACCAATCTCAAGTAAAGTAGATGGACACCAAATCATCAAAACATTCATTGTGGAATTCAGGTCCACTTCATTGGGGAGGTTAATCACCACATCCTTAAAGGTAAAAACACAATACGTTCTTCACTAGAGAAACCGGGGACCTGAGTTCTTCAAGAGTGATTATGGTACCGACTTCTCTGGAAAAAGAACTTCCATTAGACCGAATGAAAACTTAACTGGAGAAATCTCGGATTAAAACCTTACATCATGAAAACTCAAAAAAGGAGGAGAAATGAATCCAAACTTGACCAGGTACCGGAGTCTCGAACCCAATACGGCAAATCATCCTGAGTAAAATTTCCCGAGGGGAACAAAAACTTCTTAAAACAACTTGAGTTTGTCCATTCCTAGGATCACCATTTTTGTTGTTGTTGTTGTTGTTTTTTCGCATCAAAAATTCTAAAGTAAAAGAAAATTGTAAATTCTTTTTTGAAAAATCGATTTTGTTATTTAATCTTTTTGCTTTGAAAGTTATTATCAATAATAAATGGAGTCTTTGCAAGCTAAATAAAATAAGAAACACAAAGAGTTGGGCAACAACTCGAACTTTATTAATAGAATGGTAGTTTTTGTACCCCAAAATTTGCCCTCTCATTTTACTCAATACATGTTCCTATAGACCCTCAATTGGCTCATGTTTGCCCAAGAGTTGACCAGACAAACTCTCTCATAAGCCTGTGTGTCTCAAATTAGGGTTTCAATTTTTATCAAGATAGGTGGACTCCAAAGACCTCATATTCTCTCCATGGTCCTAACATGTTCTCAAGACCCTACATGTCAAGTTTCATGCCTTGCACAAGAAGTTTGTTCAGTCAACTGCTCAGATGCTTGAGAATCGAATATATTAGGTCAAAAGTCAACTATGACCCACATATAGTCAAACTTCAAGATTTTTAGTCAACATTAACATTTGGAAGTGACTTTCATTATTTTATCAAGGGTTGATCATGATTCCTCAAGGAATGCTCCAAATTCATCAAAACCCAAAATTTGCTAAATCAGGGTTTCTTAGGAAAAGTCAACCAAAATTTGACCAAGCATAATTTCCACATGCTTTATAAGAAATTTTCCATCCAAATATCATATTTAATAGGATGCAATTCTATATAACTCATATTCATCCCACAAGTTCAAAATATGCACCAACAAGAAGATATGAATTTCTACATTATGGGTCCTTTTGAAAAGTCAACAAAAACACCTTTTGGGTCAAAGCTTCTTACATGAACATGGAAGACTCAATTGAGATGAGAACAAAATGGTTGCTTAGGGGATTTCCTAAGCTTTCTAAAAAGTCCAAGAACACCTCTCTAGGGTTAAAATTGGAGGAGATATGATTTATCAAAGTTGACCTTTTTTGCAAAATTGTCAAAAGTCAAATGTGCCTAAAAATGCATTTTTTGTCAAATGAGCCTAACTTTTTATGCTTGCACCTCACTTATAACATGGTCCAACACCCAAATGCTCACCCACACATTATTCGCTTCATTTTTCAATTTTATTTTTATTTTTTATTAATTAAAAATTGAATTAAATCAAATAATTGGTGAATAATAGCAAAGATGTGTTTTGATTTGATTTTTGGACAGGTTGGCAATCAAAATATGCTGAGATATCAAGACCAAAAAGAATCAAGCATAATTGGTACAAGAAAAGGGATGATTTGGCTCAAAATAGCAAGTTTACACATGGCATGGAAATCAAATCAAATCTTCCATAATTGCAAAGATTCAAGCCAATTTTATAACCCTAATTCATTCTTAGATATATATTGGACATGTACAAAGCATAAGACAAAGGTATTGCAGTCGTAGAAGAGAAAGAACAAACTCAAAAAAGTTGACAAAAAGTGTGATTCGGTTTTCACTCCACAGGGCCTTTCAGAACAATTCAAGGCCAGCAATCGTATCCTGGAGCATCCCTGAAGCCAACTGGATCTTTTGCAAGTCTTATCGCACCCAGAAACACACGCAATCACTCCCACGGTTTGCCTTATTTTTTGAAAATGATTACATCAATTCCTACATTGTTAACATATTTGATTGACATATTTGTGATCTTTATCATATTTGCGAGCTGACTGGGTAGTTTAATTTCATTTTTGAAGCCTATATATGTACTTGCAATTGTTAGGGTCCCCACATGTGTTTTAGGGCTTCCTGATACAAGAAAAATTAGGCCAAGAATCGGATACTGGGATGATCGTGGCATTAAGACCAATCAATCCCTGGTCTTTAAATTCATTTATCATGTATATTTTTTATGTTTGAAGCACGCATGTTGTAGCAACGGACATGGTCTGTAGGTATAGGTCATGTGCCTAAGACGACAGGCTGGAGGTAGAAGAAGGTGATTTGGCATCACCCTATTTGTTTATTTAAAAATAATGCGCGTGATTTTTGTTTTAGCCTCTTGGAATTTGTTTTGATATATTGGGCATTATTCTTATTTCTTTAACAACTAACCAAGCATAGCCCAACTGGAAGGGGCGTGGTGTTGGTGAACACAAGGACCTGGGTTTAATCCCAGGTCCCAGCAAATTTGTTTTCAATTTTTCCACTTACAGATCATGTGAAGCTCCCATCCAGATGTCTACCATACGTCACCAACGTCCAGCCACTTGATCAGCCTAGAATGAGATCTAACGCACTCCAGATGAGAGATCATAGTGCACCATCAGAAGATCAACACATGGGATTCAGCACAGGGGTTGGGCCATCAGCCTTGGGCCCAAAATTAATTCAGAATCATACCCCCCAGATTACTCATTATACAGGCTCAGTTTGTTTTTCTTTCCATTTTTTTAATTTCTTTAATTATTTATTTAATTGTTTTTTAATTAACACAAAAATTGTTTTTTTATAAAACTAAAAAATCACAAAATACAGAATTAAATATTATTTATTCAAATTAATATTTTTGAAAATAAATTAGGTTAATTAGTTTTATTTGATTACTTGTTTTAATTAAAATTAATTAGAAACTAGGTTTTAAATTTTATAATTAAATTGTTTTTTTTCTCAAATAAAAACCACAAAATATACATAAAATCTTTTTTATAAAATATTTTATTTTCTTGAATTATTTATTTAGTTTAAATTAGGTTAATTTTAATTTCTTTTATAATTAAAAGTAATTAGAATTAGGGTTTTAATTGTACATAACCTAGTTAAGTCTTTTCTCAAAAATAACTTAAATATTTTTTTCAATTAGATTTTTAGGGTTCTCAATTTTTCTCGGATTTAATTTTCCGCGCGCATTTTTATTTGTTTTATTATTATTGTAATTGTTTCAAGGTTGTAATAGTAATTAGGGTTTTAAGCTTCCGCATTTTTATTTTCTGTCAAGATAATTATGTAACTGTCAAAGCCTTTTAATAGCTAGTTTTATTTTTTGCACTTTAAATTCCTGCAAATTTTTAACTGTTAGATGCATGCTAATAGGATTGTATGACAAGAATACTTGAAATTAAAACGGTAGATCACCTAATGTGCAAAGACTAAATAAATGAAAAAATTCACGTGCACATGTTCACTCCTAGGGTTTACCTCACTTCGGTTGCCTTCGGTAAACAGTCATTAAGCATAGGAGATTTTAGTGGTTTCCCTCCAGTCTAAAAGATTAAAATGTCCCATTTGAATGGTGCCTCGGAAATGTTTCCTCGGAAGTGTTGCCTCGGAAAGATCTTAAGACTCTAGGGTTACTACTAAAGTTTTCTAAATGTTGCTTTCGTGACTGTACTTGTCCCTTTCGAATGTCCCTTACAAACTCCAACGATGGGGCTACCTACTCCTTAATAGTAGGATGTCGCTGTCTAAAGGAAACGAGAATGAACAATCTTTTTTCGAGTAGGTAGAATCTTATGTACTTGCTCAATAAAACTTTTCACACAAACACCTTTCAAAACCAATTTTCAAAAAAACTTTGTCACACCCTTGAGGACTGATACAAGGGTTATCACGAAGTAAAACATTTTCAAAACAAGCACACACAAGAAATTTTAAAAAGATGAGCAAGTACCTAAGATCCCATGGAAAACCATGGATAGAAAGGGTGCTAACACCTTCCCTTTCTATAATCTACCCCCGTACTCAGAATATCTCGAATAAGATTTTTCTGTTCTTTTTCCTTTTCCATGATTGGAAAAAATAAAAGTCAGTGGTGACTCTTGCTTACCGCGACATTTTGCGAACAAAAACGCAAAACGCAAACCAGTATTAAACAGTCGTTTCTTCCACCATATCACAGAATTGGCGACTCTGCTGGGGAGTTTATATAAGTGGGGTAAACCTTAGGATCTAGGTCATGTTACAAAATTGCTTTCTTGCTTGCTTTATTCTTAAAGGGTCTTGCTTGGGTTACTATAGATTCTACACCCAGATCTGGGGGCACTCATTAGGTAAACAACAATAGATCGTGGAGACTGTACGGCATAGACCGATATGGTTTAAGCGATGGCTGTGTTGGTGTGGAATTTTGGTTGGTACCGGTATCCTTCATGGGGAAACAAGGAGAATACGGGGCCGCCGTGTGGTATCGTTAAGCACTAGTGGACCATAGAACCTTAGTTGAACAAACTTGACCATTAGAAAGTATTGAGATAGCCGACCTCGGTGTAGAGCTGAGGATTGGTTGATACTCGATGCTACACTCATTGAGATCAGACTTTCGGGATATTTCGGTCGCAAGAAAAGATTGCTTGAGCTGAGACAATGCCCGATAAGGGATGGTCAGTGATATTGAGATCCCTTAGAACCCGGTTACTTTTTAAGACAGGTTTGAAACCAACTAAACTTCAAGAGGGTACTACCTTTAACCTCATGCAAACCTTAAACCTAAGGACTTTGTGTGATTTGAATTTGTTTTCTATACATGTGTTTTCTATACCTGTGGTTTATCATGATATCATGCATCATAACATGGCATCCATTTTTGTTGCACTAACCATTTCAAAGACCAAGGGAATTTATCTTTGTTCTATTTTGCAGATCATGGCTTCCGTTCATAGAAACACTATCTGAATCAGCTTTGTGAAGATACCTTCCCAACTCAAAGAGCTAGTATCAAGGGTTTCTGAAACTTCTGCGTTCACTAAGAGACATGGTCAACTTCTCAACCTGGTTACTTCAAACTTTGATGAAAAGATAATGAGTGTACTTTTTCAGTTCTTCGATCCCAAGCACCACTGCTTCACCTTTCCAGACTATCATTTGGTGCCTACCTTGGAAGAATTCTCTCAGCTATTGGATATACCCATTCTTGAACAGTTACCCTTCACAGGTCTAGAAGAAGTTCCTAAGCCAAAAGTCATTGCCTCAGCTTTGCATCTGAAACAGGCCGACGTGGTATCCAATTGGGAAACCAAAAGCGGAGTCAAGGGTTTTCTATCTAAGTTTCTGATAGACAAGGCCCAACTGTTTTGGGATGATATGGATTTTTAGGCTTTTGAGGAGGTCTTGGCTCTTCTAATCTATGGGTTAGTCCTATTCCCTAATCCCGACTCATTCATAGATGTGAATGCTATTAAGATCTTCCTCTCTCGTAACCCTGTACCTACCTTGCTCGGAGATATTCTGCACAATCTCCATACTCGTACCATGAAGAGAAGAGGGATTCTTATGTGTTGCATGCCATTGTTGTCGAGGTGGTTTATTTCTCACCTCCCTAAGTCCGTACTGAAGAATGAAGAAGGTTTGGGTTGGTCACAAAGGATAATGTCACTCACTCATACGGATATTCTTTGGTGTTCTCGAGCTATGGAAAACACTACTATTATTGACCGCTGCGGGGAGTACCCTAATGTCCCATTACATGGTATCAGAGGGGGTATAACCTACAATCCTTGTTTAGCTTTGCGACAATTTGGTTATGCTCGAAGAGATGGTCCCCATGAGTTACTTATCGAAGGCATTATATTCAAATGTGAGGATGATGCTAAAGAGTATCGTCGGAGGTTCATACGAGCTTGGGGAATGGTAAACAGATCTGGCACCAAGGCCTTGGGGACAAAAACTTCCATTCGTATGGAACCTTACCTCCAATGGATACGAGCTCATGCCCAGAAGCTTATGAAGCCCTATGTGGCCATTTTACCAGTGATTATGGAACCCACTACTGAAAAAGGTATTCCTTACACGGTTCTCTATCCCTATATTCCCACTGATCTTGGAGAATTACAGAGGTCTTGGATTCAGTTGATGAAGGAGCGGGATACTTACAGGGATCAGTTCCATGACCAGGAGAGGAAGGTTTTAGACCTCACAAAGCAACTCCATGAAGAAAGAGGACTCCATGACTATCTCGGCACAAAGAGGAAGCATCCATGGGAATTTTGATTTCTTTTCTAGTTTTAGATTTTTTTTTTTAATTGTAACGCCTAAAAGGTATTTGAACTTTGAATTCAGCTAATAAAATCTTTGTTTTATTTTGGTTTGCAAATTTAAATTTCTCGAAGTCTTTGAAATCATTTCATGCGCATCCCATTCATAACATCGCATGTACAGGTACCATTACATATTTCTCATCTTCTTCGCTGTTTATTTCAGCAGAAATGTCTTCCGAACAAACCATCAAGGACCTTCAGGCACAGAACGCCCAGTTCCAACAAATGTTCATAAGTCTGGCAAAAGGGCAGGAGGATCTGAAAGCCCTCATCCTGAAAGAGAAGAAGAAAAAGAAGAAGGTTGCTGGTATTCTGAACATGGGCAGAAGGTTTAGAGAGCGGTTGAAGCGACAAGCCGATCTGACCTCTTCATCTAAGGAAGGGGAGAATCAAGAAGAAGAGAAGGATCACAGTCATGTGGTGTCTGACAACGATACCGATTACAATGATGAGCAATATCCTCCTACTGAGGATAGATACAAGCAGTTGGAAGATCATCTGAGTGCCATGGAAGTTTAGAGGATACCTGGGATGGATTTCAAAGAATTGGGATTAGTTTCGGGGGTGTTCATCCCGCAGAAGTTCAAAGCTCCAGTGTTTGCTAAGTATGATGGGGTGTCCTGCCCAAAACTCCACCTCCGTTCTTATGTCAGAAAAATCCAGCCCCACACCACTGATAGAAATCTGTGGGTTCATTTCTTTCAAGATAGTCTGTCAGGGACTCAGCTTGAATAGTTCTATCCGTTGGAGGGAACCAATGTCCGAAATTGGGAAGATCTGGCTGCTGCTTTCTACAAGAAGTATTAATACAACACCGACCTTGCTCCTACTCGTACTCAACTCTAGAGTATGTCCATGGGTGTAAGTGAAGGCTTTAAAGATTATGAACAAAAATGGAGAGACTTGGCTGGGAGAGTTCAACCCCCGTTGTCTGATAGGGAGCTGGTTGATATGTTTCTGGGGATGTTATCCGATCCATTTTTTAATCATTTGATCGGCATCTCATCAGCTGGTTTCATTGAGCTGATTCTAACTGGAGAAAGGGTAGAAGCTAGGATTCGGAGCGGCAAGATACAGAAGGATGCCTCTTCAAGCTCAGTAAAGAAGCCTTTTGCTGGTAAGAAGGAAGCCAGTGCCATCTATAGCCCAAGGGGCCAAAACAGGGCTGAACATCGTCAAACAGTAAGTGTCGTAATGATACCGAGGCCTACAGTTTCTCCACAATGCAACAATCAACAAAGGGTGGAAAGACCACAATGGCAGTTTACCCGCATCAATATGACATTGGCTGAAGTTCTACCTCATCTGCTGAGATCCAACTTGGCAACCTTGAAAGAGGCTCCCAAGAATCCAAATACTACATCATTATGAGAGTCCTGGCCATGATACAAATGACTGATGGGCCCTGAGGAACAAAGTACAAGACTTTATTGAAGCCAAGGAAATAGAGTTTGATTCTCCGGAGAAGCCAAATATCATAATTGCGCCCATGCCTAAACACGGTCGTGGAGTTAATGTTGTTGACACTAATTTGTCTGTTACCTCTGTTAATGTAGTTTCTACTCCTCTCATGACTGTCAAGAAAAAGTTGTTGTTGGCCGGTTTATTTCCGGGTTATGGTGTAGGTTGCCACATGTGTTCGTTTCTACCTTCTGGTTATCTTTTGCTGAAATTGGGTGTTCAACGCCTGATAGATAGCAAGGAAATTTTGTTTGAGAAAACTTTGGTTCCCATTGTTCCATCTGAAGACATTGCCATTATAACCATTTCTTCCAATCCTTCCAAGGTCTCCTCGAGAAGACCTGTTAGGATTACATCTGCTCCAAGAATTGCTCCACTGATAATCATTGTTCCTAGTCCTGTCCTGTATGTCTTGGACAAAGCTGTCCCCTGGCATTATGGTGCCGATGTGTACTATCATGGCATCAAACAAGATTTGAAAAATGAAGAAGTTGATCCTGATATTGGTAACATTGCCGGAACCAAAAAAGTTACCCGAAGTGGAAGGGTCTTCTCTCCCGAGATTTCCCCTAAGACTATCAACAAACATATTGTCATTCCATTTGTTATTCCTGCTAGTACATCAACTACAGTTCCTGTTCTTACTCCAGTTATTACCCCTGTCGGCGAATCGTCTGATACCCGTGGCAAGGAAATTATAGGTGAGCCTGCCCGAACAGAGGCACCTAGAAAAATTGTTGTGGAGGCCTCTAAGCAAGAGATAGAGAAAATATTGAAAATAATTAAGAAAAGCGACTACAATATGGTCGAGCAGCTGGGGCAAACCCCCTCAAAGATATCCATGTTGTCTCTGCTGTTGTGTTTCGAAGCCCATGTGAAGGCTTTGATTGCATTCCTCAAGACTACGCATGTGCCGCAGGAGACCTCAGCTGATCAATTCAAAGATTGTGTGGCCAGCCTGACTGCTGATAATGGGCTGGGTTTTTCAGATGCAGACTTGACACCAAAGGGAAGGAAGCATAATGATGCTATGCATGTCTCGATTGAATGCAGGGGCACCATTATGGCTCATGTGCTGGTAGATATTGGGTCTTCACTGAATGTTCTACCGAAGAAGGCGTTGGACCAGTTGGATTGCGAGGGTTTAACTCTAAATCCTAGTAACATTGTGGTAAGGGCTTTTGACGGATCAAAGAGAATGGTGCACGGGGAAGTGGACATTCCTGTCAAAGTAGGTTCTCAGACTTTTGGGTCCACTTTCTATGTGATGGATATTAGGCTGTCATATTCTTGTTTGCTGGGTCGTCCTTGGATCCACGAGGTTGGGGAAGTTACTTCCACACTCCACCAAATGCTGAAGTATCCAGTAAAAGGGAAGATTGTCATAGTGCTGGGTAAAGAAGAGTATATGGTGAGCCACCTCAATTCCTTTCGGTACGTAGAGATGGACGGGGAATTCATAGAAATTCCTTGTCAGAACATCGAAGAGCTCCCTCAGATCTTGGCATCAACTGAAACTACTACTAGCAACAAACCTCCCCTAAAGATGGCTTCTCTCAAGGACGCCAGGGCCGTGGTTGAAGAAGGTGGGTGTGCCAATTGGGGTCAACTCCCTAATTTCACTCACAAAACTGAAAATTTTGGTTTGGGATTTACTACAGGGGCTCAAAGGGATGTTAGATGCGCTCGGGCTGGAAGACCTCCCCTACACCTCAGTAATCGGGGAATTAACGCCATTGAAGACAGCGAGGAAGACTCAGACATCGACAGCTGGATCTACCCAACTACCAACGGTGGACCGAGTAACTGGACGGCTAGGGACTTTATACCAGTTTCTTTTATTCCCCATTAATTGACTTACTTGTTTTAAGATTTGTAATAAACAATTTAAAACTTTACGGCCATGTGCCTTGCCCGAGGCACATTGGCTTTGCTTGTGAGGGCTATTATTTGTCATTTCATATATCATTAATAAAGCCTTGGACGTTTCTTGCATACAAATTTTGCGATCTCAATTTTTCTTTTCTGTTTTTCACTTTATCAAAACAACTATTCTCTTACACACACTCACGTATCATAATGCGGATCCATATCCACTCTGGATCCCATTGATAATAGCTCTACTATTGCCAGTTATGACTTCGAAAATCCGATCAACCAAGATGAGGATGAAGGTGAGGATGATTGTGAGGTGCCTGGAGAACTTGCTAGACTACTACAGTAGGAAGAGAGGCCCATACAGCCTCATGAAGAGCCGGTTGAGATAGTGAATTTGGGTACTGATAAAGACAAAAAAGAGGTTAAAATAGGTGCAAATCTAGAGTCAGCGTCAAGCAGAGATTGATATAGATGTTGCACGACTATGTTGAGATCTTCGATTGGTCCTATGAAGACATGCCTGGTTTGGACACTAATATTGTGGTACATCGCCTGCCAACCAAATAAGATTGTCCTCCGATTAAACAGAAGGTATGTCGTATGCACCCTGAAATGTCAGAGAAGATCAAGGCAGTGGTCATGAAACAGTTCGACGCAAGATTCTTAGTTAACACTTCTTATCCACAGTGGGTTTCCAATGTCGTTTCGGTACCTAAGAAGGACGGTAAGGTAAGGATGTGTGTGGATTACAGAGACCTGAATAGGTCAAGCCCCAAGGATGACTTCCCACTTCCTCACATTTATGTTCTGGTTGACAACACCGTGCAACACAAAATCTTCTCTTTCATGGATGGTTTCTCTGGCTACAACCAGATCAAGATGTCTCCTGAATACATGGAGAAGACAACCTCTGTTACACAGTGGGGCACCTTCTTCTACAAGGTGATGCCTTTTGGGTTGAAGAACGCTGGGGCAACCTATCAGCGCGCCATGGTCGCTTTGTTCCATGATATGATTCACCATGAGATCGAAGTTTATGTTGATGACATGATAGCCAGGTCTCAGACTAAGGAAGAGCACCTTGATCATCTCCAAAATTTGTTCGACAGGTTGAAGATATATAAGCCGAGGTTGAATCCGAACAAGTGCTTCTTTGGGCTAAGGTCTGGTAAGCTTTTGGGTTTCATTGTCAGTGACAAGGGTATTCAGGTAGACCCTGCGAAGGTAAATGCCATACAAGAGATGTCGCCTCCCCGTACAGAGAAGGAGGTTAGAGGTTTCTTGGGACGTATGAATCACATCTCTAGGTTCATTTCACATCTGACCGCTACTTGTGAGCCAATATTCAAGCTTCTAAAGAAAGATCAAGTGGTAAAGTGGAATGATGAATTCCATACCGCTTTTGAAATAATCAAAGAATACCTTCAAGAACCGCCAATTCTGATGCCTCCAGTTGAAGGAAGACCTTTGATATTGTACTTGACAGTGTTAGACAATTCAATGGGGTGTGCTGGGACAGCATGACGAGTCTGGTCTAAAAGAGCATGCAATATACTACCTTAGAAAAATGTTTACCGACTGTGAGACATGATACTCATTGCTCTAGAAAACTTGCTGCTCTTTGGCATGGGCTGCTCGCCAACTGAGACAGTATATGCTGACCCACACTACCTTATTGATATCAAAGATGGATCTGATCGAGTATATTTTCGAGAAGCCCACTCTCTCCGGAAGGATAGCAAGGTGGCAAATGATCTTAACCGAATACGACATACAATATACAAACCAAAAAGCAATAAAGGGGAGTATATTGGCTGATCATTTGGCTCATCAGGCCGTGGATGACTACCAGTCCATGAATTTTGATTTCTCGGATGAGAATATTATGCTGGTGACTGATTACGAAGAACCTGGACCGGATGAAGGAACTGAGGAAGGATCCCAATGGTCTATGTATTTTGACGGAGCTTCGAACGCACTGGGTAATGGCATCGGCGCTGTAATCATATCTCCCGAGGGCTGTCATACTCCGTTCACTGCCCAATTATGTTTTAATTGCACCAACAACATGGTGGAGTATGAAGCATGTATTATGGGTCTTCGAGCTGCTATTGACCTGAGGATCAAGTTCTTGAATGTATTCAGGGATTCCACTTTGGTGATAAGTCAGATCAAAGGCGAGTGGGATGCGAAGAACCCAAAGCTCATCCCGTACAAAGAGTACGTACTGACATTGCTCCCACAATTTGAGGAGGTAACCTTCAAACATTTCCCATGAGGGGAGAATCAGTTAGCGGACGCGCTAGCTACCATGTCTTCTATGTTCAAGGTTAGGTAGGAAAATGAAGCTCCCCAAATTACCATTGAGAGGTTTGATGAGCCAGCACACTATTGTGAAATCGACACCGAAGAAGTGGAAGACAAACCCTGGTTTCACGAAGTCAAAAGGTATCTTGAGGATCAAGAGTATCCCGAAGGCGCATCTGTCAATGATAAGAAGTTTCTGAGAAGGTTCACTGCTAAGTTCTTCCTCAGTAATGGAATCCTCTATAAACGCAACCATGACTCCACACTACTACGGTGTGTAAACAAGAAAGAAGCAGAGAGGATCATGACAGATCTACATGAAGGCACCTTCGAAACCCATTTCAATGGACACACCATGGTTAAGAAGATCCTACGGGCAGGATACTACTGGTCCACTATGGAAGCTGATTTCTATCAACATTCTCGAACTTGTCATAAGTTCCAAATCTACGCGGATAAGGTGCATGTGCCTCCGGTTCCCTTAAATTTTTGACAGCTCCGTGGCCCTTTGCAATGTGGGGCATCGACATGATCGGAGAAATCAGGCCCACCGCTTCCAGTGGACATCGCTCCATCCTAGTAGCCATTGATTACTTCATGAAGTGGGTTGAGGCAGCTTCCTTTTCTACAATAACCAAGAACTTTGTAGCGCGGTTTATCCGACACAATCGGATCTGTCGATATGTTGTACCAGAGAGAATTATTACTGACAATGGTACAAATCTTAACAACACAATGATCATTGAGCTCTGTAAACAGTTCAAGATACAACATCATAATTCTTCCCCCTACCGGCCGAAGATGAATGGCGCTATTGAAGCAGCTAACAAGAACATCAAGAATATTGTATAGAAGATGACGGTGACATATAAAGACTGGCATGAGATGTTACCATTTGCTCTTCATGGGTACCGTACCTCAGCACGGACGTCGACAGGGGAAACCCCCTACTCTCTAGTATATGGCATGGAGGCAGTCCTACCCATCGAAGTCCAGATACCTTCTCTCAGGATTATGAAGGATGCGGGTTTAAACAAAGACGATTGGATCCAAACCTGACTTGATCAGTTAAATCTAATCAATGAAAAGAGACTTACTGCTATTTTCCACGGTCATACGTATCAAAAGCGAATGATCAAGGCTTTTAACAAGAAAGTCAGACGCCAAGAATATCAAGTCGGGGATCTAGTGATCAAACGCATCATACTGCCGCAAGGTGATCCCAGGGGCAAATGGACTCCCACGTACGAAGGGCCATTTGTGGTTAAGAACATTTTCTCAGAAGGAGCTATGATTCTAACCCCCATGGACGGTCACGACCTTCCTCACCTTGTCAATGCAGACATACTGAAAAGATATTATGCCTAATCAAAAAACCCGCTAGGTTGACTGGCCTAGGAAAAAATAAGGGCTTCCTGGCGAACCAAAAGGGTTCGGGAAAAAGTAAGGGATGAAAATGAAAAAAAAATTATACACTCGGCAAGTCAAAAACCCGAAAGGGAGGCTTAGGAAAAAAAGGGTATCTCGGTGGACTGAAAACCTGAAATGGCGGTCCAGGAAAAAGTTAGGGATTGAAGCGTATCACTATGTCTCATTGGATCGTCTTGCGACCAAACTTCGGTATCGACTATCAAGCTCGGACGGCACCAACCAATCTGATCAACCTTCAGCCAAGTAGCAAAATGATGAGCGCTTGAAGATATAAAGGCAATAACAGAGTTGGAACCCAATGGGGTCATTTCACATAGCTGTTTTTCTTTCTTTTACACAAATTTTATAACTTCCATCCTTCGGCGGAATTCTCTTACTAGCGCGTCAGCCTCTTTGTACAAAAACGCCTATTATAGGCCAACTTCAAAAATCAATACAAATCATTTGCAAGAACGTCCAATGACTTATTTTTGATATATGCATTTGAAAATGATTGCTGCTCATAAATATTTACATAAGAAACAAAAGACAATTACTCGGAATTCCAGAAACAGGGGCAAAAATAAGAAGTGCCAAACCCTACAGTTACTCTGCCCAGCATGTACCGGGATAGAGCCAGCTTGGGAATATAATTATTGGTACATACACTCCCCACAGAGTAAAGGTATCCAAAGGCATTGATGTCAGCTTCCCCGAAACAGGACATAACTACTCCCAATCGAGGTTCATAATCGCGGGCGAGTCAGTAAATTTCATCCCCAGCTGAGTTTATTCCTCCAGATCAGCAGGTCTACCAACAGAGTATCTCTTCCCCCTAAGTTTGGTCCCCGTAGAGTTATTCTCCAGCATCTTTTCCCGACAGAATATTTATAAATCTCCAGCAACCATCAGGGATTTATTTTTCAAGACGCGAGCATACCCCGATAGCATTTCATGAACATACATCATGAGATACGCATACATATCATATACAGCATAATCTCATTTATTTTGAGAACATCATCTCACCCTGCATTTCATGCATCACATATAACTAATCCTGATATCCTTTCAGGAAAAGAGGATTATCTTCAACAAATTCAGCAGTTATGCAAGTCACATCTGCAGACGACTAATGGAAACTCAATTCCCGAAACCAAACGGGTCAAATAATTTACACTATCTCTTTGAAGTAACCCTACTACCCAGGTTCCTTCTCGCAGCCCTACTATCCAGGCTTTCATATTGAAGTAACCCTACCATCCAGGTTCCTTCTCACAGCCATACTATCCAGGCTTTCATATCGAAGTAACCCTACTATCCAGGTTCCTTTTCACAGCCCTACTATCTAGGCTTTCATATCAGAGTAACCCTACTATCCAGGTTCCTTCTTACAGCCCTACTATCTAGGCGTTCATATCGGAGTAACCCTACTATCCAAGTTCCTTCTCACAGCCCTACTATCCAGGCTTTTATATCGAAGTAACCCTACTATCCAGGTTCCTTCTCACAGCCCTACTATCCAGGCTTTCATATCGAAGTAACCCTACCATCCAGGTTCCTTCTCACAGCCCTACTATCCAGGCTTTCATATCGAAGTAACCCTACTATTCAGGTTCCTTCTCACAGCCCTACTATCCAGCCTTTCATATCGAAGTAACCCTATGATCCAGGTTCCTTCTCACAGCCCTACTATCCAGGCTGTCATTTGAAAATAACCCTACTATCCAGGTTCCTTCTCTCTTATATCCACACAATAGTCCACAATATTGTAAGACTTGGACCTGATCAAACACGATTGGTTTTGCATTTCCCCAATAAGTTGTGGTACAGCCTATACACTAACCAAATATGCAGTTCACTTCCGCTTCCTCAAGCAGGAGCTATTTCCCCAGTAGAATAACGGACAATTGAAGCTCCTGAAATTTTGTTTCTCCAAAGACAAGTACCAACATTCCTCAGCAGATTCCTCATCAATAACAGGAATAGGAACTCTCATCGAAGGAACGTATCAGGAAATCAACATCCTCTAGATGGAATCTTTAAGCCCATCCCCGACGATTCTCCGTCACATCTTGGATGGAATCTTTAAGCCCATCTCTGACAATTATCTAGCAACTTCCAAATGGCATCTATAAGCCCATTCCCGATATCACAAATCAAGTGCCACTTCATGCGAGTGCAAATTTCTGGGCACTCTAGTGTTCAATCATCTTCCACCTTCAAATCACGAAAGGCAGACGAGCCAATTTGCATCCTAAGGTTTAAGAAGATTGAACAGGGGAAGTTGTTGTACCCCAAAATTTACCCTCTCATTTTACTCAATACATGCTCCTAGAGACCCTCAATTGGCTCATGTTTTCCCAAGAGTTGACCAGACAAACTCTCTCCTAAGGCATTGTGTCTCAAATTAGGGTTTCCATTTTCATCAAGATAGGTGGAATCCAAAGACCTCATATGCTCTCCATTGTCCTAACATGTTCTCAAGACCCTACATGTCAAGTTTCATGCCTTGCACAAGAAGTTTGCCCAGTCAACTGCTCAGATGCTTGAGAATCAACTATATAAGGTCAAAAGTCAACTATGACCCACATACAATAAAACTTCAATATTTTTGGTCAACATTAAAATTTTAAAGTGACTTTCATCATTTGATCAAGGGTTGATCAAGATTCCTCAAGGAATGCTCCAAATTCATCAAAACCCAAAAGTTGCTAAATCAGGGTTTCTTAGGAAAAGTCAACCAAACTTTGACCAAGCATAACTTCCACATGCTTTATCAGAAACTTTCCATCCAAATCTCATTTTGAATAGGATTCAATTCCCTACAACTCACCTTCATCCCACAAGTTTAAAATATGCACCCACAAAAAGATATGAATTTCTACATTATGGGTCCTTTTGAAATGTCAACAAAAACACCTTTTGGGTCAAAGCTTCTTACGTGAACATGGAAGAATCAATTGAGATGAGACCAAAATGGTTTCTTAGGGGACATCTTAATCTTTCTAAAAAGTCCAAGAACACCTCTCTAGGGTTAAAATTGGAGGAGATATGCTTTGTCAAAGTTGACCTTTTTTGCAAAATTGCCAAAAGTCAAATGTCCTCAAAAAATGCATTTTTTGCCAAATGAGCCTAACTTTTTATGCTTGCACCTCACTTGTAACATGGTCCACGACCCAAATATTCACCCACACATTATTTGCTTCATTTTTCAATTTTATTTTTTATTAATTAAAAATTGAATTAAATCAAATAATTGGTGAATAATAGCAAAGATTTGTTTTGATTTGATTTTTGGACAGGTTGGCAATCAAAATATGCTGAGATATTAAGACCAAAACGAATCAAGCATAATTGGTACAAGAAAGGGATGATTTTGCTCAAAATAGAAAGTTTACATATAGCATGGAAATCAAATCAAATCTTCCATAATTGCAAAGATCCAAGCCAATTTTATAACCCTAATTCATTCTTAGATAAATATTGGACATGTACAAAGCATAAGACAAAGGTCTTGCAGTCGTAGAAGAGAAAGAACAAACTCAAAAAAGTTGACAAAAAGTGTGATTCAATTTTCACTCCACAAGGCCTTTCAGAGCAATTCAAGGCCAGCAATCGTATCCTGGAGCATCCCTGAAGCCAATTGGATCTTTTGCAAGTCTTATCGCGCCCAGAAACGCATGCAATCACTCCCACGGTTTGCCTTATTTTTTGAAAACGATTACATCAATTCCTACATTATTAGAATATTTGATTGACATATTTGTGATCTTTATCATGTTTGCGAGCTAACTGAGTAGTTTAATTGCATTTTTGAAGCCTATATCCATACTTTCCATTGTTAGGGTTCCCACATGTGTTTTGGGGCTTCCTAATACAGGAAACATTAGGCCAAGAATTGGATACTAGGATGATCGTGGCATCAAGTCCAATCGATCCCTGGTCTTTAAATTCATTTATCATATATATTTTTGATGTTTGAAGCACGCAGGTTATAGCAACGGACATGGTCCGTAGGTATAGGTCATGTGCCTAAGACGATGGACTGAAGGTAGAAGAAGGTGATTTGGCATCACCCTATTGGTTTATTTGAAAATGACGCGCGTGATTTTTGTTTCAGCCTCTTGGAATTTGTTTTTATATATTGGGCATTATTCTTATTTCTTTAACAACTAACCAAGCATAGCCCAGTTGGCAGAGGCGTGGTGTTGGTGAACACAAGGACCTGGGTTCGATCCCAGGTCCCAGCAAATTTGATTTCAATTTTTCCACTTACAGATTATGTGAAGCTCCCATCCAGATGTCTACCATACGTCACCAACATCCAGCCACTTGATCAACCTAGCATGAGATCTAACGCACTCCAGATGAGAGATCATGGCGCACCATCAGAAGATCAGCACATGGGATTCAGCGCAGGGGTTGGGCCATCAGCCTTGGGCCCAAAATTAATTCAGAATCATACCCCCAAGATTACTCATTATACAGGCCCAGTTTGTTTTTCTTTCCATTTTTTTAATTTCTTTAATTATTTCTTTAATTGTTTTTTAATTAACACAAAATTTGTTTTTTTATAAAACTAAAAAATTACAAAATACAGAATTATATATTATTTATTCAAATTAATATTTTTGAAAATAAATTAGGTTAAATAGTTTTATTTGATTACTTGTTTTAATTAAAATTAATTAGAAACTAGGTTTTAAATTTTATAAATAAATTGTTTTTTTTTCTCAATTAAAAACCACAAAAAATACATAAAATCTTTTTTATAAAATATTTTATTTTCTTGAATTATTTAATTTAGTTTAAATTAGGTTAATTTCAATTTTTTTTATAATTAAAAGTAATTAGAATTAGGGTTTTCATTGTACATAACCTAGTTAAGTCTTTTCTCAAAAATAATTTAAATATTTTTTTCAATTAGATTTTTAGGGTTCTCAATTTTTCTTGTATTTAATTTGCTACGCGCTTTTTTATTTGTTTTATTATTATTGTAACTGTTTCAAGGTTGTTATAGTAAGTAGGATTTTAAGCTTCCTCATTTTTATTTTCCGTCAAGATAATTATGTAACTGTCAAAGCCTTGTAATAGCTAGTTTTATTTTTCGCACTTTAAATTCCTGCAAATATTTAACTGTTAGATGCATGCTAATAGGATTGTATGACAAGAATACTTGAAATTAAAACGGTAGATCACCTGATATAAAAAGACTAAATAACTGAAAAAATTCACGTGCACATGTTCACTCCTAGGGTTTACCTCACTTCGGTTTCCTTCGGTAAACAATCATTAAGCATAGGAGATTTTAGTGGTTGCCCTCCAGTCTAAAAGATCAAAATGTCCCATTCGAATGGTGCCTCAGAAATGTTGCCTCGGAAATGTTGCCTTGGAAAGATCTTAAGACTCTAGGGTTACTACTAAAGTTTTCTAAATGTTGCTTTAGTGACTGTACTTGTCCCTTTCGAATGTCCCTTACAAACTCCAACAATGGGGCTACCTACTCCTTGGTAGTAGGATGGTGCTGTCTAAAGGAAACGAGAATGAACAATCTTTTTTCGAGTAGGTAGAATCTTAAGTACTTGCTCAACAAAACTTTTCACACAAACACCTTTCAAAACCAATTTTCAAAACAACTTTGTCACACCCTTGAGGACTGATACAAGGGTTATCACGAAGTAAAACATTTTCAAAATAAGCACACACAAGCAATTTTAAAAAGATGAGTAAGTACCTAAGAGCCCATGGAAATCCATGGATAGAAAGGGTGCTAACACCTTCCCTTTCTATAATCTACCCCCCGTACTCAGAATATCTCGAAAAAGGTTTTTTTTGTTCTTTTTCCTCTTCCATGATTAGATAAAATAAAAGTCGGTGGCGACTCTTGCTTACCGCGATATTTTGCAAACAAAAACACAAAACACAAACCAGTATTATACAGTCGGTTCTGCCACCGTATCACAGTAGTCTGCGAACGACGAGACTCCATAGATGATTACAAAGTTTGGAAAATGGTAATATATAATGGAAAAGATACATTGAGATACAATGACCATTATCCCCTCTAACAATTTTTGAAATCCTGAGCAGCAGCTTCCGTTGAATTATGATGAGGATTCGAGAAGATTGTTGCTTCAATGATCAGATCTTGCATGATACAGTTACTTGCCAAGAAAGTCTCTAATTTTTACCTAAGCTGCCCTTGCGGGTTTTCAACTTAGCAGGAAATTTATTCTGTTTATGTCTCTAACTTTTTCCTAGACCGCCCTTTCGGGTTTTCGGCCTACCGAGACGCTCTTTTTTGCCTAAGTCGCCCTTTCGGGTTTTCAATTTAGCGATTTGTTTGTTTACTTGTTTAGGCGAACTATTTCTTGACTGCATCAACATTCATGGGACATGGGAACTCCTCGCCATCCATAGTTTCAAGAATTAATGCACCGCCAGAGAAGGCTTTCTTGACAACATATGGGCCTTCAAAGTTGGGAGTCCACTTGCCCCTAGAATCAGTGTTGTAAGACATGATCTTCCTGAGCACGAGGTAACCTTCTCTGAATTCACGAGTTTTGACCTTTTTATCGAAAGCTTTCTTCATTCTTTTATGATATAACTGTCCATGACACAAAGCTATCATTCTCTTCTCCTTGATCAAATTCAATTGGTCAAACCGGTTTTGGACCCATTCAGCCTCAGTCAACTTGGTTTCCATTATCACACGCAAAGAGGAAATCTCCACCTCGACTGGGAGTACAGCTTCCATTCCATACACCAGGCAGAACGGGGTTGCACCTGTTGAAGTGCGGACAGATGTTCGATATCCATGCAAAGCAAAAAGGAGCATTTCATGCCAATCCTTATAAGTAACAACCATTTTCTGGATAATCTTCTTGATATTATTATAAGCAGCTTCAACAGCCCCATTCATCTTTGGCCTGTACGGAGATGAACTGTAATGGACAATCTTGAATTCTTCACACAGTTCTATCATCATTTTATTGTTCAAATTCGAGCCATTGTCGGTGATAATTCTGCTCGGCACACCATACCGACATATAAGGTTATTCTTGATGAAGCGCACAACCACCTGCTTAGTAACATTGGCATATGATGCAGCCTCCACCCACTTGGTGAAGTAATCAATTGCTACCAAGATAAAACAGTGTCCATTTGAAGCTTTGGGTTCTATCATCCCGATCATGTCAATAACCCACATAGATAAAGGTCATGGGTAATAGATCACAATGAGAAGTGCCGGAGGCACATGAACCTTATCCGCATAAATCTGGCATTTATGACACTTCTTTGCAAATTTAGAATAATCAGATTCCATCGTCAGCCAATAGTTATCTGCCCTTAGCATCCTTTTAGCCATTGAATGTCCATTGGCATGAGTTCCAAATGAACCTTCATGAACCTCATGCATCAACATGCCTTCTTCGTGTCTATCCACGCATCTGAGCAGGACCATGTCATAATTTCTTTTATACAACACATTTTCGTTGAGGAAGAAATGGCCTACGAATCTTCTCAATATCTTTCTATCTTTATTCGATGCACCAATCTGGTATTCCTGGGTCTGGAGAAAATGCTTGATATCATAATACCAAGGTTTCTCATCTTCTACCCCCTTTGTTGTAAACACATGAGCGGATCTATCAAGTCGTCGAACCATAATTCGAGGTATATCATTCCAAGTATTTACTTGATACATAAAAGCCAGAGTTTCCAGAGCATCCACCATTTGATTTTCATCTCTTGTAATATGATGGAATTCAACTTTATTAAAGAAGGGTAATAACCTACTAGCATAATCTTTGTAAGGGATCAATACGGGGTGACGAGTATCCCATTCTCCTTTAATCTGGTTTATTACCAAAGCTGAATCACCATAAACATCTAGAATTTTAATTCTGAGATCAATAGCTTCTTCGAGACCCATGATGCAAGCCTCATATTCTGCCATATTATTAGTACAATCAAATGTCAACCTTGCAGTAAAAGGAATGTGCGGTCCATGTGGAGTGACAATCACAACACCAATTCCTTTACCATAAGCATTCACAACTCCACCAAATATCATACTCCAACGAGATTCAGGGTCAGGACCTTCCTCAGGAAATGGTTCATCACAATCTTTCACTTTCAGGAACATCACATCCTTATTGAGAAATGCATACTCTACAGACTGATGATCCTCCACTGGTTGGTGAGCAAGATAATCTACCAACACACTGCTTTTAATAGCTTTTTAAATGCGGTATTCGATATCATATTTAGATAGAAACATCTTCCAGTGGGAAATTCTCCCAGTAAGAGCAGGCTTTTCAAAAATGTACTTGATTGGATCCATTATGGAGATCAACCAAGTAGTGTGATTCAACATATACTGCTGCAAACACTTTGCCGCCCAGGCCAAAGCACAACATGTCTTTTCTAGCATGGAATACCGCGACTCACAATCAGTGATCTTTTTACTGAGATAATAAATGCCGAACTCTTTCTTCCCTGTTTCATCCTGTTATCCCAGAATACAACCCATGGATTTATCTAACACTGTCAGATACATAATCAACAGTCTTCCTTCGATAAGAGGGAGCACGATAAGAGGTTCAAGCAGATATTCTTTAATACTTTTAAATGCCCTTTGGCAGTCATCCGTCCACACACAACCTTAATCTTTATTTGACAACTTAAAGATCAGTTTACATGTTGCAGTCATGTGGGAAATAAATCTGAAAATATAATTCAAACGCCCGAGGAACCCTCTGACTTGTTTTTCAGTTCTTGGCGCTGACATCTCTTTAATTTCTTTGACTTTATCAGGGTTGACTTCAATTCCTTTCTGGCTAACAATGAAACCCAACAATTTCCCTGATCAAACACCGAAGGTACATTTATTTGGATTCAAACGGAGACGATACTTCCTCAAACGCTGAAATAACTTCAACAAATCTTCTACATGCCCTTCTTCAGTCTGGGATTTAGCAATCATATCATCAACATATACTTCGATTTCCTTGTGCATCAGATCATGGAATAGGGTTACCATAGCCCTCTGGTACGTTGCACTAATGTTCTTCAACCCGAAGGGCATCAATTTATAACAGAATGCTCCCCAGGGTGTGATAAATGTTGTTTTTTCCATATCTTCCGGAGCCATTCTTATTTGATTATACCCAGAAAATCCGTCCATGAACGAGAATACTTTGAATTTTTTTGTGCTATCCACTAACATATTAATGTTTGGAAATGGAAATCATCTTTTGGACTAGCTTTATTTAGATCTCTGTAATCTACCCACCTGCAAACTTTTTCGGTACTGGGAAAATACTGGCAATCCATTAAGGATACACTAACGTCACAAGAAAACCAACATTAATCTGCTTTAGAACCTCCTCTTTGATCTTCACTGCCATATCTGGGTGAGTTCTTCTCAACTTCTGTTTGATTGACAAACACTCTGGCTTCAAAGGAAAATGGTGCTCTACAATATCTGTATCTAGACCAGGCATATCTTGATAAGACCAAGCAAAAATACCCACATACTCTTTCAACGGCTCAATCAACCTTCTCTTCACATCAAGATGCAGCAATGCTCTACATATTCATTTGAGTAGTTTCTTTCTGAAGGAGGGAGAAGACCATAGGGACCTAGGGGTGTTGTTTCTTTGGAGCCATATCTTCAGTGGGTCCAAACGAGAACTATTCAGTTGAAGATGCCGTATTCCTGGGAAACACCTATACACCTATGTATGATTTGTTTGTGAAGACCATTCATCCCTTATTAGATGATCTAGAAGAGCTGTAGCTTGCTTTGGTCAGGATGCAACAGGAAAAGGACGCTTGGAAGAATAAGTGCCAAACTTTAGAGATTTCCTATAGAGCGGATTTGAAGGAGAAAGACGAATTGATTGAGATCCTTGAGAGTCGAGCGGTAGAGACTATGGAGAGGCAAAGGGATTTATTTTCTCCTAAGCCTCAGTCAGATGTTGATTACTCACTTCCTGATTCAGGTGATTGGAAGAAGGTTGCCACCAGGTATGCGGAAGAAAACCAGAGCTTCAAGGCTCAGATTGACAGGCTCACAGGGAAGCACCAACGTATAGAGTGATCTCCACCAGTTTTACTTCTCAGGGTTTAGATTTTATTTTTACCTTGTACTTGGGATCATTGAAACTAGTAATCCATTTTGGAGTTGTTATAATGAAATTTTTCAGTATTTCAAATGCGTTATTACTTTGATATTTGCAATATGTCCATAAATTTTAAATTCCTTAAAATATTAAATAATAAAATGAAATCATGTGCACTGGATATCATGCATCATATTACACATATTTCTTGTATTTGTTATGCATATCCAGGTGTCTTACCAAGCTTCTTTACTTCGTTCAACAAGCTGACTCACCACTACAACACCCAGGCTAATTTCAGAAAGAAGATGGACAACTTATAACAAGAGAATCGCGAGCTGCGCGAGGAGGTTTCTGCTTTGAAGGCCGGCATGGACAATCTTACTGCTCTGATGGAATCTTTAGTGGCTACTCAGAATTAGCCACCGAGTGTCCAACCTCAACCAACAAGGGCAACTACGGATGCTCCCACTGTTCCCGTATCTGCTACTCTAGTTGTTGTTCAAAACTGCATGCCTCAAGGTTATCCATGGGGAATGCCAGTGAATTTTGCACCTGAAGGTTTCAATCTTGGTCCTCAAGATACTCCAATTGTTCAGAATATTGTTACTCTGGCACCACATGTGGTGCATATTGCTCCTACTGCGCCTCCTTCGGTGAATATGGTTCCGTTTGTTAACGATGATGCGTGTCTTCCTTTCTCTCCACCGATTTAAGACTTGGGTCTTTACGACATAATGGATGATTTTTAAGAGAAGTTTGACAAGATGAAAAGAGAGATGAAGGCCCTCTGGGGGCAGAATGTGAATGAGTTATGCTTGGTCCTGAATGTTAAGATGTCTGCTAATTTTAAGGTCCTTGAGTTTGAGAAGTATAAGGGCAACACTTGCCCTTGTGCTTATCTGGTGATGTATGTAAGGAGAATGTCTACCCATATTGATGATCAACGTCTGCTAACTCACTTTTTTTAGGATAGTTTGACCGGTGATGCGCTGAAGTGGTATATGAGTTTGGACAGTGTTAACATCCATACTTTCAATGATTTGGGAGAAGCATTCATCAAATAATACAAGTACAACATGGACATGGCGTCTGATCGTGATCAACTTAGGGCCATGGTTTAGAAAGATAGGGAATCATTCAAAGAATATGCACAGAGATGGCGTGAGGTAGCCGCCCAAGTGATTCCTCCCATGGAGGAGAAGGAGATGACTAAGATTTTCTTAAAAACACTGGGTGCTTTCTACTACGAGAGGATGGTAGCAAGTGCGCCAAGTGACTTTACTGAAATGGTAGGAATGGGTATCCGCTTAGAAGAGGTTGTAAGAGAGGGTCGCTTAATGAGAAGTGAAAACTCTGGAGGTGTGAAGAAACCATCTTATGGGTTTATCAAGAAAAGGAAGGGGATGCAAATGTTGTTATGCAAGAGAGGAGGGTTAATACTCCTAGAAGGAATTATCAGTGTCATCAGCAAGTTGCCTCAGTTACTCCAGTTGTGGGTGCAACTCCAACTTCCGCTGCTTATCAGAGACCGTCCCAGCAGAGGAATCAAGGGTATAATAATAGAAAGGAGAGTTATGACACTATTCCTATGAGCTATACAGAGTTACTACCGGCATTGATTCAGAAGAAGTTGGTTCAGACCCGACCACCTCCCCTTGTACCATCACCATTGCCTTGGTATTACAAGGCAGACCAGACATGTGCTTTACATCAGGGAGCACCAGGGCATAATGTTGAGAATTGTTATCCTTTGAAGACTGAGGTGTAGAAATTGGTGAAGTCTGGTATTCTATCTTTCAAGGATGTGAGACCTAATGTGAAAGACAATCCTCTACCCAAGCATGAAGGAGTAAATTTTGTGAATATGGTGGCCGGTTGTCCATGCGACTTCCAGACTTTTGATATTAATCTGGTTAGAGGAGATTTGGTGAAAATGCATGCAGACCTCTGTGAATTTAGCTACTACACGCATGACCATTCCCGTTGTGCTATTTGCAGTACAGACATACAGGGTTGTGATAAGATAAAGGCTGGTTTACAAGAGATGATGGACGAGGGACTCATCCACATAATCAGACCCAGGGAAGAGTATGAAGAGGAGGTGAATATGGTTTCTGAATGTCCTGGAGAATTCAGAATTTTTGATGTAGATTATATGAATGAGGACCTTGTGCAATTTCATGCTACTTTCTTCCATATGGCTGGTCAGGTAGAACATCAGTATGGATCTTGCCGAATTTTCTTTCAGGACTCCCGAGGATGTTCAATCGTGAAGAAGGGTGTTCAGTTGTTGTTAGATAATGGAGTTATCAAGGTTACAGGTCAAAGGGATTATTACCATGAAGTTGATTTAATTGAGGTTTTCTTGACTGAAGAAGAGTCGGATGAAGAGTATGCCTCTGCAGATGAGTATTTCTCCTTAGATGAGGATTTGTTTTCAAAAAAGACTCAATAATGACTGATTGTGTTGAAGAAGGGGTAAACATCATTGTATCTTGTTTTGGGGCACCCGCCCATCTTGAAGTTGAATATTATAGCAAGCCAGCTGTTACCCCATTGGTGATTAGTTTGTCGGGTCCTATCCCCTACAAGTCAGATAAGGCTATGGCCTACAAATACAACACTACAATATTAGAGGATGGAGTGGAAGTTCCCATCCAGCTAATGCCTGATGTTGGGAATATTGCTAAAAATAGCAGGGTGACCCGCAGCGGTCATGTGTTTGCACCGGTTGTTCGAGAAGATGTTAGTGTTGGAAAGAAAATTGTTGAGAATGTTGAACCCAAGAAGGCTACGGGTGAGACTAGTGGGGATATGTTAGAGAAAGAAGTGGATGATATTTTGAAAATAATCAAGATGAGCGACTACAGAATTGTAGATCAGCTATTGCAGAATCCTTCAAAAATATCTATCTTGGCTTTATTGATGAACTCATCTGCTCACAGAGAATCCTTGATGAGGGTATTGGACCAAGCTTTTGTGGAGAGTGATATGCCAATAGACCAATTCAGCAGCGTAATAGGGAACATTACGTCATGTGATAATTTGAGTTTCTGCGATGATGAATTACCAGATGAAGGAAGGAATTACAACCTGGCCCTCCACATCTCTATGAATTGCAAGAATGATTCACTATCCAATGTGATGATTGATAATGGATCCGCTTTCAACGTTATACTGAGGAGCACTCTTATGAAGTTGAAATATCAAGGAATGCCTATGTGCCCGAGCGGCATCATTGTGAAAGCATTTGATGGATCAAGGAAATCTGTTATTGGTGAAGTGGACTTGCCTATTCATATAGGACCATATTTGTTTTAGATAACTTTCCATGTCATGGATATTGTACCCGCTTATAGCTGTTTGCTAGGAAGGCCGTGGATACATGAGGCAGAGGTTGTCACTTCAACTTTACACCAGAAACTGAAATTTGTACGTGAAGGGAAAGTGGTAATCATAAATTGGGAGCTGGAATTATTGATATCTCATTTGTCTTCTTTCAGCATTGTGGAGGCGGATGAAGCTGCTGTTGGAACCCAGTTCCAAGCCTTATCCATTGACAGCATAAGAGGAAATGAGAATTCCATGGTTTCACTTAAGGATGTGCAACAAGTTGTGCGAAAGGGTCATAGCGAGGTTGGGGACAGATTGTGGATCCACCTGTGAACAAGAACAAAGTCGGCTTGGAGTTCTCTTTGAAGAATAAAAAAGGTAAGATCATGAAGCTGAAGTCTAATGCGAACAAGTATCAAGACATCTTCCGTAGCGGGGGTTATCTTCATCCAACTGTTTCCAGGATTAACGCCATTGTAGAAGATGAAGCAAAGCAGGAAATTCCGAATTATGTGACGCACAGAGTTAGGGTTCAGAGCTGGATCACCATTGATGTTCCCTCTTGCATACATGTTTCAAAGTAATTTGTTTTTCTAATCTTTTTGAAAATATTTCACTCTGCCCAAGGTGGAAGTATTAGTGTTGTAGGGCTTATCTGTTTGCTGTGACTTTTAAAATCAATAATAAAAGTTGTCTTTGTTTCCCAAATTGTGTCTTTATTTTCTGCTTTTTTTCTTGGAAAATGGTAATCAGAAAAAAAAACCTTCAAAATAAATAATAATTTAAATTCAATTTGCATGATCACTTGTTATATGTGTCAGTTTCTAAAAGCAATCATAAATCATATGTGCAGATTAATTAAAAACCTCGTTGAATACAATGACCCTGCACCCTCTCCCAACATTGAATGTCCTGTGTATGGGGCTGAAGAAGAAGATTATGATGAGATTCTAGAAGAGGTCTCACGGTTTCTTGAGCACAAGGAAAATACTATTCAGCCATATAAAGAGCCATTAGAAGTGATCAATTTGGGTTCAGAAGAAGATTCGAAAGAAGTCAAGATTGGAGCATTGATGCATCCTGATGTGAAGAGCAGGTTGATTAAGTTGTTGAAAGAGTATGTGGATATTTTTTCTTGTCCTTATCAAGATATTCCTGGTCTAAATATAGATATTGTAGAGCACCGTTTGCCGTTGAAGCCAGAGTGTCTGCCAATCAAATAGAAGTTGAGAAGTACTCACCCAGATATGGCAGTGAAGATCAAAGAGGAGGTTCTAAATCAGATTAATGTTAGTTTTCTTGTGACTTCAGTGTATCCTCAATGGATTGCCAATATTGTCCCAGCACCGAAAAATACGGAAAAGTTTGCATGTGCGTAGATTACAGAGATCTAAATAAAGTTAGTCCAAAAGATGATTTTCCATTGCCACACGTTGATATGTTAGTGGATGGCGCAATAAAATTCAAAGTATTCTCGTTCATGGACGTATTTTCCAGGTATAATCAAATAAGAATGGATTCGGAGGACATGGAAAAAACAACGTTTATCACACCCTGGGGAACATTCTGTTACAGCGTGATGCCCTTCGGGTTGAAGAACACGGGTGCAACGTACCAGAGGGCTATGAAAACCATGTTCCATAATCTGATGCACAAGGAAATCGAGGAATATGTTGATGATATGATTGCTAAATCCCAGACTGAAGAAGGGCATGTATAAGATTTATTAAAGTTATTTCAGCATTTGAGGAAGTATCGTCTCTATTTGAATCCAAATAAATGTACCTTCAGTCTTCGATCAGGGAAATTGTTGGGTTTCATTGTTAGCTAGAAAGGAATTGAAGTTGACCCTGATAATGTCAAAGCAATTCAAGAGATGTCAGCGCCAAGAACTGAAAAACAAGTCAGAGGGTTCCTTGGGCGTTTGAATTATATTTCCAGATTCATTTCCCACGTGACTGCAACATGTGAACCGATCTTTAAGTTGTTAAAGAAATATTAAGGTTGTGTGTGGACGGATGACTGGAAAAGGGCATTTGAAATTATTAAAGAATATCTGCTTGAACCTCTTATCTTTCTCCCTCCCGTCGAAGGAAGACCGTTGATTATGTATCTGACAGTGTTAGATAAATTCATGGGTTGTATTCTGGGACAACAGGATGAAACTGTGAAGAAAGAGTTCGCCATTGATTTTCTCAGTAAAAAGTTCACTGATTGTGAGTCACTGTATTCCATACTGGAAAAGACATGTTGTGCTTTGGCATGGGCGACAAAGCATTTACGACAGTATATGTTGAATCACACTACTTGGTTGATCTCCAAAATGGATCCAATCAAGTACATTTTTGAAAAGCCTGCTCTTACTGGGAGAATTGCTCGCTGGCAGATGTTGCTATCTGAATATGATATCGAATACCGCACTCAAAAAGCTATTAAAAGCAATGTCTTGGCATATTTTCTTGATCACCAACCAGTGGAGGATCATCAGTCTGTAGAGTATGAATTCCCCGATGAGGATGTGATGTTCCTGAAACTGAATGATTGTGATGAACCATTTCCTAAGGAAGGTCCTGACCCTGAATCTCGTTGGAGTGTGATATTTGATGGAGCTGTGAATGCTTATGGTAAAGCAATTGGTGTTGTGATTGTCACTCCACATGGATCGCACATTCCTTTTACTGCAAGGTTGACATTTGATTGTACTAATAATATGTAAGAATATGAGGCTTGCATCATGGGTCTCGAAGAAGCTATTGATCTTAGAATTAAAATTCTAGATGTGTATGGTGATTAAGCTTTGGTAATAAACCAGATTAAAGGAGAATGGGATACTCGTCACCCCGGCTTGATCCCTTACAGAGATTATGCTAGAAGGTTATTACCCTTCTTTAATAAAGTTGAATTCCATCATATTCCAAGAGATGAAAATCAAATGGCGGATGCTCTGCCAACTCTGGCTTCTATGTACCAAGTAAATACTTGGAATGATATACCTCGAATTATGGTTCGGCGACTGGATAGACTCGCTCATGTGTTTACAACATAGGAGGTAGCAGATGAGAAACTTTGGTATTATGATATCAAGCATTTTCTCCAGACTCAGGAATACCCGATTGGTGCATCGAATAAAGATAAAAAACATTGAGAAGATTGGTAGGCAGTTTCTTCCTCATCGAAAATGTGTTGTATAAATGAAATTATGGCATGGTCCTGCTCAGATGCGTGGATAGACATGAAGCATGCATGTTGATGCATGAGGTTCATGAAGGTTCATTTGGCACTCATGCCAATGGACATTCGATGGCTAAAAGGATGCTAAAGGCAGGTTACTATTGGCTGAAAATGGAATCTGATTGTTATAAATTTGCAAAGAAGTGTCATAAATGCCAAATTTATGCGGACAAGGTTCATGTGCCTCCGACACTTCTCAATGTGATCTCTTCCCCATGGCCTTTCTCTATGTGGGGTATTGACATGATCAGGATGATAGAACCCAAAGCTTCGAATGGACAATGTTTTATCTTGGTAGCAATTGATTACTTCACCAAGTGGGTGGAGGCTACTTCATATGCCAATGTTACTAAGCAGGTGGTTGTGCGCTTCATCAATAATAACCTTATATGTCGGTATGGTGTGCCGAGCAGAATTATCACCGATAATGGCTCGAATTTGAACAATAAAATGATGACAGAACTGTGAAGAATTCAAGATTGTCCATCACAATTCATCTCCGTACAGGCCAAAGATGAATGGGGATGTTGAAGCTGCTAATAATAATATCAAGAAGATTATCCATAAAATGGTCGTTACTTATAAGGATTGGCATGAAATGCTCCCTTTTGATTTGCATGGACATCGAACATCTGTCCGCACTTCAACAGGAGCAACCACGTTCTCCCTGGTGTATGGAATTGAAGTTGTACTCCCAGTCGAGGTTGAGATTCCCTCTTTGCGTGTGATAATGGAAACCAAGTTGATTGAGGCTGAATGGGTCCAAAACCGGTTTGACCAATTGAATTTGATCGAGGAGAAGAGAATGACAGCTTTGTGTCATGGACAATTATATTAGAAAATAATGAAGAAAGCTTTCGATAAAAAGGTCAAACCTCGTGAATTCAGAGAAGGTGACCTCGTGCTCAGGAAGATCATGTCTTTCAACACTGATTCTAGGGGCAAGTGGACTCCCAACTTTGAAGGCACATGTGTTGTCAAGAAAGCCTTCTCTGGAAATGCATTAATTCTTGAAACTATGGATGGCAAGGAGTTCTCATGTCCCATGAATGCTGATGCAGTCAAGAAATACTTCGCCTAAAGAAGTAAAAGAACAACTCGCTAAGTTGAAAACCCGAAAGGGCAGTGTTGTACCCCAAAATTTGCCCTCCCATTTCCTCAACATTTTCTCATCACAAGACCCTTGGAGCTCAAGATCAAGCTAGGGTTTGCTCTGCTCAAGACTCCTCCTTGCACTGTTGACCCAAATTATGGTTTGAGTTTGCACAAAGATGTTTTGACCTAAAATGCCCAAGATGACTTTCATGCTTCATGTTGGACTCATAAGTTTATCCATACCAAGTTTCAAGCCTTGATTCCAATCTTTGCCCAGTCAATTGGACAGTTGACCTTGAAATCAACTGTATTGAGGAAAAGGTCAACTGTGGTCAATTGACAGTCAAACCTCATGATTTTTGACCCAAATCAACATATTGAACTCATATGGACCATTTGATCAAGTTTGGATCACAATTCCACAAGAAATTTGATCAGATCACCAAAAGGGCAAAATGGTCATTTTTAGGGTTTTGGTTGCACAAAGGCAATTTTTGACTGTTTGACCTAACCAATGGCAATTCAAACTCACATATGGACTCAAGGACTCAATGGCATTGTCTTGACATGTTCAACAAGTTCAAAAGATCCCAAATGCACAAGATTGACAGATGAATTTTCCAGTCAACTGATCCAAATTTGATTGTATACTGAAAAGTCAAACTTTGACTTTTTGGTCAAAATCAAGTGCCAAGATTCATTTTTCATCAAAACATGTCAAATTATGAAACTTGTTCATCAAGAAATCAAAAATTACAAATTAGGGTTTAAAATGAGAAAATTTCATAACTTAGAATTTTTCTAAGTTATGAAATTTCCTAATTTTTTTCTTAACTTTGTCCCATTTTTTTCTTCAAGATGCAAATGGATTCAAGCAAAACTCAAAACATGAAAGTTATAGTCTATTGCAAAATCTACAACTTTGATTCACAAAGTCTCCTCAAAAGAATCTTGTAGCTCAAGTTATGATTTTTGGAACAAGGGTGCAAAACATTCTTAACTTAGAATTTTTTTGACCTATTTTAGGCAGGATTTTTGCCTAACTTCATGACCACTTTTCACATGCTTCCACTTGGAATTTCAACTTGCAATACAAATATGTATTGTAGTACACATTCCAAGCTTTCCAAATTGTCCAAGAACTTCTCAAACACCCTTGTGGTTAGGGAGAATCGAATTTGTCAATATGGGCAAAAGTCACTTTGTTCATAAGCCATGTACATGTTCATAACTTGGGCATTTTTGAAATCAGCATGTGCAAGCTAGATTACAGGCCTCTAATCCTTCTTACACTCAATAATTAAATTCATATCCATTGTGCCAAGTTGTTATTTTGTGCATTTGGTCATTACATGAAGAATTAATCCATAATTAGAAAAAGCACTTTATCCATTCTTGTAAAGCATGGCTTTATGTCAAAAACAAATCCAAGAGGCATGGGAAAGATCTTGAGAGCTAGCATTTTGTACATAAATCACACTGATCAAGAGTGATTTGTGCAGCATGTTTGAGGGGCCTGTGGTAGCCTATATTGAAACTTGACAAACTTTGCTTAAGAAGGAAGAAACTTGGCATTTTGAACAACAACTTACATTCCTGTCAACAGAAGCAAAAACAAACTTCTTGAACACTTTCCAAACATCAAACCAAGTCTGAAACACGACCAAACCATCTCTCAAACCTCCATATACAGAAACCTGCAGTTTGAATCCCACAGTCCATTCTCATCGTGCGTTTTGGCTGAAACCTTTTCAAACACACTCCCTAACATCCATTGAAGTTATTCCAAGCATTGAACTGGAACTGTAACAGCCATAGCCAAGTGTGCTATTTTCATTTTTCATCTGTGCAGGTTGACTTCTGTAGCTTGATTTAGAAGGATTCAGAGCAAGCCAAGCATAGAGGAATCATCCCTAGACCTCAAGCAAGCTATACAAGTCCTCACATTGCATTGAAAGTACCTCCATTGCTGCACACGATTCCAGCTGAACAGGTAAAACTTTGGACTTCTATCTCTCAATCTAGGAAGAGTTAGGCTTAGGTTTCTGAACGAAACATGTTCTAATCATAGCCCTGAAGCCATCCATATAGGTACTTTTCATTTATGTTGTGTCTATTGAGAGAATTTTGAAACTGAATATCTGAAAAAAGCTAGGTCAGGAATTGGGGGAGAAGAAATTCTCTCTCATTTCTGAGAGTTAGATCAACTTCTTTATATGTTTAGAATCGTGGCTTCAAGCTCTACAAGTTTCATGTTTTAAGTTTTTGTTAAAAGTCAAAGGATCAAGAGATAGCAGGGACAAGGGAAAACGCGCGCTTTTTTGTGTTTGAAGCTGCTGGAGGTTGAAGACAAAGTCCTTTGGGCTGGGCTTGTTTCTTTTTTCTATTTGCACCACTTTATTTCACATACACCCCCTTGGCCCATTGTGTTATTTTTTTTATCATTTTTGACTTTTTGTTTTTTCCCCTGACTTATTATTTTTTTTCAAAATATAAAAAATATAAAAAATATTTTTTTAACCATTTTTGCATTTTATTTGGATTTTATTTGTTTTATTTTGAACTTGTACATAAATAAACATAATACCCTTTTTTAAAAATACTAAAAATAATACAAATACATTTTTATTTTCTGATTTTATTTTATTTTATCTCTTGAAAACATTTTATAAAAAATATATACTTTTTTTGTAAATAATAAATATTCTATTTTTGTACATATTTAATATATTTAATACATAATATAAATACTTATATATTTATTAGAATATTTAGGATAAAAATACAAAATAATACATTTTTATTTTTTTATTAATATTGGACCTCAAAAATCACTTTTTTTACAATATACTTCCTTTTTATTTATTTTTTGTATATAATTAATAAACATTGTATATATTAAATAATAAATACCTTTTATTTGCAAAATTAGGGTTTTGCCCTAAACATGAAAAATACCCAAAAATTAACTTTTTATTTTTGTTTATTTGTCACATGAAAAATACTTTTTACGTACATATAAAAAATCATTTTTTGCATCTTGCATATTTATTGTATTTTATTTAATTATTGTACAATTAATAATTTGTATATCCAATTTGGATTGTAATAGCTTAGATTTTCATTTCTTGCTAAATATCCCCATTTGAACATTTGTACCCCCATTCCCATGATTATTGTGTAATAATTTAGGATTTTAAATTCCGCACTTTAAAGCTTTCTAAAAATGCCATGATAGACTTAGGGTTTGTATGCAAAAACAACAAATAGTTTGACCTAATTCAAAGACAAAAAAGCATGAAAATTGACAACACCAATCACACTTGCACCCCCCAGGGTTACTCCACTTGTTGCCTTCAATAATGGGCCATGTTGCATGTTGAGTGTCTTTGGCAAAAACAAAACAATAACAAATGATCATAGTCCCTCGATGACGCTTTCGAAAGTTGACTAAAAATGATCAAGTCCCTTAAAGGAAAAGTTGCCAAAGACACTTGGCACTATTGTAATCATGGTCTAAACGATGACCCGCGCCCGTCCCGTTAAACATCCTAATACAAGATTGTCCACCAAATACAATGGTGGAATAAAATTGTTAAAAGGGTTAAAAACATAGGAAAGATCTTTGAGAAATTTAGGGTAGATAGCTCTTGGTTACTTGACCAAATATTGCAAAACAATCCTTGCCATTTTTCAAAACACACATCACAACACACTTTCAAAACAACTTTCAAAAACATTGAAAACTTTTCAAAAGATATACACCTTTGTATACATCCAAACATGGGTCATTACAAAGGTTGCCACAACAATTGCCTCTTTTCAAAACATTTTCAAACCCACACACAAAAGCACCATTTCAAACAATTGAAAACACAAGGCAAGTGATCTAAGCAAGTAACTAAGAGCCCATGGATAACCATGGATAGAAAGGGTGCTAATACCTTCCTTTTCTATAATCTACTCCCCGAACCCAAGAAAACATCTCAAAGGTTTTTGCTGTGCTTTTTAACCTTTCCTTAGGATAAAATAAAAAGTCGGTGGCGACTCTTGCTCAACCGAAACATTTGCGAAAACAAACGCAAAAACTCAAGTCAGTTCTCTCACCGTATCACAGAACTGACGACTCTGCTGGGAAATTTTTTTAAAGTGGAGTAACCTTAGGGATTAGATCACCCTCTTGCATGACTAATTGTTTGCTTTGATTGCTTTATATCTTGGCTCTCTTGTTTGGGTTTGAAATCCTACACCCGGATTTGGGGAAACATTCATAGATAGCAATACGTTGTGGAAACTGTGCGGGGTATACCGACACGGTTGAAGCAATAGGTGTATTAGTGCGACATATTTGTGAGTACCGGTAACCCTTGAGTTCAATCAAGGAGAGTACGGGGCCGCTGAGTGATGTCACTAAGCACTAATGACCTAGAACCTTACTTGACCATCTTGGCCTTTCATTAGGGGTAGTGAGATGACCGGCTTTGGTGCAGTCCGAAGTTGGTAGATACTCGATACTACACTCATTGAGGGTTGTTTTCTTGGAATATTTTGGTCGCTAGTTAAGTGGCTAAACCAAAACAATGAACATGGAAAACAATCCAATGATATTGAGCTCCTTAGAACCCGATTACTATTTATAGGACAGGTTTTTAAGCTAACTTCACTCAAGAGGGTACTTACCTATGAAACCCCATGCAAGCCTGAAACTAGGGTTTTGTGTGAATTGCTTGTACATATGTTTGTGCATGCATCATGAACATCACAAAGCATCATATGCATTCACTAACCATTTCAAGGGTTTAGATCTTCATCTTTGTTCTTGTTTTGTAGGTCATGGAAATTCTTCGCAGGAAAACTATCCAAGTCAACCTTGTGAGAATTCCTCCTCAACTCAAGGAGCTCACATCCAGAATTCTGGAAAGCTATCCCTTCAGTGAAAGACATGGTAGACTGCTCAACCTAGTCAACACCAACATTGAAGAGGACATGGTAAAGGTGTTGTTCCAGTTCTTTGACCCCCTTCACCACTGTTTCACATTCCCCGACTACCAATTGGTGCCCACTTTGGAGGAATTTTCTCAACTCCTGAGAATTCCTATTCTTAATCAACTACCCTACAACGGTACGGAAAAAGAACCAAAGCCTGAAGATGTTGCTCAAGCACTACACTTGCAACCATCTGACATCAAGGGGCATTGGGAAACTAGAAGTGGTGTCAAAGGCTTCTTAGCAAAATTCTTGTTTGAGAAGGCACAAGAGTGTTGGAATTCATTGGATCTACAAGCCTTTGAAGAAATTGTGGCACTCCTCATTTATGGGTTAGTCCTGTTCCTAAATCCTGACCAGCTTATAGATGTCAACGCCGTCAAGATTTTCCTATCCAGAAATCCAATACCAACATTGCTTGGGGACATTCTTCACTCATTTTACACACGAACAATGAGAAAGAGGGGTGTTCTCATGTGATGTACTCCTCTCCTTGCAAGGTGGTTTATTTCGCACCTTCCACAATCTGTCTTGAAGAATGACCAAGGCATAAGGTGGTCACAACGGTTGATGACCCTCACTCATTCTGATGTACATTGGTGTTCTCGGTCCAGAGAAAATGTCATCATCGTCGATCATTGTGGAGAGTTCCCTAATGTCCCATTACTTGGCATTAGGGGAGGCATCACCTACAACCCTTTCCTAGCTTTGAGACAATTTGGATATGCACGGAGAGATGGCCCTCATGAAATTTTGATTCCTGACTTAGTTTTTGACTTCGACAACGATGCGCAAGGACTTCGCCAAAGATTCATCAGAGCTTAGAGGATGCCTAACAAGGTAGACAGCAAGACACTGGGGCACAAGAACTCCATCCCTCTTGAGCCTTATCTCCAGTGGGTACGAACCCGAGCCCAGAGTCTGATGATGCCTTACCCTCATGTTCTCCCTGTGATTAAAGAGCCTGTTAAGGAAGGAGAGGTTCCCTACACCATCCTATATCCTGACATGCCAACATCGTGGGAAGAGATGCAGAAGAGTTGGATCCAACTCAAGGAGGAACGGAACACTTTTGAAGCCAGCTTCTACGCCAGTGAGAAGAAGGTTTTGGAGCTTACCCGCCGACTCCATGAGGAAGAGACCCTCAACACCTACATCGCACCAAAGAGGATGCGCAACGTCTTTTTACCTTGAGAAGTTTTTGTAATATTTGGCCCATGGGGCATTTATGTACTAACAAATTTCTTCTTATTAATATGACGTGTGTTCTTTTTGTTTGCGGCAATTTTGAATTTTCTAAAATCCTTGAATGCATTGCATAAACAAACATATCATTCATCATGCATATAAGCAGGTCTCCACACCAGGTTTCCTTATCTTTCTGCTGTTTATTTCAGTAAGATGGATCTCGAACAGACGGTCAAGGATTTGCAGTCTCAAAACTCACAGTTTCAACATCTCCTGATGACCTTGGCGAAGGGTCGGGAGGATCTAAAAGCCCTGCTTGGGAACAAAGAGCAAGTGAAAAATAAGAAGAAGAGAATCGGGGTGGCTACCCTAGGAAGAAGGTTTGAGGGTGAAGCCAGAAGGGTTCTTGAATTTCCCCCTACGTCTGAAGAGGGAACCAGTAAAGGAAAATGGGTTGCGGTACCTTCCAAATCCGAAGCTGAGGAAGAAGAGGCTGAAGAAGACGAAGACTACTCAGAGCAACAATACCCACCCGCCGACGATAAGTACAAGGGCTTGGAAGACAGGTTGGCAGCTATGGAGTTGCAGAGAGTTCTCGGCTTAGATTTCGAAGAATTGGGATTAGTTGCTGGAATTGTGATCCCCCCGAAGTTTAAAGTGCCAATTTTTGTAAGGTATGACGGGTTGACCTGCCCGAAGATGCATCTCAGATCATATGTAAGGAATATCCAACCTTACACTGCAGACAAGAACCTATGGATCCATTTCTTTCAAGATAGCCTTTCAGGGGCTCAACTCGAATGGTTCTATCAGCTGGATGGAGCCAGTATTCGAAACTGGGAGGACTTGGCTACTGCATTTTATAAGCAGTATCAGTACAATTCTGACCTCGCTCCCACACATACCCAACTCCAGGGTATGTCACTGGGAACGGGCGAAGGATTCAAGGAGTATGCGCAAAAGTGGAGAGACCTGGCTTGCAGGGTGCAGCCACCGCTGACTGACCGTGAGCTTGTCGACATGTTCTTAGGGACCCTGTCTGGTCCGGTCTTCAACCATCTGATTGGTAATTCTTCTGCTGGGTTTACAGATCTGATCTTAACGGGTGAGAGGATAGAAGCTGGTATCAAGTCGGGGAAGATACAGAAAGGTGCCTCCGCAACTACTGAAAAGAAGCCATTCAAGAAGGAAGCCAGTGCTGTTTATGGTCCCAGAAGACAAATTAAACCGGAACGCCGCCAAGCTGTCAACGCGTTGGTAATTTCAAAGCTTGTTGCTGCTCCTCAGCAATACAACCAACCAAGGGGTGAGAGACCCAAAAGGAAGTACACTCGGCTCAGCATGACCCTGTCTCAGATTTTTCCGCAACTACTGTCAACCAATCTGGTAACTGTCAAAGAAGCTCCGAAGGTAGTGAACACAGCGTCTCCAAAGTACAACCCCAACGCCCGTTGCGCTTATCACTCTGATAGCCCGTGGCATACTACGGACGATTGCTGGGCTCTGAGGAATAAGGTTCAAGACCTTATTGATGTTAAAGAAATACAGTTTGAGGCGCCCGAAAGGCCCAATGTTGTGACAGCCCCTATGCCCCAGCATGGAGTGAATGCTGTGGAAGAAGACCGGTATGTGGCCTCCGTGGAAGAGATTGTTACTCCGTTATTGACTGTTAAGAGGAACCTGTTGCTAGCCGGTTTATTTCCGGGTTGTGGTAAAGGTTGCCTTCTGTGTGCTATTTCACCTGTTGGTTGTCCTTTGCTGAAATCAGGTATCCAAAGGCTGATGGATAGCAAAGAAATCTTATTCGAGAAGATTGTCGTTCCTGCTACCCCTACTGAAGAAGTTTCTATTGTCACTATTTTCAACAAACCTCCTAAGTTTCTCTCAAAGAAGCCTGTCAAAATCATGTCTACTCAGAAGATTGCTCCTATCATCATCACTGTTCCGGGGCCTCTCCCTTATACATCCGACAAAGCTGTCCCATGGCACTATGGGGCAGATGTTTATGTTCTTGGAGTAAAGCAAAAGTTTGATGCTATTACCGGCGTCGGTAACATCACTGGGCCTGCCAAAATTACTCGCAGTGGTAGGCTGTTCTCACCAGATATTGCGCCACCAGCTATTCAGAGACCTCTTGTCATCACACTTGCAAGTGTGCATGCTCCCCTTCTTGATAAAGTTCCTGTTTCTACCCCTGCTGCCGAGTCATCTGACACTCGGGGCAAAGGGATTTCTACTATTTGCCTTCCCTGACGGAGGCACCAAAGACAACCAATGTTGAAGCTTCCCAGCAAGAGATGGAAGAGATCCTCAAGATTATCAAGAAAAGTGATTTCAACGTAGTTGAGCAGTTGGGGCACACCCCATCAAAGATTTCTATGCTATCACTGTTGTTATGTTCAGAGGCCCATGCCAAGGCCCTGATATCCTTCCTAAAGACGGCTCATGTGCCACAAGAAACATTTGCTGATCAATTTACCGATTGTGTAGCCAACTTGACTGCCGATAATGGATTGGGCTTCTCTGACGCCGATCTGACTGCCAAAGGAAAGAACCATAATGACACCCTGCATGTCTCCATCGAATGCAGGGGCACTACTCTTCCCCATGTGTTGGTAGACACCGGTTCTTCATTGAATGTATTACCCAAGAAGGCCCTAGACAGGCTGGATTGTGAGGGTTTAGAGCTCAAGCCTAGTAACATTGTTGTCTGAGCCTTTGACGGGTCGAAGAGGATGGTACATGGCGAAGTTGACATTCCAATCAGGGTTGGTTCTCAGGTGTTTGATTCTACTTTCTATGTGATGGACATTCGTCCATCCTATTCTTGTTTGTTGGGTCGTCCATGGATCCACAAGGCTGGAGCTGTGACCTCTACACTACATCAGAAGCTTAAGTACCCAGTCAGGGGGAAGATTGCCACAGTTCAGGGGGAGGAAGAATACATGGTCAGCCACCTCAACTCGTTCCGGTACATAGAGATGGATGGGGAGTTCATTGAAACCCCCTTTCAACACTTTGAAGAGGTGCCTCAGACACTGGCGTCAGCAGAGACTGTGACTAAAGAAGACTCTCCTTTGAAGATGGCTTCCTTAAAGGATGCCCGGGTTGTGATTGAGAAGGGTGAGTGCGCAAACTGGGGCCGACTTCCTGATTTCACTCCGAAGACCGACAAGTTTGGTTTGGGCTTCACTGCAGAAGCTCAGAGGGCTGTTTGTAAGGCAAGAATTGGAAGACCTCCTGTGTTCATCACCAACCCAGGAGTAAATGCTATTGAAGACGACGTGGAGGAATCTGAATTCGACAGCTAGATCTACCCAACAACCGACGATGGACCAAACAACTGGACTGCCAAAGACTTTACACCTATTACTTTTGTCACTCAGTAATGAACTCTTTTGTTTTGAATTTGTAACAGACAATATTTTTGAAACTTTTATGGCTCGGTGTCTTACCCGGGGCACCGTGGCTTCATTTGTGAGGGCTTTTGTGTGTCATTTTCATATGTCATTAATAAAAACATTGGACGTTTGTTGCATTTAAAAATCTTGCGCTCCTTTTCTTTCTTTATTATATATTGCAAAACAACTATATTTACACACACTCACCTATACAGGTTCCAATCCACTCTGGATCTCACTGGTAACGACTCTGCTACTGCCAGTTATGACTTCGAAAATCCGATCAAATTAGCCGAAGACGAAGGTGAAGATGATTGTGAAGTGCCAGTTGAGCTTGCAAGACTATTACTCCAGGAAGAGAGGGTCATTCAGCCACATGAAGAGCCAGTGGAAACGGTAAATCTGGGTACTGAGACAGACAGAAAGGAAGTCAAGATTGGTGCCAATCTAGAGCTCGGTGTGAAACAACGGTTGATTCAGATGCTGCATGACTATGTGGAAATCTTTGCTTGGTCTTACAAAGACATGCCTGGGTGGGATACCGACATTGTGATTCATCACTTGCCTACCAAGGAATATAGCCCTCCGGTAAAACAGAAGGTCCGTCGTATGCGTCCAGAAATGTCCGAGAAAATCAAAGATGAGGTTATGAAACAATTTGATGCCAGGTTTCTAGCAGTGACTTCTTACCCTCAGTGGATTGCCAACGTGGTTCCAGTGCCGAAGAAGGATGGTAAGGTCCGAATGTGTGTTGATTACAGGGATCTGAACAGGGCCAGCCCTAAGGACGATTTCCCTCTGCCTCATATCGACGTTCTGGTTGACAACACTGCTCAGCATAAAGTATTCTCCTTCATGGACGGCTTCTCCGGTTATAATCAGATCAAGATGGCTCCTGAAGACATGGAGAAGACCACTTTTGTTACTCAGTGGGGCACCTTTTGCTACAAGGTCATGCCTTTTGGGTTGAAAAATGCTGGGGCAACTTACCAACGTGCCATGGTTGCTTTATTTCATGACATGATCCATCACGAGATAGAAGTATATGTCGATGATATGATTGCGAGGTCCCAAACTGAGGAGGAGCACCTTGACCATCTACGGAAACTGTTTGACCGTCTGAAGTTGTACAAGCTGAGGTTGAACCCAAACAAGTGCACCTTTGGGGTGAGATCTGGAAAATTGCTAGGCTTCATCGTAAGCGACAAAGGCATTCAAGTGGACCCTGCCAAAGTGAAAGCCATACAAGAGATGCCAACTCCCAAGACAGAGAAAGAAGTCAGAGGCTTTCTAGGACGATTGAACTACATTGCCCGATTCATCTCGCATCTGACTGCTACCTATGAACCAATCTTCAAGCTACTGAAGAAAGATCAAGTAGTACGTTGGAATGATGAATGTCAGGCCGCTTTCGAAAAGATCAAAGAGTATCTCCAAGAACCACCCATTCTTATGCCGCCGGTTGAAGGGAGACCTCTAATCTTATACTTGACAGTACTTGACAACTCAATGGGGTGTGTGCTGGGGCAGCATGACGAGTCTGGCCGAAAAGAACACGCCATTTATTACCTTAGCAAAAAGTTTACCGACTGTGAGACCCGATACTCACTGCTCGAGAAAACTTGTTGCGCTTTGGTATGGGCTGCTCGCCGGCTGAGACAGTATATGTTGACTCACACTACTCTGTTGATTTCAAAAATGGATCCAATCAAGTACATATTCGAAAAGCCTGCTCTGTCTGGAAGAATAGTAAGATGGCAAATGATCTTGACAGAATACGACATCCAGTACACGACTCAGAAAGCAATCAAGGGAAGTGTATTGGCAGACCATTTGGCACATCAGGCAGTGGACGATTACCAGTCGATGAACTTTGAATTTCCAGACGAGGATATCATGGTAGTGACTGATTGTGAAGTACCTGGACCGGATGAAGGACCTGAGGAGGGATCCCGACGGTCTATGCACTTTGACGGAGCCTCGAACGCTTTGGGTAATGGTATCGGCGCTGTGATCATATCCCATAAAGACACTCATACTCCACTTACTGCCCGGCTATGTTTCAACTGCAACAACAACATGGCAGAGTATGAGGCATGTATCATGGGTCTTCAAGCTGCAATTGACTTAAGGATCAAGTTTCTGAGTGTCTTCGGAGATTCCTCTCTCCTGATCAATCAGATCAAAGGCGAGTGGAATACGAAACACCCAAATCTTATTCCTTACAAGGAGTATGTGCTGACATTGCTTCCCCACTTCGAAGAGATAACTTTTGAACACTTCCCAAGAGAGGAGAATCAGTTGGCGGACGCGTTAGCTACGATGTCTTCTATGTTCAAAGTCAAATGGGACAACGAGGCTCCCCGGATCATTATTTGGAAGTTGGATGAACCTACACATTGCTGCGATCTCGAGACCGAAGAGGTAACAGAAAAACCCTGGTATCATGAAGTGAAGAGGTACCTTGAAGCTCAAGAATACCCCGAGGGCGCATCGGTTAATGACAAGAAGTTCCTGAGAAGGTTTGCGGCAAAGTTCTTCCTTAGCAACGACATTCTCTACAAGCGAAACCATGATTCAACCTTACTGCGTTGTGTGGATAAGACTGAAGCAGAAAAGATCATGGCGGAGCTACATGAAGGTACCTTCGGAACACATTCCAGTGGACATACCATGGCAAAGAAAATCCTGCGGGCAAGATATTTCTGGTCCACATTGGAAGCTGACTGTTACCAACATTCTCGGACGTGTCACAAATGCCAGATCTATGCTGATAAGGTGCACATTCCTCCGGTTCCTCTGAACGTCTTGACAGCACCTTGGCCTTTTGCAATGTGGGGCATTGATATGATCGGCGAAATCAGACCTACGGCATCAAACGGGCATCGCTTCATCTTGGTAGCGATTGATTACTTCACAAAGTGGGTTGAAGCAGCTTCCTATGCTACCGTAACCAAGAACGTCATGGCACGGTTCATTCGGCACAACTTAATCTGTCGATACAGCGTCCCGGAAAGGATCATTACGGACAACGGTACCAATCTTAACAACAAGACAATCACTGAGCTCTGCGAGCAATTCAAGATACAGCACCACAACTCTTCTCCTTACCGACTGAAGATGAATGGGGCTGTAGAAGCAGCGAATAAGAACATCAAGAGGATTGTGCAGAAGATGACAGTGACCTACAAAGATTTGCACGAAATGTTACCGTTTTCTCTTCATGGGTACCGTACCTCAGCACGGACGTCAACAGGGGCAACTCCCTTTTCCTTGGTCTATGGCATGGAGGCAGTCTTGCCTATTGAAGTCCAGATACCCTCTCTCCGGATAATGAAGGATGCAGGTTTGAGCGAAGATGACTGGATCCAGACTCGGCTTGATCAATTAAACCTAATTGACAAAAAGAGACTCACTGCTATTTGTCATGGTCAGACGTACCAAAAACGGATGATCAAGGCATTTAACAAGAAGGTCAGACGACAAGAGTATCAAGTCGAAGATCTGGTGATCAAGCGCATCATTCATCCTCAAAGTGATCCCAGGGGAAAATGGACCCCTACGTACGAAGGGCCATTTGTGGTTAAACATATCTTCTCAGGAGGAGCTATGATTCTAACCACCATGGATGGTGACGACCTTCCTCACCCCGCCAATGCAGACATAGTAAAAATATACTACACATGAATTAAAGACCCGCTAGGTTGACACACCTAGGAAAAAATAAGGGCTTCCCGGCGAACCAAAAGGGTTCGGGCAAAAATAAGGGACGAAATAAAAAAAATTTGTACACCCGGCAAGTCGAAAACCTGAAAAGGCGGCTTGGGAAAAAATGGGTATCCCGGTGGACTGAAAACCAGAAAGGGCGGTCCAGGCAAAAGTTAGGGATAAAGCATAATACTATGTCTCATTGGATCACCTTGCATCCAGAATTCGGCATCAACTATCGGGCTCAGATGACTCCAATCAATCAGCTTCATCTTCAACTAAGCAGCAAAGTGATGAGACGTTTGAAGATATAAAGGCGATAGCAGAGTTGGAACCCGGTGGGATTATTTTTCACATAGCTGTTTTGTTCTTCACAAAATTGTATAAACTCTATTTTTGCTCGGCGGCGTTCTCTTACTAGGACGTCAGCCTCCTATACATAAAACGCCTATTTACAGGCAAATTTCAAAATCAATACAAGTTCAATTTTTCAGACAAATTACTAATCGTTTTTCCTTTTTCTGTTTTTGTTTTGCAAAGAACGTCCAATGTTCATTTTTGATATATGCATTTGACATTATTTTCTAATCATGAATATTTGCATGCGAAACAAAGGACTAATTACAGATGAGATCAGAAACAGGGGCAATAAAGAATTGTCTAAGCGATCTAGTTGCTTTGTCCACCAAGGGCCCAAGGTAGGTTCGGTTGAAGAACGTAACCAAGTTACCTCAACTCCCCACAGAGTAAGACCAGATTTCAGCAATACTCTCCCCCGAGCAGAGTTGGTCTCCCATCAGCCCTAAAAAGGCACGGTATCTCCAGCAAGTCAGTGATACTCACCCCAAGCAGAGTTAGTCTACTGTCAGTCTGAAGGAAGGTGGGTATCCCCAGAAGATCTCAACATTCCCCAGTGGAGTATAGATATTCCTCAGCAAACATCCCCGGCAGTCTTAATATAAGATTGTTCCCCGGCGGAATACCAGACACCCCAGTGGAGTCACTTCCCCAATACAGTTCAAAAGTTTCCCCAGGGAAGTTGAATCATCCTCCCCAGTAGATTCTGGAAGCTTATCCCCTGCAGAGTACGAACGTCTCTCCCCGAATTTATTCAAAGGTTATTTCCCCACCAGGGTATAATTGGGTTATCCTCAGCTAATTACCACGGAAAGATCGTCCTCGGCGAAGTTCTTCCTATCCCCAGTGGAGTTCATCAAATTCCCCAACATAACTCATCAGTGGAATCCCCAGCGGAGTTCCCATCAAAATCTCAGTGAAGTATCTCTTCCCACAGAGTAATTCCCCGTAGAGTAATCTCTCCAACAAGTTTATTCCCCAATGGAGTCAGCTTCTCCTACCGGTCTATTCTTGCAACCATTATCCCCAGCGGAAACGAAGAACTTTATTCTTCAAAACATCAGCCCAGGATTCAACAAGTTCCCGGCACTCGTCAAGGATTTATTTTCCTATACAAAAATACATTCATCACATTATCATACACCATGACGCATGCATATACGCATCATATCACACAATCTCATTTATTCTTGAGAACATCATGACATCATGCACTTCATACATCATGACATTGCATACAACTAATGTTTTGCCTTTTCAGGAAAAGGTCAATCCAAAGACGATTACTATCAATTATCGCAATTCCATATTCGATACCTGTATCTAGCCAGGGCATATCTGTGAGCGATTGATTGTAGATTCGATACCTGTATCCAGCCAGGGCATATCTGCATGAAGAGTTTAGAGATTCGATACCTGTATCCAGCCAGGGCACGTCTGTAAGCAACCTTTTAAAATTCCAGATTCGATACCTGTATCCAGCCAGGGCATATCTGTAGACGACCAATTCCAGATTCGATTCCTGTATCCAGCCAGGGCATATCTGTGAGTATTTGATTGTGGATTCGACACCTGTATCCAGCCAGGGCATATCTGTGAGTATTTGATTATGGATTCGACACCTGTATCTAGCCAGGGCATATCTGCATGAATAGTTTAGAGATTCGATACTTGTATCCAGCCAGGGCACGTCTGTAAGCAACCTTTTGAAGTTCCGGATTCGATTCCTGTATCTAGCCAGGGCATATCTGTGAGCAATTGATTGTAGATTCGATACCTGTACCCAGCCAGGGCATATCTGCATGAAGAGTTTGAAGATCAACACCTGTAACAGGCCAGGAAACCATCTTCCTTTCTCAAAGTACGCAAGTTCTCGCCAAGGAATCTCTTACACGATCAACACTTCCAAATGGCATCTATAAGCCCATTCCCGACAAGGATCTATCACGTCTCCAGCTGGCATCTATAAGCCCATCCTCCTGTCCACCATCTCTCCAAATGGCATCTATAAGCCCATTCCCGACATCACATTGCTGTTACTCTACCATGCGAGTGCAAATTTCTGGGCACTCTAGTGTCCAGTCTCCTTTTACCCTCGAGTCGCGAAAGGCAAACTTGCCAATCTAACTCTTCAGGTGCAAGAATATTGAACAGGGGCAACTGTTGTACCCCAAAATTTTCCCTCCCATTTTCTCATCACAAGACCCTTGGAGCTCAAGATCAAGCTAGGGTTTGCTCTGCTCAAGACTCCTCCTTGCACTGTTGACCCAAATTAGGTCTTGAGATTGCACAAAGATGTTTTAACCTAAAATTCCCAAGATGACTTTCATGCTTCATGTTGGACTCATAAGTTTATCCATACCAAGTTTCAAGCCTTGATTCCAATCTTTGCCCAGTCAATTGGACGGTTGACCTAGAAATCAGCTGTATTGGGGAAAAAGTCAACTGTGGTTAATTGACAGTCAAACCTCATGATTTTTGACCCACATCAACATATTGAACTCATATGGACCATTTGATCAAGTTTGGATCACAATTCCACAAGAAATTTGATCAGATCACCAAAAGGGCAAAATGGTCATGTTTAGGGTTTTGGCTGCACAAAGGCAATTTTTGACTGTTTGACCTAACCAATGGCAATTCAAACTCACATATGGACTCAAGGACTAAATGGAATTGTCTTGACATGTTCAACAAGTTCAAAAGATCCCAAATGCACAAGATTGACAGATGAATTTTCCAGTCAACTGATCCAAATTTGACTGTATACTGAAAAGTCAAACTTTACTTTTTGGTCAAAATCAAGTGCCAAGATTCATTTTTCATCAAAACATGTCAAATTATGAAACTTGTTCATCAAGAAATCAAAAATTACAAATTAGGGTTTAAAATGAGAAAATTTCATAACTTAGAATTTTTCTAAGTTATGAAATTTCCTAATTTTTTTCTTAACTTTGTCCCATTTTTTTCTTCAAGATGCAAATGGATTCAAGCAAAACTCAAAACATGAAAGTTATATTCCATTGCAAAATATACAACTTTGATTCACAAAGTCTCCTCAAAAGAAGCTTGTAGCTCAAGTTATGATTTTTGGAACAAGGATGCAAAACATTCTTAACTTAGAATTTTTTTGACCTATTTTAGGCAGGATTTTTGCCTAACTTCATGGCCACTTTTCACATGCTTCCACTTGGAATTTCAACTTGCAATACAAAGATGGATTGTAGTACACATTCCAAGCTTTCCAAATTGTCCAAGAACTTCTCAAACACCCTTGTGGTTAGGGAGAATCGAATTTGTCAATATGGGCAAAAGTCACTTTGTTCATAAGCCATGTACATGTTCATAACTTGGGCATTTTTGAAATCAGCATGTGCAAGCTAGATTACAGGCCTCTAATCCTTCTTACACTCAATAATTAAATGCATAACCATTGTGCCAAGTTTTTATTTTGTGCATTTGGTCATTACATGAAGAATTAATCCATAATTAGAAAAAGCACTTTATCCATTCTTGTAAAGCATGGCTTTATGTCAAAAACAAATCCAAGAGGCATGGGCAAGATCTTCAGAGCTAGCATTTTGTACACAAATCACACTGATCAAGAGTGATTTGTGCAGCATGTTTGAGGGGCCTGTGGTAGCCTATATTGAAACTTGACAAACTTTGCTTAAGAAGGAAGAAACTTGGCATTTTGAACAACAACTTACATTCCTGTCAACAGAAGCAAAAACAAACTTCTTGAACACTTTCCAAACATCAAACCAAGTCTGAAACACGACCAAACCATCTCTCAAACCTCCATATACAGAAAAACACAGTTTTGTGGCAAAACAGGGCATAGGCTGCAGTTTGAATCCCACAGTCCATTCCCATCGTGCGTTTTGGCTGAAACCTTTTCAAACACACTCCCTAACATCCATTGAAGCTATTCCAAGCATTGAACTGGAACTGTAACAGCCATAGCCAAGTGTGCCATTTTCATTTTTCATCTGTGCAGGTTGACTTCTGTAGCTTGATTCAGAAGGATTCAGAGCAAGCCAAGCGTAGAGGAAGCATCCCTGGACCTCAAGCAAGCTATACAAGTCCTCACATTGCATTGAAAGTACCTCCATTGTTGCACACGATTCCAGCTGAACAGGTAAAACTTTGGACTTCTATCTCTCAATCTAGGAAGAGTTAGGCTTAGGTTTATGAACGAAACATGTTCTAATCATAGCCCTGAAGCCATCCATATAGTTACTTTTCATTTATGTTGTGTCTACTCAGAGAATTTTGAAACTGAATATCTGAAAAAAGCTAGGTCAGGAATTAAGGGAGAAGAAATTCTCTCTCATTTCTAAGAGTTAGATCAACTTCTTTATATGTTTAGAATCGTGGCTTCAAGCTCTACAAGTTTCATGTTTTAAGTTTTTGTTAAAAGTCAAAGGATCAAGAGATAGAAGGGACAAGGGAAAACGCGCGCTTTTTTGTGTTTGAAGCTGCTGGAGGTTGAAGACAACGTCCTTTGGGCTGGGCTTGTTTCTTTTTTCTATTTGCACCACTTTATTTCACATACACCCCTTGGCCCATTGTGTTATTTTTTTTTTATCATTTTTGACTTTTTGTTTTTTCCCCTGACTTATTATTTTTTGTCAAAATATAAAAAATATAAAAAATATTTTTTTAACCATTTTTGCATTTTATTTGGATTTTATTTGTTTTATTTTGAACTTGTACATAAATAAACATAATACCCTTTTTAAAAAATACTAAAAATAATACAAATACATTTTTATTTTCTGATTTTATTTTATTTTATCTCTTGAAAACATTTTATAAAAAATATATACTTTTTTTGTAAATAATAAATATTCTATTTTTGTACATATTTAATATATTTAATACATAATATAAATACTTATATATTTATTAGAATATTTAGGATAAAAATACAAAATAATACATTTTTATTTTTTTATTAATATTGGACCTCAAAAATCACTTTTTTTACAATATACTTCCTTTTTATTTATTTTTTGTATATAATTAATAAACATTGTATATATTAAATAATAAATACCTTTTATTTGCAAAATTAGGGTTTTGCCCTAAACATGAAAAATACCCAAAAATTAACTTTTTATTTTTGTTTATTTGTCACATGAAAAATGCTTTTTACGTACATATAAAAAATCATTTTTTGCATCTTGCATATTTATTGTATTTTATTTAATTATTGTACAATTAATAATTTGTATATCCAATTTGGATTGTAATAGCTTAGATTTTAATTTCTTGCTAAATATCCCCATTTGAACATTTGTACCCCCATTCCCATGATTATTGTGTAATAATTTAGGACTTTTAAATTCCGCACTTTAAAGCTTTCTAAAAATGCCATGATAGACTTAGGGTTTGTATGCAAAAACAACAAATAGTTTGACCTAATTCAAAGACAAAAAAGCATGAAAATGGACAACACCAATCACACTTGCTCCCCCTAGGGTTACTCCACTTGTTGCCTTCAATAATGGGCCATGTTGCATGTTGAGTGTCTTTGGCAAAAACAAAACAATAACAAATGATCATAGTCCCTCGATGACGCTTTCGAAAGTTTCCTAAAAATGATCAAGTCCCTTAAAGGAAAAGTTGCCAAAGACACTTGGCACTATTGTAATCATGGTCTAAACGATGACCCGCGCCCGTCCCGTTAAACATCCTAATACAAGATTGTCCACCAAATACAATGGTGTAATAAAATTGTTAAAAGGGTTAAAAACATAGGAAAGATCTTTGAGAAATTTAGGGTAGATAGCTCTTGGTTACTTGACCAAATATTGCAAAACAATCCTTGCCATTTTTCAAAACACACATCACAACACACTTTCAAAACAACTTTCAAAAACATTGAAAACTTTTCAAAAGATATACACTTTTGTATACATCCAAACATGGGTCATTACAAAGGTTGCCACAACAATGGCCTCTTTTCAAAACATTTTCAAACCCACACACAAAAGCACCATTTCAAACAATTGAAAACACAAGGCAAGTGATCTAAGCAAGTAACTAAGAGCCCATGGATAACCATGGATAGAAAGGGTGCTAATACCTTCCTTTTCTATAATCTACTCCCCGAACCCAAGAAAACATCTCAAAGGTTTTTGCTGTGCTTTTTAACCTTTCCTTAGGATAAAATAAAAAGTCGGTGGCGACTCTTGCTCAATCGAAACATTTGCGAAAACAAACGCAAAAACTCAAGTCAGTTCTCCCACCGTATCACAGGCAGCTTAGGCAAAAAAGAGCGTTTCGGTAGGCCAAAACCTAAAAGGGAGGTCTAGGAAAAAGTTAGAGACATAAACAGAATAAATTTCCCGCTAAGTTGAAAACCCGCAAGGGCAGCTTAGGAAAAAGTTAGGTACTTTCTTGGCAAGTAACTGCATCATGCAAGATCTGATCATTGAAGCAACAATCTTCTCGAATCTTCATCATACTTCAATGAAAGCTGCTGCTCAGGATTTCAAAAATTGTTAGAGGGGATAGTGGTCAGTGTATCTCAATGTATCTTTTCCATTATATATTACCATTTTCCAAACTTTGTAATCATCTATGGAGTCTCTCCGTTCGCAGACTACCATTCTATTAATAAAGTTTAAGTTGTTACCCAACTCTTTGTGTTTCTTATTTTATTTTTCTTGTAAAGACTCCGTTTATTATTGATAATAACTTTCAAAGTAAAAAGATTAAATAACAAAATCGATTTTTTAAAAAGAATTTACAATTTTCTTTTACTTTAGAATTTGTGATGCGAAAAAACAACAACAACAACAACAAAAATGGTGATCCCAGGAATGGATAAACTTTAGTTGTTTAAAGAAGTTTTGTTCCCCTCGGGAAAGTTTACTCAGGATGATTCATCGTATTGGGTTCGAGACTCCAATATCCTCGGTCAAGTTTAGATTCATTTCTCCTCCTTGTCTGAGTTTTCATGATGTAAGGTTTTAATCCGAGATTTTTCCAATGAAGTTTTCATTCGGTCTAATGAAATTTATTTTACCAGAGAAGTTGGTACCATAATCACTCTTGAAGAACGTAGCTCCCCAGTTTCTCTAGTGAAGAACGTATTGTGGTTTTCCCTTTAAGGATGTGGTGATTAACCTCCCCAATGAAGTGGACCTGAATTCCCCAGTGAATGTTTTGATGATTTGGTGTCCATCTACTTTACTTGAGATTGGTTTTGCAATCCCCAGTAAGAGCGTTACTCTTGAAAACATGTGTTTCCTCGGTGAAGCCTGGAGAAGGATGTTCTATCCTTGTATCTGTACTATTCTGTCACTTTGTTTTTTTTACTTCCGGATTATGTTTCTCTTCAGTAAAGCTAAAGCAGGCAGTAGGTTATGTTTCCTCAGCTGGCATTTACCTTTTTCTTGGAATGATCATCTTGGATGTGGTTTAGTCAAGTGTTGTTTGTGCCTGAGGTGGTTTTTCCTAGTTACTCCCAGTGTTGTATATATGTTTTGTCAGCATACGCACAATAACACTCATACACTCATACATTCATACATACATCATGCATAGCTAAAATTGGCAAATCATTGCTCATTAACATTTGTTAATATTTTTGTTGACATATCACCCTGTTTTGTAGAGTTATGTTGTCCTCTCTTCAATAGAGTGTTGGAATTTAGCAGAAAGCATATATTCTTTCAATTTCCCCACTGAGTTATCCCTCGTGGAAGATTTTTGCTTTAGCCTTCCTATACAGCTCTTTTTTTAGATGGATTTGGTTTTCCCTCTTGAGTTTATTTCTCAAAGGATGTATTTTGGTTGACTGTTTCATTCTAGTTTATTTCTGATTTGAATCTTTGGTTTCCCATCAATATTATTTACTTTGGATTTCTGAAAGCTTCGAGCTTTGGTTTGTGCATTTATTTTGCACGAGAAGACTTTATCTCCTCAGCAGGAATATCGTGGCATTCCCCCAGGAAGTCATAATTCATTCCCCAGAAAGCCATATTATTCTTCCCAGAAAGTCATTTCTTTTTACAATCCTCCATGACAACAAGTGACAGGTCTCTTTATTTGAGCAACTTTTGCTTCCCTATAAAAGTCGATGTAACTTTTTTTGCTATCTCCTCTGTGAGTGGATAGTTTGCAGTCTGTCGTCGGTTTATGCCATCGGATGAAATATTTGCAGGTGATAGTCTCTTTATTTGAGACAGTTCATATATTACCCTTTCCAGGCAGAGTACCTTGGTTAAAGAAGAAGTTGAGACACTTTCTAGGTGAAATGCCATAATTTTGGGGAAACTTGTTATCTTTTTGCTACCTTCAGTGAACGTTGGTAGTTCATCGTCAGTGAACGGCGGTGCTATGATATATTTTCTCTCTACCTTCAGTGAATGTTGGTAGGTCACCTTCAGTGAAAGTTGGTGATTGTTATCTTTTTGTTACCTTCAGTGAACGTTGGTAGTTCATCATCAGTGAACGGCGGTGCTATGATATATTTTCTCTCTACCTTCAGTGAAAGTTCGTAGGTCACCTTCAGTGAAAGTTGGTGATTGTTATCTTTTTTCTACCCTCGGTGAACGTTGGTAGTTCATCGTTAGTGAATGGAGGTGCTATGTATATTCTCTTCCTACCTTCAATGAAAGTTGGTAGGTCATCAGCAGTGAACGTCGATGATTGTTATATTTTTTCAACCCTCAATGAACGTTGGTAGTTCATCGTCAGTGAACAGCGATGCTATGATATTTCTTTTCCTTCTACCTTTAGTAAATGTTGGTAGCTCACCGTCAGTGAACGTCAGTGTTGTTATTTCTTTTCTCTCTACCTTCAATGAACGTTGGTAGATTTACCTCCAGTAGGAGTTGGTGTATCCTTTGAACATTTTTCCATCCTCTCTGATTCAGATCTTTTTGATCCACCAGTGATTTATTTTCCTAGTTGGGTTACTCTCTTGTTTCTTTATTTTTTTGTTACATCCCCAGTGGTGTTTTGCGTCCCTTTGGAGTTGTCCATGTGCACTCATATTCATAAGCATTGCATGGCATCTTAGGGCCAAAAATAGGGTTTGTTTTATATTTAAGTATCTTCGATTGCTTCAACACAAAGATTTTTAACCTTCGTATCTCCGGATAGAAGAAACTTAAATAAGGGCAGCTGTTGTACCCCAATTTTTTCCCTAAGATCCTTTCATTCTACCATGTTGAGTCATTCACAATAAGATCACATTAGGATTCTTGGTTCCCCTCCCTATATTTAGATTTTCTCTTTGAGGAATCACCAAGCACCTTGACTTATGTTCTTTTGTGATCATGAATATTTTTGTCTTGATTTCTCCTCTTAATTAATAAAATACAATCTTGGTTTGTCTTGTTTGTTACTAATATAGGTAAAGGAAATGAGATTTAACAAGTTGCTTCATGGGTTCATGAGTTTATTTCCATGCCCTAGTCAATAAAACTTGAGAAATTCAAACCTCAACATTGGATTTGTTTTGGAAGAAATGGCATGGCAAGGCTATTTTGTTTCACCACATTTCAAGGTTATCAAATTTGGTTCAAAAGCACAAGGGATTGATTGGAGAAGTTGTCATGCTTGGATAAGGCTTTGTTCCCATTGGTCACAAATGCATATTTCTCTCAATTCTAAATATATGTGTGATCGGTGGAAATAGAACTGACTATTTTTTAATGCTGGTTCGCGAAATGTCGCGGTAAGTAAGAGTCGCCACCGTCTTTTATTTTCTCCAACATGGAAAGGACAAAAGCATAGCAAAATTCCTTTTCGAGATGTTTCTCGGTTCGGGAGGTAGATTATAGAAAGGGAAGGTGTTAGCACCCTTTCTATCTGTGGTTATCCACGAGCTCTTAGGTACTTTCTCACTATGTTTTCAAAAGATTTTGCTTTTCTTGTGTTTGTGGGTTTTGAAAAAAAGTTTGTTTGAAAACTTCGTTTTAACTCTTGTATTTGTCCTCAAGAGTGTATGAAGTGTTGTTTGAAAACTTTTGTCAGAAAAGTGTAGGTGCGAAAAGTTGTTTTTCTTTTGAAAGAGCCAGTACCTGAGAAACTCTACCTACTCAAAAGAAATTAAGCTGTGTAAATGTCCTTTAGACAGTACTATCCTACTATTGAGAAGTAGGTAGCACCGTCGTTGGAGTTTTTCAGGTCAATTCGATTATAGGGACGTGTGGTCACCAAAGCAATAGTAGGACGCCTTAGCGGTAACCCTAATGTCTTAGATCGTTTTATCTGAGACAACCGTTTCGAGGCAACTTGGATCTTTAGACAGGAGGGCGACCTCTAAAACACCCTATACTCAATGACCACGGCGAGGCAACCAAGTGAGGCGTACCCTAGGAGTGGCATGTGCGAGTGTGTCAGAATTCAGTTTAGATTATCTTTGCACATGTTATTGTGAGCTACGATTGATTTTAATTTTCAGGCAAGTCTTGTCATGCATAGCCTAGTTAACATACATCTAGCAGTTTAATAGTTGCGGAAAGTAAATCTACGCTATTACAAGGCGTCGGGTATTTATATCGCCAAAAACATAACCCTTGGAAAAAGTAAATGCGGAAAAATAAATGAAAGCGATAAAAAAGGGTCCTAATTAAAACTATTACATTCTCGGAGTAATTACATAAATATGATCAAGAAATAATATGCGCGCGAAGGAAAATTGAATCGGAAGAGTCCTTAGGGTTTTGACCCTTTTTGAGAAAGAAAGCAGTTTTGGTCCTTATTTTGCAATTAATTAAATTAAACCTAAAACTAATTAATTAATTAAAAAAGAAATATTTTTGGGTTTTTTATGTTTTGAGGAAATAAATAGAAAATAGTCAAAAGTTAGTAAAAACCCTAATTCTAATTTATTTTATTTATTGTAAAAATATTAAAGTTAACCTAATTAACTAAATAGATTAATTATGTATTTATTTACAAAAATAATCAATTAAGGGTGAAATTAATAAATAATAATAAATATTATGTTTTTTATGTTTTCTGAATTTTATTATGAAAATAATTAATTATGTTAAATAATAATAATAATAATTAATAAAAGAAAATAAAAAGGAAAAAAATATAAAAGAAGAAAAGAAATAATGAAACCAGGGGGTTTGGGCCAGGTTAGGAGGTGAGGAAGCAATTTTCAGGCCCAACAACATGCAAGCCTCTTTGACTTTTGAAATTATCTGCACGCCTGTGGACTAGGGAGCATGGTAATCATCATCTTTGGCCACTGGATCCAGGCTTGGAGACACATGGCATGCTGAGGCGTGAGGTACATGATGGATCACTTTTAGAAGCCTGCATGTGAATATGTTAAGAAAATAAATAAATGTTTTTTTGGGGGACCTGGGATTCGAACTCAAGTCCCAAAGCTCATTGGATGCTTTCCTTAACCACTCCAACCAACGCGTTTCAATTGATTCTATAATAGCCAACAATTAATATATTGATAAATCAAATAATGTGCAATAAAACAAAAATAAGCGCGCGTGTTTTCAAATCAGCCAACCATGTATCACCACGTCCTCGTCTTCTTCGCTTGAACCTGTAAAATAAACATTAGATAGCGAGGGTTTTTAACCCCCACAAACTACAGTGGCGAAAAATAGCGAATAGAGTTACAGCCTACATAAATATTTCGCGAAGGTTGCATCGTGTTCGTCTGGGCTCACCGATTCCAACCATGGGTCTTAAGGGTTCTAATTTTTCCTGGATTGCAAAGCCCCAAATTCACAGCTTAAGAACCCTAGAAATCATCCATGGCATCTTGTGATTCTGTGCATTATAATTCAATTAACCTATACCAATAGCTTCATATGATTCCTATTAACACAAAACAACCAAGAAAATATGTTAAATGCGCATGATTAGAGCAATATGATTATGGATAAAATGTGCAAACCGTGAAACTGTCTAGGGCGATTCCTGTAGCTTTAAGGCCTGAATTTGATTGCAAAACCTTCCTGGGATCCCCTGCAGTGTATTAGAATCAACAAAAGTTCTTGAATCGTCCTGGAATATAGAAATCAGTTTTGAGTTTTTCTTGGAAATTTTTCAATATGGATATGGTCTTTCTGCAGCTTTCTCACGTGTGCATGATCAGGGTTTGCTTGTGTATATATAGGAGAATGAAATTAGGTCACAATCTTGAGCCAAAATCCTTTAAATTGATGATTGAATATTTGATTGAAAATCAAATCTTTTTGTATTTTCATGATTTGGAAAAAGTTGCCAAACTTGGAGATTTTTGCATCTTTGATTTGTACACGAAATTGCCAGCATATCTTGACCATATTTGCTTCACAAAAAGATTGAAAAACCAAATCTTTGTATTTTCCTACAATTTAAATTAATTAAATGAATTAATATTGATTAAAAATCCAATTAATTAATAAAAAATAAGAAAATAAATTCAATTAAGCTTGATGGGTCTTGAATAGGCCATGGATGAAGTTTCAAGAAGAGATTTGAGGCCCATTAGCAAAAACAAGGTGTTTTGAGCAAAGTTGACTTTTGCAAATTCACAAAAATTTCCCAACTTATCCAATGCATATCTTGCTCAATTTTGATCATATGACCATGTTCTTGGACATTTTGAAAGGTCTTGAAGTCCTCTAACCAATGCCTTTGGTCCCATGTCATTTGGATTTACTAATCTCAAGTTATGGTCTTTGACTTAAAGTGCATTTTTGTTGACTTTTGAATTTGACCTATAATGTAGAAATTGATAACTTTTTGTGAGAGCATTTCTTGGACTTGGAATGTGAAGATGGATTGTAGGAAATGTCATCCCCTAAAAAATGAGCATTGGATGGGATTTTTCTGATGAACCATGAAAAAGTTATGCCTTGGTCAAGATACAGTTGACTTTTCTACTGTCCAAAAATAGTAACTTTTTGCACCTTGATGATTTTTGAGACATTCTTGTGGAATCATGATCAAGACTTGATCAAATGATGATTGTGAACTCAAAATAAGATGTTGACCAAAAATTCTGATTTTTTACTGCAAAATGACCATTTTGCCCTTGCAGTTGACTGTGGATCAAATGGAGCTTTTGACTGTGCAAATTGGCACTGTGAGTCTTGAGACTTGGCATGTAAATGCTTGAGAATGTATATAGGCCTATGAGACTTGATTGAACCATTGAAAACCTCAAATTCCTTGAAAGAACCAAAACCCTAATTTCAGCTGTCTTAGGAGGTATTTGGACTGTGCAATCCTTGAGCAATCTTGAGCAATTTGAAGATGATTCTTGAGGAACCTTTGAAGAATATGGGAGGGAAAATTTTGGGGTACAACAATATGGAAGTGGTTGTGGTTGCTATTAGTTCTCATTATTATCCTCAACAACTTATATTTACAAATAATTGGTGTTGGTACAAGAAGTTTGTTCAAAATTGTCAAAGTTCCTCAAGGCATGTTTCTTGATCTAGGAGCTAGGGTTTTGAACTTCAAAGGAGCATATCTTGCTCATCTTTTGGTATTTTGGAGTGATTCCAAATACATACTTCTCTTCAAACGGTTATCAACAAATCACTTCAAAAGTTCCAAGGAGTTTTCATGTGGAAGAAACTTGATGATGAAGAAAGATTACAAGTCCTCCAGATGAATCCCCATTTTCCTATGTGTGACTTCAAATGATCATAACTTGGTCAATTTTTATCACCTTGAGCCCACTCATTTTCCATGATGATCTTGTGGATGTCTACTTTATTCCTTCTTTTATGTGAAAAGTGAGAAAATGGATAGAAGTTTCCTTAAGGTTACAAAAGATTATAGGTCATTTCATGATTTTTTGCCAACTTCAACAATTCATAACTCTCTCAATTTTTGGAGATTTTGAATGGTTAAAATTACAAAATGTCATTCAAGAGGTCTATTTCATGCCATATTTTTTTGTCAAGAGAAAATTACAATAGGAAGGCCATGTTTGGATGCAAAACATTATAGGTCACTTTCTCCAACTTTGACTCAATGCAACTTTCAGCTCAAGCATCCATTTGATCCCATTCTTTTTCCATTGCAAAGCTTGTAACCTCATCTTTCTAAAGCATCAAGAATCATTCCATAAGACCCCTTGAGCTGAGAATGCCATGATTTTGAAGTTGGTAACTTGGAACTGAAGTTTCATCTCAAGTCAGATTTTGAAATCTTTGTTTTGCCTTCTAATCACAAGTTTTCCACGCGTTTATGCCTCTAAACATGTTTAATGAAGTTCCAGAATTGTTTAGCACAACAAAACGCGCATTTTGGATGAGTTTTGATTAAATTAGAAATCACACTTTTCTTGTTTGCAACTTCACACGATTTCCCTCCAAACTTCATTATTTCACACGCTTGGACATTCCATTTGATTCCCTATAAATAGAAGGTCATCCTTCGTTCATTTCCTAAAGCTTGGATAGCCAGAATCACCCTGCCAAACTTGTTCCATAACTCAAAATTCAGCAACTTTGAAATCCATTCTCAAGCCTTTTTCAATCCAATTTTTCCATCAATTCACCTTCCTTGATCTTCCCTGAAGCTAACCATATAATTACATTCAAGAATCGTGCCCTATATTGCTCCATAGAAGTCTAGTTTCAGAGTTCTGCAACTCAACTTCAATAGGTAGATTCCTTCATCAATTCTTCAAAACTTTGATATCATTGTGATGCTCTCATTTCCTTGGTTCTAGTCGCAACACTTGTTTTTTATTAGAAACACGTTTTGACCATGAAATTTCAAATCCCTTTTCAAAATTTTCCTTCCAAATTTCTTGAGCTACAGTTTATATAAATTTGTTGCGAAGGTGTGGTTGTCTTTTTCTTGAAGAGACGAAGAGAATGGCATAGGTCTCGTGCTCTAATTTTACAGATTGAGCAACCTGGTTTTGGGACTGACTGGAGGTTGAAGATGACCAACGTGTCATCTTCCAACCAATGAAGGCACGCCATCTGTGTTTTTCAAAAATCTGATTTAATTAATGATCCTATGCATTATTCACTAAAGTCCATAACATGCACAGCGCACTAGGTCCACTTGATTTGTTTACTAACGCGTTTTGACATTGATCAAATGACCCATATTTTTTTGGTTTTTATTTTCTTTTCTGATTTTTATATTTAATTGTTTTAAACTTCAAAAAATCGTAGAAAATTCATTTTTAGTCCAAAAATTCTGAAAAAATTATGAAAATTTTTTTTGTTTATTCTCTTTCTGATTTTTACTTTTCATAATTTAATTATGTGTTTTGGTATTTTTTATAAATTTTCACTTTATTTGAATTGTTTTAAATGTTTAAAAATACTTTTATGCATTTTTAAATTCTGAAAAAATTATGGAATGATCCAATGATATTGTGACAAATATTGGTGACCTCGCTTATTTTTTATTTCTAACTTTGGTATTTTTTATCAGTTTTAGTTTATTTTACTCATTTATTTTAATTTTAAAAATAGTTTCTGACATTAAAAAATTACTAAAAAATTTATAAAATCATTTGAGTCGTTTTCAAATTTTTCTATGGACTTACTTTTTATTTCTTAATCAATTTGAACACAGTTGATATTTTCTCTTTTATTTCTATTTTAAAACATTTTTTAAAACCTTTTTTGTATATATTAAATGTAATATTATTTTGTGACTATTTTCTGGCTGATCTTGGGTTAAATTTTTTATCATGAAATTTATTAACATTATTGGATCCATGGTATTGAGTCTAACTCCACAAAAATGGATGAATGATTTTAATAATAGTTTGATTAAATTTGATTCAAAAGTGGTTTGTATATTCTATCTCACCCCTTTTCATCTCATCCCTTTCTTATTGCACTAAGTGTTATTGGAGCATGATCTCTATATCATGTCTCAAAACAAATGGTGCATAGATTTCTATTAACCGGCCTCAAAAGAGGTGCGACTTCTATATAAGTCCACTTACGATTGCTTAACATAGCGCTAAATTTTGTCCCAATTCGAATAAATGATCATTCGTGGCCCAAAATTATGTTTGCAAGCCCAAGTATGTTAATTTGATCTCTTTGATCCAATAACCTTGAGATTTATTGTGTGGAGGTTTTGGTTATACCAATCCTCTAATGTATCTACAACACCTTTGGTCAACGCGGATCACTTAAACATCGTTGATCATTAAATGGTACTCATGAGAATTCCAAATGGATGATATACTTGACAAAAAGCAAATGCAACTTGTTGTGTGGAGGCTTTGGTTCTACCAATCCTCTAATGAGTTCCAAATGCAAGTTTCAATATGATCATCCAACTAACCACTAATCATTAATAATTGACTTTATCCTTTATTTTTATTATATGCCTCATTTTATTTTTATGCACTATCTACTTTTAGCATTTACATTTCATGCCATTTTCATATTTTCTCATTTGAGTATTTACTTTCTTGTCATTTTTATGTTTTCTCACTTGAGCTTTACTTTTATTTTTCAAAACACCTAATAATCAACATAAACATTAAAAATCCTTAATGATACTTGGACTATTTGGTTACTATCCTTGGCATTATGGAGCATTGGACTTTTTGGACTTAGGATTAGAAACATTGGCCTATGATTGGAGACCTTGTAACCTTATCTGATTATTTTGTCTGGAGCTCTTGAGGTTTACCTCAAGGCATTGGGTTGTTTGTTTGTTTTGTGTGCAGGTTATTATGATTACACTCTTTGTTTGTAATCTGGAATTCACCAGTATACAGCCGTTACTCTGCCCAATTTTTGTGAAGAATTAATGCACTTGAAGTTTGGTTCTTTCAAGAGGTCTAGTATCATTGCTTGTTTGTTTTCAATCCAAAGAATGGGAATTCTATCTTGGCTCATTGTGTCAAGTATTTGCTTCTTGTTGGTTAGATGGTTCTTATCCCTAGATTTTACCTTATGCTTTAGGATAGTCCCTTCTTCTCCTCCCATCTTCTTTAATTTCAAAAATCTTCTCTCTCCTTTTGAAAAACTCTTCTTGTTTTTTTTAACTTGAACCACTTTCATAATAAACTTGGACTTAGGTCCATGCGTTTTCAAAACATTTTAATAAATAAACTTCAATAAACTTAATAATACTTTGTAATTTTTTTGTGAGAAGACTAAAAGTCAATTAATCTCATTTCAAACCATTTTTCCACTTTGGCTTTCATCTTTAAACTTTTCTCAAAAAGATTGGACTCTTGACAATCCTTGTAGTGATGCAAACAACTATACTTCTACAATATGTAGTGAAGAGATATATTTTCCAGTTGGGTGTTGAGTGAGGCATTTTTTATTTTAAAATCCAAGTCATATCCTCCATCTTGAGATGATGCAAATTCTCCTTTCTCATAATTATAGGTAGTAAGTATGTTTTCCACACAGACAATGACAATGATGTCTTATCTCATAAAATTAACTAACACACTTGTGTTTTAAAATTTTTAAAAGAGGAAATACGTGTACCCTGATCCCCTATTGCACGGAAGGTGGTACGTAGGCACTAAAGGTTCACAACCGCGGCGGATGCAAAAAAAACATAAAAACATATTTCTTTTCTCACCTACACCATCCATTTTTTATACAACATTTTTATAGCCAAAATATACAGATTTTACAAAGAGGTTCCAGCGGAGCACCGTAGATGTTTAGGATGATAATACCTTCCCTTTGCATAACCAACCCCCTTACCTTGAATCTTTCCACCTTTTTTGGGTTATTCGCTCTTTTCACATTCCTTTAGAAACAATAAAGTTCGGTGGAAATTTTATTTTGATTTGTACAAGTCTAGTCAATCTCATGGCTTAGTCTTAAACATTTATACAGCTACAAATATGCTCGTTAAAAGAGTGGACACTCGCCTCTTTGTTTAATTTTATGTTCCATGCTTGTACCCGGGCATGGACAGGTGGTGGGCAAGGTGTGTTCATTGTTTCGACGAAGCATGCCGACTGTATCAGTGTCTTAACTGTAATATTGCCTTAGTTTTTCGGTGTTCCAAGGTCAGGCAAGTTATTCCCTTATAGGTTTTTCAGGTAGTAGGCCCCGTTTCTCGTTTTTGCATGAACGTGATAGGGGCCTTCCTATTTTGTGGCGATCTTGCCTTTGCGAGACTCTTTGTGATTTCTCTTTAGGACTAGGCTACCAACTTCGAACTTTCACCGTATGACTTAGGTATCATATCGTATGGAGATTTTTTGTTTGAGAGAGGCTTTTGTAAGGCCTCTCCTGTTTGGATTTCCTCGACAAGGTCGAGCTCCTCCCTTAATACAACATCGTTCATTTCTTTGTCGAGGGGAGCTATAGTCCGTATGGAGGGTTCTCTAATATCGACCAGGATGACGACCTCAGTTTTGTATGCTAGTCGGAAGGGAGTCTCTTCGGTGGATAAGTGAGATGTCATTCGGTAGGCTCATAGTACACTATGTAGCTCCTCGACCTACCTCTTTTTTGTTTCGTCCAACCTTCACCCGACGTCTTATAGGATTGCCCTATTTGCAGATTCAGCTTGCCCATTTGTCTTTGGGTGTTCGACGGAGGCGAAGTGTTGGGTGGTTCCCAACTTGGTAACGAATTCCTGGAAGTATTTGTACGTGAATTTCATTCCATTGTTGGTGACAATCGCTTGGAGAATGTCGAACCGAGCAAGAATTTTTCTTTTGTAGAAGTGGAGAATGTTTTGCATAGTGATTCTGGCCAGTGCTTATGCTTATATCCATTTTGTGAAGTAGTCCTGACCAATATCAAGTATATGTTCTGATTTGATCCTACCACGAATGGTCCGAGGAGGTTCAGGCCCACCATGAAAAGGGCCCGGGGAAAGAGAGAGATTTGAGCTTGTTTGGAGGTGTTAGATGCATGTCTCTAGGGTGTTGAAACTTGTCGCACTTCTTCACATATTCTTTGGTGTCATGATGCATGTTGGGCCAATAATATCCTGCCCGTAATGCTTTTCTATCCAGGGATCTTCCACCCAGGTGTTGGTCGTTGATTCCTTCGTGGATTTCAGGCAAGACGTGAGCTAATTAATGCATATCGACACACTTGAGTAGAGGGTGGAAAATCCCCTTCTGTACAACCTGACTTCGACCCAGGACATAGGAGCAGGCTCTTCACCTGACCATGCTAGCCTCTATCTGATCGTTTGGTAATTCTCCTTTTGTGAGCTAGTTGTATACCAGGGTCATCTAGCAGTCAATTTTTTCTATGGAATACACGTCTAGAGTCGAAGAGGATTTTTCAATGCTCATCCGAGGAAGTATTTCCCGTATCACCGATTTGTTTCCCCCTTCTTCTTCGTGCTCGTTAGTTTTGACAGGATATATGCCCGAGTGTTATGTTTGTCGGGAACGTGTTGTACGTCTATGAACACAAATTTCTTCATTCTTTACTAGAGCAAAGTTAAGTACTTAGTGAGATGGTTGTTTTGACTTGATATCTCCTCGCACCTGAGATGAAACGAGTTGGGAGTCTATGAAGATCTTCACTTCTTCGGCTCCTAGATCTTAGGTCAGGCGCAACCCCGCTAGAAACGCTTCATACTCGGCTTGGTTGTTTGAGGTTAGGAAATACTGTGAGGGAGAATTTGATCAAGACTCCTTCCTCATTTTCCAATATAACGCCTACTCCGCTTTCGGTCGAACTAGAGGCTCCGTCAATGAAGATAGTCCATTTGTGCGTCCCGCTCGAGGAGGATGGTGAGGTCATCTTGGCCATGAAGTTGGGTGGTACTTAATACTTGAGGTATTTCCTACTTTCGTATTTGATGTCAAACTGGGAGAGTTTAAGCGACCATTTAAGCATTTTTCCAGCCATATCGGGTCGACCGAGCAATTTATTTATTGGTTGCTCTATACAGACAACAATTGTGTGGGCCAAGAAATAGTGTCTCAGCCTCCTTGATGCATTTATAATCTCTAAGGCTACCTTGTATATTTGTTGGTATCTCACTTCGGGAACTTGTAAGGATTTTCTCGTGAAATATATGGGTTTCTGGCCCTCCGGGGTTTCTTGGATGAGGGAAGAGCTCATGTCCTCGGATGCCACTACCAGGTAGAGATAGAGGGTCTCTTCTTTCTGTGATCGGGAAAGGACTGGTGGTTATGATAGTGCCTATTTCAGGTGGACGAGGGTGTGTTCACACTCCTCGATCCACTCGAAGGTTACCTATTTATGAAGAAGTTCGAAGAGAGGAAGTGCGTGTTGGGCAGATTTTGCCATGAAATTAGATAACAAGGTGATCATTCTGTTTAGGATTTTAATAGATTTCTTTGAGTTTGGCGTTGGAAACTCAAAAAATGCTCGACATTTATCGGGGTTGGCTTCGATTCCTTATTTTGGTAGGTAGATGAAGCAATTGGGAAAATAATCGAGAGAAAATCAATGAAGTTGACATCTAATATTTATTTATCCCATAGAAGGGAAAGGAAAACATCGAAGAAAACTATAGAAGGGAGAAATCACGGTCTTGCGACCGAGAGATCAGGTACGAGAGTTGATTATGCAAGGGGAAGATATTAGCACCCCTCGCGTCTGTGGTACTCCATGGGATCCACTTTTATTGTTCTAATAAAAGGGTGTGTTTTATATAAAGCTTACAAGCTTAGGGGAAATGCATCAATGCAGAGTGTATATATAAAGAAAAATGTTTTATTAGTCATGTATGCCGTGGTTGCGAACCTTTTGTGCCTATGTACCACCTTTGGTGCAATAGGGGATCAGGATACTTGTAATTCACCAAGAAAATTCTGGTTGGTTTTCCTTTTTTAAGCGGATAGCATCACATTCTCACCCCAGGAGTTGACATAGTGCCACCCGACCTTTGGGGAATTACGCGTCATTTTACATGGAGTGAAAATAATACATCCTTTTAGAGAAAAGTTTTTCAAAGAAAAGCCCGAAGGCGGCCCGAAGGCAAAAAGTTTGAATTGGTTGGTGTTTTTTGTGGGATAAAGCATATGGATCCCACTGGATGGGAAACTCACTACTTCTCTGCTTATTTGCAAATTGAATCATAATAAATTTTGAAAATGGAAGAAAGAGTAAGATTCATTCTTGACCGATTCGCTCTACCCCACAATACTCAACTGCATACGATTCGCATCTTTATTTATTAAGTGTTCTAGAGTTTGAAAAATAAAAATAGTTTTAGTTTTAATGATGCAAAAGGGGAAGAGAAAAAAGTCTAAGGGAAACTAACAATCCTAATTTTATCATGCAATGATGGTCTTAAAATTTGGATACAAAAGGGGTATATCTACCTTAGTTAGCATGCAGGGTTTACAAACCTAATGTGTACCTCGATTTGAAAATGAAACAAGTGAACCTAAGGGAACATACAAAGGTTTAAGGAAGTAAACATAAACAAATATGCTAACAAGCATCAAGCATGAGCTATCTGTACATGAATCCAAGGTAGATGAGTTGAAAGACCCTTCTTCCACTAGAATAGCTCAAGCATAAATCGAGTAACAACTCGAAGCATAAACGTTAAGAAACGTGAGCTAAATATCATCGAAATTATGACAAGGGGTGGGGATGATTACGATCCCTTATTCCACTTCATTAACTCAAAGGACAAGAGAAGAACGATTTGAAGTATCAATGTATAACGCGAGCTAAGAATGACCAAGGGACGTGAAATGTGGAGGCCGATTGCAAGCCCCCGTTCCACTTTTATTGACTCCATTGCAAGCACAAAGTTAAAGGGGGATGGAATTTCCTTCTCTGAGGTCTTTAAACAAACATAATTTGCCTCTTTTTAAGGTCTTTTACAAACAAAATTTGCCCCTTTTTGAGGTCTTTTACAAACAGAAATGTAAGCAAACAAGTTTCACAATGCCTACAAGAGTAGGTCTTCATACATGCATCTCTATTCCTACTTTTTATGGAAAGGAAATGAAAAGACAATGCAGAATAAAACAGAATAAGAAAAGTACCAAATGAACAAAATTTTGTCGTAAAGCGTAACAAACCTAAAGATTTTCACGAAAGCTTCACCAATAAAGAAAAGACTCGGGAATCGAATGCACGAGATAAGCGATAAGCATCAGAATATCGTCAATGTGAAAATAAATCACAAACGGAAGGTGCGTCAAGCATATCCACGCATCAAATAATAAACTTGTGTAAGATACAAATATCGGCAAACAAAAGCAAATCACAAGTCTCATGTAATCAAATAATCAAGAATTAATTAATCGACTAAATGTAGATAGGAAAAAACGGGGCGAATCGCTCTTTGGAAGAATCTTTAGAAACTTGCGCAAATCCACAAAATGAGTTAGTAATAATAAAGAAATATAACACAAGTTAAACATTCACATCAAAACTCGAATTTAGATTAAATCATGAAGAAACAAGATTCCAACAAGCATCAGAGCCATAAAAGAAACACCGGGAAGCATCATTTTGGTTCATGAAACTCTCAAAAAATCAAGTTAAAATAAACCAAACTCGACACCAATATCAAGCATTCATCAAATTAAAACCAAATATGCATCAGCAAAAATTAAGTCACACTTCGTGTGCATTTACCAATTTCGGACAACATTGTTTTAACTCATTAAATGCTCGAAAAGTCTAATTAAAATCAACAAAATTCAACACCATCATCGAAAAATTATCAAAGTTGAACCAAACGTGCTTCGAGCAAGAATAAAATCAACATTTACAAGTATTTGCTAATTCTAGGCAGCATTGTTCCATGTACCGGTGATCACCAAGAATCGATTAGAAATCAACATTTAACGTGCAAAGTTCGAACACAAACATTTGGAACTTCACTCGGAATTCACAAATAGATTGTAACAAATGAATCAATACCGATACAACGGTCTCCAATTATCGAAACAAAAATTATTCACGCGACGACATCAATTAATTAATTCGAAGTCAGCTATCAACTCATGAAATTCCATAATTATCAATAAATATCGACTCAAAATCGATACTGACGTGTAAACTTCAATAATTAACCATAATTATCGCGTCGATATTCATGAGATTCAAACAATTAAATCGAACAATCATCTAATTCCACAATTATCCATCATCAACCTCAAGAATCAATTAATTTTCACAATTCAAAATCAACTCATACAAAATCACCACAACTTAATTATTTCACCGATTAAATCAACACAATAATTAAATCAAGCAAAGATCAAGATCGGATTACCGAAATGGACGCAAAGAGGAGAATGAGAGAACAGAAGGATGGAGTATGATCGAAATCGGTTGCCGGAGGGAGTATTGCAAAAAGGAGGAAGCTTGGACGTGGCTGGAGGGAAGCACGGGAGGTCGGACGGTACAATCAGATATTTGGTGGAGGGAGGACCGGATGATCGGTCGGAGGGGAGGGCTGGAGGCTGGCCGAAAAACGGAGGGAGCTCGGCTGGTGAGACACTTGAGAGAGAGAGAGAGAGAGAGAGAGAGAGAGAGAGAGAGAGAGAGAGAGAGAGAGAGAGAGAGAGAGAGAGAGAGAGAGAGAGAGAGAGAGAGAGAGAGATAAATTTTTAGAATTTGAGTAATTTTTGTGACAAATGAGCAAAAGTCCTTTTGAATTTAAGTGAAATATGATATATAGTAAATGCCTTAGGCCTTGTTTGGAAATTTGAATTGAAAAAAGATCAATTTAGAGCTTAAAAATCCCCCTCTTTTCTGGTTGTGCGGCTTTTTCATCATATTTCCATGCTCAATTTGAGAAGCGAGCCGTAAACCGAAACCTTCTGAGCATAACTTGAACCCGACTCTTGAAGCAAAAAAATAGCTAACAAAATTTGTGACATCATGCTGCAAGAATCATCCTAAAATGTTAAAAATCTCGAAAGTTGTGATTTTTGCAATATTTGAGAAATACTCGACCATAAATTTTATTTCATCATGTAATTTTCATGGAATCTACACTTTTGGAAATCTTCTTCATAGAATTGGTTTCTGACCCGAACATATGAAATGAAGAGAGTGTCAAGGTTGTTCTAACACCCAAATACCAGATGGAAAATAATTTTCCGGACAAAAGTTATGAATTTTTTAACCCAAATTACGAAATGTTGGTTTTCAGTCCAAACTGCCTCTGATCAATTGAAACACTCAATTTCCTTTGCAATCCAAGGCAAACCGGAACACCTAAGAGATTGGCATGGTGAGGACTTGATTACTCACTGATTAAGTAGCTCAGAGAAATATGTAGAGTGCACTTGCTTCACGGTATTTCCTGATAGGACAATCGTCTTCTATAGCTCGACGAAGCATGAGTATGTTAGAGAAAAATAAGCCAATTAGGGTTAAATTGAAGAGGGGGAATTTTGGGGTGCAACAACTGCCCCTATTCAATAAAATTAAACCTAAGTGTGAGATTGGCGCTAGCCTTTCATACAATCGAGGTAGAAGAGGATTAAATACTCAATAGAACCATAAAATTCATACTCTGAAGAACAGACAAAAGTCAGATATTTTGGTTTTTTTGCATTTTTTTTTGTGGAAAGTGGTCACCCGAGGGTAGGCATACAAGATGCAGAGACCAGGTAACCTTGAGGAATACATGTCAGGTCAGAATTAGACAGATATAAGAATATAAGATATATGTTAGGCCAGAATTAGACACATACAAGAAAGAAAGAAAGAGACCAACCGAAGAAGGTTCTAACAAAGACATAGGATATACATGCTCGGTCAGGATTAGACATATATAAGGATACAAAGTACATGTCAGGTTAGAATTAGACATATACAGAAATAAAGAGATCTACCGAAGAAGGTTTCTAATAAAGACATCGAATATACATGCCAGATCAGGATTAGACACATATAAAGACATCGGGTATATGCCAAGTTAGAATTAGAGACATACAATCAAAGAAAGAGACTGACCGAAGAAGGTTCTAACAGAGACATCAGATATACATGTCAATCAGGATTAGACACATATAAAGATATCGGGTATATGCCAGGTCAGAATTAGACACATACAACAAAGAAAGAGACTGACCAAAGGAGGCTCTAACAGAAACATCATATATACATGTCAGATAAGGATTAGACACGTATAAAGACATCGGATATATGACAAGTCAGAATTAGACACATACAACAAAGAAAGAGACCGATCAAAGAAGGTTCTAATAGAGATATCAGATATACATGTCAGATCAGGATTAGACACATATAAAGATATCGGGTATAAGACAGACCATAATTAGACACATACAACAAAGAAAGAGACCGACTGAAGAAGGCTCTAAGAAAGACATTGGATATACATGTTAGATCAGGATTATACACATATAAAGACATCGGGTATATGCAAAGTCCGAATTAGGCACATACAACAATGAAAGAGACCGGTCGAGGGAGGATCTAACAGAGACATCAGCTATACATGTTAGACCAGGATTAGACACATATAAGGATATCGATTATATCTCAGGTCAGGATTAGACACATACAACAAAGAAAGCGACTGACCTAAGGAGGCTCTAACAGAGACATCGGATATACATGTCAAATCAGGATTAGACACATATAAAGATATTAGGTATATGCAAGGTTAGAATTAGACACACACAACAAAGAAAGAGACCGACTAAAGAAGGTTTTTAACAAAGATATTGGATATACATGTCAGATCAGGATTAGACACATATAAAGATATCGGGTATATGTCAGGTCAGAATTAGACATATACAAGACAAAAAGAGACCTACCGAAGAAGGTTTCTAACAAGGAATACTAACCGAATATAGACTCCAAAAATAAGGACGCCGATCAAAGGCGAACTTACTGGGGGTACAAAAACATAGACTTCGATAGAATGCTAAGATAAAGCAAACTTACATCGAAGGAAAAGACCAATCGAGGAGGTACTTAACAAGGGTTATCAAAGACTCTCTGGAGAAAGAAATGGCACAAGACTTGAATGGGGATAGAAATCATAACAGACACTATCGGGGAAACATGATGGGATCCCCACTAGAAAAAATGCTTAATGTGAAGTGGAAATCTGGGAAGAAATAAGTTGAGGGATAAACCTAGTGATAAAGTGCAAGGGTTATTTATTTATGAGTATACAAAAAACCCGTTACTTTGAGTAAGACCTAAAATTGGCTTATGCTTCAATGCATGTTTGAATTTTCTAATGGTGTAATGCTCCATATAATGGAAATGCTATGCATTTGGTTAGATGCAATGTAATTATGCATGTTTAAATGTTTCACTGGAGAATAGCTAGGACAAGAATGAACAGTTGAGGAAACCAGGAACATCTGAGAAGTCATCCTTGGGAAACCGTTCTTCCGTAAGGAATAACAATTTGAACTGACGACCACTGGTACAAACTGGGATGCGAGATTGCAATTCAAACACACTAACTCCGGGAGGGACGCCATTGAGAAGTGGACTTTTGGAAGGAGCATTGCAAAAATAAATTGCATACCGGCAAAAAGGAATCATCTTGAGTTCAACCCGCTCTTAACTTTCTGGGGAAAAGATCCATTATCTTTCTGCTGAAAATAAGGAACGCTTCGTTGGGGGAATAGAGATCTTCTTCTGTAGAGTTCTTAATGAAAGCAACTTCTACCAGAGATAATGATAATTCTTGAACAAAAGAAACTCGACGTTGAACTCCGCTGAGGTACAAATCCTTACTTGGGGATAAGAGAAATCTAGAACCAGAAACTCTTGAAGCTCAACTTCTATTGGAGATAAAATAATCTCTTATGCCACTGAGGATATGAGAGTTATTAATAATCACATCAGTATACACAAAAACGGCGAAGCAAAACTTGTAAGATATACATCATCACATAATCTTACTGGGGAGAAACTCGATCCACTGGGGAATAATTGTTTCATGGAGATAAAACAAAAATCTCCTACTGGCATTGAATTCATATGAGAATCTTTACCAGATGAAAACCACACTGGGGAGATAAACAATTGTAACCAACCCAACAAGATATACTCGTTTGGGGAGAAGGTCTCTGAAGAGAAACCTCTTAGCAGACAAACTTCTGTTAAGAAGCAACGTGGTATTTCCTGGGGAAAGGAATTCTTTTTTGAGGAAACATCATTTCCGTCAAGAACCTTGTATGGCTAAAAACCTCAAAAACTTTATGTTTTATTACTCTTACCCTGCTTGCCGTGAGTAGGGGTGGAAATACGCTGGGCCGAGTTAGGCTTTTCCAAGCTTAAGCATGGACTACCAAAAAATCTGAAGCCTAAGCCTGGCCTGTAGCCAGTCATAGGCTTATTTTAGGCATGTTCCTGGCCTTTTGTAAGGCCTGGTTAGCTTGTTAGCCTATATAAAAGCCTATTATTTTAGGCATATGTAAATAAGCAATTTCAATAATGTTTAAATAGACTAATAAACTAAAAAACCAATAATACTAAAAGTTTGTTTGCAGTGATTTATTTTAACTTACCAATTAGCATAAGTTATGTGAGACTATTTGTTTAAGAGGACTTATGAAAAAAACTTATAACATTGTTCATAAGGTGTTTTCATCTTATTTTCATAAGTTCTCCAAGATAACCAAGTTTTATATATGTGTTTTTATTCAAATTGAAAATTTTAAAATAATGATAATAAAAAAATTATTCATATTTAATTATATAGGTCGGCCTGTTAGGCCTAAAAGGGTTTTTTCATGGCCTGAGGCCTAGCCTTTTTAACTAAATAGGCTTATAAAAAAGCCTAGACCTATCATGAGCCTATGTAGGCTAGGCCATAGACTGGGCCTATATATGTTAGGTCATAGGCCCCTATTATCGACCTGGCCTATTTCCACCCCTAATCGTGAGTAGACACAAGGTACCATCAAAACGGAATCACAACGTGTCCTAGGTGGTAAGTGGCAACTTTCAGGCATCACCCAGACACCTGATATCTCAAGTAGTTTCAATTTTTTGTATCATGATTTATGTAGATCCAATATTTTTAGATGCAAAGTTAATTAAAAATATCATACGTTTTTGCAAACAAAATAGTAAAAGTAAAAAATGCAACTTTTGGATAAAAGAGAATTTTATTGATTGACTGGCATGTGAATAGGCATTTACATCAAGAAGCAATTCGTAAAAAGAGGTAATTTCATATAAAGCATTAAGAGGAGATACAAATATAGCAATGTGAAGATGGATTTCCATCGGGTTCTAACTCTGTTATGACTCTTATAACCTCAATGCTCCTTAATATCTCGCTTTCTGAAAAAGATGATTTAACTTATTCCTTATCCTTCCAAGTTACCAATTGTGATGGAGAATAGTTCTACAGATGCAATGCAGACCATAGTCATTCACTTCAAATCCATAATTTTTGCCTAGATCGCCCTTTCGGGTTTTTGATCCACCGGGATACCCATTTTTGCCTAAGTCTCCTTTTTCAGCTTTTTAACTTAGTGGGTGTACACAATTATTTTTTATCCTTTTCTTATTTTTTCCCTAATTTTTTCCCGAACATTTTCCTTTTATGGTTCACTGGAATGCTCTTTTTTTCCTAAGTCGTCGACTTAGCGGGTCTTTTCATGCAGAGTACTTTTTAACTACGTCTACATTGACGGGATGAGGGAAGTCCTCTCCGCTCATAATTGTAAGCATCATGGCTCCTCCTGAGAATACTTTCTTTACAACATATGGTCCTTTATAGTTTGGAGCCTATTTTCCCCTGACATATATATTATTGGGAGGTAAGATCCTTTTCAGCACCAAGTCACCAACTTGGAAATTCCAAGGACGCACCTTCTTGTCAAAAGCTTTCTTCATCCTCCTCTGGTATAACTGCCCATGACAAATAGCTATCAATCTCTTCTCATCAATGAGATTCAACTGATCAAGTCTATTATGAATCCACTCAGCTTCATCAAGTTATACATTTGTCATAATCCTTAAAGAAGGAATTTCCACTTCCACGGGCAGGACCACTTCCATACCATATACCATAGAAAACAAGGTTTCCCTAGTTGAAGTACGCACCGAAGTACGATAACCATGCAACGTAAATGACAACATCTCATGCCAATCTTTATAAGTCACAGCCATTTTCTGCATAATCTTCTTAATGTTCTTATTTTCCACCTCAACAACACCATTCATCTTTGGACGATATGGAGAAGAATTATGATGTTTTATCTTGAAGTTTTCGAATAAAGCCTCCATCATCTTATTGTTAAGATTCAATCCATTGTCAGTAATGAGATTCTCGGGATTCCCATAACGAAAAATTATATTATGCTTGATGAAACGAGAAACCACTTGCTTGGTGACATTGGCATACGATGCAACATCGACCCACTTGGTGAAGTAATCAATGCCAACCTAGATAAAACGGTTCCTATTCGAGGCAGTCGGTTTAATTCGTCCAATCATATCAATGCCCCACTGTGATCGGTGGATCTGGAACTGACTGTTTTAAAGCTGGTTCGCGAAATGTCGCGGTAAGCAAGAGTCGCCACCGTCTTTTATTTTCTCCAATAGGAAAGGACAAAAGCACAGAAAAATTCCTTATAAAGAGATTGCTCTCGGTTCGGGAGGTAGGTTATAGAAAGGGAAGGTGTTAGCACCCTTTCTATCCATGGTTATCCATGGGCTCTTAGGTACTTGCTCAATGTGTTTTCAAAATTGTTTGCTTGCTTTTCAATTGTGGGTTTCAAAAATATTCTTTGAAAAGTTTCAGTTTAACTCATGCGTCAGAGTGTTTGAAAAGTTTGTTTTGAAAGTTTTTGAAAGTGTCGGTGTGAAAAGTATTTTGATTTGTTTTTGAAATTAGAGCAAGTACCCTTGAGAACCTACCTACCCTAAGGAATTAGTCTGTGTAGATGTCCTTTAAAGCAGTGCCATCCCACCATTGAGAGGTAGGTAGCACCACCATTGGAGGTGTTCGAGTCAATTCGAGTTTTAGGGACGTGGTGATCACCGGAGCAATGGGAAAACACCTTAGAAGCTACCCTCATGCCAGGTTCCCGGACCATGAGGACTTACTAAGACGTTTTCTACTCGACGACCACCTTTCGAAAGGCAACAGGTGAGGCGTACCCTAGGGGTGATGTGTGCGAATTGTGTGTCATTTTCAGTTCATTGTGTGTCTTGTCATGCATTGGTGATCTAACGATTCAATTTTATTTTTTTGGGCATTCATTCTTTCATGCATATTTATTAACAGTTATATACTTGCGAGAAAAATAAACCTAACTATTACAACTGGCGCGGGTCCACATCGCCAAAAAAACCGAACCCGATTTGACTGAAAATAAATAAAGCGAATAAATAAAAAGTGCAAGAAATAAATCTAAACTTATTACAAGGCTTTGGGGCATATACAGAGGTATTTAAACAATATAAAATAAATGCGCGAAATAAAGACTAAACAAAATTAGGGCATTGGACCCTTTAACAGATAATTAAAATAATCAAGGAATTTTAAAATTAAATGAAAAATAATGTTTTTGTGTTTTTTAGGTTTAAAAGAAGAAAGAGAAAAGTTAATTAAAATTAAAATCCTAGTTCTATCATTTTTTTTTTAGTTTATTATGAAAAAAGATTTAATTTCTAACCTAATTAAATTCTAAACTAATTTATATACAATTTTTGATTTATAGAAAATAAATAATAAATAATAATATTGTGAGAAAAAAGGAAAAAATTAAAAAAGATATAAAAAATTAATAATCAACCTAATTCTACATTTTTGGATTTTTATTGTGAAAAAAAAGAATTAAAATGAATATTAACCTAATTAAACTAAATGAGTTACATTTTAATTTATTAAAAAAAGAATCAAAATTAATTATATTTTTTTTTGTACTTTCTGTATTTTTAATGTTTTTTATATTTTTGTAAGAATGGTTAATTAAATAAAACAATAAAACATAACAATTGAAATAATAAATAAAAAGATAAAAAATAATCAAAGTATGCAAACCAGGATGGGGGAACCCCAATTTGGAGGGTGTTAATTAGAAAGGCCTGGCCCATTTTTTGTGAGAATTTGTTGACTTTCTGGATTGTGTGTGACATGTTTGACTGGATGTATGATGCACTCTTCATCTTGGCCATGGATCTGAGGCCCTGGGACACGTGGATGAGTTGATTCTGCAGTGCATGGTGAGTCCTTATATGAGCGCTGCATAGAACCTTGAAATGAAAAATAATATGAGAAATTGCAAGACCTGGGACTTGAACCCAGGTCATTGTGGTCACATGCGCGTGTCTTAGCCAGCTGAGCCATTTGAATTCATTTAACATAATATAGTTAATAAAATATATAAAAGAAAATGGTTAATGCTTAGTTAAACGCGCGCAAATTTAAACTGCCCAGTCTCTGTGTGACACGCCATCATCCCTTCCAATTTCCTGAAACATAAACAAAATAAAGCAACGGTTTTGAAACGTTGCATTAGGTAAGCTACGAAGAAATAGCGAATAGAGCTGTGGGCATCAGAAATTAATCGCGAGGGTCAAGATGTTTTCGTCTTGAGGCACTGAATTCAACCATGGTGCTTCTGAGTTCTAATTTTTCTTATACTCAAAATCCCCAATTTAAGAACACAGGAACCCTAGAATTCGAAAATGGCAAGTTCCAATTTATGGCACAAAAATGAAATCAAATGCATTGGTCAGTTTGGAAACATCATTGTGAGTGTGAATATGTAGTTAAAAATGCAAAAGGGTGCTTAGAATCAAGAATACGAATTCAAAAATTTTGCTGTGCAGTTCGGATGGTAGCTACCAGTTCAAAGAGCTTTGAGTGTTGTTATGAATTGAAATACGTTCCAAATTGTCTCAGGAAGCTATTGGTACAAAAATTTTGGCTTGAGAAGGTCCCTAGCATTGATTTCAGTTTTGCCTTTTATGTCCAAAATTTCAAATGTCCAAATGCCTTTTGAACGAGTTTCTTGCTGCACTAGGGTTAGGGTTTGACTCAATGATCATTATGGAATAGACTTGGCTTGCCATTTGACCTTAATCCATGCTTGAGAAAGAATTGGCATTAGGGTTTCATTCATTAACCATTTTTCCTATTTTCTAGCCAAAACCTAGACCTAGTGTGTAAATGAACCTTGGCCTGATTTTTGAGTTGGTTCATGATGTATAGAACTTGTCCAAATTCATTTGACACCATTTCATTGATTTTTAAATTTTATTTGAATTTTCAATGAATTAAAATGAATTAAATCATCAAAAATTAAATAAAATAAAAAAGTCAACATTTGGTCTTGAAATCAACCATGGGCCACGTGTGTGGCATGACAAGGATGGACAAAGTGAGAAAAATGGGGCCCTTTTGTCAAAATTGGATTTTCAAGGATAGTTGACTTTTGCCATTTCACAAAAATTTCCCAACTTCTACAAGGCATAACTTGCTCAATTTTTAAGCTTTTCACATGTTCTTGGACATTTTGGAAAGGTCTTTGAGTCCTTTAACCAATGCCTTTGGTCCCATGTCATTTTGATTTACCAATCTCAAGTTATGGTCTTTGACTTAAAGTCCCTTTTTGTTGACTTTTGAAAATGACCTGTAATGTTGAAATTGATAACTTTTTGTGAGAGCATTTCTTGGACTTGGAATATGAAGATGAATTGTAGGAAATGTCTTTCTCTTCAAAATGAGCTTTGGATGGAATTTTTCTGATAATCCATGTGAAAGTTATGCCCTGGTCAATTTCAGTTGACTTTTTTCAGCTGTCCAAATATAGCAACTTTTGCATCTTTGATGATTTCTGAGCCAAATTTTGAGAATCATGATCAAGCATTGATCAAATGATGTTTGTGGCTTCAAAATGATATGTTGACCAAAAATTTGAACTTTTGACTGCCAAATGACCATTTTGCCCCTACAGTTGACTGTAGGGCAATTTAGGGTTTTGACTGTGCAATTTTGAGCTGAATGCCTTGAAACTTGATATGGGGATGCTTGACCATGTTTGTAAGCATATGAGACTTGATTGAGCCTTTGAAAACTTCTTTTTCTTGATCAAACTCAAAACCCTAATTTTGACTGTATGGGAGACTATTGCACTGCACAACCCTTGGGGAATTTTGTGACCTTGACTTGACAAATTTTGGAGAATATGGGAGGGCAAATTTTGGGGTATAACAGTTGCCCCTGTTCAATCTTCTTAGACCTGAGGATGCAGATTGGCTGACGTGCCTTTCGTAATCCGATGGTAAAAGAAGATTGGACACTAGAGTGCCCGGAAATTTGCGCTCACATGTTAGCAATGATGGGGGAATGGGCTTATAGATGCCATTTGGAGATTGCTGGATGGGATGATGGGCTTATAGATGCCATCTGGGTGTTTGATTGCGTAAGAGATTCCTTAGCGAGAACCTGCATACCTGCAAAACAGAAAATGAGTACCTGACACGTTGCAGGAGCTGAGTCTGGAGCTTCAAACAGCAATGAAAGAACCAGGGATGATTACTTCCTTAGCATGAATGGTGAGAGAGCCTTGGGCGACTTTAACTTCAACAACGCTCGTTGAGAAAAATCTGGGGTGTCTTCTACTGGGATAAGAATCAGGGAGATCTTAGGATTGATCTGACTGAACCAGAGAAGGCCTTTGACTGGATAAGTCTAGGTCTTGAAATGTCTTCCACTGGATAAGCAATCAGGAAAATCTTGGGACGATTTAACTGAACCAGAGGAGGCCTTTGACTGGATAAGCAATCAGGAAAATCTTGGGACGATTTAACTGAACCGGTCTAGGTCTTGAAATGTCTTCCACTGGATAAGCAATCAGGAAAATCTTGGGACGATTTAACTGAACCAGAGGAGGCCTTTGACTGAACCAGTCTAGGTCTTGAAATGTCTTCCACTGGATAAGCAATCAGGAAAATCTTGGGACGATTTAACTGAACCAGAGGAGGCCTTTGACTGAACCAGTCTAGGTCTTGAAATGTCTTCCACTGGATAAGCAATCAGGAAAATCTTGGGATGATTTAACTGAACCCGAGAAGGCCTTTGACTGGATAAGTCTAGGTCTTGAAATGTCTTCCACTGGATAAGCAATCAGGAAAATCTTGGGACGATTTAACTGAACCAGAGGAGGCCTTTGACTGGATAAGTCTAGGTCTTGAAATGTCTTCCACTGGATAAGCAATCAGGAAAATCTTGGGACGATTTAACTGAACCAGAGGAGGCCTTTGACTGGATAAGCAATCAGGAAAATCTTGGGACGATTTAACTGAACCGGTCTAGGTCTTGAAATGTCTTCCACTGGATAAGCAATCAGGAAAATCTTGGGACGATTTAACTGAACCAGAGGAGGCCTTTGACTGAACCAGTCTAGGTCTTGAAATGTCTTCCACTGGATAAGCAATCAGGAAAATCTTGGGACGATTTAACTGAACCAGAGGAGGCCTTTGACTGGATAAGCAATCAGGAAAATCTGGGGACGATTTAACTGAACCGGTCTAGGTCTTGAAATGTCTTCAAAGGGATAAGCAATCAGGAAAATCTTGGGACGATTTAACTGAACCAGAGAAGGCCTTTGACTGAATAAGTCTAGGTCTTGAAATGTCTTCAAAGGGATAAGCAATCAGGAAAATCTTGGGATGATTTAACTGAACCCGAGAAGGCCTTTGACTGGATAAGTCTAGGTCTTGAAATGTCTTCCACTGGATAAGCAATCAGGAAAATCTTGGGACGATTTAACTGAACCAGAGGAGGCCTTTGACTGGATAAGTCTAGGTCTTGAAATGTCTTCCACTGGATAAGCAATCAGGAAAATCTTGGGACGATTTAACTGAACCAGAGAAGGCCTTTGACTGAACCAGTCTAGGTCTTGAAATGTCTTCCACTGGATAAGCAATCAGGAAAATCTTGGGACGATTTAACTGAACCAGAGGAGGCCTTTGACTGGATAAGCAATCAGGAAAATCTTGGGACGATTTAACTGAACCGGTCTAGGTCTTGAAATGTCTTCAAAGGGATAAGCAATCAGGAAAATCTTGGGACGATTTAACTGAACCAGAGAAGGCCTTTGACTGAACCAGTCTAGGTCTTGAAATGTCTTCAAAGGGATAAGCATCAGGAAAATCTTGGGACGATCTAACTGAACCAGAGAAGGCCTTTGACTGAACCAGTCTAGGTCTTGAAATGTCTTCAAAGGGATAAGCATCAGAAAAATCTTGGGACGATCTAACTGAACCAGAGAAGGCCTTTGACTGAACCAGTCTAGGTCTTGAAATGTAGCTTGAGAACTTAACTGAATTTTTCCTGAAAGATAAAAGTCAGTCATATGCAATGCATGATATGAATCAAGCAATGATGTTCTCAACATAAATGAGATTTGTATGATGCAGTGCGTTATGCATGCCATAATGATGTATGTGATGTTTTATGTATGTTTTCGTCTAGGAAAGTAAATCCTTGACGGGTGCCGGGAAGTCGTATCCTGGGCTGATGTTGAAGAATAGATTTTGCTTCCGCTGGGGATGATAATTGCAAGGATACCGGTAGGAGAAGATGACTCCGTTGCAGAATAAACTTGGCAAATGGAGGATTCTGCGGGGAGGAAAGATACTCTAGCGATCACGCTGGGGAGCAATACTCTGTGGGAAGAGTGATGTCTTGCTGAATGTTGATAGTAACTCTATTGGGGATACCGTTGTTGTACTGGAAGTGTGAATTGACTTCGCTGGGGATAGGAAAGAACTATGTTGACGACGACCTTCCCTTGGCTTTTGGCTGAGGATAACCCAGTTATATCCTGTTAAGGAAATAACTCTTTGAATAAAGCCGTGCGACGCGTTCGTGCTCTGCGGGGATAAGCTTCCAGAATCTACTGGGGATAAGCTTATTGCTTGGGGAAATGAATTCCATCTTTCCTGGGGAACTTGGATGGGACCCTCCTGGGGAAATTTTGATAGTTTTGATATGCTGGGGAAGTGATTCCTTTGAATGTTGATATATGCTGCCGGGGAACAATCTTTAGACCAAGACTGCCGGGGATGCTTGTTAAGAACATATGCTGCTGGGGAATATTGGGATCTACTGGAGGATACCCCATTTCCTTGAGACTTGTTAACTTTGTTTGGGGAAGAATGCACTGACTTGCTGTCTCACTCTCTGGGGAATTAAGATACCTGGTAGTGTTCTTCAACAGGACCTACCCTGATACTTTGGAGGATAGAACAACCAGACTGCTCAGACCAACCTTTATTGCCCCTGTTTCTTGTGGGAGAAGATACCTGTGGCGGTGCTTGATGACTGCCGATTGACAAATCTTCTTCTTGGTAGGAAAGTGACATAGTCGTACGCTTTGATCCCTAACTTTTGCCTGGACCGCCCTTTCGGGTTTTCAGTCCACCGGGATACCCATTTTTCCCAAGCCGCCTTTTCAGGTTTTCGACTTGCCGGGTGTATATATTTTTTCATATTCATCCCTTGTTTTTGCCCGAACCCTTTTGGTTCGCCGGGAAGCCCTTATTTTTGCCTAGGTGTGTCAACCTTGCGGGTCTTTGATTTTGCGTAGTATTTTTCGACCATGTCCGTGCTTTCAGAATGTAGAGAGTTGCCCCTGTTAGAATTGTTTTGTCATGCCACCAGAAAATCTTCGTTTGATTGTCCAATGCCCCCAGGTGACCTAGACGGAGATTTGCCCCAGGCTGGTGGTGTCGCCATATTGTCAGAAGGTGTCTGATCGTGCAAGATTCGTTGCTGGAATGCCCCAAGTGACTTAGACGGAGATTTGCCCCAGGCTGGTTGGTTGTCATGCCACCAGAAGATCTTCGTTTGATCGTCCAATGCCCCAAGTGACTTAGACGGAGATTTGCCCCAGGCTGGTTGGCCTTTTTGAGAGATTCTCCGAATCTTGACTTAACTGCCCCAGATGATGGATAATAGTCATGCCATGCCCCTTGATTAGAGGTACTTCTGTTCATTAGACATTCGTCATGCGAATTTCTATGTTGTTCAAACAAAAGTCATATGCAAACAAAGTTATGTTAAAAATGCAAAGCTTATGTCTGTCTTGAAGATTTTGAAAATGCATTCTTTTTCATAAAACAAGTGAATGTTTGTAAAACGTGATGTCAATTCCGTATTTACCGTAGGCCTTCAGGAGTCAGGATACCTTTCGTAACAGTATGCTTTCGAACTAAACCGTGCTTCAGCTAGGACTTTTGAGGGTTATAACATGGCCTGGTTCACGGTTTAAGAAACAAAGTATGAAGGTTCAAATTTTATTTGTACCCACCCTCTCTTCGCGATGTTCTCCAAACCTAAACTCAGTTGATCATACATTAGACCTTGTTTGAGTCTTTGCTCTAATTTTCTGGTGATGGATAACTTATTTTGAATAGGCAGTCATTCCTTTTTTTGTCGAGGGTTTGTGTGACCTCCTTTTTTGATTTTGTGATCCCTATTTTTTTTGCCTGAACTGTTTCTTTTGTGATTACAGTCAGCGGGATGCCCCAGTTTTGTAAGTCTCCTTCATAGGTTTTGACTTAATGGGTTTTTATTTTTTGAGATATAATGACTGCCTATCTGTATGATGGTTTGGAATTATCACTATCTTTGTTCGTTTTGTAAAGATCTCTTCGGTGCTATTCGTCATGCACTTGGATCAACTGGGAGAACTACCCTGCCCCAGGTTATGATAAAGGGTTTTAAATTTCGAAAAGAAAAAAACTCCTACTTCTTTGGCTCAGAGGGGTTGACGAGGGATTATCATCCTTATAACTCCAGTGTTTAGGGATTGAAACAATGCCTGTACCTCATCAGCGGGGTCTGTTCAAAAGCATACTGTAGATCGTGGTATCGTTTTCGTCATCCTCCCTCAAGAGGCTTAGAATTATTGATTGAAAGAGTTGACATCAGAACAAATATGAAAATAATTTGCGTATAGTGAATACGAATATATTGATTCAAAATGGACATAAGCGATGCATTAATGAAATAACAATGTTTTAACAATGAGTAAACGTTTGAACAAAAGAAAATTGCAACTTGAACATTCGAATGAACAAAAATTTCTAGTCTCAGGGCTTGTCACTTCAAATGGTGAATCCCGCAGGGATAGTAGAAGAACTCAGCCTGGCCATCTTGGGTGAATTTCACAGCTCCTTCATCAATCAGATCTTGGATCTGGTTCTTCAAAGTCCAACAATCCTCCGTAACATGCCCCGGGCTGTCAGAGTGATAATCGCAGTGGGCGTCGGGGTTATACCTTGAAGGTGTCCTGTTGGGATTCTTAGGAGGGTCCCTTAGAGTTACCAAATTCAACCTCAGCAGTTGTTGTAAGGCTTGAGGCAGCGACACGCTGAGCTTGGTGAATTGCCTTTTGGGCTTGTCTGGCTGAAGCTGGTGAGGTTGATACTGAATTGGTGATACTGGAGCCATATGAGGAGCTTTTTCCTCGCCTCTTTGTCTCAAAGATGGTTGGACGATGATTGGCTTTTTACCCTTAGATGTTTGCCCCAGTTGATTACCCTGAAGCAGTTGGTTGACGAGAAACCGAAGCTCATCTTGTCTTTGAGCTAAACCTTGAATGGCATTCCTCTGCCCCAGCATCTGGGCTTTCATTGCATCCATCTCCGCTTGTAGGTGTTTCAGCCCTTCATCCTCAGCGCTGTTCCTGACTAGAGTCTCCATGAGAAGTGTCCTTAGCTCCTCCTGCCCCTTGGATAGATTCAGGAGGATTTCCCCGAACCGGGTCTCTTGAGCAAGAAGGCCCTGGTTGTCTGGTTGGGAAGCCATTGCTGAAATAAACAGCGGGAAAGGTAAGTGACCTGCAACAAGGATACCTGTTATGCAATGATATGTATGACATGCATGCAATGTTTTCAAGGATCTCACGGGATAAACAAGAAAATTTGTTAGAATTTGGGTCCGGTAACTTGATTGAAGGAACTGCATATTATGGAGAGTGCCTCTTCAAAGGGTCAAAGGCTCACCATATCCAGTGGGTCATAGCCTCTGACTTTAGTCATCATGTCTGGTTTTGATTTCCAAACAACCTTGGTTAGGGGAACCTTCTTCAAGTGTCAAAGCCCACCATATCAAGTGGGTCATAGCCCCTGACAACATTGGCTAGAAGAAAATAAATCCTCTTTGCCCCTTGCTAGATGTTTGATTTATATGACCTGTATCACAAGCCCTTGAGATCCTTGAAATGGGTTAGGATGTATGCAATGGTATGATGTCATGATATGCATGGGGTAATGTGAGTAACCCTGTAATGAGTCCCAATTAAGGACTGCAAAAACCTGCAAGAAACTTAGAATACCCTGTTATGAGTCCTAATTAAGGACTACAAACACAACCTGCAAGAGACAAAGGTCAGGTAATAAGCATGCAAGTAGTTCAAGTAGGAAGGCACACAAGTCACACAATAGAGCCCTTAGAGTTTAGGCCAGCATGAAGTTTGGGGTACTACCCTCTTGAAGTGGGTGGGCTCAACCTGTCCTAATCAAAGTAACCGGGTTCTAAGGTTCCCAATATCACGGGATTGCTTTCATTGTTCATCGTTTCGATTTAGCCACTGAACTGGCGACCGAAATATTCCAGGAAAGCAACCCTCAATTGAGTGTAGTATCGAGTATCAACCAACCTCGGACTGCACCAAAGTCAGTTATCTCACTACCCTAAAGAGGCCAAGATTGTTCAATTAAGGTTCCTAAGGTCTGTTGATGCTTCATGACACCACATGGAGGCCCCGTACTCTCCTTGACTGACTCAAGGGTTACCGGTACACACCAAAGTGCCACATCAACGTAGCAGACTGTTTCAACCATGTCGGTATACCCCGCACAGTTCCCTCACAGCCTTGTTGCTACTTTCTAAAAAGGTATTCCCCAGATCCGGGTTAGGATCTATAGAACTCCCAAGCAACCCACAATAATAAAGCAAACAAGGAAAGCAATTGAAAACACAGTGATCTTAGTCCTAAGGTACACCTCACTTTAAGTTATCCCCAGCAGAGTCGCCAGTTCTGTGATCGGTGGATCTGGAACTGACTGTTTTAAAGCTGGTTCGCGAAATGTCGCGGTAAGCAAGAGTCGCCACCGTCTTTTATTTTCTCCAATAGGAAAGGACAAAAGCACAGAAAAATTCCTTATAAAGAGATTGCTCTCGGTTCGGGAGGTAGGTTATAGAAAGGGAAGGTGTTAGCACCCTTTCTATCCATGGTTATCCATGGGCTCTTAGGTACTTGCTCAATGTGTTTTCAAAATTGTTTGCTTGCTTTTCAATTGTGGGTTTCAAAAATATTCTTTGAAAAGTTTCAGTTTAACTCATGCGTCAGAGTGTTTGAAAAGTTTGTTTTGAAAGTTTTTGAAAGTGTCGGTGTGAAAAGTATTTTGATTTGTTTTTGAAATTAGAGCAAGTACCCTTGAGAACCTACCTACCCTAAGGAATTAGTCTGTGTAGATGTCCTTTAAAGCAGTGCCATCCCACCATTGAGAGGTAGGTAGCACCACCATTGGAGGTGTTCGAGTCAATTCGAGTTTTAGGGACGTGGTGATCACCGGAGCAATGGGAAAACACCTTAGAAGCTACCCTCATGCCAGGTTCCCGGACCATGAGGACTTACTAAGACGTTTTCTACTCGACGACCACCTTTCGAAAGGCAACAGGTGAGGCGTACCCTAGGGGTGATGTGTGCGAATTGTGTGTCATTTTCAGTTCATTGTGTGTCTTGTCATGCATTGGTGATCTAACGATTCAATTTTATTTTTTTGGGCATTCATTCTTTCATGCATATTTATTAACAGTTATATACTTGCGAGAAAAATAAACCTAACTATTACAACTGGCGCGGGTCCACATCGCCAAAAAAACCGAACCCGATTTGACTGAAAATAAATAAAGCGAATAAATAAAAAGTGCAAGAAATAAATCTAAACTTATTACAAGGCTTTGGGGCATATACAGAGGTATTTAAACAATATAAAATAAATGCGCGAAATAAAGACTAAACAAAATTAGGGCATTGGACCCTTTAACAGATAATTAAAATAATCAAGGAATTTTAAAATTAAATGAAAAATAATGTTTTTGTGTTTTTTAGGTTTAAAAGAAGAAAGAGAAAAGTTAATTAAAATTAAAATCCTAGTTCTATCATTTTTTTTTTAGTTTATTATGAAAAAAGATTTAATTTCTAACCTAATTAAATTCTAAACTAATTTATATACAATTTTTGATTTATAGAAAATAAATAATAAATAATAATATTGTGAGAAAAAAGGAAAAAATTAAAAAAGATATAAAAAATTAATAATCAACCTAATTCTACATTTTTGGATTTTTATTGTGAAAAAAAAGAATTAAAATGAATATTAACCTAATTAAACTAAATGAGTTACATTTTAATTTATTAAAAAAAGAATCAAAATTAATTATATTTTTTTTTGTACTTTCTGTATTTTTAATGTTTTTTATATTTTTGTAAGAATGGTTAATTAAATAAAACAATAAAACATAACAATTGAAATAATAAATAAAAAGATAAAAAATAATCAAAGTATGCAAACCAGGATGGGGGAACCCCAATTTGGAGGGTGTTAATTAGAAAGGCCTGGCCCATTTTTTGTGAGAATTTGTTGACTTTCTGGATTGTGTGTGACATGTTTGACTGGATGTATGATGCACTCTTCATCTTGGCCATGGATCTGAGGCCCTGGGACACGTGGATGAGTTGATTCTGCAGTGCATGGTGAGTCCTTATATGAGCGCTGCATAGAACCTTGAAATGAAAAATAATATGAGAAATTGCAAGACCTGGGACTTGAACCCAGGTCATTGTGGTCACATGCGCGTGTCTTAGCCAGCTGAGCCATTTGAATTCATTTAACATAATATAGTTAATAAAATATATAAAAGAAAATGGTTAATGCTTAGTTAAACGCGCGCAAATTTAAACTGCCCAGTCTCCGTGTGACACGCCATCATCCCTTCCAATTTCCTGAAACATAAACAAAATAAAGCAACGGTTTTGAAACGTTGCATTAGGTAAGCTACGAAGAAATAGCGAATAGAGCTGTGGGCATCAGAAATTAATCGCGAGGGTCAAGATGTTTTCGTCTTGAGGCACTGAATTCAACCATGGTGCTTCTGAGTTCTAATTTTTCTTATACTCAAAATCCCCAATTTAAGAACACAGGAACCCTAGAATTCGAAAATGGCAAGTTCCAATTTATGGCACAAAAATGAAATCAAATGCATTGGTCAGTTTGGAAACATCATTGTGAGTGTGAATATGTAGTTAAAAATGCAAAAGGGTGCTTAGAATCAAGAATACGAATTCAAAAATTTTGCTGTGCAGTTCGGATGGTAGCTACCAGTTCAAAGAGCTTTGAGTGTTGTTATGAATTGAAATACGTTCCAAATTGTCTCAGGAAGCTATTGGTACAAAAATTTTGGCTTGAGAAGGTCCCTAGCATTGATTTCAGTTTTGCCTTTTATGTCCAAAATTTCAAATGTCCAAATGCCTTTTGAACGAGTTTCTTGCTGCACTAGGGTTAGGGTTTGACTCAATGATCATTATGGAATAGACTTGGCTTGCCATTTGACCTTAATCCATGCTTGAGAAAGAATTGGCATTAGGGTTTCATTCATTAACCATTTTTCCTATTTTCTAGCCAAAACCTAGACCTAGTGTGTAAATGAACCTTGGCCTGATTTTTGAGTTGGTTCATGATGTATAGAACTTGTCCAAATTCATTTGACACCATTTCATTGATTTTTAAATTTTATTTGAATTTTCAATGAATTAAAATGAATTAAATCATCAAAAATTAAATAAAATAAAAAAGTCAACATTTGGTCTTGAAATCAACCATGGGCCACGTGTGTGGCATGACAAGGATGGACAAAGTGAGAAAAATGGGGCCCTTTTGTCAAAATTGGATTTTCAAGGATAGTTGACTTTTGCCATTTCACAAAAATTTCCCAACTTCTACAAGGCATAACTTGCTCAATTTTTAAGCTTTTCACATGTTCTTGGACATTTTGGAAAGGTCTTTGAGTCCTTTAACCAATGCCTTTGGTCCCATGTCATTTTGATTTACCAATCTCAAGTTATGGTCTTTGACTTAAAGTCCCTTTTTGTTGACTTTTGAAAATGACCTGTAATGTTGAAATTGATAACTTTTTGTGAGAGCATTTCTTGGACTTGGAATATGAAGATGAATTGTAGGAAATGTCTTTCTCTTCAAAATGAGCTTTGGATGGAATTTTTCTGATAATCCATGTGAAAGTTATGCCCTGGTCAATTTCAGTTGACTTTTTTCAGCTGTCCAAATATAGCAACTTTTGCATCTTTGATGATTTCTGAGCCAAATTTTGAGAATCATGATCAAGCATTGATCAAATGATGTTTGTGGCTTCAAAATGATATGTTGACCAAAAATTTGAACTTTTGACTGCCAAATGACCATTTTGCCCCTACAGTTGACTGTAGGGCAATTTAGGGTTTTGACTGTGCAATTTTGAGCTGAATGCCTTGAAACTTGATATGGGGATGCTTGACCATGTTTGTAAGCATATGAGACTTGATTGAGCCTTTGAAAACTTCTTTTTCTTGATCAAACTCAAAACCCTAATTTTGACTGTATGGGAGACTATTGCACTGCACAACCCTTGGGGAATTTTGTGACCTTGACTTGACAAATTTTGGAGAATATGGGAGGGCAAATTTTGGGGTATAACACCCACATTGCAAACGGCCAAGGAGAAGTCAAGACATCCAGTGGAACGGGCTGAACATGCATTTTATCGGCATAAATCTGACACTTATAATAGATTATGGAATGGTTGTAACAATCATTTTCCATGGTAGACCAATAATAACCTGCTCTTAAGATTTTCTTGGCCATAGTGTGCCCACTGGAATGTGTTCCGAATGAACCTTCATGTATTTCTTCTATGGTCTTATTTGTTTCGTGTCTATCCATGCATCTAAACAAAATAGAATCATATTTCCTTTTATATAAAACCCCTACATTAAGGAAAAAAACTAGTTGAGTACTTCCGCAGAGTCTTCTTATATGTAATAGAAGCATCCTCTGGGTATTCTCGTGTTTCAAGATACATTTTGATATCATAAGACCAAGGTTTCTCATCAACTTTTTATTCTATCTCATAAAAAAATGCTGGCTCATCCAACCTTAAGATAGTGATAGAGGGGGCCTCATTTTCCCATCTAACTTTAAACATGGATGACAGAGTAGCCAAAGTGTTTGCCAAGTTATTCTCTTCTCTTTAGATGTGCTTGAAGGTGATTTCATAAAAGTACGGGATTAACTTCATAACATGCTCTAGGTACAGAATTAAATTAGGGTGCCGAGTCTCCCATTCTCCATTGATCTGACTGATAACAAGAGAAGAATCCCCATATACCTCTAAGATATTAATTCTCAAATCAATTGCAGCTTCAATCTTAAAAATACAGGCTTCATACTCATCCATATTATTGGTACAATCAAAACAAATTCTGGAAGTGAAAGGAGTATGAAAACCTTCAGGAGAGGTAATAACAGCACCAACACCATTACCCAATGCATTTGAGGCACCATTGAACACGATCGTCCATCGCAATCCTAGTTTGGGTCCTTCCTCTGGGCCAGGAATATTACAATCCCTGATGCACATAATGTCTTCATCTGGAAACTCAAACTTCATCGAGTGGTAATCATCTTCCATAGGCTGGTGAGCAAGAAGATTCGTTAATACACTACCTTTGATGGCTTTCCGGGTAGTGCATTCGATGTCATATTCAGTTAAAATCATCTGCCAACGAGCTACTCTTCCCGTGGGAGCTGGATTTTCAAAGATGTACTTGATCAGGTCTATCTTAGATATCAAGAGAGTAATGTGAGTCAGCATATACTGTCTGAGATGTTTTATTGTTCATGCGAGTGCACAACAAGTCTTTTCTAGAAATGAGTATCTTGACTCACAATCAGTTAATTTCTTGCTCAGGTAGTAAATAGAATGTTCTTTCCTACCTGTCTCGTCGTGTTGACCGAGTACACAGCCCATAGATTTTTCCAATACAGTCAATTACATTATCAAAGGCATGCCTTCCATAGGGGGCAAAAAAATTGGAAGTTCCTACAAATATTCTTTTATTTTGTCAAATGTTGCTTGCAAATTTCATTCCACCTGACCGCTTGATCTTTCTCAATAGCTTAAATATTGGTTCACACGTGTCTGTAAGATGAGAAATGAATCTAGTAATGTAGTTCAATCTCTCCAAGAAACCACAAACCTATTTTTATGTTCTCATCTCAAACATTTCTTAGATTGATTTTATTTTAGCAGGATCGACCTTAATTCCGCTTTCACTTACCACAAAGCCCAATAATTTCCCTGATCTCACCACGAAGGTGAACTTGTTAGGGTTCAGCCACAGTCTAAATTTCCTCAACCTTTCAAATAATTTAAGCAGATGGACAAGATGTTCCTCTTCCATATGGGATTTAGCAATCATATCATAAACATAGACTTCAATATCTTAATGCATAATGTCATGAAAGAGAGTGAGCATATCATGCTGATATGTTGCCCCTGCATTTTTCAAATTGAAGGGCATCGATTTGTAATAAAAGGTTCCCCATGGTGTAATAAAAGTTGTTTTCTCCATGTGGTCTAGTGCCATCTTAATCTGGTTGTAACCAGAGAAGCCATCCATGAAGGAGAACACTTTTGACTGAGCAGTATTACCAACCAAATTGTCAATATGAGGCAGCGAAAAATCATCTTTATGGCTTGCTCTGTTCAAGTCCATATAATCCACATACATTCTTACCTTCCCATCTTTACTTGTCACTAGCACAATGTTTGCAACCCACGACGGGTAAGAGATAACTTTCGGAAATCCCGCATTCAAATGTTTTTAAACCTCCTCTTTAATATTCTTGGACATCTATGGATGATTTCTTCGAAGCTTTTGTTTGATCAAAGGACAATCTTCTGAGAGGCAGCTTGTACACAACAATATTTATATCAAACCCAGGCATGTCTTCATAGGACCAAGCAAAGATGTCAACATACTCTCGGATCATTTCAATCAGTCTCTGCATCACACTTTCTTCCAAAGCGGCCCCAATCTTGACCTCTTTCTTGACCTTGTCAGTACCTGTTTTACCCCAAAATTTGCCCTCTCATTTATCAAGTATTTTCTCACAAGATCTCCTTGGGTTCAAGACTGCACAAGGTTTGATCAGCTCAAGGCACCTCCCTAAACACTGATGACTCAAATTAGGGTTTGAGATTGCAGAAGGATAATTGAACTTCCAATCCCTCATATTACTTTCAAGGATAATTATGGACCCCTAATATTACTCATGTCAAGTTTCAAGCCTTGAATCACATTTTTGCTGAGTCAATTGAGCAGTTGACCTAAAAATCAGCTGTATTGGGGAAAAAGTCAATTATGGTCAATTTACAGTCAAACTTCATAATTGTTTGTCCACATCAACATTATAAACTCATATATATCATTTGATCAATTTTGGACCACAATTCCTCAAGAAATTTGATCAAATCATCAAAATGGCAAAATGGTCAAAATTAGGGTTTTGACTGAGAAAGGCCAATTTATGATTTTTGACCAAGCAAATGGTTAATTGGTTTGAGGAATAATCTCAAGAGTTCAATTGAATCATTTTGACCTAATGGCATGACTCAAAACATTTCTCAAAATCAATTGGATTGATTTTGAATTTTCAGTCAACTGATCAAAAGTCAACTGTACACTAAAAAGTCAAACTTTGACTTTTTGGTCAAAATCAAGTGTTAAAGATCACAATTCATCAAAACATGTCAAAATATTAAACTTATTCATCAAGAAATCAAAAAGTCAAGATTTCATTTTGAAAAGTCAAAGTTTTCAAATTTAGAAATTTTTCTAAGTGTTGAAAACATCATATTTTTTCACAACTTTGAGCAAATTTTTCACCATGATGCAAGATGATTCAAAATAAACTTTCAACTTGAAAGTTGTAGATCTCCATGATATCTACAAAATTTCTTCACACAACTTCTTCAAAATTGCTTGGATCTCAATTTATTAATTCATGAAGACATGGTCTTGAAATTAAACACTTAGTGAAATTTTGCCCTAGTTTAGACAGGATTTTGACCTAACTTCATGACACTTTTTCATATAGTTACAAGGGGAATTTTCAAATGTGATTCAAAGAGGGGTTGTAGAGCACATTACAAGCTTTCTAAAATGTCTAAGAACTCCTTGAGATCATTCTTGAGTAGGGATAATCGAAGAGAGGAAGTTAGGGTTTCAAACTAAAATTATAGGTCATTTTATGATGAACAAAGATTCAAATTTCAAACCTATGCTACTTAATATCTACTTTACAGGCCTAAAACTTGTTAGGCACTTCATAATTAATTGCTTGCACAGCTGTTAGAGGTCTCAACTGAAGCATTCAATGCAATGTCGTGCTTTATATCCATTTTAGGAAGAACGTGCACAATGCCATTTTGAAAAAGTAGCTTTATGCACAAAACATGTTATTGAGCCTTGAAATGGTTTTCTTCTGATCATACACGTCCTATAGCTCAAGAGAAGTTTGTCTCAAGCCTTACAATCACTCAGCCCATGCTTGTACTTCATCTTGGAACTATGCTCCCACTTTTCTTCAAAATCAAGTAACATAGCAATCAGTCTAGAACTTGTACTTCTGACCCTCCCAAGCACAAAAACCTTCTCATTACTTATGTACAAGCCTTGGAAACAAAACACACGCATGATTAAGTCCTAAAAACACCAAGAACTCAGAACTGCATCACATACCTCCATTCTTGCATAACCTGACAAAAATTTTGAAACTCACATCTCCCTCGTGTGATTTCAAGCCTTTTTGTTCCTAAAGCTTCTAAACATCATTTAGAACTAATCCCCCACCCTGTTACAAGACTGTAACACCATTAACACCACCCTCCATTTTCAAAAATAGAGCTTTGCACTTGGAATTATCTAGAAATCCTCAGGCACTTTCAGCTCAAGCTAGGTATCACATTAGCTTCCTGGGAACTTGAGGAAGATAATCCAATCATTGGAACTCACTAAAAGTTGCTCAAACTCAAAACACGATATCCTCTTGCAAGGTGAGTTTTGTGACTTTTAAACTCTTTATACAAGGATCATTAATGTTTAGTTTGTGAATGAAAAATGTAAACATCATTGTTCTAAAGCTAACCATGTCTTTATATTTCATTTATATTGCTTAAGTAGTTAGAATTTTGAATCTGAACATCCTGGAAAATTTAGGTCAAAATTTGGTACCATTCAAAATTCATGCTCATTTTTTAGAATTAGTTTAAGTTGTTTACGTTTCTGGAATCATGGTAACATTTTACACAACTTTCATGTTTATATTTTTGCAAATGGTTGAGAAATGAACAAGTTGCAGGGCTTCTGGCTGGAGGTTGAAGGTGAAGTACATTCAGGGCAAGACTTAGATTATATATTTGTTGTTTTACATAAGTTAATGGATGTATCACCACCCCAATGGTTAAAGCGCGCGCCTGTCACGATGAGGTCCTGGGTTCAAGCCCCAGTGTGACATTTTTTCGTTTTTTTAACATTTTCTGGCTTTTTGCAGCGTTTGGGCCTTCCTCCATTGGGCTTGGGATTTTTGCTACACTTGTACACTCCTGACTATTTTTTTAACCCCCCTGACTTTATTTTATTTTATTTTATTTTTACTTTTTTTATCTTTTATTTATTATTATCATTAATACTATTATTATTATTATTATTTTTACTATTGTCATTAATAAGAAAAATCCAAAAAATATTTATATTTTATTAATTATATTTTATTTAGTTTATTTTTCTTTACAAAGATAAAAGAACAAAAGCCTTTTCTTTAATTAGTTTCTTTTTTACTTATATATTTTATTTTTAATTATTATTATATATTATTATATTATTTTTGTAAATTAAAATCAATTTAGAACTTAGGATTTTTATTTTTTTTATTTACTAGTTTAATTAAATTCACAAAAAACCCTAAAAACTTGTTTTCTTTAAATTAATTTAGTTTACAATTTTAATCTTAATTTCCTTATTTTTCTTAGCAAATTATTTTATTTAATCAGGTCAAAAAAACATGTTCATAAAAAACAAACAAAAATCATGTTTCTTTACATTTAAATTCTTGCATTTTTATCTTTATTTTTGTACATTTATTCAAAATTCAATATGGTTGTAATATTTATTTAGATTTAAATTCTTGCAATATTCCCCATTTGTAATTTGTACACCCCCATCCCCTAAGTATTGTAATAGCGTAGTAATTTTAATTTCGGTAATTTATCGCTTTATATATAAAATGCTAGTAATTAGGATTTTGTATGGAAAGACTAAAACCAATCAATAGAAAACCCTAATCAAAGAGAAATCAAGCATGAAAATTAATACACTTGCACACAAACACCCCTAGGGTAAATCCACTCGGTTGCCTTACCAAAATAGCCATATTATGCATGTTAGGTATCTTAGAAAAAACAAGCAAATATAAGATCATAGTCCCTCGATGACGCTATTGTGATCGGTGGATCTGGAACTGACTGTTTTTTTAGCTGGTTTCGCGAAATGTCGCGGTAAGCAAGAGTCGCCACCGTCTTTTATTTTCTCCAAATGGAAAGGACAAAAGCACAGAAAAATTCCTTATAGAGATTGCTCTCGGTTCGGGAGGTAGATTTATAGAAAGGGAAGGTGTTAGCACCCTTTCTATCCATGGTTATCCATGGGCTCTTAGATACTTGCTCATTTGTGTTTTCAAAATGTTTGTTTGCTTTTCAAAAGTGTGTGGGTTTGAAAAAGTTTCTTTGAAAGTTTCAGATCGACTCTTGTATCAGTCCTCAAGAGTGTTTGGAAAATTGTTTTTGAAAGCTTTTTGAAAGTGTGAGGTGTGAAAAGAAGTTTTTGATTTTGTTTTGAATTAGAGCAAGTATCTACGAGTCATCTACCTACCCTAAGGAATTAGTCTGTGTAAATGTCCTTAAGGTAATGCCATCCCACCATTGAGAGGTAGGTAGCACCACCGTTGGAGGTGTTCGGGTCAATTCGAGGTTCGGGACATGGTGATCACCGGAGCAATAGGAAGACACCTTAGAAGCTACCCTCATGCCAGGTTCCCGGATCATGAGGACTTACTAAGACATCCTCTACTCGGCGATCACCTTTCGAGGCAAGGCAACAGTGAGGCGTACCCTAGGGGTGGTATGTGAATTGTGTGTCATTTTCAGTTTATTGTTTGTCTTGTCATGCATTGGTGATCTACGCTTTGATTTTATTTTCGGGCATTCATTCTTTCATGTTATTGTTTAACAGTTAAAAGTGCGGGAATTTAAAGTGCGGAAAAGGTAAAAGTCCTACGCTATTACAAAGGCGCGGGTCTACAACGCCAAATTAATCCAGACCCGATTTAAAATGAAATGCAGAAAATAAAAGCCTAATTAACTATTACAGGGCTTTGGAACAAGTACATTACATTTACATCAAAGAAATAAGTAAAACGCGCGAAAAGAGAATATAATCGAATGCGAGGGCGTTGAACCCTTTGAAGGAATTTAAAATAATTAAGTTAAAATAATTAAGTTAAATAAAAAGAAAGAACTTATTTTTTATGTTTTTGTATTTATGACATTAAAGAAAAATTAAATTAATTAAAAGTCAAATAATTAATTCTAATTCTAATTGTTTTTAATTTATTAAAGAAAATGCATTAAAGTTAAAACCTAGAATTAAAACTAAATTAATCATAAAATTTATTTACAAAATTAATGGTGGATGATACTTATAATAAAATATTTAATTAATTAAAAAAAGGGTAAAAAAGGGTCAAAGATCTATTTTTATTATTTTTGGTTTATTGTGAAAAAAGAATTAAATTACAACCTAAAATTAAATCTAAATTAATTATGGGATTTATTTACAAAATTAATACTAAAATAAAATATTTATTATTTTATCTTTTCTGATTTTTTTATGTTTTTTGTGTTTTTATGGAAATAATTAATTAATTAAATAAAACAACAATTAGAAAGAAAATAGAAAATAAATAAAAATAAAAAAAGAAACAAAGACTTGCAAACCTAGGGGGTCTGCCCCTGATTTTGGAGGTGAAGCCCAGCACTTTAGGGCCCAATTCCTTAAGCCTTGTTGACTTTGGCACTAAGGTGTATCAGTGTTGACCATGGTTCATCATACTCCTTGGATCTGGGCCTTTGATCTGATGCCCTTGGACGCGTGGATGACTTGATTATGGAGGTGCATGATGTGCGTTTACACTGAAGCTGCATGTGAATATGGGTTGAAAAAATATATTGAAAGTATGAAGACATGGGGCTCGAACCCAGGTCATGAGGATTAACACCCACCAACTCTACCACTGAAGCACTCAATGCATTTTGTTTATTAAATAACATACAAATAACATAAGCGAAAACATGGGTTAGTGGGTTTCCAGCGCGAAAATTCAAACTGACCAATCGTTGGCTGCCACTGCATCGTCTTCTTCGTTGGCTTTCCTGAAACAATTTAACAAACATTTAACGGGGGTTTTAAACCCCCTCAAAATATGCTAATTTCAATAATAGCGATTAGGCCTGTAACGCTCAGAAATTTGGCGCGATGGCCTCAATCTTTTCGTCCCAACCTGCTGATTTTGTTCATGGCATTGTTATATCTCAATTTTATAGTAATGAAAAACGCCCAATTTAAAAACCTTGGAACCCTAGGTATCTCTAATGGCGAATTCTCATATAGGGCATGAAACTTCAATCAAACTATGCAGTTAGTTTGTAAACATCACCCTAAACACAAAAATAACAACAAAATATGTTAAAAATGCATGGATAATAGAAAACAGTTTTGGAATTTTCTCTACCAATTTCAGTGATGAATTCGCGTTTTCTTGAGTATGGGGCTTAGTTTTTGATTGAAATATGTCCTATGATCCTTGAGGAAGCTAATGGAATAGGAATCTTGGCTTGAAACCACCTCTAACTTGGTTTTCAGATTTGAGATTTTTTGTAAAAAGTGTGAGTTTGTTTTGAGCAATAGGGCGCAGCTTCTGTGTCTATTTTGTTCTGTATCAATTGTATAGGTCTTATGCAATGTGTAGGAAGAGAAATTATGGCTCCATAATGCATAGCCTTCAATTCCAAGATTCTCCATGAACCTCCATAACCAACTTTCCATTTTTGAGTCCATTTTTGAATTCTTGCTTCTTTGAGCTTTGGCACTAAAATGGGATGTGCTTAATGATGTTTCAAGGTTAATCAAAACCAAATATTCCCTTAAATTAATTTTTTTGAATTTCTTTTGATTTTAAAAGATTTAAAATTAATTAAATCCAATAAAATCAATAAAAATGAAAAAATTAATAAAAAAAATCTGAAATAAAAGGTGAGACACGTGGGAAGCATGGCCAAGTTAATTCAAGTGGAAAAAGTGGGCCCCTTTTGTCAAAAATGAGATTTCAAGGATAAATGATTTTGGCCATTTCACAAAAATTTCCCAATTTCTCCAATGCATAACTTGCTCAATTTTTAAGCTTTGCTCATGTTCTTGGACATTTTGGAAAGGTTTTTGAGTCCTATAACCAATGTCCTTGGTCCCATGTCATTTTGATTTACCAATCTCAAGTTATGGCCTTTGACTTAAAGTCCCTTTTTGTTGACTTTTGAAAATGACCTATAATGTTGAAATTGATAACTTTTTGTGAGAGCATTTCTTGGACTTGGAGTGTGAATATGAGTTGTAGGAAATGTCTTCCCCTTCAAGATGAGCATTGGATGGAATTTTTCTGATGAACCATGAAAAAGTTATGCCTTGGTCAAGTTACAGTTGACTTTTCAGCTGTCCAAAAATAGAAACTTTTGCATCTTGAGACTTTTTGAGCCAAACTTTGAGAATCAAGATCAAGCATTGATCAAATGATGTTTGTGGCTTCAAAATAAGATGTTGACCAAAAATTTTGACTTTTGACTGCCAAATGACCATTTTGCCCCTACAGTTGACTGTTGAGCAATTAGGGTTTTTGACTGTGCAACTTGACCTTGTGAGCCTTGAAACTTGACATGTAGGTACTTGACAATGTGTATGAGCATGGGAGACTTGATTGAGCCCTTGAAAATTTCAGCTTCCTTGTGAGAACCAAAACCCTAGTTTGACTGTCTTAGGAGGATGGTTTGACTGTGTGGCCCTTGAGTAAACTTGAACCAATTGTGGATGATTCTAGTCAAAACTTTGAAGATTATGGGAGGGCAAATTTTGGGGTACAACAGTTGCCCCTGTTCAATCTTCTTAGACCTGAGGATGTAGATTGGCGTGTGTGCCTTTCGTGATCCGAAGGTGGAAGATGATTGAACACTAGAGTGCCCAGAAATTTGCACTCGCATAGCAGAGTATCAGCAGTGTGATAGCGGGAATGGGCTTACAGATGCCATTCGGAGAGGTGGTGGATAGGAGGATGGGCTTATAGATGCCATCTCGAGGTGTCGATCGCGTAAGAGATTCCTTAGCGAGAACTTGCATACCTGAGAAGGAAAGAAAATTACCTGGTCTGTTACCGGAGTTGACTTTCAAACTCTTTATGTAGACGTGCCCTGGCTGGATACAGGAAACGAATCTTTAAACTCTTCAGACGTGCCCTGTCAAGATACAGGAATCGAGTCTGGTACTGTAGTCGTCAACAGATACTCCCTGTCAAGATTCAGGAATCGGATCTTCGAACTCTTCAGACGTGCCCTGTCAAGATACAGGAATCGAGTCTGGTACTGTAGTCGTCAACAGATACTCCCTGGCAAGATACAGGAATCGGATCTTCGAACTCTTCAGACGTGCCCTGTCAAGATACAGGAATCGAGTCTGGTACTGTAGTCGTCAACAGATACTCCCTGGCAAGATTCAGGAATCGGATCTTCGAACTCTTCAGACGTGCCCTGTCAAGATACAGGAATCGAGTCTGGTACCGTAGTTGTCAACAGATACTCCCTGGCAAGATTCAGGAATCGGATCTGGAATCACGACAATTGATAGCAATTATCTTTGTATTAACTTTTGTCCTGAAAAGACAAAACGTTAGTTGTATGTGATGTCATGATGTATGACATGCGAGGTGTTCTCAGAATGAATGGGATTGTATGTTCATGATGCGTATATGCATGCTATAATGTATGAAGATGTGTTGTTTATGAATGTATGTTTTCGTCTTAGGAAAATAAATCCTTGACGGATGCCGGGAAGTTGAATCCTGGGCTGATGTGGAAGAAAAGAGCTTCTTGTTTCCGCTGGGGATAATGGTTGCAAGAATACCGGTAGGAGAAGATAACTCCGTTGGGGGATAAACTTGGCGAATGGATTACTCTGCGAGGAGAAAATCACTCTGACGATCTTGCTGGGGAACAATACTCTGTGGGGAGAGAGGTACTTTGCTCGGATATTGATGGTAACTTCGCTGGGGATACCATTGTTATGTTGGAAGTGTGATGAACTCCGCTGAGGATGGGGAGACTTCGCCGAGGACAATCTTTCCGGGGCTTTTGGCTGAGGATAACTCAGTTATATCCTGGTAGGGAAATAACCTTTGAAGAAAGTCGGGAGACGCGTTCGTGCTCTGCGGGGAAGAAGCTTCCAGAATCTACTGGGGAAATTTTTGAGATGTATTTTTTGTAAGTTGAAAGAGGGAACCTATGTAGGGTTACTTTGAGGTTGGGCTCGCGTGAAGCTGCATTTGGAGTTGAAGGAAACCTGTGTAGGGTTTCTTGATGACGAATTCGTGTAAAACTTCATCTTTGGAAAGAGAGGTCCTGTGTAGGGTTTCTTGATGGCGAGTTCGTGTAAAACTGCATCTTTGGAGGGAGGAAACTTGTGTAGGGTTTACTGACAATGAGTCCGTATAAGACTGTATCTAGAGCTGAGAAGGAAACCTGTGTAGGGTTTACTGATGACGAGTCCGTGTAAAACTGCATCCTTAAAAATAGAGAACCTGTGTAGGGTTTCTGGGTGACGAGTCCGTGTAAAACTACATCTGGAGTTTTGAGAAGGAAACCTGTGTAGGGTTTACTGATGATGAGTCCGTGTAAAACTACGTCTGGAAAGAGATAACCTGTGTAGGGTTATTTCAGGATAAGTCCGTATAAAACTTCTTGATGAACCGGGGTAAGGTTATGTTTGAGGTAAGTCCGTGTAAGACTTCCGGATGAACCGGGGTAAGGTTATCTTTGAGGTAAGTCCGTGTAAGACTTCTGGAGGAAACCGGGGTAAGGTTACTTGTGAAGGGTGAGTCCGTGTAAGACTTCGTGATGAACCGGGGTAAGGTTATCTTAAGATGAGTCCGTGTGAGACTTCGTCTGAAAATTGAGAAGGAACCGGTGTAGGGTTACTTTGATGATAAGTCCGTGTAAGACTTTTTTGAAAGAAAAGGAACCGGTGTAGGGTTACTTGTGGATGAGTCCGTGTAAGACTTTGTCTGAAAGTTGAGAAGGAACCGGTGTAGGGTTACTTTGATGATAAGTCCGTGTAAGACTTTTTCTGAAAGAAAAGGAACCGGTGTAGGGTTACTTGTGGATGAGTCTGTGTAAGACTTTGTCTGAAAGTTGAGAAGGAGCCGGTGTAGGGTTGCCCGATGATGATCAAGTGGATGATTGTCCTGTTTGGTTTCGGATGTTAACCCTTGATCTGGAATTTGTAAAGGTAGATGGTAATCATCTTTGTATTAACCTTTCCTTGGTACTTTGGTTGACAGAGCAACTGGATCGCCTGGACGACTCATTATTGCCCCTGTTTCTGAGGTGAGGGGAAAAGATATCTTGTGGAGGTGCTGGATGACTGCCGATTGACAAATCTTCCTTTTGGTAGGCAAGTGACGAGATGCCGGGACATAGTCGTACGCTTTGATCCCTAACTTTTGCCTGGACCGCCCTTTCGGGTTTTCAGTCCACCGGGATACCCATTTTTGCCCAAGCCGCCTTTTCAGGTTTTCGACTTGCCGGGTGTACAAATTTTTCTTTTTCATCCCTTATTTTGCCCGAACCCTTTTGGTTCGCCAGGAAGCCCTTATTTTTGCCTAGGTGTGTCAACCTAGCGGGTCTTTGATTACGCGTAGTATTCTTTTTCGATTATGTCCACGCTCACAGGGTGTAGGGGGGTGCCCCTGTTGATAGTGTTGTGTTGCCCTGCTACCAGAAGATGTCCGATCGTGCAAGATTCGTTGCTGGAATGCCACCAGTGACTCGGGCGGGGGTTTGCCCCAAGCTAGTTGGCCTTGAGAGATTCCTCGAATCTTGACTGGACTGCCCCAGATGATAGACACTGATCATGCCATGCCCCTTGATTGGAAGTGTTTCTTCCACTTGAGGTGATCTCTTTGTTGAGAGGACTTTTGTTCATTAGATGTTCGTCGTGCGAATTTCTCTGCTGTTCAAACAAATAGTCATATGCAAACAAGGTTATTTTAAGAATGCAAAGGCTTATGTCTGTCTTGAAGTTTTTTTAAAAAATGCATTTTTTCAGTAAAAACAGCAAATTTTGTAAAATGTGATGTCAACTCGTTATTTTACCGCAAGCCTTAAGGAGTCAGGATACTTTTTGTAACAGTATGCTTTCGAACTAACCCATGCTTCAGCTAGGACTTTTAAGGGTTATAACGTGGCCTGGTTCATGGTTCAAGAAACAAAGGATAAAGGCTCAAATTATTTGTACCCACCCGCTCTTCGTGATGTTCTTCAATCCTAAACTCAGCCGATCGTGCGCTAGACTTTGTTTGAGTCTTTGCCTTGATGTTCCAATGATGATTCAGATATTGATGATTCATTCTGAATAGGCAGTCTTTTTTTTTTGTTTTTGTTGAGGGTTTGTGCGACCTCTTTCTTTTTGATTTTGCTATCCCTAAATTTTGCCTGAACTGTTTCTTTTGTGATTACAGTCAGCGGGATGCCCCAGTTTTGTAAGTCTCCTTCATAGGTTTTGACTTATTGGTTTTTTTATTTTTGAGATATAATGACTTCCTATCTTTATGGTTATTTAGAACCATCATTGTCTTTTGTTTCAGAAGGACTTCTTTTGATGCCATTCGTTGTGCACTTGGATCAGCTGAGAGAACTACCCTGCCCCAGGTTATGATTAAGGGTTTTAATTTTCGAAAAGAAAAACTCCTACTTCTTTGGCTCAAAGGGGTCGACGAGGGATTATCTTCCTTATAACTCCAGTGTTTATGGATTGAAACAATGCCTGTACCTCATCAGCGGGGTCTGTTCAAAAGCATAATGTAAAGATCGTGGTATCGTTTTCGTCATCCTCCCTCAAGAGGCTTAGAATTTTCAGTCAAGAGTTGATCATCACAAAAATAGGAAAGCAGTTTTAAGTACAGTAAACATAATTAATTCAAGACAGACATGTGTAATGCATTCATGAAATAAAAGAGTTTAACATGATAATTGTTTGTTTGAACAAGAAAAGAAAAATACAACTTGAATTCAAATGAACAAAAATCTCTCAATCCTAGCCATGTTTTGGCAAAGGAGCAGTGGTCACAACGGGAGTCTCAGCAGGCTCGAACTCGATCTCCTTAGCGTCGATCATATTCTGGATCTTATACTTCAGCGCCCAACAGTCCTCAGTATCGTGCCCCGGGCTATCAGAATGATAAGCACACCTCGCTTCTGGATTGTAGTTTGGAGAGGAGGTCTTGGGATTTGTAGGAGGGTTGATCACCGCAATCAGGTTCATTTTCAACATGTGCTGCAATGCTTGTGACCATGGCATGTTGATGTTGGTGAATTGTCTTTTAGGCTCGTCCGGCCTTCGCTGATTTCCCTTTTGTGGTTGGCGGCGTGGTGCAGAACCAGAGATCATGACTGCCCCTGCCTGTTGGTCACGACGACTCTTTTGACCGTATACAGCATTAGACTCTTTCTTGCCCATGTAAGGCTTTTGGTGAGTATCCAAAGGTGTGGCCTCCTGAATCTTCCCACTCTTGATACCAGCTTCGATTCTTTCCCCAGTCAGAATGAGGTCGGTAAACCCTGCAGATGAATTACCAATGAGATAATTGAAGAACGGCCCAGATAGGGTCCCTAAGAACATATCAACGAGTTCCCGGTCGGTCAAAGGTGGTTGTACCCTCCCAGCAAGGTCCCTCCATCTCTGCGCATATTCTTTGAAACCTTCTCCCGATCCTAACGACATACCCTGGAGTTGGGTACGTGTAGGAGCGAGGTCGGCATTATACTGATACTGCTTGTAAAAAGCAGTAGCCAACTCCTCCCAGTTACGAACCTTGGTCCCATCCAGCTGATAGAACCATTCGAGGTGAGTCCCTGAAAGACTCTCCTGGAAGAAGTGGATCCACAAGTTCTTGTCCACAGTGTATGGTTGAATCTTCCGCACATAAGATCTGAGATGCAGCCTGGGACAGGATGCCCCATCATACTTAGCAAAAGAAGGAACCTTGAATTTGTGTGGGATCACCACACCAGAAGATAGACCCAGGTCCCCGAAATCCAACCCAGGCACTTGTTGAATTTCCATGGCATTCAGACGATCCTCTAGTTGCTTGTACCGGTCCTCAGCAGGGGGGTACTGTTCATCATTTAAGTCTGTCTCGGTGTCGGAGACCATAGGGCTAGGAACCTCTCTCCCTTGGTGACTGCCTTCCCCCACAGATGGAGTAGTCCTCTCAGCTTCATTCTGCAGTGTGTTCCCAGATCTGCGTCTAGGGTTGAACAAAACAGTCCTCTTCTTCTTCTGAATCAGAGTCTTCAATTCCTTTTGACCCTGGGCTAGGCTCATAATCAACTCCTGGAACTGGGCATTCTGGGCCTGGAGGGCCTTGATAGCTTGTCCATCGGATGATTCAGGATTCATGATGACGGCTGTAATAAACAGCGAAGAAGGTAAGTGACTTGAAACAAGTGTACCTGTAATGAAATGATATGTATGATATGCATGCGATGTTTTCAAGGATCTCGCGGGGTAGACAAGAAAAATTGTTAGAGTTGAATTTCGTAGCTTGGTTGAAGGAACTGCATGTTGTTGAGAGTCCTTCTTCAAGGGTCAAAGGCTCACCATATCCAGTGGGTCATAGCCTCTGACAACCTTGGCTTAGAGGAAAATAAATCCCCTTTGCCCCTGGCTAGGCAGTTTGGTCCATCGTGACCTGCACCACAGACCCTTGAGATCCTTGAAATGGATTAGTCCTTATGTAGGATGCATGCAATGGCATGATGTCATGATGTTATGCTATGCGTGGGGTAATGTAGGTAAACCCTGTTATGAGTCCCATTTAAGGACTGTAAACAAAACTTGCGAGAAACTTAGTAAACCCTGTTATGAGTCCCAATTAAGGACTATAAACAAAACCTGTAAGAAACTCAAATGTCAGATAACAAGCATGCAAGTAGTCAAGTTGGAAGGCACACAAGTCACACAAGGGAAACCCTTAGAGTTCAGGCCAGCATGGGGTCTGGGTATTACCCTCTTGAAGTTGGTGGGCTCAACCTGTCCTATTAGAAGTAACCGGGTTCTAAGGATCTCAATATCATTGGATTGCTTTCATTGTTCATCGTTTCGATTTAGCCACTGACTGGCGATCAAAATATCCCAAGAAAACAACCCTCAATTGAGTGTAGTATCGAGTATCAACCGACTTCGGAGTACACCAAAGTAGTCATCTCACTACCCTAAAGACTTATAATAGATTATGGAATGGTTGTAACAATCATTTTCCATGGTAGACCAATAATAACTTGCTCTTAAGATTTTCTTGGCCATAGTGTGCCCATTGGAATGTGTTCCGAAGGAACCTTCATTTATTTCTTCTATGGTCTTATTTGCTTCGTGTCTATCCATGCATCTAAACAAAATAGAATCATATTTCCTTTTATACAAAACCCCTCCATTAAGGAAAAAATTAGATGAGTACTTCCGCAGAGTCTTCTTATATGTAATAGAAGCATCCTCTGGGTATTCTCGTGTTTCAAGATACCTTTTGATATCATAAGACCAAGGTTTCTCATCAACTTTTTATTCTATCTCATAAAAAAATGCTGGCTCATCCAACCTTAAGATAGTGATAGAGGGGGCCTCATTTGCCCATCTAACTTTAAACATGGATGATAGAGTAGCCAAAGTGTTTTCCAAGTTATTCTCTTCTCTTTAGATGTGCTTAAAGGTGATTTCATAAAAGTACGGGATTAACTTCATAACATGCTCTAGGTACAGAATTAAATTAGGGTGCCGAGTCTCCCATTCTCCGTTGATCTGACTGATAACAAGAGAAGAATCCCCATATACCTCTAAGATCTTAATTCTCAAATCAATTGCAGCTTCAATCTCAAAAATACAGGCTTCATACTCAGCCATATTATTGGTACAATCAAAACAAATTTTGGCAGTGAAAGGAGTATGAAAACCTTCAGGAGAGGTAATAACAGCACCAACACCATTACCCAATGCATTTGAGGCACCATTGAACACGATCGTCCATCGCAATCCTAGTTTGGGTCCTTCCTCTGGGCCAGGAATATTACAATCCTCGATGTACATGATGTCTTCATCTGGAAACTCAAACTTCATCGAGTGGTAATCATCTTCCATAGGCTGGTGAGCAAGAAGATTCGTTAATACACTACCTTTGATGGCTTTCTGGGTAGTGTATTTGATGTCATATTCACTTAAAATCATCTTCCAACTAGCTACTCTTCCCGTGGGAGCTGGCTTTTCAAAGATGTACTTGATCGGGTCTATCTTAGATATCAAGAGAGTAATGTGAGTCAGCATATACTGTCTGAGATGTTTTATTGTTCATGTGAGTGCACAACAAGTCTTTTATAGAAATGAGTATCTTAACTAACAATCAGTTAATTTCTTTCTCAGGTAGTAAATAGCATGCTCTTTCCTACCTGTCTCTTCATGTTGATCGAGTACGCAGCCCATAGAATTTTCCAATACAGTCAATTACATTATCAAAGGCATGCCTTCCATAGGGGGCAAAAAAATTGGAGGTTCCTGCAAATATTCTTTTATTTTGTTAAATGTTGCTTGACAAATTTCATTCCACCTGACCGCTAGATCTTTCTCAATAGCTTAAATATTAGTTCACGCGTGTCTGTAAGATGAGAAATGAATCTATTAATGTAGTTCAATCTCTCCAAGAAACCACGAACCTATTTTTATGTTCTCAGCTCAAACATTTCTTAGATTGATTTTATTTTAGCAGGATCGACCTTAATTCCGCTTTCACTTACCACAAAGCCCAATAATTTCCCTGATCTCACCTTGAAGGTGAACTTGTTAGGGTTCAGCCTCAGTTTGAATTTCCTCAACCTTTCAAATAATTTCAGCAGATGGACAAGATGTTCCTCTTCCATATGGGATTTAGAAATCATATCATAAACATAAACTTCAATATCTTAATGCATAATTTCATGAAAGAGAGTGAGCATATCATGCTGATATGTTGCCCCTGCATTTTTCAAATCGAAGGGCATCAATTTGTAATAAAAGGTTCCCCATGGTGTAATAAAATTTGTTTTCTCCATGTCCTCTGGTTCCACCTTAATCTGGTTGTAACCAGAGAAGCCATCCATGATGGAGAACACTTTTGACTGAGTAGTATTATCAACCAAATTGTCAATATGAGGCAGCGAAAAATCATCTTTATGTCTTGCTTTGTTCAAGTCCATATAATCCACATACATTCTTACCTTCGCATATTTCCTTGTCATTAGCACAATGTTTGCAACCCACGACAGATAAGAGATAACTTTCGGAAATCCTGCATTAAAATGTTTCTGAACCTCCTCTTTAATCTTCTTGGACATCTCTGGATTAGTTCTTCGAAGATTTTGTTTGATCAGAGGACAATATTCTCTGAGAAGTAGCTTGTGCACAACATTATTTATATCCAACCCAGGAATGTCTTCATAGGACCAATTAAAGATGTCAACATACTCTCGGATCATTTCAATCAGTCTCTGCTTCACACTTTATTCCAAAGAGGCCCCAATCTTGACCTCTTTCTTGACCTTGTCAGTATCTGTTGTACCCCAAAATTTTCCCTCTCAATTATCAAGTATTTTCTCACAAGATCTCCTTGGGTTCAAGACTGCATAAGGTTTGATCAGCTCAAGACACCTCCCTAAGCACTGATGACTCACATTAGGGTTTTAGATTGCACAAGGATAATTTAACTTCCAATCCCTCATATTACTCTCAAGTATCATTATGGACCCCTAAGATTACTCATGTCAAGTTTCAAGCCTTGAATCACATTTTTGCTCAATCAATTGAGCAGTTGACCTAAAAATCAGTTGTACTGGGGAAAAGTCAATTATGGTCAATTTACAGTCAAACTTCATAATTTTTTATCCACATCAACATTATAAACTCATATATATCATTTGATAAAATTTGGACCATAATTCCTCAAGAAATTTGATCAAATCATCAAAAAGGCAAATGGTTAAAATTAGGGTTTTGACTGAGAAAGGGCAATTTCTGATTTTTGACCTAGCAAATTGTTAATTGGTTTGAGGCATAATCTTAAGAGTTCAATTGCATCGTTTTTACCTAATTCCATGACTCAAAACATTTCTCAAAATCAATTGATTGATTTTGAATTTTCAGTCAATTGATCAAAAGTCAACTGTACACTAAAAAGTCAAACTTTGACTTTTTGGTCAAAATCAAGTGTTAAAGATCACAATTCATCAAAACATGTCAAAATATGAAACTTATTCATCAAGAAATCAAAAAGTCAAGATTTCATTTTGAAAAGTCAAAGTTTTCAAACTTAGAAATTTTTCTAAGTGTTGAAAACATCATTTTTTTTCACAACTTCGAGCAAAATTTTCACCATGATGCAAGATGATTCAAAATAAACTTTCTACATGAAAGTTGTAGATCTCCATGATATCTACAACATTCATATATACAACTTCTTATAAAAGTGCTTAGATCTCAAGTTATTAATTCATGAATTCATGGTCTTGAAATTAAACACTTAGTGAAATTTTGCCCTAGTTTAGACAGGATTTTGACCTAACTTCATGACACTTTTTCATATAGTTCCAAGGAGAATTTTCAAAAGTGACTCTAAGAAGGGTTGTAGAGCACATTACAAGCTTTCTAAAATGTCAAAGAACTCCTTGATATCATTCTTGAGTAGGGAGAATCGAAGAGAGGAAGTTTGGGTTTCAAACTAAAATTATAGGTCATTTTGTGATGAACAAAGATTCAAATTTCAAACCTATGCTGCTTAATCTCTACTTTACTGGCCTCAACCTTGTTAGGCACTCCATAATTAATTTCTTGCACAACTGTTAGAGGTCTCAACTGAAGCATTCAATGCAATGTCGTGCTTTATATCCATTTTAGGAAGAACGTGCACAATGCCATTTTGAAAAAGTAGCTTTATGCACAAAACATGTTCTTGAGCCTTGAAATGGTTTTCTTCTGATCATACACGTCCTATAGCTCAAGAGAAGTTTGTCTCAAGCCTTACAATAACTCAGCCCATGCTTGTACTTTATCTTGGAATCATGCTCCCACTTTTCTTCAAAATCAAGTAACATAGAAATCAGTCTAGAACTTGTACTTACGACCCTCCCAAGCACAAAAACCTTCTCATTACTTATGTACAAGCCATTGGCAAAAAAACACACGCATGCTTAAGCCCTAAAAACACCAAGAACTCATAACTGCATCACATACCTCCATTCTTGCATAACCTGACAAAAAGTTTGAAACTCACATCTCCCTCGTGCGTTTTCAAGCCTTTTTGTTTCTAAAGCTTCTAAACATCTTTTAGAACTTATCCCTCACCCTGTTACAAGACTGTAACACCATTAACATCATCTTCCATTTTCAAAAACAGAGCTTTTCACCTGGACTTCCCCAGAACTCCTCGGGCACTTTTAGCTCAAGCCAGGCATCACATTAGCTTCGTGGGAACTTGAGGAAGCTAATCCAATCATTAGAACTCACTAAAAGTTGCTCAAACTCAAAACACGATACCCTCTTTCAATGTGAGCTTTCTGACTTTTGAACTCTTCATACAAGGATCATTAATGTTTAGTTTGTGAATGAAAAATGTAGACATCATTGTTCTTAAGCTAACCATGTCTTTAGATTTCATTTATATTGCTTAAGTAGTTAGAATTTTGAATCTGAACATCCTAGAAAAGTTACTTCAGAATTTGGTACCATTCAAAATTCATGCTCATTTTTTAGAATTAGTTTAAGTTGTTTACATTTCTGGAACCGTGGTAAAATTTTACACAACCTTCATGTTTATATTTTTGCAAATGGTTGAGAAATGAACAAGTTGGAGGGCTTCTGGCTGGAGGTTGAAGATGAAGTACATTCAGGGTAAGACTTAGATTATATATTTGTTGTTTTACATAAGTTAATGGATGTATCACCACCCCAGTGGTTAAAGCGCGCTCCTGTCACCATGAGGTCCTGGGTTCAAGCCCCAACATGACCTTTTTTCATTTTTTGACATTTTCTGGCTTTTTGCAGCGTTTGGGCCTTCCTCCATTGGGCTTGGGATTTTTACTACACTTGCACACTCTTGACTATTTTTTTAACCCCCCTGACTTTATTTTATTTTATTTTATTTTTACTTTTTTTATATTTTATTTATTATTATTATTAATACTATTATTATTATTATTTTTACTATTGTCATTAATAAGAAAAATCCAAAAAATATTTATATTTTATTATTTATATTTTATTTAGTTTATTTTTCTTTGCAAATATAAAAGAACAAAAACCTTTTCTTTAATTAGTTTCTTTTTTACTTATATATTTTATTTTTAATTATTATTATATATTATTATATTATTTTTGTAAATTAAAATCAATTTAGAACTTAGGATTTTTATTTTTTTTATTTACTAGTTTAATTAAATTCACAAAAAACCCTAAAAAAACTTGTTTTCTTTAAATTAATTTAGTTTACTATTTTAATCTTAATTTCCTTATTTTTCTTAGCTAATTATTTTATTTAATTAGGTCAAAAAAACCTTTTCATAAAAAAACAAACAAAAATCATGTTTCTTTACATTTACATTCTTGCATTTTTATCTTTATTTTTGTATATTTATTCAAAATTCAATATGGTTGTAATATTTATTTAGATTTAAATTCTTGCAATATTCCCCATTTGTAATTTGTACACCCCCTCCCCTGAGTATTGTACTAGCGTAGTAATTTTAATTTCCTCAATTTATCGCTTCATATACAAAATGCTAGTAATTAGGGTTTTGTATGGAAAGACCAAAACCAATCATTAGAAAACCCTAATCAAAGACAAATCAAGCATGAAAATTAATACACTTGCACACAAACACCCCTAGGGTAAATCTACTTGGTTGCCTTACCAAAATAGCCATACTATGCATGTGAGGTATCTTAGCAAAAACAAGAAAATACAAGATCATAGTCCCTCGATGACGCTATCTATGTTGCCTTTCAAAATGATCTTAGTCCCTAAAGAAAAATGCTAATATATCTTGCAACATTTCTAATCCTGGTTATACGATGACCCTTGCCCTTCCCTTTTACATCCAAAGATAGGGTTACTTACCAAACTAATGGTAAGATAACAATGTCAAAGGAAAAAGGAAATGAACATGAAAGACTTTTGAGTAGGTAGAATGTTCCTAGTTATTTGCTCAATTTCAAAACCAAAACATCCTTGCTATTTTTAAAACAAACACCAACACTTTAAAACCTCTTTCAAAAATTGAAAAAAATTTCAAAATATGAAACACTTTGTATACATTCTTACGAACGAGAATCATTACAAAGTTTGCCTAGACAAAGGCCTCTTTACAAAATACTTTCAAAAATCACACAAAGCACATTTTCAAACAAAAGCAAGTGATCTATCAAGTAACTAAGTACCCATGGAAAACCATGGATGAAAAGGGTGCTAATACCTTCCCTTTTATAATCTACCCCCCGAACATAAGAAAACGTCTCAAAGGTCTTTCCTGTGCTTTTTCACCTTTCCTTTTGGATAAAAGAAAAGTCGATGGCGACTCTTGCTAAACCGCAGCATTTGCAATCAAACGCAAAACACCCAAGTCAGTTCTCCCACCGTATCACAGTACCCAAGTTGATCACTTATAGATTCTCTTGTTGCGGCTGGATAACCCTTTCCTCTTACCTCAATAATATGACTAACTCTTCAGGGAGTTCACAATATTCCCCACCTTCTTCTTCAACTTGATATATCGGTTTATCAAAGTCATAATGAGCCATAGCAGAGTCGTTATCAATGAAATCCTGGATAAGTGGGGGATTGTATCAGCATAATTGATGATTTTATTTTTTATCTTAGATTGAGATTTAAAAAAGGAAAAATAAAAACAAATTACCAGTTTTGAAAATGAAAATAAGAGGAAAAACAAGGAGTGAAGCATTTGAATGCAAAAACATATTTTATTCATGATACGTTTTCGAAATAAAAACACCATGGCCCTACAAATATGTTTACTACGTCTTGGGAAGAACATAGGAATTATTGCATGATTTAAACAAAATAAAATTACTCTTGATGACGCGTAACTATAAAGATGTCCTAAGAAAACCAGTTGGAAGTCTCTTCCTCACCACATATGGTGACAACTTTCTCATTAATTAAGAATTTCATCTTTTGGTGCAGCGTGGATGTCACGACACCGAGCCCATAAATCCAGGGGCGTCCCAACAAACAACTATATAAGGGATTTATATCCATAATAAATAATTTTGCATTGAAAGTCTGAGGACCTATCTTCATTGGCAAGTCAACTTCACTGAATACAGATCTCCTCGATCCATCAAACGCTTTCACAACTAAATCACTAGGCCTCAACATAACCCCTTCATAGTTCAACTTCAGCAGGGAGGACTTTGGTAAAACATTTGATCAATAAATTAGAAAGTGTATTAATTCGCCAATATAGTAATAATAGGAAATCCCAAAGTATTGATCTCAAGGATTACGTTTCAGTATCGAGTTCAATTTATGGTTCAATTAAACAAAAACTTAATTTGGGGTTTTGGTTTTGAAATTGTCACTTAACAATAAGAAGAAATGTAAATTGGCTTTTCACTAATATCAAGAGCATGCTTGAGGTAAGTGTGGTTTTCCCCTATAATAACCTTGACTCTTTATTTCTTCAACAAGTTCATAACTTTCAACTACCAGATCCTTAGTTTGTTTTCCTCTAAGTACTTAATGGGAAAACCTTTGGTCATTCATCCTAATACCTAGGTCCTTAGAGAATTAAGATGAAACCAAGAATTTATTTTATCAAGATTTTACCGGTAACTATAGGGTATCCCTAGTCCTAGTTGATATCTACTATAATTTAATCATTCAAAAACCTTAACAATAGTGGTCCAGCCGTAATTGTTAACAGTGAATCTATCCTTGTTTGTCCGATAGGAAAAGCATAAGAACATTAAAAGATTAAGTTGAAAAGAAACTATTGTATTGCAATCAAAGATTCAAATTCGTTACAAAGTAAAAACAGAGACCCCCCCCTAGCATTGGGGGTTTAGCTACTCATATTGTTCAAAATAAATACAAGATAAAAACTAGCCATTACAGGAATTTGGATAACTTCGATCTTTAATTGCTTCCGCTTGTGAGAATCTTCCTCTCTCTAAGAACCTCGATCTTTCTAATATTCAATCTTGTAAACTATTCTTTGTTGGTAAATAGTCCCCTAATTCATCGTGGAAACTCATATAAATAGAAAAAAAAAACTCACTTAGGTCGCTTGGAAGTACCCAAAACGCCCCCACGGCTTAACATATGGGCAAAATAGAAAAAAGTCAGGAAAATAGCGTCACAGGGCAACACGACACATGTCAGTAAACACGGTCGCCCGTGTTGGCCTCTTGATTTTTTATTTTCTTGTTAAGTCCCGTGAGGGGAAACACGGGCCGTGTCAGGCAACATGGTCGCTCGTGTTTCACCTCTGTCTTGAAGATGTGAAAAACACAAGAAGGGGGGTTGAATTGTAAAACTTAAATCAAAAGTTTAGACAACACAGTATTTTTATCCTGGTTCGTTTGATCTCAAACTACTCCAGTCCACCCGTCAAGGTGATTTTACCTCTCTCCAACGAGGTCTTAATCCACTATATTCAAAGGATTACAACAACTACTTTAACAACTGTTAAAGCCTTCTTGAGTATAACCACAAACCGGTTTATCTCAAGGAAATCTCTTACAAATAATTTAACAAGAATGTGTTTAACATTTTCTAATAAAATAATATATCACAACTGTGATAATTACACAATTTAAGCTTGGAGTAAAACTGAATTGCTAAAGTGTTTGAGTAAGCGTGATTTTGATGGCTTGGAAAAATATGAGTGCATGCGTGCGTCTTTTCTCAGGCAGTCTTGTTTATATAGGCAAGGCAGAGACGTTGTCCATAAATCCATTTTAATGATAATAACGCACTTTCCTTTTTGAAGAAGATCTTGTCTGAAGAGAGCCGTTAGCATTAAATTTTGTCTTGAATAATTAATAACGCTTCAGAGTCTTCTTTTCTTTATCTTATGATAACGCTTCTGAGTGCTGATGACTTGGTAAATATCTTTGATCAGAGTCAGAGTGTATTATTTATGCGCAGATTCTGGTCATCAAGCTTCAGCGTATATTCTGGTGGCTTCAGCGTGTAGCACATATTACTAATCTTCTGATACTGATATATTGCTGATCTTCTGATGCTGATTCCATCAGAGCTTCTGCATATATAAAACATAATTTTAAGAAGCATATTTGTTCTATATATATAACTTTGAATTTATTTATTCTTTGTATTTTGTTATCATCAAAACTCTAATCAAGGGTTGTAGAATCAAACTATGTTCTAACAATCTCCCCCTTTTTGATGATGACAAAAACCAAAATTTTCAATTAAAAATAAAGAATAAAAAGTATAGAATTAAGAAGAGAAAACTCCCCCTGAGTTGATTACTTCCCTTTAATTCCATGAGTCTTTGAGCATCAGAACTTTACTGTATCTTTCCTCAGAGTTTTGTACCTGTTCAAGCTTTTCAGAAGAGACAAAATTTAAATAGATAAGAATGTTTGAGACTTATGTCTCAGTAATCCGTTATTGAAAAATATCATTCTTTCTCCCCCTTTTTGTCAGTTATCAAAAAGAACATAATATCAAAGCTAAAATGCGTTTATATTAAAAACCAGAAGCAATGATAAGTTCAGAACAATGTAAGAAAATTACAGATAAACAAGTTTTAAAAACACGGAAATTCTAAGAGGGAGGTGGTAGACGCGTGGACAAGGTTTCCAATAAGCTCTTTATCTGGATGTTGGTTTCCTGTTGCTGGGTTAACATGCTCTTGATTTCCTCAATTTTGTCGTACTGTTTATCCATTCTTTCATTCATCAACATATCAGATCTTTTCAGGTATTCTAGAGTCTGCTTGTCAAGGGAGGAAGCTTAGGGATCTTCAGAAACTGGATGCTTTCCAGAGCCTTCTGCAATATCCTTTTCTTGACCCTGTTCTTCAGCAGGAATCAGATTGAGATCTTCTGACTTTGGTTGAACTTTGGATACTGGACGATGTTCAGACAAGGGAGCAATGTCCATAGGGAGAACTTCTTCCTTAAGCAACTGGCTCAGAACTGGACCTTCAATTTCTTTCAGTAGATTGTTGAAGTTCTGTTGAGCTCGTCCATAGCTCTGTTCTTGCAACTTATGAGTTTCAGAACATACCCATCTTCTGAACTTTGACCAAAGGTAGTCTGATGCAGCAGGATCAATCAGCTCAAGACTAGCTTGTTTTAGAGAAGTGATCCACTTCTGTACTTCTGTTTCAAAAGTCAATAAGCTGGTACCAACATCTGGAGAGGGTTCAGATGGTTTTGGTTTTGGGATAGCTGTTTTGTGGGTTATGGCAGCAAGACGTTCAAAAACCGTTAAATCAATGACAGTCTTGTTGTGGTCATATGGAGTATTCTTTGGTGAGGGAGTTGGAGAGTCAGGAATTATGATTGGACTTTATGGGGAGTTAGGTGGAGTTGATTCTGGTGAGGAGGGAAGTTGGGGAATATTCAGAATGGTACCAAGGGGCATACGAATGGCTAGAGGTTCTGTGATTCCAGGAATGGGAATGGTGTCAGAATCAACAGTTTGGTTTGATTGATCGTTATGAGATTCTGGTTCAGATGGCTCAGAAGGTTGAGCCTCAGAAGTTTGAACTTCTGGTTGAATTAGTTCAGGTTGTGGAGAAGGTGGATGAATTTCTGGTTGAGGAGATGGAGGTAGTGGTATTTCTGGTTCTGGAGAGAGGGGAATTTCTGGTTGTGGTTCTGTGGTGGTTTCAAGGTTTGGATTTTCTGGTGTGGGAGCAGAAGTATGTTGGTCAAAGGTATCTATATCAGATAGAACTTTTGCAAGTTCTTTCTGGGTTGCTTCAGTATTTGGATTTGGAGGTTGGGTGCGAGATCTTCTAAGAGTTAATGATTCAGAGGGGTCAAAATCAATGTCAAAGTCATCAAAAGTGTGTGGTGTGGGGTTTTCTGATTGAGGGGGAATTGGGATATATGTTGATACAGAAATTGAATTTAAAACAGTTACAGAAGAAGGATTACCTCTCTTTTTAGGAATCTGCTGGGATGATCCTTCTGCTACATCTTTCCTTTTCTTGGTTTTCTTCAGCACAACTTTTGGAGCCTTCTACTGGAGATCCTGAATGTTCAAAGCTGGTGCTGTCCCATCCGCCTTGCATGCATCCAGATATCTTAGTATTATATCATGTTTAGAATCAATCTCTGAGAACAGAGGAAAGTCATCTAGAGGGACTCTTCTGCTGGAGATTGTTGCAAAAGAAGTGACATTGGGTTCCTTCTTGATGTTCTCAATCAACTTCATCTTCTTCAGATTCTTTGCATTCAACGGTTTGCCAACAGTAGCTTCCAAAGAGTTGATTTCTAGAGCCTCTGTAAGATGATCAATCAGCTCATTCTCTGTTAGAATATCTGATATAAGTCTTCCTAGGGGTATCCAGTCCCTTTTTCTGCGCTCCTCTTCTCTGGTTTCCTTAATACTGGTCCTTAGATGGTTAAACAGCAGATGAGCCAGATTTACCTTAATCTTCTGAGAGATGAAGTAGATCAGAAATTGCTGATCAATATTGATGTAGTCAGGAGAGCTGGTAGGCTTCCTGTGGTTTATGCATCCCAGAATGATCTTGGCCCATATTCTGTGCTGGTCTTTTAAATCCCTTATCTTGCTGGAGGGAAGACCCGGAGTGAAGATTTCTCTAGCAATTAGGGTAGCATCAGCACATCTTTCAGCCATGTCAATGCAACGTACACCACCACCACTGTATCCTATTAATCTTGCAATGAGGTCCTCAGTAATAACAATCTTCTTCCCCATAATGTATGAAGTAACTTGATGGTTGGAAGATGAAGCATGAATTCAAAATTCCTTTACCAGAATTGGGAATGTTGGACCCACCAGTCGGTCAAAATATCTTTCCCAGCCTTGAGCTTTAACTTCTTCAGAGAGATTAGACCCATTCTCTTGGAGACTGTTGAAATCCATGATTAATTCTGAAATAACCTCTAGATTTTTGATGGGTGTAAGAAGAGTTTTGTAGGGTTCTTCGTATTGTTCAGAGGAATCTATTTTCTGAGAACTGGAAGTAGGAATGCTTGAGGAAGCCATGTTCACACGAAGGTTTTGAGAAGAAATTGAAAGGGTTTTTGAGAAAGGATGCAAACTGAAAACAATAAGTTTGTAGAGAAAGTGAAAGTGAAGGTAAAAAAGTGTAAGTGGTGAGAGATGTGTTTAAATAGATTTCTAAAAAAAAATTGAAAACATAAACGGAAAGAGAGAGAAATTAAGTATAATGATTATGAGCATTTAATGATAACTGATTTAGGGGGATTCAGAAAGATATTGGAACGGTTACCCATGACATGTGTCTCAATGCAACCAATCAGCGCTTTTGACCTTTCAGAAGCTTGAACGCGTGTTCAGCCTCAGAAAGTAACTGATGACTGGATGAAACTTGTTTTCTTGAGTGAACAGCACATTTCTATCCTTGATTGTGATAGATTCTGATACAATCTGTGCTTCTAAAGAACTGAAGAAAGATTGATCAGTAGTTCACGAAAAAATAAACAAAGTTCTGAAGGTTAAGATATGGAATCAAAACAGTTTTATTCTGGGCAGAGCTTCATGCTGAGATGTTTCATAATGAAGTTGAACCTATCTTCAGAAAGAGGTTTTGTAAAGATATCAGCCCATTGATGGTCTGTGTTAATAAATTTTAAATTTAGAATCCCTTTCTGAATATAGTCCCTAATAAAATGATGTTTTATTTCTATATGCTTAGCCCTAGAATGCAAAATAGGATTTTTACTAAGAAAAATAGCAGAAGTATTGTCACAGAGGATAGGGATGTTACTCTCAAATATATGGAAGTCCTCAAGTTGACTTTTCATCCAGAGCATTTGTGTGCTGCACCCAGCTGCTGCTATGTATTCAGCTTCAGCTGTTGATAGAGCTATTGTGGATTGTCTTTTGCTGGACCATGAGATCAGATTTTCTCCCAGAAACTGGAAGCTTCCAGAAGTGCTTTGACGTTCTACTATGTCTCCAGCGAAATCAGCATCACAATATCCTATCAGACTGTAATCACTTGATTTTCTATAAAATAAACCCAGATTAGTAGTACCTTTCAGATACTTGAAAATTCGCTTAACTGCTGTTAAATGAGATTCTCTAGGATCTGATTGGAATCTAGCACAAATGCAAACACTGAATAGAATGTCAGGCCTTGAGGCCGTCAGATAGAGAAGAGAACCAATCATACCTCTGTAGACCTTTTGTTCTACCTTTTTACTTACCTCTTCTCTTTCCAGAATGCACGTGGGATGCATTGGAATCTTTGATGGCTTACATTCTGAGAGATCAAATTTCTTCAGAAGTTCTCTGACATATTTGCTCTGATGAATGTAAGTTCCTTCTGGGGTTTGATTAATCTGAATGCCCAGAAAGAATTTTAGTTCCCCCATTAGGCTCATCTCAAATTCTGCCTGCATTCATTTAGCAAACTTTCTTCCCAAAGAAGGTTTAGTTGATCCAAATATGATGTCATCAACATAAATCTGACATACTAAAATGTCATTCTTAACTGTCTTACAGAACAAGGTTGTGTCCACTTTCCCTCTGGTGAATTCCTTTTCTAATAGGAAGTTACTTAGTCTTTCATACCAAGCTTTGGGAGCTTGTTTCAGACCATATAGTGACTTCTTTAGTTTGAAAACATATTCTGGATTTTTAGAACTTTCAAAACCAGGGGGTTGGTGCACATATACCTCTTCTTCTATATAGCCATTTAAGAATGCACTCTTAACATCCATCTGATACAGATTGATGCCTTTATTAACAACAAATGAAATTAAGAGTCTGATAGATTCTAACCTGGAGACTGGAGCAAAGGTTTCTGTATAGTATATTCCCTCTTGCTGACTATAACCTTGTGCTACCAGTCGTGCTTTGTTTCTGATGACTTCACCTTGTTCGTTCAGTTTGTTTCTGAACACCCATTTTGTTCCAATGACGTTGAATCCTTTTGGTTTGGGAACTAGATCCCATACGTCATTTCTTGTGAATTGATTTAGCTCCTCTTGCATTTCTAGAATCCAGTCATTGTCCAGAAGTGCTTCATCAATTGTTGTTGGTTCAGTTAGAGAGACCAGTCCCATGAGGGATTCTTCAGAATTTCTGAAGCTAGATCTTGTTCTGATTGGATCTTCCTTTCTTCCTAAGATTGTTTCTTCTGGGTGATCCATGCTTCTTCTAGATAGTCTTTTTTGGAGTTGATCAACAGAAGGTGCTGGATTGCTTGCAGTTACTCTTTCTGATGTTGAGGGAGTGTCTCTGTTGAGAGCTTCTGATGATTTTTCTTAAGTACCTGTGAGTTCAACTTCCATACCTGCAAGGAGTTCATTCTGCTTTGACTTTTGAGAGTCAAGCTTATCATCAAAACGAACACTGATTGACTCTTCCACAATTTGTGTTTCTGTATTGTATACTCTGTACCCTCTTGAGCGTTCAGAATATCCTACCATAATATACTTTTGTGCTTTAGAGTCAAACTTGTTCAAATAATTTTTTGTATTCAGAATAAAACATGTACATCCAAATGGGTGAAAGTAGGAAATGTTGGGCTTTCTGTTCTTCCACAATTCATATGGGGTCTTTTCCAGAATAGGTCTTATGGAGATTCTATTCTGAATGTAACACGTTGTGTTTATTGCCTCTTCCCAGAAGATCTTGGCAACGTTAGTCTCGTTGATCATGGTTCTGGCCATTTCTTGCAATGTTCTGTTCTTTCGTTCTACAACTCCATTTTGCTGGGGAGTTCTAGGACAAGAGAAATCATGCAGAATGCCTTTGTCATTAAAGAATAACTCAAAATCTTTGTTTTCAAATTCTCCACCATGATCACTTCTGACTTTGACGATTCTAAGATCCTTTTCATTCTGAACTTGGTTGCAGAAGGTAGCAAACACAGAGTGTGACTCGTCCTTGTGTCTTAAGAACTTTACCCATGTCCATCTGATATAGTCATCTACGATTACTAACCCATACTTCTTGCCACTGACTAAAGCAGTTTTAATTGGTCCAAATAAGTCAATGTGCAGAAGTTCTAATGGCTTGGAGGTGGAAACAACGTTTTTGGATTTGAAAGCTGGTTTTGCAAACTTGCCTTTCTGACATGATTCACACAGAGCATCTGAATTGAACTTCAGGTTAGGAAGTCCTCTGACCAGATTGAGTTTGTTAATCTGAGATATTCTTCTCATACTAACATGTCACAATCTTTTGTGCCAGATCCATTGCTCGTTGTTAATAGACAGTAGACATTTTACATTCTGACTTTTTAGTTCAGAAAGTTTTATTTTATAAATGTTGTTTTTCCTCTTTCCATTAAATAGGATAGTCCTATCTTTCTGACTAACAGGTTTGCATGAATTTTGATTGAAGATTATATCATAACCGTTATCACTTAATTGACTTATGGATAACAGATTATGCATTAATCCATCAACTAGTAAAACATTACTTATAGAGGGAAGATTTCCATTACCTACTGTTCCAGAGCCAATGATCTTTCCTCTCTGATTGCCTCCAAAACCTATGTGGCCACCAGGCTTAAGTTCCAGGCTTTGGAACATATGCCTTCTTCCCGTCATGTGTCGTGAGCAGCCAGAGTCCAGGTACCATGATTGGTGTTTTTGCTTTGCTGCTAAAGATATCTGCCACATGTATTATTTTATCCTTAGGTACCCATATTTTCTTGGGTCCTGATTTGTTAGTTTTACCAAAACTCTGGTTGAATTTTGGTTTGACAGAGTAATCACTACTTGTATATTTTATGTCATGTGTGTGCCCATATATAAAGTGTGAATCAAGTGGAGTACGTTTTATAACTAAATCCATGGCATTTTTTGGTGTAGGTACCTTACCTTGATATCCTATCCCTTTTCTGCCATTTCTGCTAACTCCATAGATCATTGAAGCCATTTTGCTTCTGTCTATGTTTTTCTCTAGAAACTTCTGAAAGCTGTGATCATACTCCTTGATGATCTCATCAGCATTGTTGGGAGTTTCAGGGATTGTTTCCTTCTGAGAGTTTTGCAATTGGTTTTCTAATTTTGAAATTTTATCTTTTAACTCAGCATTCTCCAATTTGAGACTCTCAGTCTTATCAGAGTCAGAAGCAAGATTCCTTTTCAGGTTTCTGAATTTGACTCTGATCTGCTGATATCTTTCCAAAATTTCATTAAGGCTTTCAGCTAGTTCAGCCTTAGTAAAGTTTATAGTAAAGTCAGGGAATACCTCTTCTGTATCTGATTCAGATTCTGACTCAGAAGCTTCACTGTCTTCTGTTATGTTTGCCATGAGAGCTATGTTTGCTCTTTCATCATCTGATTCTGAGTCAGCTTCAGATGTGTCAGAATCATCCCATGTAGCCATGAGACTTTTCTTCTTTTCCTTGCCAAACTTCTTTTTGGGCTTTTTCTTATGAAGCTTTGGACAATCACTTTTGTAGTGCCCTTGCTCGTAACATTCATAGCAGATGATGTCTTTGTTGTTTGGCTTTCTGTTTCCTGAAGAACCTTCAGATCTTCTGTGTCTAGAGGAGGATTCTGACCTTCTGTATCAGGAGAAAGACTCATTCTGATTTTCTGATCTTCTGGGATTCCTGAACTTCCTTTGCCTCTGCTTCCACAGTTGGTTCACCCTTCTGGAGAGGAGAGATAGGTCATCTTCTTCTGATGAGGACCCATTAGAGGTTTCTTCCACAGCCTGCAAAACTTTGGAGTCATATTTTCTGTTAGATTTTAAAGCTAATGGCTTACCTTGCTTTTGAGGTTCATCTGCTTCTAGCTCTATCTCGTGACTTCTGAGGGAGCCGACAAGTTCCTCCAGAGAGATTTTGTTGAGATCCTTGGCTAGCTTAAGCACTGTGACCATTGGCCTCCATTGTTTTGGCAAGCTTCTGATGATCTTCTTAACGTGATCAGCAGTAGAATACCCTTTGTCAAGAACTTTTAGACCAGCAACAAGAATTTGAAATCTTGAAAACATAGTTTCTATTGATTCACTCTCTTCCATCTTGAATGCCTCATACTTCTGAATGAGTGCAAGGGATTTGGTTTCTTTGACTTGAATGTTGCCTTCATGCGTCATTCTCAGAGAGTCAAACATATTCTTTGCAGTGTCTCTGTTTGATATCTTCTCATATTCTAAATAAGAGATGGCGCTGAGAAGAATTGTTCTGGCCTTGTGATGATTTCTGAACTCACACTTTTGCTGATCAGACATCGTTTTCCTGTCAATCTTCTGACCACTTCCATCCCCTGGGTGCGTGTATCCATCAGTCACCATGTCCCACAGATCAGGATCATGGGCCAGAAAGAAACTCTCAATTCTGTCTTTCCAGTAGTCAAAGTTCTCTTCGTCAAAGACTGGAGGTTTGCCACTGAATCTGTCTCTTTCTTCATTGTTGTCATTGCTGATGTTTTGGTTTGGTCCTGCCATTGCGTTTTTCTGACGCTGGATCTTGTACTGACACGGTTAAGTGTTATAAGCTCAGAACCAGGCGCTCTGATACCAATTGAAGATGTGAAAAACACAAGAAGAGGGGTTGAATTGTAAAACATAAATCAAAAGCTTAGACAACACAGTATTTTTATCCTGGTTCGTTTGATCTCAAACTACTCCAGTCCACCCGTCAAGGTGATTTTGCCTCTCTCCAACGAGGTCTTAATCCACTATATTCAAAGGATTACAACAACTACTTTAACAACTGTTAAAGCCTTCTTGAGTATAACCACAAACCGGTTTATCTCAAGGAAATCTCTTACAAATAATTTAACAAGAATGTGTTTAACGTTTTCTAATAAAACAATATATCACAACTGTGATAATTACACAATTTAAGCTTGGAGTAAAACTGAATTGCTAAAGCGTTTGAGTAAGCGTGATTTTGATGGCTTGGCAAAATATGAGTGCATGCGTGCGTCTTTTCTCAGGCAGTCTTGTTTATATAGGCAAGGCAGAGACGTTGTCCATAAAGCCATTTTAATGATAATAACACACTTTCCTTTTTGAATAAGATCTTGTCTGAAGAGAGCCGTTAGCATTAAATTCTGTCTTGAATAATTAATAACGCTTCAGAGTCTTCTTTTCTTTATCTTATGATAACGCTTCTGAGTGCTGATGACTTGGTAAAGATCTTTGATCAGAGTCAGAGTGTATTATTTATGCGCAGATTCTGGTCATCAAGCTTTAGCGTATATTCTGGTGGCTTCAGCGTGTAGCACATATTACTAATCTTATGATGTTGATATATTGCTGATCTTCTGATGTTGATTCCATCAGAGCTTCTGCATATATAAAACATAATTTTAAGAAGCATATTTGTTCTATATATATAACTTTGAATTTATTTATTCTTTGTATTTTGTTATCATCAAAACTCTAATCAAGGGTTGTAGAATCAAACTATGTTCTAACATGTCTTACATTCTTCTTCAACGTTTCCTAGGCGCTCCTCCTGACACGGCCCGTGTTAGGTGAAATGGCCATCTGTGTCAGGCCTCCTGAAAGGTGATTTTTGTGTTTCTTCTGAAACTCCAAGTTTTGCATTGTTTTGTCCCGATTTATTCCTTTGAACCTGAAAAGAATGGAACACACAACCAACACATAAAAAGTGGTAAAATGAAATAAAACACTCGACAATAAAAAGAAAAGATAATTGAATTTAATGGTAAATAACTGTGTAAAAACCATTGATCAAACTTCCCCAAACTTAAATTGTTGCTTGACCTCAAGCGACAATTACAAGAGCTCATGAAATTCACAGCATACCGATACTCATAATTATCAGGATTCAAGCACTATGGTACAAATTTACATGTTAGACTCGTATCATTGTCACATTATTTCAAACTTCCTACCCTCAAACAATATTCCTTTTATATTTATATACTATTCCCGATCTCTTTGAATTACAAGATCTTGTGCAAAACCAAAAATTTCGGTCAAAAATTTGGGGCATGAACAACTAGTGGATTTACACTGAAAATAACATAACACGAGCAAAAGCAAAGCAGTAAACTCCCCCCACCCCCCCAAAAAAAAACTTGAACCAAACATTGACCCCAATGTTTCAGAACAAGATTGAGAAGGGTGACTCACAGAGGGTAATGCAACACCAACTACCACATTCTAGCCTTCACTTGAAAGGCCCCCTTTTTATTACCTGCAAACAAAACAAACAACAAAAAGAAAAACTTAGTCAGTAAAAGCATGGGTTTCCTCCCATGAAGATCTTCGTTTAACATCGCATGGCTCGACGGTTCATCCCCTTTATTATGGGGGTACTTCCTTTTCCACGCCTTGTTGCTTGACCTTTCCACGACCCAGAACTCATTTAGATAAAAAGTATGACCCACTTTATGCTTCAGGTCACTTCCATCTTCTCACCTCAGTGTTCCTTCTTCTTTCTCTTCTTGACTTCTTGACTCGACTTGGGAATTTTTATTGATGCCACTGAGAGATTATGCCTGAGACTTCTTCTGGAAGTGATTTTGAAATTATGCTTTCTCCTTCTTCTTTAATCATACCGAATGAAGATTTATGCTTCCCACCTGCACCTTGCTTCATGATTTCCAACACCTTCAATATTATCTCCTCATCAAATAATTTAAATGTCAGATTACTTATCTCAATATCAAAATTGCGCCGACTAGTCAGCAGAAATGGTCGACCAAGAATGATAGGAGTCTCTTCATCTTCATGTATGTCCATGAGCTGGAAATCAACTGGAAAGGAAAAAATTTCAATTTCAACCAATACATCTTCAGATATCGCATATGACTGCTTGATGGTGTGTGTAATACGGTGGCAGAACCGACTGTTGATATACTGGTTTTGCAATTTTTTTTCACAAATGTGTGGTAAGCAAGAGTCGCCACTGTCTTTTATTTTATCCAAATTAAGGAAAGGGTGAAAAGAACAGAAAAAGACCTTTTTGAGATGTTTTATGAGTAAAGGGGGTAGATTATGGAAAGGGAAGGTGTTAGCACCCTTTCCATATGTGGTTTTCCACGGGCTCTTAGAGGTTTACTCATTTTTAAAATGCTTTTGTGCTTTGTGTGTTTGAAAATGTTTTGAAAATGCCATAGTACGGAGAATTTTGTAGTGTTTCTCGGGATGATAGAGAACGTATACAAAGTGTTTGAAAAATGTCCTTTGAAAAGTAGTTTTTTGTGTGTAAGTGCAAAAAAGTATTTTTAAGCAAACTTCTAACAACTATCTACTTTTGTACTTGAAAAGGTTGTTCTTTTCCTTTAGAAAGTGCTATCCTACTATTAGTGAGTAGGTAGCCTTGTCGTTGGATGTTGAGGGACAATTGAAGGGACGTTTTACAGTCATAAAGGTAATTACGGAGATGCTTTAGCAATTCTATTTTAGGGACTAGATCATTTACCGAGAAGGCAACTGTAGGGTCATCGAGGGACTATGATCTTTTGATTTTATGGGTCTTTTCTAAAGCATTCCTGCCTCATGACTATTTTTTAAAGGCAACCAAAGTGGGCGTACCTTAGAGGTGTATATGTGCAATTGTGTTGTGTTTCAGTTATTTTTGTCTTTTTGTTAAGTTTGCTAGTGTTTGATTATTAGTCTTATCATACAAGCCTAATCACTAGAATTTAATATTAAAAGCAGTAAAATGTAGAAAATAAAGGTCCTACGCTATTACAATGCTTTGGGACAGTTATATAAAAAATGCAAGAAACTAAAAATGCGGAATTGTAAATCTAAAGCTATTACAATTGTGAGCAGTTACAATAAAATAAGATGTGCGCGAATTGAAAATAACGCCTAAAAATCCAAAGAATAAAAATATTTTTGTTGTTTTATTTTATTTTGGGAAAATGTTAAGATAATTAAATGATTAATTAACAAAATTAATTTAATAGAAAAAACTAGCCTAATGTTTTTGTGGTTTTTTGATTGACTTTTACATTGATTAAAAAAGAAATAAAATAGTCAAAACAAAATAATATCGTAAGAAACAGGAAGTAAAAAGGTGTAATTTAGGAGGCCTGGATCGAAAGAGGTTTTAGCTATCTTTTGATCCAGTGAAAAGCCTTTCCCTTTGATCCTGAGGAAAGGGAAGCTTCGATCCAGAAGAGATGGGTGTCCTTCGACCCAGGGAGATATGATTGTCTTTTGATCCAAGAGGGATACTATAATGACAATGACTCTGTAAAGGTATGTTGGCAGAAACGAAGAGCATGACCTAGGTGCTAAGTCTAGGTCTTTCGATCATGCACGCTGTGGCCTCATTTATGCTGGATCTGCAACAGATGTTAGAAGCAAACAAAAACCAATATGGACCTGGGTACCACACCCAGACCCTTTGATCATGAATGAAAAATCGAATGACAATGATATGTAAAAAAGGTGTAGAATTTAATTCCTTACATTTCCCTTACCAAAAGTGGTGTATGAGTCTATGGTGATGGGTGTGGATTCGAATCTGGTACTCTTTTGGAATGGGGATGCCTGCAAAAATGTATTTCAATTGGGAGCACTCTGTGAGTTTTGAGTTTTTTAATGCGCTTCCTGAGGCAACATGTGTGTGCAGTATCTCCTCCTGTATTCTCTTTTGTTCGCTCTTTCGTTCGCCTATGTCCTCTCTTTTGTTCCCCTCTGGCAATGTGTCCTCTCCCTTGTATTTATAGGAGTATGACGGTCCAGTACCAGCAAGAGATAGGAAATTAACCATGCTTTTAAGACCATGAGACAAGAATAAGACATATTAAAAGCATTCGTTTTTTGAAACGTTCATATCTCTTTTGAAATCTTGGAATGAACCTGGACACTTGACTCTTTCGAATACCCTCCAGCATTTCTCTTCGATTGGCCTATGAGTTTCCTCCTTCAAATGGACTTCCTATGCACCCTTTGAATGGGTCTTCTGAATGCATCTTTAAATGAACCACTTATGCATGCTTCGAATGGACTTCTGAAGGCTTCTTCAAATGGACCTCTTATGCATGCTTCGAATGGACTTCTAAATGCTTCTTCGAATGGGCCTCTTATGCATGCTTCGAATGGACTTCTGAAGGCTTCTTCGAATGGGCCTCTTATGCATGCTTCGAATGGACTGCTGAAGTCTTCTTTGAATGGGCCTTCTGAAGGCTTCTTTGAATGAACCTTTTGGAATGCCAATCGAAAGGCCTTTGTCCATACCAATCGAAAGGTACTTGGTTAACATGCATGTCGAAGCTGCCTAGTTTGAGATGCTAAATTGAAGGATTCTTTGCCATTCCAATTGAAAGGCTTGTCATGAGTTCAATCTAAAGGCCTTGTATCCATGCCAATCGAAGGGCTTGGCCACCATGCCAATCTAAGGGCTTGGCCATGAGGCCAATCGAAAGGCGTTGTATCCATGCAAATCGAAAGACATAGTTAAGATGCCAATCAAAAGACACCTCATCGAAGGACACTTTGACCAACTTCAAAATTTGTTATTTTTCTTCAAGCAAGTGTTTGTAGCCACCCATGTAAGAGAAGGTTTTGTAAAAAATAAGAGGGCAAATTTTGGGGTACAACAGCTGCCCATATTCAATCTTCTTAAACCTGAAGATGTAGATTGGCTTGTCTGCTTTCATGGTCTGAGGGTGGATGATGATTGAACACTAGAGTGCCCAGAAATTTGCACTCGTCTGAAGTGATACTATTGGTGAATACTATCGGGAATGGGCTTACAAATTCCATTTGGAAAAGATGACAGAAAACCGTCGGAGATGGGCTTAAAGATGCCATCCATAGAACATGACAAATAGTCGTCAGAGATGGGCTTAAAGATGCCTTCCAGAAGACTATTGATTTCATGAGATATTCCTTTGTGGGAATCCTTATTCCTATTATTAAGGAGGACTCTGATGAGGAATGTTGATCCTTGTCTTGGGAAATAGAGTTTAGGAGCTTCAGTTGTCCATTACTCTACTGGGGAGTCATCTCTTGATTGAAGAGACGGAAGTGGACTGCTATATGGTCAGGATCCAGGCTTCACAATGACTTAATGGGGAAATGAGACTAAACTGTTAAGAAATCAGCAACGAATCTATGGTCGATTCGAACTGAACCAGCAGAAGTCTAAAATTAACTTTAATTGGATAAGAATCAGAAAAATATTAGGATCAATTTAACTGAACCAGTAAAGGTCTACCGGAAAAGAATCAGTAACAAATCATTGGTCGACTCGAACTGAACCAACTGAGGTCTTGAATTAACTTTGACTAGATAAGAATTAGAAAAAAATCTTAGGATCGATTTAACTGAACCAGATGAAAGTCTTGGAATTTCTTCAATTGGAATAAGAATCAGAGAGATCTGAGTGTCGATCTGACTGAACCAAAGAAAATCTTGGATTAACTTTGACTGGATAAGAATCAGAAAAAATCTTAGGATCAATTTAACTGAACTAGAAGAAAGTCTTGGAATGTCTTCAGCTAGAATAAGAATCAGAGAGATCCGAGTGTCGATCTGACTGAACCAGAGAAAATCTTGGATTAACTTTGACTGGATAAGAATCAGAAAAAATCTTAGGATCAATTTAACTGAACCAGATGAAAGTCTTGGAATGTCTTCAACTGGAATAAGATTCAGAGAGATCTGAGTGTCGATCTGACTGAACCAGAGAAAATCTTGGGAGGACATTTTTCTGAGGATATTGCTGAAATATCCCTTCATTAGACGTAGCTTTTGAGAAGACCACCAGGTCACATAAGTAGCGGTGCTTGTTGATTTGATCTTTCCTTGAAAAAGGTAAAGAGTTATTCATATGCAATGTCATGATGTATGAAATGCATTGATGATGTTCTCAAAATAAATGAGATTATACTGTATGTGATGTGTATGCACATGCCATGATGTATGAACATGGGATGTTATTGAGATGTTTTCCAGTCTAGGAAAATAAATCTCGGACTATTGCTGGAGAGTATTGGGAAGTTGAATCCTTCATTTCCACAGGGGATGGTGAATGGATATGATTTTCTGGGGATTTCCTCTTTCTGTTTGAGGATGCTCTGTCGGGGATTGACTCTGCTTGAGAATTGGTTCTGCTTGAGAATTGATTCTTCTCTAGAATAACTCTATAGGGAGAGATGCTTGTTGGAAGATTCTAACGATGTAGAGAAATAAACTCTGTTGGGAAATGAGCTTCTGCAGTTTGAGAAATAAACTCTACCCGGGAGGAGGTTTTATAACTGTTTGAAATTATAAAGCTCGATTGGGGAACATAAACTTCAGCTCTCTGCTGGAAGAAGTTTGTTGGAGGAGATAATTCCTGTTTGGGGAAGGAGAGGGCGAAACTCTGGTTGTTTCTGCTCTGTGGGGAACATAGATGTCAGGGGGTCGTATACTGAGGATACGGCGATGGCTTCGCATTAGGATGTTTCTTCCCCTATTTCCGCTAGAGATTTTATGGATGGATCCATGTCTTGATTGTACTTGGACATGTATTGAATGAGTGTCAGGATGACATTCGTCCTTGGATCATATCTGCATTGTACTTGAAATATGTGTTGAATAAGTGTCAGAATGACATCCGTCTCTGGATCGTATCTGCACTGTACTTGAAGATGGTCTAAATAAGTATCAGGATGATATCCGTCTCTGGATCGTACCTGAACTGATGCTAGATGATAATTTGGAGTAAGTATCAGGATGACTTCCGTTTTTGGATCGTACCTGAACCGTTTCTAGAGGAAATCTGGAGTAAGTGTCAGGATGACATCCATATTTGGATCGTACCTGAACTGTTTCTATATGAGAATATAGAGTAAGTGTCAGGATGACATCCGTATTTGGATCATACCTGAACCGTTTCTAGATGATATGTTGAGATAAGTGTCAGAATGACATTAGTCTCTGGGTCATATCTGTATTGTACTAGGAGAGAATATGGAGTAGGTGTCAGGATGTTTCCATTTCTAGATCGTACGTGAATCGTTTCTAGATGATGTATTGGAATAAGTGTCAGAATGAAATCCATCTCTGGATCGTATCTGCACTGTTACTAGAAGATAGTCTGGACTAAGCATCAGGATGACATCCGTTTTTGGATCGTACCTGAACTGTTTCTAGATGAGAATCTAGATAAGTATCAGGATGATATCCATCTTTGGATCATAGCTGAACCGTTTCTAGAATATAGTCTGAATAAGAATAAGGATGATATTCGTCCTTAGATCGTACCTGAACTGTACTTGAAACATGTGTTGAATGAGTGTCAGAATGACATTCGTCTCTAGATCGTATCTGCACTGTACTAGGAGATAATATGGAGTAGGTGTCAGGATGACATCCATTTCTAGATCGTACCTGAACCGTTTCTAGATGATATGTTGAGATAAGTGTCAGAATGACATCCGTCTATGGATCGTATCTGCACTGTACTAGGAGAGAATCTGGAGTAGGTTTTAGGATGACATCCATTTCTGGATCGTACCTGAACCGTTTCTAGATGATATGTTGAGATAAGTCTCAGAATGGCATCCATCTCTAGATTGTATCTGCATTGTTGCTAGAAGATAGTCTGGACTAAGTATCAGGATGACATCCGTTTCTGGATCATACCTGAACTGTTTCTAGATGAGAATTTGCTTTATTCAGAATGTTTTCATTGGGAATTCTTGTTTTGTTGTTTTGAGAAGAAATCTGTTGAGGAACATTGATTTTGTTTGATTGTATGTGATTCTTTGTCGAAATTCATGTTTAATACCCCAAGTGATTCAGATGGAAGTCTTCCCCTGGTTTCTTGGCATTTTTGAGAAATTCCTTGAATCTTGACTTGACCGCCCTAGGTGATGGACAATGATCATACCGTGCCCCATGGTTGGAAGTGTCTTTCCTCTTGAGGTGAACCTTTCATTGAGAAAGTTTTTGTTCACTAGATATTCATCATGCGAATTTCTCTACTGTTGAACAAATAGTCATATGCAAACAATGGTATTTTAAGAATGCAAAGCTTATGTCTTTCTTGAAGTTTGAAAATTCATTTTTTAGTAAAATAAAATTTTCAAGAGAGTGATATCAACTCAGAATTTATAGCAAGTCCTACAGGAGTCAGGATACCTTTTGTAACAGTATGCTTCCGAACTAACCCATGCTTCAGTTAGAACTTTTAAGGGTTGTAGTGTAGCCTGGTTCACGGTTCAAGAGACAAAGGATAAAGGCTCAAAATTTATTTGTATCCTCCTGTTCTTCATGATGTTCTTCAGTCCTATGCTCAGTTAATTGCGCGTTTATATCTAGGTTCAGTTTGGCATCTTGCCCTTGATATTCTGGTGATGGTTCAGAAATTGAACATTTGTTTTGAAGAGGAAGTCATTTTTGTAAAAAAAAATTCGAGGATTTATAGTAACCTCTTTTTTTTTAGTTTTCGTTATCCCTTCTTTTGCCTGAACTGTTTCTTTTTGTGATTACAGTAGGCGGGATGCCCCAGTTTTTCTTAAGTCTCCTTCATAGGTTTTGACTTAGCGGGCTTTTATTGTGAGAGATAATGACTGTCTGTCTTGATGATTATGCGGAACCATCACTGTCTTTTGATTTAGAAGGATGTCTTCGATGCCATTCATTGTGTACGAAGTGGAAGACTGCGATTAAATGCGCGTCTGAATTGACTGAGAAAACTACCATGCCCCAGGTTATGATTAAGGGTTTTAATTTGTGTGAAAAGAAAACTCCTACTTCTTAGGCTCGAAGGGGTTGACTAGGGATTATCTTCCTTATAACTCCAATGTTTTGAATTTGAAACAACGCATGTACATCGCCAGCAAGGTCTGTCAAAAGGACACTGTATGGATTCTGGTATCGTTTTTGTCATCCTCCATCTAAAGGCTCAAAGCTTTTGATTGAGAGTTGAATATCACGTAAAGGAAGCAAGAAAATAGTTTAAATAAAATGACAATGAAATCATTCAAGACAAACATATGTGATGCATTAATGGGAAAACCAAAGTTCGGCATAACAGTAATTGTTTGAACAACAAATGAAATTACAAATGAAAAATAAAAATGAACTGGACGTTCTCAATGAATTGTCCTAGGAGCAGTGATCACTTTGTGAGTCTCTGGAGGGTCGAACTCAATCTCTTTGGCTTCAATCATATCCTGAATTTTGTTCTTCAAAGCCCAACAGCCATTGGTATCATGTCCAGGACTATCAGAATGGTATGCACACCTTTCGTCGGGGTGGTAACTAGGAGCAGAAGTATTGGGGTTTCGCAGAGGAGCCTTTAGCGTAATCAACCCTGCTTTCAACATATTTTTAGCGCTTGAGCTAGTGACATGTTGATTCTGGTGAATTGTCTCTTAGGCATGACCTCTTTATGTTGGTTCCCCTGTTGGTGTCGTTGCATAGGCGTAGAGTTAGAGACCAGTATTGCCCCCACATATTGATTGTGGTTGTCGGCCTTATTATGAACTTTCTGGCCACACATAACATAGGCTTCCCTCTTACCAGCAAATGGATTCTTCTCAGCATTAGAAGATGTATCCATCGGGATCTTCCCACTCTTGATACCATTTTTTATCCTTTCTCCAGTCAGAACCATTTCTGTGAACCCGGATGAGGAACTCCCAATCAGTAAATTGAAGAATGGGCCTATCAGAGTGCCCATGAACATGTCTACCATTTCACAATCATTCAGAGGAGGTTGTACCCTGCCATCTAGATCTCTCCATTTTTGCGCATATTCATTGAACACTTCTCTTGAGCTCATTGACATGTTCTGTAGTTGCACTTGAGTTGGTGTCAGGTCAGTGTTGTATTGGTAATGCTTGTAGAAAGCAGAATCCAAGTATTCCCAGGTATGGATGTCAGTTCCTTCTAGTTGGTAGAACCAATCCAGATGAGTTCCAGCCAAACTTTCTTGGAAGAAATAGACCCATAACTTCCGATCGGCAGTATGAGGCTGGATCTTTCTTACGTATGACCTCAAGTGAAGCTTGGGATAGGAAACACCATCATATTTTGCGAAGATGGGGAACTTGAACTTTGGTGGGATGACCACTCCTGGAACCAAGCCTAATTCTTCGAAATCCAGATCGGGCACCCTTTGAATCTCCATGGCATTGAGCTGATCCTCCAGCCATTTTTATTTTTCAACAGTAGGAGGATACTGCTCCTCATCATAGTTAGATTCATCTTCTTCAGATGCTGGAGTGTCGTCTTCTTCCTCTGATTTCTCGTCCTCTTCCTATTGATTATCCCCTCCCTTTGATGAGGTTGCAGAATCTAGAGCGCGGTTAGCTGGTCTTCTCCTTCCCACGCGAACTGGTTTCTTTGCCTTCTTAGCCTTCTTTTTGACGATCAGGGCTTTCAGGTCTTCTTGCCCCTGGGTCAGGGTCAGGAACATTTGTTGGAACTGAGCCTTTTGAGCTTGAAGATCTTTGGTTGTTTGTTCAAGAGCCATTTCTTTGCTTGCTGAAATAAACAGCGAATAAGATGAGGACCCTGCTTTGAAACCTGTTTATGTAGTAACATGTATGATATGTGTATGCAATGTTTTCAAGGACTCGGAGGGTAAACAAGAAGATGTCAGCATTTGAATTTTGTAGCTTTGATTGAAGAACTTTCATGTCGTTGAACATCCTTCTACAAGAGTCAAGCTTACCATATCAAGTGGGTCATAGCCCCTGACTCAAGTTGTCGTGTTTTGGTCTTCTGGCAGCATTGGCTAGAGGAAAATAAATCCCCTTGCCCCTTGCTAAACGTCTGATTTATCATAACCTACATCACAAACCCTCGAGATCCTTGAAATGGTTAAGGAAATGTTGTGGCATGATGTTATGATGTGTATGATATGCGTTAAGCAAAAGTGTAAGGTGATGTAAGCAAGTAAACCCTGTAAGATATCCAAGTTATTGGATACTGACTATAAACAAATCCTGCAAGGGAAATCACGTTGTTAGATAAAAATCCAGCAAGTAGTTCAAGTTGAAAGCAAACAAATCACACAAGAAGCCTTAGGTTTAAGCTTGCATGAGGTTTGTAGGTAAGTACCCTCTTGAATGTTTAGTTAGCTCGAAATGTCCTATTAATAGTAATCGGGTTTTAAAGAGCCTCAATATCACTGACCTTCCCTTCATAAATTGTTTCAGCTCCACACCGAAGTATTGCGGATGAAAAATCCTGAAAGTCCAGCCTCAATGAGTGTAGTATCGAGTATCAACCAATCTTCGGTCGGAACCAAAGCTAGTTATCTCACTACTTCCTAATGGCTAGGATGAATCAATTAAATGTTCTAAAGGTCAGTTAGTGCTTAGTGACACTATGAGGAAGCATCATGTTATCCTTAACATACTCAAGGAACATTAGTACAATCTGAAGCATCGCGCTAACATAGCCACCACTTCGTTCGTATCGGTCTACACCGTACAGGCTCCATGGTTTATTGCTACTTACCTAATAAGGTGCCCCAGATCCGGGTGTAGGATCTTTTAGTAACATCCCAAGCAAACCCTTAAAGATAAAGCAAGCAAACACACAATAAAGCAATTTAACAATGAACTAACTCTAAGGTAAACCCCACTTTTTGTACATCCCCAGCAGAGTCGTCGGTTCTGTAAAACAATGGCAGAACCGACTATTGATATACTGGTTTTGCATTTTTTGTTTGCAAATGTGCGGTAAGCAATAGTCGCCACTGTCTTTTCTTTTATCCAAATTAAGGAAAGGGTGAAAAGAACAAAAAAAGACCTTTTTGAGATGTTCTATGAGTAAGGGGGTAGATTATGGAAAGGGAAGGTGTTAGAACCCTTTCCATCTGTGGTTTTCCACAGGCTCTTAGAGGTTTGTTCATTTTTAAAATGCTTTTGTGCTTTTTGTGTTTGAAAATGTTTTGAAAACGCCTTAGTACGACGAACTTTGTAGTGTTTCTCGGAATAGTACAGAACGTATACAAAGTGTTTGAAAAATGTCTTTTGAAAAGTAGCTTTTTGTGTGTAAGTGCAAAAAAGTATTATTGAGCAAACTTCTAATAACTATCTACTTTTGTACTCGAAAAGGTTGTTCTTTTCCTCTTTTCTTTTTGACAGTGATATCCTACTATTAGTGAGTAGGTAACCTTGTCATTGGATGTTGAGGGACAATCGAAGGGACGTTTTACAGTCATAAAGGCAATTACGGAGATGCTTTAGAAATTCTATTTTAGGGACTAGATCATTTACCGAGAAGGCAACTGTAAGGTCATCGAAGGACTATGATCTTTTGATTTTACGGGTCTTTGTTAAATCATTCTTGCCTCATGACTGTTTTTTAAAGGCAACCAAAGTGGGCGTACCTTAGAGGTGTATATGTGCAATTGTGTTGTGTTTCAGTTATTTTTGTCTTTTTGTTAAGTTTGCTAGCATTTGATTATTAGTCTTATCATACAAGCCTAATTACTAGCAATTAATATGAAAAGAAGTAAAATATGGAAAATAGAGGTACTACGTTATTACAATGCTTTGGGACAGTTACATAAAAAATGCAAGAAACTAAAAATGCGGAATTGTAAATCTAAAGTTATTACAACTGTGACCAGTTACAATAAGATAAGATGCGCGCGAATTGAAAATAACGTCTAAAAATCCTAAGAATAAAAATCTTTTTGTTATTTTATTTTATTTTGGGAAACTGTTAAGATTATTAAATGATTAAGTAACACAATTAATTTAATAGAAAAAAACTAGCCTAATGTTTTTGTGGTTTTTTGATTGACTTTTATGTTGATTAAAAAAATAAGTAAAATAGCCAAAACAAAATTAAATCGAAAGAAACAGGCAGTAAAAACGTGTAATTCAAGAGGCATGGGTCGAAAGAGGTTTGAGCTTTCTTTTGATCTAGTGAATAGCCTTGCCCTTTGATCCTGAGGAAACAGAAGCTTCGATCCAGAAGAGATGGGTATCCTTCGACCCAGGGAGAGATGATTGTCTTTCGATCCAAGGGGAGGATACTATAATGACAATGACTCTGTAAAGGTATGTTGGAAAAAACGAAGAGCATGACCTAGTTTCTAAGTCCAGATCTTTCGATTCTGTGTGATGTAGCCTCATTTATGCTGGATCTGCAACAGATGTTAAAAGCAAACAAAAGCCAATACGGACCTGGGTACCACACCCAGACCCTTCCATCATGAATTAAAAATCGAATGACAATGATATGTAAAAAAGGTATAGAATTCAATTCCTTACCTTTCCCTTACCAACAGTGGTGTATGAGTCTATGGTGATGGGTGTGGATTCGAATCTGGTATTCTTTTGGAATGGGGATGCATGTAAAAATGTATTTCGATTGGGAGCACTCTGAGTTTTGAGTTTTTTAATGCGCTTGCTGAGGCAGCGTGTGTGTGCAGTATCTCCTCATGTATTATCTTTCATTCGCTCTTTCGTTTGCCTATGTCCTCTCTTTCGTTCCCCTCTGGCACGGTGTCCTCGCCCTTGTATTTATAGGAGTATGATGGTCTAGTAACGGAAAGAGACAGTAAATTAACCATGCTTTTAAGACCATGAAACAAGAATCAGACATATTAAAAGCATTCCTTTTTTGAAACGTTCATTTCTCTTTGGAAATCTTGGAACGAACCTGGACACTTGACTCTTTCGAATACCCTCCAGCATTTCTCTTTGATTGGCCTATGAGTTTCCTCCTTCGAATGGACTTCCTATGCACCCTTCGAATGGGTCTTCTGAATGCATTTTCGAATGAACCTCTTATGCATGCTTTGAATGGACTTCTGAAGGCTTCCTCGAATGGACCTCTTATGCATGCTTCGAATGGACTTCTAAAGGCTTCTTCGAATGGGCCTCTTATGCATGCTTCAAATGGACTTCTGAAGGATTTTTTGAATGGGCCTCATATGCATGGTTCGAATGGACTTCTGAAGGCTTCTTCGAATGGAACTTCTGAAGGCTTCTTCAAATGGACCTTTTGGAATTCCAATCGAAAGGCCTTTTTCCATACCAATCGAAGGGTGCTTGGTTAACATGCCTGTCGAAGCTGCCTGATTTGAGATGCTAAATCGAAGGATTCTTTGCCATGCCAATCGAAAGGCTTGTCATGAGGACAATCGAAAGCCCTTGTATCCATGCCAATCGAAGGGCTTGGCCACCATACCAATCGAAGGGCTTGGCCATGAGGCCAATCGAAAGGCCTTGTATCCATGCCAATCGAAAGACATCGTTAAGATGCCAATCGAAAGACACCTCATGGAAGGACACTTTGACCAACTTCAAAATTTTTTATTTTTCTTCAAGCAAGTGTTTGTAGCCACCCATGTAAGAGAAGGTTTTGTTAAAAATAAGAGGGAAAATTTTGGGGTACAACAGTGTGATCAATCAAAGATTCAAATTCATTACAAAGTTTTTTACCCCAAAATTTTCCCTTTCTTTTCTTAAGACACATCTCACCAAAAGATCTCAAATACTCAAGGTTTTTCAAGGGTTGATCAGGCAAGCTCACCTCCTAAGCACTGAGCCTGCAAATTAGGGTTTTGGTTTTCTCAAGGACAATTGGAATTTTTATGCTTCAAATGACTTTCATGGTTCATTATAGGTCTCCAATATTACTCATAACAAGTCAAGTCTTCAATCACAAATTTGCTCAATCAAATGCTCAGATGACTAAAAATCAGTTGTATTGGGTAAAAAGTCAATTGTGGTCAACATATAGTCAAGCTTCATTATTTTTGGCCAATATCAACATTTTGAAGTCATATTTATCAATTGATCAAGGGTTGATCACAATTCCTCAAGAAAAGCATTCAAATCATCAAAGGGGTAAAATTGTCAAAATTAGGGTTTTGACTGAGAATGACTGATCAATGACTTTTGACCTAGTACATGACCTAATTGCTTGAAGCATGGTCTCAAGGTATAAAACACAATATCTTGACCTAATCTCATAGCTCAAATCATTTCTCAAGATCAATGGATTGATAGTTGAAATTTGATCAACTGATGAAAAGTCAATTGATACACAAAAAGTCAAACTTTGACTTTTTTTATCAACATTGAATTTCAAAGATTAAGAATCATAAAAGACATTCAAAAATATAAAATTTTATCATAAATAATCAAGAAAGACAAGAAAGTCCACAAAAAGTCAAAGTTTTCAATACTTAGAAAAATTCTAAGTGTTTTTTAACCTTGATAATTTCACTACTTCATGACAATTTTTCACCAAGATGCAAGATGATTCAAGGAAAACTTTCAAAATGAAAGTTGTAGATCTTGATGAATTTTCCAACTTTGTCCTAGAGGTTTGATGTCTAAAAAATGCTTAGATTTTAAGATATAGGCCCATGAAGTCATGACATTTTTGTGTAAACACTTAGTGAAATTTTCATCAAGTTAGGCAGATTTTTTGTCACAACTTCTTGGCAATTTTTCACCAAGTTCCAAGTTGATTTAGCCAAAATGGTCTACATGAAGGTTTTAGACAATGTTTCAAGCTTTCCAAAATGTTCAAGAACTTGAAGAGATCATGCTTGATTTAGGAGAATCGAAGAGAAGAAGTTGGGCACCCATTCTTGAATTTTAGGTCATTTTCATGAAGAACACTTGATCAAATCTCAAGCCATGCTGCATAAATCTTGCTTTACAGGCTTCTAACTTGAAAATCACTCCATATTTAATTGTTTACACAACTGATTGAGCCATTTTCCAAGAAATTGAGCCATTTTCCAAGTGATTAATCCATTTTTGGCACAAAGGTAACATTGCCATTTTGGAAAAGTGGCTTTAATCACAAAGTCCACTCTCCTTGAGCTTTGCACTTGTTCCTTCTGATCACACCCAATCTGAAAACCAAAACATGTGATTTGGTTATTCCAACATGTTGATCAGACATGCTCGTACTATGCATTGAAACTATGTTTGTCAAAGTTACTTCAAAAACAAGTTTCAAAACCATAACATGTGATTTCTTGATTCTGATTACTTCAAGTCCTAAAACCTTTCCTCTGTAAATTGAGAGGTTATTTGCAAGCCATAGCACGCGTTTACAAGCCCTCTAACCCTCTCAAACTCCCTCAAACCAGAATTTGCACCAAAATCTCCATAATTTATCATTTCTGACTTTGAACACCAAACTCCTAATTCCCTCGTGCATTTTCACTCTAAATCAATCACAAAGCTTCCATATATAATATAAAACGTATCCCAACCCTTGCTACATAACTAACTTCATCTTCATCATCCTCCATTTCCAAATATTCAAACCTGCTACTTGACTTCTCCAGCACGATTCAAGCACTTTCAACATAAAGTAAGAGTTGCATTAGCTTCATAGGAGTCCAGTGAAGCTATCCAGATTATCACCACACTTCCAAGGGTGATCAAACTTTATACACGATTTCCAGTTTTGAGGTAAGTTCTCTCAACTTTGAACTCTCTCTATAAGTATCATTAATAGTTACTTTGTGAATGAAAAATGTAGACATCATTACCTCGAAGCTAACCATGCCTTTAGTTTTCGTTTATGTTGCCTAAGTGATGTGAATTTTGAGTTTGAACTTTCTGAAAAAATTAGGTTTTATTTGGTACAAAACAAAATTCATGGTCATCTTTGATTTATAGCTTTAGTTATTTATATGGTTGAATTCGTGGTGCAAAATAGAACAACTTTCATGTTTACATTTTTGAAAATGGTTGAGAAATGAGCAAGTTTGAAATTTCAAAAATGTAACAATGAAGGCTAGTGCAAGGAAGAAGATGAAGTGTGTTCAGGAATGAGTTTATTTTAAGTTTATTTCAAGTTGTATTATTAACGGATGAAATAGCCACCCCAGTGCAGAGGAAGCGCACATAAGAAATTAGTGTGTAGGGACCTGGGTTCGAGCCCCAGTGGTACCCTTTTGTTTATTTCATATTTCTTTGTCTTAGATCATGTGCAGGCCAAGCTAGCGCGCGTACCATGCGCCTTTCTCCATCACCATCAGATCAACCAAGCCATCAAATCTAGCGCTCCATAATGCAAGCTCATGGTGTACTCACAGAAATCAATCACGCTAGATCACATACAGGCGTTAGACTTTGTTCTGGGCCTAGATCATTTTTGAATTCTCACCTCCCTTTTACTTTATAATACACAAGCCCATTTTTATCTTTTCTTTGTTTTATTTTGTTTCTGATTTCAGCAAAAAAAAACCTATTGGGCCTAACAAAATGATTTTACACTCTTTCTTTTATTTTTGACCACATGCTCAATTATTTTTATTTCTTTTATATTTCTATATTTCATTTATTTACTTATCTTTATTTAACCCAAAAATATAAAAATATTTTTTCTTAAAATAATTAAATTAAAAATATTTTAATTTAAACACTTGTTTTATTTTTGTTAATATTTAGAACTAGATTTTGTTTATTTTCTATACTTTAAAATATTTTTTCTAAATTAATATTAATATTCAAATTATTTTCTAAACAAATTACTTAGACTTAGGTTTTATTTTATTCTTAATTTTAATTAACTTAGATTTTAGGTTTTGTTAGATAATTAATTAACTTTTCTTATAATTAAAATTAATTAGTTTAATTATGTTAAATTAATTAGGTTTTGTAATAGATAATTAGGGCTTTATTGCTTTCCTCCCCCTATTCACAAACTTGTACCCCCCGTTCCCAAGATGTTGTAATAGTGTAGGATATTTAAATTCTACAATTTATTGCTTTCCATATTATTGTTAGTAATTAGGGTTTGCATGACAAGACTTAAAATCAACCTAGCACCCTAATCCAAGACAAATACATGAAAACAAAACACTTTGCACACTTGCACCTCTAGGGTAACCCATACTTGTTTCCTTAGATAAAAATGGTCATGTCCCTCGAACGTGGGATGTTTTAAAAAAGACTCCACTATGCCAAAGAAGGGATTAGACAACGCTTTTTTTAAGCTTAGACAAGGCTTAAAAGCGCTGCCTATTCCAACGCTGTTATAAGTAAAGCCAGCGCTTTGGTTAAATGAGAAAGCATTTTCTAAATCACCTCTTTAGGCAACGCTTTTACTTTAGACATCGCTTTTGGTTATCTTTTAGGCATCACTTTAGACAGTGCTTTGTCTATAAAAGCACTGTCTAAAGCCCCCCTTTAGGCAGCATTTTCACTTTAGACTGCACTTTTGGTTATCTTTTAGGCAGCACTTTAGACAACGCTTTAAAAGCGTTGTCTAAAGCCCCTCTTTAGGCAGCATTTTCACTTTAGACAACGCTTTTGGCAACGCTTTAGACAGCGTTTTCCTTCAAAGTGCTGTCTATTCCCTACTTTAAGCAGTACTTTTTATTTGAAGCGCTGTCTAATGTCCACAAAAAATTTTATATATAAAACTTAAAAAAAGCACTGCCTAATTTATACAATAAATATGCACCAGATTTTCACCATATTTTGCACCAGGTTTTCACCATATTTTGCACCAGAATATGCGTTTAGAATTTGCACTAAATTTTCATAAATTAGAGCTTCAATCCAATAAATATGCACCAAATTTGCCTATTTATAAATACATCTTTAATCCAATAATTTATATATACAAAAAATTGATGATACAACTGGAAAATTCATATATCTTGTTAGCTACAAAAAATCTGATATTCAAGCTAAAAAACAACAACAATGAACTTGTTAGCTCTATCTTCTACATCTGCACATATAACCTGAAACAAAACAACAACAACATTATATAAAATATAGAAGAAAACAAAGAAGGCATTATTCTTATCTGATATTCAAGCTGCAAGCATTGCTAAATCTTCTATCAAGCTGCAAGCATTTCCCAAAATGTCAACAAATGAAGATGAGTTATTGAATATAGTGCCTATGAAAATCAGTATATGATTCCAACCTTCTATGGCCAAGATATCAATCAATATTCGGTAGCACCAACACAATTTATGATTCCAACCTTCTACAACAAACAACAATAACATTGCAACCCAATTTACTATACTAATGACGACATATTATCTCATCAATACTCAAACTTATATATACTTAAAATTCTCATCAATGAAAGAAAGAAAATATACCTGAAACAAAATAAACAAAGGCATATATATCATAATCAAGCTATATATATATATAACACTTAAAAATAAATGTAACAAAAAAATCAAGATTCATACAAACAAAATTCCTCGATTCATACCATGCATACAAACAAAATTCCCCGATTTCGTCCATACAAACAAACAAAATTCCGTTATAATCCACCATTAAAAATTTCCCGATTCATACATACAAACATAATTCTCTGATTCCATTATAATCCATCATTAAAAATTCCCCAATTCATACCATACAAACAAAACTTTTATCTCAATAACAACAACATTGCAACAATTTACGACACTATGACATCATAGTATCTCATTAACTTAAACTTATATATACTCAAAATTCTGATCAATGAAAGTGTCACAATATCTTATAAAATTCTCATCTCAATAATGTATTGACACCAATCCTCCTTAATTTCGTTCAAATGATCTTTCAAATAAGTAGAACACTTGTATTCATCAAAGTACTACATATTATAACATGATATGATTTAGTTGAAACTAATTAATTAGATGAAATATGTTGAATATATTAGAATAAATCATAAGTTAGAAACGCATACCATGGATGGAATCTCTATTTGATTCAAAAGAATAGTTTCTTTCATAAACCTCAATATGAAATAACCGCAATCTATACCATTGCGTTGACGAGGACACTACACATGGAAAAATATAAAAATATATATCATCTCATATAATTTAACTTATTTTACCAAGTAGCATCACTAATATAATCAAAATTATGAAAATATACCTACACTCTAATCCATGTAATGTTGTTTGCTTTACTCTTTGGTACTTGAATATTTCTTTATGATCTAAAAATTTGTATAACCCTAACAAAATATAAATGAAGATTTAGAACAATCTCACATAAAAAATAAATAAGTATAAAAATGAAGTTTTAGAACAATCTAACTTACGTATCAACCATCTCCTTCATGTATGGGTATTTTGTCCAATCACCTTCTAACGAATCCAAATAATATACAACTTCTCTTATTGGATTGATTGCAACCAACAACTAGTGTCCACTATAAGATTAACAAAGGTTATATTGAAACTTTCTACAAAACGTCAAAACACGAAAAATTATAATAGATGAAGTTTGAATAAAAATCTTACCCATTTCCAGTATTAAGTGGAAAAAAACAATTTTTCCGTATCTTTGTTGGCCATAAATGTATGGACAAAATACTCTTTTACGTCATCTGGTTGTTGTTGGATTAATAGTGCATTGATAATGCTTGGAGATAAGAAGGAGAATCTTTGGTCCAATTGATGCGGGGGCATCAAGTTGGCATACATGAAACTTAAATAAAAACATCATTAACATTAAGACCATTCATTGAAATTAGTAGATAAATTATTCAATAAAAACGAAATAAAGTTGATCGGAGAATACCTGGTGTATGTATTGACAATACCGAGGCCTAATTCTTCATGTTTAAGAATTTGATCCACATCCTCTCTACTTATTGTTTCGTAATAGGAAAAACCAAAAATACCTTTCTCCATAGGTATATTACGAGCACATCTGTCGGCCAAATCTGAAATTCCCATTAATGTCTGAAGGCATGACCTATACTGAGAAGTAGGCTTTTTTCTAGCCGCAGACTTTGCCACATCCTTTTTTTGTGCATACATGTTACTCATATGGACTTATTGCATGTTGTTGTACCCCAAAATTTGCCCTCCCTTTTTCACAAGAAATCACAACCCTAGGGTTTTCTCAGATTTTCAAGATTGGCTCAGGAATCGATCAGACAGACTTTTCTTTGGCAGCAGACAAACTGCAACAATAGCCAAGCCTGCCAAACTGCTCAAAAACAAAACAGCATAACAACTCAAACTGCAAAACAAGTAGAAACCATAAACTCCAAGCCAATAAGCCTGAAACTGCAAAATCCAAAACTTGTGTAAACAAATCACATAACCTGCAAAAACTTGCCAAACTGTAAGCAAAAATCTTGCCAATCTGCAATTCCCAAACCACAGAAACCTGCAGAATCAAACTGCATAACAGTTTTAAAACCACAAAACTCCAAGCTAGCCAAATTACTCAAAAAAACAAAACAACATAACCATTGTTCAAAACCTGCAGTTTCAAACTGCACAACCAAACAAAATTCCAAAATCTGCACAAGCTTGCCAAACTGTAAAACTCAAGGTTTCAGCAAACTATCATCACAAACCATTACCCAAACAACAAAGTTTCAAACAAACTGTAACAAAAGTTGCATATCAGTTTCAAGAAACAGGCCATCAACCAACTTTCAAACAAGTTTCAGAACATAAACAATCATCAACAAACTAAAACAGAGTTTTAGAGATTAATCATCATCAAGGTTTCAGCAAACTATCATCATCAACATTCAAGAGAGAGGAAAGAGAAATCAAAGTTTCAGAAAACAACAATCAAAAGTTTCAGTTTAATCATCATCAACATTTAAGAGAGAGGAAAGAGAAATCAAAGTTTCAGAAAAGAAATATCAAAAGTTTCAGAGAAATCATCATCAACAAAACCAACAAATCAAAACTCAGTTCAACAAATCAACAACAAAGTATCAGAAGAACAACCAACAAACAAAGTCAGAAGCTATCACAAATCATCATTCAAGGTTCAAAAGGGGCAAAAAGAGATACCAGAAGCGCTTGGCCATCATCATTTCCTCCCCTCCGCCTCTAACCACCAAGGAACACCGTCACCTCCCTCAAGCCTCACCATTTTATTTCATCACAGAGAAAAACCCACAGGTATGCTTCTCAAACCCTTTACTGTCTCTTAGATACATGATACAATAGGTTAAACAAATTAGACATGAGCAAAGAAAGCTTAAACAACGAAACTGTAAAAATCAAAAAAAGAGACGAACCATACCGTTTAAACCTGAGCCATTGATCGTTAGGAGAAGGTGAGAGAGGGAGAGGGTTGTTCCGGTAACCATGAGCGGAGGAGGATCAGAGCGATTGAGCGTTTGAGGCTGAGAAAGATGAAGAGGGGGAATGAAGACAAACGGCGCCGCTGTGAGAGCGCGCCCCAAACCCTAGTTTCTGAAATAACCTAGCAAAATGTTACAAACTTTGACATTGGGCCTGTCCGCCCCCAAAAGCCCCTAAGCCCATTGAATTTGCTAGCGAACCTCCCCGTGATGCCTGGCTTGACCTTTTAATTGGGCCTTAAACTTTCAGCAATCCTAAGCCCATCCTTCATTCCATTTTCTTTTCTTTTGTTTTGTTTAACAAACACTAATGTTTTTTATTAATTCATTTTAATTAATTTGTTTTCTTTTCTTTTTGTTAATAATAATACTAATAATATTTAAAATTTTGATTTCCTTAAATTAGTTTTATTTTCCTCTTTTATCAACTAATCTTGTTTTATTTGATAAAATACCAAAAAAAACATTTAATTTGATTAATTTTGCTTTCTTTAAACTCTTTTTATTGATTAATAGAAATACAAAAGTAATGGAGATTTTGTTTAATTGAATTTTATTTCTTTAAAACTTTTTTTCCTTTTAAACATAATAAAAATACAAAAAAGAATAATAATAATTTTTTAATCTTTTAGAATAGATTTTATTTATCTCTTTTTAATAAATACATGCATTTCATAATTTATTGATTTTCTTTATTTGTTATAACTTTGTATTGATTTGCGACAATTCGATTTGGTTGTAACACTTGATATTTGGACTTTACTATTCTTATGAGACTCATCCCCATTTGTAATAATTGTACCCCCATCCCCGGATACTTTTGTAATAACTTAGACTTTCAATTCCCGCAATTTATCGCTTTCAATATACTGTGTAGTAATTAGGCGTGTATGGCAAGATTCAAAAATCAATCGCTAGATGACCTAATCCAAGAATAAATGACTTGAAATCAATACACCAATGCACACATGCACCCCTAGGGTTTCATCCACTTGTTGCCTTTAAAAATGGTCATGTTACGCATGTTGAGTATCTTGGCAAAACAAAAACAAAACAAAAAGATCATAGTCCCTCGATGATGTTATCTTGGTTGCCTATACAAAATGATCTAGTCCCTCAAAAATTGCTAAAGATACTTAGCACAATTGCTATCATGGTCAATACGATGACCCGCGCATGTCCCGTTTAACATCCTAATACAAGGTTGTTTACCAAATGCAATGGTAAAACAACACTGTCAAAAGGGTTAAAAATGTATAGGAAATACCTTTGAGTAAAATAGGGTAGACAACTCTTAGTTACTTGATCAAAACTTGCAAAACATCCTTGCTATTTTCAAACACACCTCACAACACAATTTCAAAACATTTCCCAAATCAAACTTTCAAACATTGAAAAATATTTTCAAAAGACAATACACCTTTGTATATATTCAAACAAGAATCATTACAAAGGTTGCCACAACGGTGACCTCTTTTCAAAACATTTTCAAAACCACACACAAAGCACCATTTCAAACAATTGAAAAGGAAAAGCAAGTGATCTAAACAAGTAACTAAGAGCCCATGGATAACCATGGATGAAAAGGGTGTTTGCACCTTACCTTTTCATAATATACCCCCCGAACCCAAGAAAACATCTCAAATGTCTCTCCTGTTCTTTTTTACCTTTCCTTTGGATAAAATAAAAAGTCGGTGGCGACTCTTGCTAAACCGAAACATTTGCAAACACAAACGCAAAACCTCAAGTCAGTTCTCCCACCGAATCACACATGTCTTTAACATGAATCTAAAGATCAAATGCAGATAATAAGTTAGGTGAAGTATAAGGTCTTGAATTAACCTATTCTATGCAAAATATATATTAATTTATCTCCTTTTTGGATGCAACTGACTCGGTCTACGGCTTAATCCCCTTATCTTTTGATTTAGATTTTGTGGGAGTCTAACATTACCATGAAAAAAAATGTACGTTAAATGGTCGTAATAGTTTTCATAATAGTTTTCAACGCTGAAAATGTTAACATACCTCATAATTTATGCAAATGAGGCTTGACGGCCATGCAACATAAGATCCTATTACCTCTGAGACCAATGTTACATCTGAAATATCGTCAGGCAACGATAATGGCGCATCCCTCTCTATAGAAATTTCAATTGATACTTTCAAAAATCCAGCAGGGAACGGTTTACGGTGGAGTACTTCTCCCAAGGTGTTATGTACTTTTCCCTTGCCAACCATGTGATAAGTCGGTGGTGATAAATATAGCTGACAAGGTGAAATGCCCTAAACCAATAATAAATATGAAATTGTTAATGTTTATATGTATCAATTCAAAAAATTGTGCTAATTCATAATAATATATGTTACCTCGGTAATTTTCTGTTGGAAATCACAATTGATACTATCTTTGTCACTAGTATCCTTGAACCCTGACCCTTTCCTTTTTGACATGTATTTTTCTTTCTCCTTTTCCAACTCACGAACTTTAGCTTTTAATTTTTATAAATCTTTCATCACTTCTTTATTGCTATGACCTTTCTTCTTTTGATGATTACTCAAAGATGTTGGAGTCACCCTGAATCCCTTACCCCTCACATGATCGGTATACTCAGGAACATTTAATGCTCGACTAAGTATGCTCCTGCAATCCTGGTCTTCAGCTTGAGTTTGAGATAGACTCTCTTGAAATTCATATGCATAGCGAAATAAATTAGTAGTGATTAATCTCATAAATTCTGTATTTTAATAAACTTTTGATTTAATTATAGGAATATTGATATACTTACATATTTCTCATAAATTTGAAGCACATCTTCCTTAACAACTCCATCCTTACCCACCCGGGTACCCTTCCACAGAACATGTTCCGGAAGAGATGTTTCTTGACTTTTCTCCTCTTCTAACTACACATTAAGAGTAATAATAAATCAATAATAGCAAATGATGAACAAGTATATCATATCATTTATATATACTTATTAATATTTGTTGCAAGCGTACATATCCCATACGCCCTTTTTTGTATGGATACGGGGGACTTGATGATCGTTGGCAATTCACGCCACTCACATCCTGAAAATCTGACGTTCTTCTGTTTTCTTTGAAGGTTTCCCATTCTTCAGGCGAAATGAAGCCTTCATACGCCTTTGGGAGTTCTGCATTGATAAAATTGTTATTGGTATCCCTAAGAAACTTGTTTGTCAAAAAAGATCAAAACCCTCTTAGTCTTTTTCTGGCTAATTGAAGACAATATGATTTTCGATCATCATCAATGTTAAAAGAACTCTACAAAAAAAATATACATAGAGTGTGTTAGTAATTAATATACATAAGCGTCAACAAAAACGAAAGACATCACATATCGCACCTGTATTTCAGTCCATTTTTTTCTTTAATGGGTTTCAGCTCACGCCTTCTCCAATCATCACAAGTGATTGGAACTTCTCTCCTCACAATGGAACCAATGTAACATGTCAACATTGAACCGTTAGGCTCAATTAGTAGTTTGTCTTCATTCCAATGTACGTCAAATTTGATACCTTTATATCTTGCACGAATTATTGACTTCATAATTGTTATTCCTCGTCTAATCTCACTCTCCACATCACGAGCTGATTCATTTCCATCAATATTAGAAGCAGGATGATTTTTTTCCTCATTAGAAGCCATTTCATCTGTAATATTAAAGAAAAACATAAACACCATATAAAATTCAAGTAGCATTGAATGAATAGCCAAAAAATAAAAACATAAATACAATATAAAACCATAAACACAATATAAAAATAAAAATACAATTTTATGATCACTAGTACCTTTTCCACTAACATCTCTTTCGTTTCTATATAACCTATATAAATGATCAATTAATTTCATTATAATAAAAAAATCTATAGAATAAAAATTACATTAGAATATTTATACAACATTAAACATATATGTATACACCATTAAATAATCACTGATATTCTCTTTAACATATATTTTACTAATAAAACAATATTAAACATATATATTTAACATATATTAAACAATATTTCTAACATATATATTATCGTTTCTATTCTATACTATCGCTAATATTTATATTATCGTTTCAACTTTACATTATCATCAAATAATCACTTATATTATCAACTTTACACCATCAACTATATGAGTTCTTTCAACTATATGTGAAGTGCTTTCAATTTCAACACTATAAGTGTTATTACGACAACCTCTCAAACCAAAATGTATAGGAACATATTTTCTCTCAATCAATACATGCAATATTCATTGTGACATTTACACAAACACCTTACATGCAAAACTCATTGTGACATTTTCATAAACACCTTACATGCAAAAACCACATGCTACACAAAACACAACATAATGCAATATTATCAACACTAAATCAACATTAAAACAACACTATCAACACTATCAACTAAACTAAATGAAAAATTATATATCAACGTTATCAAATATATAAAATATATCAAAAATCATACCTAGAGGAGAAGAGAACCTTGGTTGTGAATGGAAGAAAGAATGAAACGGTCTTGAATGGAAGAAGGATGAGAACCTTGAAGAAAGGATGCAACGATTTTGTCAAGAATCAAACGAAAAAGCTCTTGAAAAATGGGTTGTGTTCGTAATTATGTTGTTGTGAAAATGGGTTTTGGAAAAATAATAACGTTACTGTAATAGAAATGTTGGACGCGTGTTTTATTTTTTTTATAACATGACTTTAGGTAATGCTTTGAAAAAGTGCTGCTTAATCCCACCCTTAGCCAGTGCTTGTAGTAGAAAGTGCTACTTAATCCCCCCTTTAGACAGCGCTTTAACAAAGCACTTTATAAGCCTAACCTTTAGGCAGCGCTTCTCCAAAGCGCTACAGTACCTAACCCCCTTTAGGAGCGCTTTATAAATTCAGATTAACCCCCCTTTAGGCAGCACTTTCACAAAGTGCTGCTTAAGCCCACCCTTTAGGCAGCGGTTCTAAAAAGCACTTTGTAAGCCCACCCTTTAGGCAGCGCTTCAGTACCTACCCCCCTTTAGCAGCGCTTTATTAAACCGTATTCACCCCCCTTAGGCAGCGCTTTTTTAGAAAGCGTTGTCTAAGGTATACGACCAAATTTTCGTGTTTTTAAAGTGCATTTTTAGCAGCGCTTTTGATAAGAAGCGTTGCCTTAGGTGTGTTGTCTAATCTTATTTTTGGCATAGTGCCCTCGATTAAAATACCGTGGTCCCTCGATGACCCTTCAATGTTGCCTTCGATAAATGATCTTAGTCCCTTATGACAAATTGCTAAAACATCTTACAAGTTTCCTTCTATGACTGTACGACGACCCACACATGTCCCTTACATCCAATGACAAGCCTTTCTACCAATCAATGGTAAAATAGCACTATCTAAAGGAGGAGGAAAAGAACAAAGACTTTTTGAGTAGGTAGATTGCTCGTATTTTCTTGCTCACAAACAAAATCATTTCCAAACTTTACACTTTCAAAACATCTTTCCAAAACAAACATTTTGTATACATTCTCAACGGTACGAGAATCATTAAAAAATCGCCATACATTGGCATTTTCAAAAACACTTTTATAAACATTCCCTTTTCAACAAATATTTTCAAAACCAACACTTTGTATACATTCTCAACGATACAGTATCATTGCAAAGTTTGTCGAACGAAGGCATTTTCAAAATATTTTCAAACTTACACAAACACAAACCATTTCAAAGTGATCAAGCAATTAAGAGCTCATAGATAACTACGGATGAAAAGGGTGCTAACACCTTCCCTTTTCATAACCTACCCCCCGAACTCAGGAAAATTCTCAAAGGTATTTCCTGTTCTTTTCACCCTTTCCTTTATTGGATAAAAGAATAGTCGATGGCGACTCTTGCTATCCGTAACATTTGCGATCAAACACAAAACACCAAGTCATTTCTCCCACCGTATTACAGAACTGGAAACTCTGTTGGGGATGTATAAACTAAAAGTGGGATTAACTTAAGAGCTAGATCACCTTTATTTTCTTTACTTGTTTTCCTTGTTTTCTTTACATTTGTGGCCTATGCTTGGGTTTATTTCTTGTATAGATCCTATACCCAAATCCGGGGCATATTAGGTAAGTAGCAATAGATCGTGGGGACTATGTGGCGTAATACCGACACGGTTGAAGCGATGGATACGTTAGTGTGACAAATTTATTGGTACTAATGTCCCTTGAGTCCATTCAAGGAGAATATGGGGCCGCTGTGTGGTGTCATGAAGCACTAACTGACAGTAGAACCTTTGTTGAACAACTTGGCCATTAGAAAGTAGTGAGATAGCTGGCTTTGGTGCAAGACTAAAGTTGGTTGATACTCGATACTACACTCATTGAGATCATACTTTCGGGATATTTTGGCCGCAGTTTAGATGCTTGAGCTAAAACAATGCACGATGAAGAAAGATCAGTGATATTGAGGCTCCTAGAACCCGATTACTTCTTTTAGGATAGGTTGAACCAACTAAACTTTAATAGGGTACTTACCTATAAACCCCATACAAGCCTAAATATAAGACCTTTTATGCTTTGTTTGTGTGTGATTATTTGTTCATGACATCACAACATCATACCATAGCATTTTCACTAACCATTTTAAGGACCTAGGGATTTATCTTTGTTCTGTTTTGTAGGATTTATATTTGTTCTATTTTAAATCATTTTTTGTCTTATGTTTATTTACCGTAATAACATGCTTATGTTTAAAACTATGTCCGACTAAAATTCTTGAGTCTGGCATGTGAGTGTCGTCGTTTTCCGATGGGACTCAGTGATAAGTTGGCTTAATTATTTGTTTTGAAAATTCAGTTTCGCTTTTCAGTTTTTATATTTAATTTAATTAGCTTTGTCACGAGAGTGTGAAGCTACTTAACACGATTTTGTCACGAGAATGAGAAATTAAATAAGTTTTGAACCAGCACTGTGAGAGCGTAGGGATTAAACCAGATAGTAAAAATGAGACATTGATTTCTAAAGAGAGCGAGAGCGCTTTAGGGATCAATTAGAACTTGTTTAATTTTCAAAACATATTCCTTGATTCAAGTGGGGGAGCAAGAGCAAAATCCTAAGATTAAGAAGCATGACTTTATTCAAGACCACGAGAGTGTGAGGTATTGTCTTTAAATTAACATTTTCTACGAAATACATCTTTAGTTTAATTAAAATTTAATGAGTTGCATAGTCCCTGAGGCACGCGAAATCCATATTTTGGCCTCTCTTTTTTTATGTATTTCTTTAATTTTATTTTAGTCTTAGTTTTTCCTTAATCAATCATTCATTAGCCTTAGCTTTACAAAGCAAATATAGATTACAGTAGGTTGACATTAGTCTCTATGGGTTCGACAATTTTTTATTTTACTTCGATATTTCCGTACACTTGCAGACGCATTAAGTTTTTGTCATTGTCGGGGACCAACAGCCAATATTGTTATTTTTGTTGTTGTACTGTATAGACTAAGGCACTCTTACCTTAATTACTATGCATCACCCAAATTTTTTCTACAACTCGCATTCTTAGTATTTCGAGGAATCACAAGAATCCCATAAATTCGACCTCGAAATAATGATGGAGGATTTCAATGCGTCACTAACTCACTCTTACTCAAATTACCTCTACAACTACCAATACCAATATTTTGAGGAGTCACAAAAATCCCATTAATCCGATCTCAAAACATTACTGGAGGATTACAATGTGACGCTAACTTATCCTCAACCAAATTTCCTCTACAATCACCACGCCCAATATTTTGAGGAGTCGCAAGAATCCCAAAATTCCACTCTCGACACATTAATGGAGGATCTCTTTGCGACACTAACTCGCTCTAGGCTAGAATCTAGGATGAATGAGCACTTTGTGGAGACACAAAATGCAATGCTAACTCACTTTAAGGAACCTCAAGAATCCCATAATTTTAACCTGAAACATCAATGGAGGATTTCGATGCGACGCTAACTCACTCTAGGCTAGAATTTATGATATAGCACTATTAGACACACAAACTGTCCAAAATGAGTAGTTTAGAAAAGAAAGTCTCCATAATAATGAAACCCTTAGGCAGTTGTATAATGCGGTTGAGTTCCTCCCGACTCACAACATGGAATTTAAGACTCAATCCCTGCTTGCACAAAATTCTCTAGGACCTTTCCCTGAGGAGCATGTGGATGTTGTAACAACCAGTAGTGAAAAACAAATTGAAAATAATAAAGAGGGTGATAATGACGTTGGATAGAGTAGTAATGAATTTGAGAAGAGTTCTGATGAGAAAAGAGCAGAGATAAGAAAAATACACTAACGACATCCGAAAGGGAGGTTGTCAATGAGGTAGAGAAGGAAACACTTATTGTTGTTCCTCCTCCCTATACCATGCTAATTCATTTCCTGCAAAGGTTTGTGGGCACTAAGGTAGACTCCAAATCCAAAACGTATGTAGAGGTATTGGAAAATATCCACACCAGTGCACCCTTGTTTTTAGTTTTGCATAAAAAGAGAAAGTTGGAGGACCATGCAACTAGGGAAATCAACAATTTTAAGAGGGAAAGGTTATTCTTTGAGGTGGTGGATGAAATAACTAACCCAAAACTTTAAAAGTTGATACTCATGATAGATCTTGAACCACCACCACAAGTTCAAAATAATGAACCACCCCATAGAAGAAAGAAAAGAAAAGGTGAGGGATATGTGAAATGGCTTGACAAGTGGCCATGGAAACTGAAGATTATTAAAAGGTCGATCGAGGATTCATTATCAAGAGAACCACCATGAGTGCTTGCACTTCTAAGTCGTCGAGCAATCAACGTTAAATAAAGCGTTATGTGGAGGAAACCCACGGGTTTTTAATTTAATGTTTTCCTTTTACCGTGTGGAATTGCAGATAATAAAGAGACGAATCATTTGTCATGTCTCAGCTACTTCTAGATCAAAAAATCTATAGATGCCAATCTTGGAAATGAGCCAGGTACCCACGAACATTCATGCAAATATCGTTGTTGGTGGTGACACCGATGATGATTATGATAGGATAGAGCATGTCTCAATCGTTCGTAACTCACCTCCTCCTCATTCTTCGCATGGTCAGGTTCCACATGCACACACTACACCATATTTTTCTAACACTTTTATAGGTACTTCCTCCAGAAACGAACAACATGATGAGTTGCTTCCGAAAAGAGAATTTTTAACAAATGAAGGTATCTCAAAACACTCGTCGCTGAAGCATAAGTGGCCATCGAAGGAATGAACAACAAGAGCTCGATCATAGAGGGTTTGACACACAGTAGCATTCACACAGGTTCTACCTTCCTTTTCCACCTTATTTCGAAACATTGGGGATAATGTTCGATTTAAGATTTAAGTGTGGGGGGAAGCTTTACCGCTTTTATTTATTGCTTTCTAGGTAGATTTAATTATTTTTCATTTCCTTTGTTAATTGATTTAGTTGAGTCACATCCATGTGCTTTCAAGTCGTTATGTGTGGTTTCCGCTATTAATTGATTTCCACATTTTCTTGAGCCATAACAAAAAATTTGTTAGTTTGTTGCATGATATGGAACTTTAAGAGAATATAGGTTGTTTAACACTTAGGCTATGTTAGAACGATTTGAGAAAGATTCAACAAAACTGATACCGTTTTGACACCCTAAACCCCCTAAGTCTACAAGACCGATTTGAGTACCTATTATGCTGAGACCTTAAGCTTGAGTTTTAAATTAGCCTTGAGTAGTTTATATTAGCATTCGAAACCATCTTAAGCACAAACTACATAGAGAGTCAATGAATATAAGTGAATGATCCCAAAAATTCTAAAATTACATGCAATAATAAATAAATAAATAAATAGTTAATGCACCTATTAAGTTAGATGACCCTCACCCGGTCACTTAATCCAACGATTGTCGAACCTATAAAAGTATATAATAAAACAACCTGTTGTCAGTTGGTTCAAGGGTACCTGGTGCTGAACTTGGTAGGACGGACTACAAACCAATCCCACGCAATTGTGATTGGGTAAACAAAAGGGGTTACCAAACTATGTACCAGAACCTCATGCTTACGGATCAGAATCACTAACCGACTCCCCTACTATGCACGTGCACGGATAAAGGGCTTAATGTGAATGCACTCAAATGAAAGTGGGTGAAATAAAATATTAGAAATAGGTCGAGTCATAATAGAATGATTTGGATTGGTTTGCATAGGGTGGGAGTTTTTGATCGGGTTTTGTGTCATTGCCATATCCTTAGTGTTGACATTGAGTATCTACCCATCTAACAAGATGCCTCGCAACCACGTATAATTTGAGTTTTGTCGTGTATTTGTTTCGAGCCCATGTTTAATTTTATTATCATGTTATTTATTTGTTTGAGGACAAGCAAAGGTTCAAGTATATGGGAGTTTGATAACGCGAAATTATACCGTATATTCGACTTGATTCATATGTATTTTGGTACCATTTTTGTTTATTTTTGTTTTGTTATGCCAATATTTCTATTTCAGTTCAGTTACTTTCTAACACAAAGCTTCCATGTGTAAAAGAGTGGGAAATGGCCAAGATACTGAGATGAATGGAAGAAATCATCAATAAGACAGAAAAACAACATTTTCAACCTATGGCCCTTGCCACAGATGTTGTGGCCCTCGCCACAGAAGTCAAACATGCGTGGTCCTCGCCACACAAAGCGTGGCCCTCGCCACATCTCATTTTCTAGACACGTCACCCACTTTCATTATATGGCTCTCGCCAGAGTGTGGCCCTTGCCACAGGTGTGCAAAATAGACTCTCCTTGAATGTCGCAAACGCATTCCAGCCTACCTTTCTTATATTTCTCCATGAAGCTATTTTTTCTGATTTCTCTCCATGCACGTCATGGACACTGAGGTCATGTAAAAAGGAATATAAAAGCAGGGCAGTTCTACAATGAAGGGTGTTCAGTCAGTTTTGGAATCACAGTATCATTCTTAGAATTTAAACAGTAAATTTACATGTAAAAGTAATAACTCTTCTGATGTAAGAGCTATCACAACTATAGTTTTAGGAGCTATTTTTAATTGTATTCATGTACATGATTGTCAAGCGTGCCGACATATTATAAATTTAAGTTTCTGTTATTGTACGCAAAGATAATTTCAGCAGTAATTCCAATTTTCATTTTATTTCCAGGTTCTATTTTAATTTCTTATTCTAACTATTTATGATTTCATCTTAGTTTAAATTAATTCCTGTTTTAAATCATGTTTTGTCTTATGTTTAATTATCGTAATAGCATGCTTATATTTAAACGTATGTCTGGCTAAAAGTCTTGAGTCCGGTATGTGAGTGTCATCATTTTCGACAGGACTCAGTGATAAGTTGGATTAATTATTTGTTTCAAAAATCCAGTTTCGGTTTTCAATTTTTATATTTAATTTAATTAGATTTGTCACGAGAGTGAGAAGCTACTTAACACGATTTTGTCACGAGAGTGAGAAATTAAATAAGGTTTGAACCGACACTGCGAGAGTGTGGGGATCGAACCAGATAATCAAAATGGGACATTGATTCCTAAAGAGAACGAGAACGCTTTAGGGATCAATTAGAACTTGTTTAATTTTCAAAACATGTTCCTTGATTCAAGTGGGAGAGCGAGAGCAAAATCCTACGATTAAGGAGCGTGACTTTATTTAAGACCACGAGAGTGCGAGATATTGCCTTTAAATTAACATTTTCTACTAAATACATCTTTAGTATAATTAAAAGCCAACGAGCTACGAAGTCCCTAAGGCTCACGAAATCCATATTACGACCTCTCTTTTTTATATATTTCTTTAATATTATTTAATCTTTATTTTAGTCTTAGTTTCCCCTTAATCAATCAATCATTAGCCTTAGCTTTACAAAGCGACAATATATTACAGTAGGTTGACATTGGTCTCTGTGGATTCGATAATCTTTTATATTACTTCGATATTTCCGTGCACTTGCGAACGCATTTATAACATTGACAACAGCGCCCCTATGGGTTAGCAAAGGTTGCTGGAGAATATTTGGTGATGACGTTGGCCCAAAGTTAATAGCTTGGGAATCAAGTAAATCTTGTACCTTATGCTTAAAAGATATACAGTTTTAAATGTTATGACCCTGTTCTCTAGATTGGAATTCACATTGGGTATTGGCATCGAAATTTGGTGTTAATCTTTCCAGATTAACATTCAAAGTGCACCGCTCAACTAACTTCAGCTCGAGTAGACGAGGTAAAACTTGAGTATAAGACATGGGGAGTGCATCAAACTTTATCGGAGGTTATTTCAGCTTTGGTTGTTGGTTACCTTGACGAGGTACATAGGATTGTCATTGGGGTGCTATAGTTGGAATAGTTATAACGGAAACCTGATGACTTGGCTCCTAATAAGCCTTGCCTTTTCCTTTCCGTGTGTATAGTGCATTGGTTTCTCCTTCCTTTTTCTTTTGAAAGACGCCAAAATATTTCTTTGTATTACCAGCATTATTGCCAATAGTAACATTCTGAATCATCTCTATATTGATTTCGACCTCAATCTTTTCACCATAAGTCACCATTCCAACAAAAGTGTCAGAAGTGCTACAGGCCATATAATAATGCCCCTAGAAAATACTAGTAAACATATCAACCATTTCTCTTTCCATTATAGGAGTTTGGACTCTGGACACCATCTTGTGCTACCTTTGTGCATACTCTTTAAACGACTCATTATGCCCCTATGTCAGATTTTGCAACTGAGTCTTGGTAGGTGCCATGTCACTTTTATATTGATAATGTCGAACAAATGCTTCAGCCAGTTCTCTCCCACTGTGAATACGAGTGCTTTCCAACTGCATATACCAATCCAAAGGCCCACCAGCCAAGTTGTATTAGGAAAAAAATGCATGAGCCGCTTCTCATCATTAGAGTATGTCGACATTCTCCTATAGTAAGACTTGACGTGTGTCTTAGGACAGGAAACGCCTTTGTACTTGGAAAAATCATGCACCTTGAATTTTGGAGGAATATTCACTCTGGGAACCAATCCTAAATCAGTCATATCCAGACCCATAGATCATTGATTTTCAAAAGCCCGCATGCGCTCCTCGATCATACAAAACTTCCTATCAGCTTCAGTGGGTTCTTCATTATAAGAAAACCAGTCATCATAATTATCTTCTTCAAGTGGTTGAACTGATATCTGAACAGTTCTTCCAACTTGTGGCTAAACGAAAGGTTGTTCACTATTTTGACAGGGAGGAATGGGTGGAGGAAAATTTCCCACAACATGATTCACATGGACAGCCTGATTGTTGCCAACAAAACTGTCGTGGTTAACAGTGAAACCACTCCAAAGATTAACACCAACATTACCATTCAGATTTGTACCATCCGGATTATCAGCAAGGTGATTAACAGTAACCCCCACAGGGTTTCCAATATTTCCCTGAGGAGGGTTCAGAGTTTCAACCCCTTTATCTACAGTTATGCCAGGTTGTATTTGTTCCATCTTTCTCTTCAAATTGCCCCTAGTGTTATACCAGTGAGAGTTGGAATTTGCAATCTCTGAAAAACCAGATCAGAAGTTAGAAGACTTCTGCAACAACCTGTTATGATATGATATGTTATGAATAAATGGGTATGCATGCAATGGTTTACCATTTTCAGGAAGATCCTGATTTTTTTTCCATCAAGAATAAACGGCAACAAGATTGAAATAAATTATTTTTAGAGAAAGATACTGCTCATATCATAAAATAAACATTCATACAAAAGGTTTCTCAAAATGGATTCATACAGGAAATTAATAAGGATCACCTCCAACAAATCTGGCGGTGAACCTATCAAAATACAAAAAGTCAACAATACTTAGAATTGTCGTCAAATTCCAAGTAACTGAGAGGAGTCTGTCCTAAGTACTTCAGGATCCAAGCCTTGAACTATTCAAATTACTCCCTGGTCATATCACTATTTTCCCTATGAATCAAGTCTTGAATCAAACGATCCTAATTTCTCATCATGGTTGATAGGTGTCTGCACTTTAGATCCCAACCTTCAGCACATATACCTTCCACATTGATTTCTTCCATCATAGTATCGCCTCTGCCAGCCAGTTGCGCTTTGAGATTTTCCAATTCTTATACACTTTGATCCAACTAGATACCTCTTCCCTTCAGTTAATCCTCTACTTCAAACTTTTGATCATCTCTCTCTTTGAGTTGAATCTTGAGCTCGTTAACTTTATCAGTCAACTTGTTTATCTGCATCTGTTGGCTGTAGACTTGCAGTTCGAAATCATTTTGTTGTCTACAGATTTCCTTAGTATTAGCTTCCTCATCTCGGAGTTGTTTCTTCGAAGCATTAATTTCATCTATGTGACTCACTTTCAGCTTATCCTTGGACAACCAGAGTCTTTCAGTCTTCTGCTGACTCTTCACAAGATTTGCCTGAGTTTTTCTTACAACTTCTGCTTAAGTAGTGCGAGAACTTTCAACTCTTGGTTTTTTCTATTTTCCAAGCAAACCATGATCTTCCAAAAATTTGTTTTTCATTATGGCTTTATGAATAATTTTCTTCCTCTCTTGCAAATCAAAGGAAAGATTTATACTTCTCTCTTGGTTTTCTGATTGCAGCTTAAGACTCTCAGCTTTGACCAGCTTGTAGTACACCATGGGCACAAATTTTGACACATCAGGAATAGGCTATTGAAGATATGATTCATTGGGGGAATTATTGGTTGATAGATGCACCTGGTAGTAACTAACTTCCAGCTGATGGATCAAAGATGGGTTGCAGATACAAAGGCTCTTCCCTTTTGCAGGGCCACAACATTACTTTTGCTCGGTTCTTGACCCACTACACATAAGGATCAAGAGCCAAACATCCTCTCTGATTGAAGAAAGCCTTCCCTTTCTTGTGAATATGTCCCCAGGAAACTCGTACCCTTTCTAGCAAGACAAGATTCTCCCCTTTACCAAAATATATATTCTCTTGCACCTCCTGGTCTGTGGTTCTATCAGTCATAACATATCCTAGCTGACATTGTGCCAAGATAGGGTTATAATTGATGCCGTCTTTTGTCCCCATGAGAGGAGCATTGGGAAATCCTCCAAAGCTTGCAATAATTTCTTTTCCACGCCTTATGTTATGCCAAACGACATCGTAAGAAGTAAGAGACACGATCCTTTGAGACCAAATGAGTGAATCTTCAGCGTCCATAAACAGTTCCCTTGTGGGCATGTGCAACATGAACCATTTATACAACAGAGGAATGCAATAAACAACACTTCCTTTCTTGTCGTGTCTGGAGTGAATAGCATAATAAGTATCAGCAAGTATTGTATGCACCGGATTTCCGTTCATAAAAACACATATTGCTGCTAGGTCCATAAAATTCTCCATATTAGGAAAAATGAGTATGTCATGGATCATGGAGGCCAACAACATGTTGAACGCAACCAAATATTTATCCTTTGAAAACTCTCTAAACTTTTTTATTAAAAACTTTAAAGGAAGACCGCACATGTTACTCTTGTCTGTCAAATTACCTTTCACATCACTAAGGTTCAAATAAAGAGCCTTAGTGATAGCTTTGAAATCAGGGACCTTGGGCACACGGACGAAGGGAATATCACTTGTGATCTCAATGCCAAGGATGAAAGTGTATTCTTCAAGTGTTGGTGCTAATTGGTAGTCTTGGAAAGTGAAATAATGCAATTGCGGATCATAGAACTACAAAAGTGACACCATTGCCCATTTCTGATACTCAACATCCAATAATGTCAACAGATTCCCATAACCCTCTCTGAAGACTTTCTCATTCGGACCATTCACAAGAGCTCCCATTTCCCTTAATGGTGTTTCTAGTCATCTCTTTGTCTACATCTATGCTGTTATCCATTCTTGATGAAAATGACAACCTCAAAATATGCTATAAACAATATGCATATGCAAGTTAGCTTCTTTTTTTTCATATACTTTTAAAAAAATATAAAAATGCTATAGTGCAAGTGCCATAATACGAGATCAAAGCTTCCACAGCACTGGATATTTGCTGTGTTGTTTCTGAATATGTCGAAAATACCAAGAACAAAGGTCCGGAACATAAACCATAAGAAACACATGATCACTAGATCAGATGTCCAGAACATAACCAAAAGAACCACAGAGTCACCAATGGTACCTGTAAGATCAATCCCTCCCTACTCACGATGAAGTCTAGGTCAGGGTAAGGTCAAAAAGTAACTCAGAGTCTTGAGTTCGCCTGAAAATACAATTGTTGTACCCCAAAATTTCCCCTCTCATTTTCTCAATATATTCTTCACATGATCTTCAAAGGCTCGAGCTTGCACAAGGATTGATCAGGTCAAGTCATCCCCTCAACACTGATGCCTCAAATTAGGGTTTGAGTTTGCACAAGAACAATTGGACTTCTAATACTTAAAATGTCTTTCATGGATCATTATGGACCTTCAAGCATGCTCATGTAAAGTTTCAAATCTTGTATCATAAATTCTGCTTAGTCAATTGACCAGATGACCAAAAATCCGATGTATTGATGAAAAGTCAACTGATGCACAAAAAGTCAAACTTTGACTTTTTGGTCAAGATTTAATTTCAAAGAACATATTTCATAAAGAAATTCAAAAATATGACGCTTAATCACCAAGAAGTCAAGAAAGTCAAAAGTCAATTTGAAAAGTCAAACTTTCCAAGACTTAGAAATTTTTCTAAGTGTTTTATACATCTTTATTTCATAAATTCATACCAATTTTTCACTATGATGCAAAATGATTCAAAAGAAACTTTCAACATGGAAGATGTAGATCTTGATGAACTCTACAACTTTTTATTAGAGGGTTGATGTCCAAAAAATGCTTAGATTTGAAGATATGAGTCCATGAAGTCATGACATTGTTATCCAACACTTAGAGAAATTTTCAACAGATTTTGGTCAGGATTTTATCCCAACTTCTTGGCATTTTTACACATAGTTCCAAGATGATTTTGTCAAAATAGTCAACATGAAAGTTATAGAGGATGTTTCAAGCTTTCCAAAATATTCAAGAGCATAAATTTATCATACTTGAGCTAGGAGATTCAAGGGTATGAAGTTGGGCATCCATCCTTGAATTGCAAGTCCTTTTGTTGAATGTGATACAGTGGGAGAACAGACTTGGGTGTTTTGCATTTGTGTTCGCAAATGTTGCGGTTTAGCAAGAGTCGCCAACGAATTTTCTTTTATCCAAAAGGAAAGGTGAAAAAGCACAGGAAAGACCTTTGAGATTGTTTCTTGAGTTCGGGGGGTAGATTATGAAAAGGGAAGGTATTAGCACCCTTTTCATCCATGGTTTTCCATGGGCTCTTAGTTACTTGCTAGATCACTTGCTTTTTGTTTTTAAATTGTGCTTTGTGTGGTTTTGAAAGTATTTTGTAAAAGAGGCCTTTGTTTAGGCAATCTTTGTAATGATTCTCGTTCGTAAGAATGTATACAAAGATGTTTGTCTTTTGAAAATGTTTTCAATGTTTGTAAGATGTTTTGAAATGTGTGTATTTGTTTTGAGAATAGCAAGGATAGTTGTTTGAAATGGAGCAAGTAACTAGAAGTAATCTACCTACTCAAATGTATTTCTTGTTCATTTTCTTTTCCTTTGATATTGTTGTCTTACCATTGATTTGGTAAACAACCCTATCTTTGGATGTAAACGGGACGGGTGTGGGTCATCGTATAACCATGATTAGCAATGTTGCAAAGTATCCTATCATTTTTGAGGTACCAATATCATTTTGTAAGGCAACTTAGAATAGCATCATCGAGGGACTATGATCTTATATTTGTTTTGTTTTGCCAAGATACTTCGCATGCTTAATATGGCCATGTATAAGGCAACCAAGTGGGGAAACCCTAAGGGTGCTTGTGTGCAAGTGTGTTATTTTCATGCTTTGATTTTGTCTTGGATTTAGGGTTTTCTTTTTTATTTATTTTGATCTTTCCATACAAACCCTAATTACTAGCATGGTGTATAAAAGCGGTAAATTGCGTAATTTAATGATTACTACGCTATTACAACATTTTATGGGAGGGGGGAATACAAATGGTGAATGGGGATTTGCAATAATGTAAATCTAATTAAGCTATTACAACCAAATCTAATTTGTACAAATATTTGAATCAATAAGATACAATATAAATTAAATGTGCAATGTTATGTATATGCAAGGAAAAGAAATTGTTTTATTTTTATGTGAAAAGGAGTTTTAACCTAATCCTAAAAATATTATTAAAAAAAGGGAATTATTTCTTGAGAAAAATGGTTAACCCTAATTTCTAATTTAAAAGGAAAATAAAGTTCTTCAAGTATTATTTTTGTGTATTTTTTGTATTGTAAATAATAAATAATATTTTATGAAAATGTTTAGTCTTTTTACATATCAAAAATAAATATTTACAAGTATATATAAAAAAGGATAAGAATATATCTAAGTTTAATTTATTTTTACAAATTTATTTAAGAAGGATAGTTAGTATATATTTAAAATAAAATATATTTTTTATGTGAAAATAAAATAAAATAAAATAAAAATGCAATATTTATCATATTTATATTTTTTTATGATTTTTGTGTGTTAAGGAAAATATTTTAATAAAACAAATATGAAAATAAAATAAATAATAAAAAGATTGGGCCAGGGGTGCTGCAAGCAAACAGGGGGTAGTGTGTTAGAAAAAAAATAGAAGGCCTAAGAACCAAGCCCATACTGTAAAAAATGTCAAAACGGAAGCTGAAAAAATGAGAAAAATGTAAAAGGTAGCGCCAAGGTTCGAACCCATGACCTGGGCATTGCCAGCGCGGTACCTTGCCACTGGGGTGGCTGTACATCCGTTAGTTTATATGAAACAATAAAAACATAACGTAAAAAGCTTGCTTGCGCTGTACTTCATCTTCTTCCTCAAGCTGGCCAGAAGCTCTCTATCTTTCTCATATCTCCATGAAAATGGAAACTTCCAACGTGAAAATGATAGTGCTCTTTCCCTAGATTTCAGACATGTAACTTATGGAAACTAACAATCAAAGATTAAAACGAATTTTGAAAGCCCTAATTTTAAACCTAATTTTTACAGAAATTTGAACTCCAAAATTCTCTACACATAATGAACAGAAATGAAATTTATGCACATGGTTGGCTTCAGCACTATAATATCTACATTTTTCTTTCACAAATCGTGGCCAATGGATGCCTGTATGAAGAGATAAAAGTTGTAATTCTTACCTCTTTCATCTGAGATCGTGAATGGAGTTTGAGTGAGATTTAGGAAGGCCTGAAGGTTCCTTTAGCTTGCTTGAACCTCCCTGAGTATGTTCCAATCTTTACCTTGCTTTGAAAGTGTCTGAAACTCTCTATCCAAGTCAACCTGCAAGCTTGAAAAACAAAAATGGCAGATGGAGACGGAGGTGTTACAGTGGAGGGATGATGGTCTGGAACACTTATATATGAGGTAGGTAAAGTGTTTGAGTGATTAAAACTTGAAACGCACAAGTGAATTTGTGGATTGCTATGCTTATGCTCAAACTGCAAGTTTTTGACAGGTTTTTGGTAAGAGGGAGTTTTGGAGTGTTTTTGGACTTTAGCAATCGTGTTCTAAATTGTAATGTGTTTGTGTATTAGTATGGAGAAAGTTTCAAATCCACTCCTCAACAGATTTCTGAGTTGTAGCCTTTTTGCACGCTTTCTTGCTTTTGAAGCAAAGTGAAGGGACAAGTCTCTACATGCTTGTACTGGCCTGCTTGGAGTTGGTACAAGATCTATACAAATTTATTTAGGTTTATAGAACTTGTGTGTGCAGAGAAAACAGGTCCAATGCTCAAGATGTGGAAAGTTGCAAAAGTTAAGCTTTTCCAAAATGGCAATGGCAACTTTGTGCCATTTATGGAATTAAAGCTTGGGCAAAGACCTTGGGCTTGGATTAAGGCTTTGTCAACTGAGTAAGCATTAAATTATGAAGTGAGAAACAAGTTTGAGGCCTGCAAATCAAGGATTAGGCAGAATAGGTTCAGATTGGAGTTTTGTTCTTCATGAAATGGCTTGAATTCAAAGTGAGAAATTGCCAATTTCATCTCTTCGATTCTCCCTACTAAAAAATGATATTAAGGAGTTCTTGGACATTTTGGAAAGCTTGCAATGTGATCTATAAATAATATTTGAAATGTATTTAAAGATTCCTCTTGGAACTAGGTGAAAATTTTCCATGAAGTTGGGTCAAAAACCTGCCTAAATTAGGGCAAAATTTCACTAAGTTATTTTAGTTCATGGGCATGTATTCACAAAATTATATCTTGAGATCCAAGCATCTTTAGGGAAAAATGTGTGAAGAAAAGTTGTAGATTTCATTGAGATCTACAACTTTCAGGTTGGGAACTTTCTTTGAATCATCTTGTATCATGGTGAAAAAATGGCTTAAAGTTGAGAAAAAATAAGAAATTTTCTATACTTAGAAAAATTTCTAAGTTAAGAAAAATTCAAATTTCAAAACCAAATCTTCAATATTTGATTTCTTGATGAACAAGTTTCACATTTTGACATGTTTTGATGAATTGTGATTCGACACAAAACTTGTCTTGAGCACATACCTTGTTTACTTCTAATTTTACTCCACCATAAATCATGGAAAGTAACCCCTCTATACCAGAAACTTTGGTACTTCATCTTGGAACCATGGAATACTTGACATAGTTTGATATTTGCATCCCAACCAAACCATAACATTTTGTCTTGTAAACCTATGCAACCCTTGTTCACAAACATTTTGCCTATAAATAGAGGGAGCATTTGCAAGAGAAGAGGTCAGAAGAAATAGAGAAAAATACAGGAGTTTTTGTTGTGTAGACAAGCCCTCGAAATCTCACACTTTTAAAAAGCCATAACTGTCCATAAAACCTCCATTCTTGAGCCTTAAAGTCCAAATCTTTGGAACTCTCACACCTTGCAAGCTTTGTACAAACAAACTATCCAAACACTCTGCATACATCATATAGAAGTTGTTCAAACTCAAGAACAAGCTTCTGAAACACCTCTATTTTTCCAAGTTCAATAACATTCAAGACAACAACTCAATCTCAAAGCACAAATTCTAGCTTCAAGGTAAGTCTTCTTAACTTTAAACCCTTAATTTCGAACATCATTAATGATTCATCTTTGAAGATAAAATGTAGTAACCATTGCCCTTAAAGCTGGTCTTTTGTTTGTCTTCCATTCTTGTCAATTATATGTTAAGAACTGACTTGTACAGACCATAAAACAATGTTGGAGTAAAAAAATTGCAGCATGAGTCGACACAAAGCCTTATGTGTCGACACATACTGCTATAAAGGCCCAAATCAGAAGGAAAAAAGAGTGTATGAGTCGACACAAAGCATGAATGTGTCGACACATGCAAGGTATGAGCCGAAACATACCATTATGCATCGACTCATATTGAGTTGATTTGGTATTACAGGGGCAAGGGAAGGTTATGTGTCGATGCATATAAGCATGTGTCGACACATAATGTTAAAAAATTGATTTTTCCTCTCTTTTACACTGTTTTTACATATTTCTCATATTTCTTCATAGCTATTCAATATGGTTGTAATATTTAAGCTCCTATTTCATCCCCATTTGTAAATTATACCCCCATCCCATAAACAATGTAATAGCATAGGATTTTAATTTCCATAAATTTATCATTTTAATATAACTGTTAGTAATTAGTGTGTGTTTGGCAAGATAAAATCAATCTTAGACAACCCTAATCCAAGACAAAACAATGCATGAAAAATAAGCACTTGCACACTTTGCACCTTTAGGGTCAACTCCACTTGTTGCCTTTAGAATAAATAGTTATGTTATGCATGTGAGACGCCTTAGCAAAAACAATCAAAAATACAAGATCATAGTCCCTCGATGACGCTTCAAATGTTTCCTCATAAATAATCCTAGAACCTTAATAAAAATGCTAACGTATCTCACAACATTGCATTTTATGACTGTACGACGACCCGCGCATGTCCCTTTATATCCAAAGATAGGGTTACTTACCAATCAATGGTAAGATAGCAATGTCAAGGGAAGAGAGAAATGAACAAAAGACCTTTGAGTATGTAGAACATTATTAGTTGCTTGCTCACAATCCATCTTCAAAAACAAATATATTTTTAAACACACCAAACACTTTCAAAACATGAAATCTTTTCAAAAGTCCAACACTTTGTATACATTCTTATAGAGACAAGAATCATTACAAAGTTTTCCTAAACAAAGGCGCTTTTTTAAAAAATATTTTCAAAACTCACCACAAGCATATTTCAAACAAAGAAATTTCAAAAGTGATCTAGCAAGCTACTAAGAGCCCATAGATAACTATGGATGAAAAGGGTGCTAACACCTTCCCTTTTCATACCCTACCCCTCCCCCTCCCCCCCCCCCCCCCCCCCCCGAACTCAAGAAAATATCTCAAAGGTCTTTCCTGTTCTTTTCACCTTTTCCTTATTGGATAAAAGAAAAGTCGGTGGTGACTCTTGCTATCCCCAATAATTGGGATAAAATTCAAAACACCCAAGTCGGTTCTCCCACCGTATTACAGAACTAGCGACTCTGTTGGGGGCTACCTTAAAAAGTGAGGTTACCTTAGAGCTAGATCACCTTTAAATTTCTTTCCTTGTTTGATTTGTTTTCTTTACCTTTATGGGTCCTTGTTTAGGTTAGTATTGATCTTCTACCCAGATCTGAGAACATCATTAGGTAAGTAGCAATACATTGTGGAAATTGTACGGCATAGAGTGATATGGTTGAAGAAATTGCTACGTTAGTGTGACACATTTGTTGGTACTGGTATCCCTTGTGTTGAATCAAGGAGAATACGGGGCCACTAAGCGGTGTCATAAAGCACTAACTGACCTTAGAACCTTTAATTGAACAACTTGGCCATTAGGAAGTAGTGAGATAGCTGACTTCGGTGGAAAGCTGAAAATTGGTTGATACTCGATACCACGCTCATTGAGATCGGACTTTTGGGATATTTTGGCTGCAAGAAAAGCTTGTTTGTGCTAAAACAATGCCCAATGAAGAAAGATCAATGATATTGAGATTCCCTAGAACCCGATTACTTTCTAGGATAGGTTGAACAAACTAAACTTTAAGAGGGTACTTACCTATGAACCTCATGCAAGCCTAAACCTAAGGACTTGATTGTTTTGATTGTATATGTTTACTTGTACATAAAATCATGACATCATACCATGCATTTGCGCTAACCATTTCAAGGATTTAGGAATTTATCTTTGTTCTGTTTTATAGGTCATGGCTTCCACTCGTAGGAATACCATCCGAGTCAAATTCGTGATAGTGCATCCTCAACTTCAAGAGTTGGCATCAAGAGTTCCTGGAGATTCTCCCTTCACCAATAAATATGGTCGACTCTCAACTTGGCTACCTCAAACTTCCAAAAAGAAATGATGTGTGTGCTTTTCTAATTCTTTGATCGTATGCATCATTGCTTCACCTTTCTCGACTACCAATTGGTGCCTACATTAGAAGAATTCTCTCAATTGCTAGGAGTGTTTGTGCTTGATCAAATACCATTCACCAGTTTAGAGTAACTCCAAAGCCTAAGGTTATTGCTAAAGCCTTACACTTGAAGAGATCCTACATTGTGACAACTTGGGAGACAAGAAGTGGAGTTAAGGGTTTCTTAGCTAAATTTCTGTTGGAGAAGGCTCGTTTGTTCTGGGAAGATATGGATTTTCAAGCTTTTGAGTATGTCTTGGACCTTCTAATCTATGGTTTGGTTCTATTTCCCAATCCATACCAACTCATATATGTGAATGCCGTCAAGGTTTTTCTCTCTCGTAATCCCGTACCTACCTTTCTTGGAGACATTCTACATTGTTTCCACACTCGCATCATGAAGAAAATGGGTACTCTTTTGTGTTGCATTCCATTACTGTCTAGGTGGTTTATTTCGCACCTACCTCGATCAATGTTGAAGAATGAGCAAGGCTTGACATGGTCTCAAAGGATGATGTCACTCTCGCACTCGGATATCCATTGGTGTTCTAGATCCTTGGAGGATATTACCATCATTGACCGTTGTGGGGAATTCCCTAATGTCCCACTCTTAGGCATTTGGAGAGGTATCACCTATAACCCTTCTCTTGCATTATGGAAATTTGGATATGCACGAAGAGATGGTCCCCATGATGCGCTCATCCAAGGTTTGGTATTCGACTATGAAGGCGACGACCAAGGCTATCATCAAAGTTTCATACGAGCTTGATGAATGGTAAACAAAGTGGATAGTGAGACATTGGGGCATAATAATTCCATCCCCCTTGAGCCTTACCTTAAGTGGGTACGAACTCGTGCTCAAAGTCTCGTGATGCCTTACCCCGCCATGCTACCTTTGATTATAGAGTCCGTCGCTGAGGGAGACACCCCTTACACTCTTCTTCATCCTAACATGCCAACTACTCTCGAGGAATTGCAAAGGTCATGGATTCAACTCAAAGTAGAGCGAGACACCTTTCAAACCTAGTTCTACGCAAGCGAGAAGAAGGTTTTGGAGCTTACTAAACAGCTTCATAAAGAGCGAAGTTTGAACGCCTACATTGCACCAAAGAGGATTCGATCATAGGAAGCCCGATTCTTTTTTGTTTTAGGAGTTTATTTTTTCTTCCTTCGTTGTAAGCCCGGGAGGCATTTGTAATTCCTATCTTTATTAATGAAGTTCATGTTTGTTATTTTCTCTTTGTTTAGAAAATTTAAATTTCCATAAATCCTTGAAAACATTGCATCCACATACCATTCATAATATCATGACAGGTTTTCCCCATACAGGTTTTCTCATCTGCTTACTGTTTATTTCAGTAGAGATGGCTCTAGAACTGATTGTCCAACATATTCAGACCCAAAATGATCAGCTTCAAGATTTGTTCCTAAACCTGTCCAAGGGGCAAGAAGAAGTGAAAGCACTTCTCATTAAGAGCATGACCAATAAAACTCCTGAAGACGGCAAGGAGGGCCAGATAAGATAATTGCAAGCAAAAATAGCAACGATGAGAATTCAGATGTTAAGACAGATGGATCTTATCCAAAACTTAGCTCGGGGACAATAAGAGTTTAGAATTCTTGTCAACAAGCTTCATCAAGATGGATGCAAACGTATTAAACAAATAGTTAAGATTGGGGATCAAGTCATTAATCAGCCCTCGATGAGACAAGAAGTTGGCTTGGTGGAGAGTAGACATTTCCAAATTGTCGCTACATCTCGAGCCCAACAACGACCTCGCCAACAATGACAGGGTAGTCGGCGTAAGCAGGATACATCCAATAGGAAATATACCAAACTCAACATGCCGATGTCGCAAGCCTTGCAACACATGTTGAAGATGAATTTGGTCACATTGAAGGATCCTCCTCGGAATCCTAATACTTTTGCTCCAAACTATAACCTGAGGTAAGGTGTGCATATCACTGCAACAGTCCGGGGCATGATACTGGTAGTTGTTGGATGTTGAAATATAAGATCCAAGACCTGATCGACGAAGGAGTGTTGGAATTCTCACAAGATGGTCAAATTGAGTTTTTTTGTCACCCTTCAAAGACACACCATCTGAAGTGACAAATTTAGGCATAGAAATTTTTCTTCATTCGAATTTTCAGCTGTAATTTCTTTGTTTGTTTAAACATTTATCCTTATGTCAGACTTTGGTTATTCTCACTAATGCATTGCATATGTTTGTCTTGAGTTAATCCATTTATTTTCACTATATTTAAACTAGGCTTTTTACTCCCTTTTGTGATGTTCAACTCTCGTTAAAAGTTGTAAGCCTTTAGAGGGAGGATGGCGAAAATAATACCATAATCTCATACATTATGCTCTTGGACAGACTTTACTGACGATGTACATGCGTTGTTTCAAATCCTAAACAGTGGAGTTATAAGGAAGATAATCCCTAGTCAACCCCTTTGAGCCAAATAAGTAGGATTTTTCTTTTTCACACAAATTAAAACCTTTAACGTCATAACCTGGGGTAGGGTAGTTTCTTAGTTAATTCAAATGCGTGTTCAGTTGCAAGATTTCACTTCATACACAACAAATGACATCAAAAATATCCTTCTGAATCAAAAGACGGCGATGGCTCCCTGTAAAATAGGCATTCATTATCTCTCGCAAGAAAATCCCACGAAGTTAAAACCTACGAAGGTGACTTAAGAAAAACTGGAGCATCCCGTTGACTGTAATCTCAAAACAAGAACAGTCAGGAAAAAAGTAGGGACAATAAATCGAAAAAAAGAGGTCATTACAAATCCTCGACAACATGAAAAATATTACAAAAATAACTGCTTTCCCAAATAAACATCCAGTATCCGAACCATCACCAAAATATCATTCCAGATTCTAGTAAGAGATAAATGCACGATCAACTGAGTTTAGGACTGGAGAATATCATGAAGAACGGGTGGGTACAAATAAACTTTGAGCCTTATCCTTTGTCTGTCAGTAAAAGATTTGTCACCCTGATCAACATTTACTAAGGACTCTGGGTTAAAACAAAACTAAAGTTGTCCACAAATCCCCACAAGGCCAAATTCATGGATATCCCCATATAATTACTTCAATAAGATTATCCCACAAAATCTGATTCATGCAATCCCCATCCAGAATTTCAATATCCGAAAGATCCTCTCCCAACTGAGTTGGTCTTAAAAGGAAGCCTTTTGGATTTCTTCCTAAAAGGCACCTCCTCAGCAGGTCGTCAAATATCCTTTTCAACAGGGTTTATTTCCCCCAACAAATGACAAATTCCCCAGCTTAAGTTTGCCTCTCATACTATTACAGATCAAGGGACCGCAAACCCTAATCCCTAGTGAGTTACTGCAAAGCCTGGAATCCGACCAGATAACAGTTAACTTCTTTATCCCTAGCAAGTTATTGTGAAACCTGGACCCGACCAATTAACTGTTGATTCAATTTACTATAAATCCTGGACCCGACCAGAAAATAGTTTGAGTTGCTGAAACCTGGACCCAACTAGATAATAGTTTAACTTCATCAAATCACTAACAAAACTCCTCTTCCCCGGTAGAGTTTGCCACTATTCCCAGTGAGTTGCTGCAAAGCCTAGAATCCAACCAGATAACAGTTAACTTCTTTATCCCCAGCAAGTTATTGTGAAGCCTGGAATTCGACCAGATAACAACTAAACTTTCTTCCTCTCCAATCAAGAAGTAACTCCCCAGTAGAGAAATGAACAACTAAAACTCCTGAAATTTATTCCCCAAGCAGAAATAAACACTCCCCGCAGAGTTTCCTCAAGCAAAGTCAACGGTCCCCATCGGAATTCTCCTCAAATAACAAAGCAGGAATCCCAGCGGAAGCACTCTAAACACGGTTTGAAGATGCACATACTCTTCATCCTCAACAGCGATCCGGGATTTAACTTCCTAAAAATTCCCCAGCATTTGTCAAGGATTTATTTTCTCGGGAAAAGATGCACTTCAATAACATTTCACGTTCATACATCATAGCATATGCATATGAAGCGCATATGCAATGCAATGCATTTGATACATCAAGTCATTGCATACAGCTAACTCTTTACCTTTTCAGGAAAGATCAATCAATAGATAATTATCATCAACAATTTTCAACAGGTCCAAGATTAGTTCCTGAAACAAGACATAGCAACTACCTACGCGACCAGATGCAGCTTCACACAGGCTCATCATGAAGCAATCTTACAGAGACTCCTTCTCATAAAATTCCAAATGCAGCTTCACACGGGCTCATCATGAAGCAATCTTACATGGGTTCCTTCTAATTTCCAGATGAAGTTTCACACGGACTCATCCCGAAGCAGCCCTACCCAGGCTTCTTCTCATACATTTCCAGAAGAAGTTTTACACTGACTCATCCCGAAGCGCCCTACCCAGGCTCCTTCTCATAAGTCTCCAGATGTAGTTTCACACGGACTCATCCTGAAGCAGCCCTACCCAGGCTCCTTCTCAAACATTTCCAGATGCAGTTTCACACTGACTTATCTCGAAGTAGCCCTACCCAGGCTCCTTCTCATACATTTCCAGATGTAGTTTCACACGGACTCATCCCGAAGCATCCCTACCCAGGCTCCTTCTCATACATTTCCAGATGCAGTTTTACACGGACTCATCCCGAAGCATCCCTACCCAGGCTCCTTCTCATAAGTCTCCAGATATAGTTTCACATGGACTCATCCTGAAGCAGCCCTACCCAGGCTCCTTCTCAAACATTTCCAGATGCAGTTTCACACGGACTCATCCCGAAGCAGCCCTACCCAGGCTCCTTCTCAAACATTTCCAAATGCAGTTTCACACGGACTAATCAGGAAGCAGCCCTACCCAGGCTCCTTCTCATACATTTCCAGATGCAGTCTCATACAGACTCATCCTGAAGCAGCCCTACCCAGGCTCCTTCTCAAACATTTCTAGATGCAGTTTCACACGGACTCATCCTGAAGCAGCCTTACCCATACTCTTTCTCATACATTTCCAGATGAAGTTTCACAGGGACTCATCCCGAAGCAGCCCTACCCACGCTCCTTCTCATAAATTTCCAGATGGAGTTTCACACGGACTCATCCCAAAGCAGCCCTACCTAGGCTCCTTCTCATAAGTTTCCAGATGAAGTTTCACACGGACTCATCACGAAGCAGCTCTACCCAGGCTCCTTCTCATATATCTCTAGATGCAGTTTCACACAGACTCATTCCGAAGTAGCCCTACCTAGGCTCCTTCTCATATATCTCTAGATGCAGTTTCACACAGACTCATCCCGAAGTAGCCCTACCCAGGCTTCTTCTCATAAAATTCCAAATGCAGTTTCATACGGACTCATCCCAAAGCATCCCTACCCAGGCTCCTTCTCATGTATTTCCAAATACAGCTTCATACGGGCTCATCTTAAAGCAATCTTACATGGGTTCCTTCTAATTTATTTCTAAATGCAGCTTCACACAGGCTCATCCTGAAGCAATATTGCACAGGTTCATTCTAATGTATTTCCAAATACAGCTTCACGCAGGCTCATCACGGGTTCCTTCTAATACATTTCTAGACACGGCTTAACACGGGTCCATTCCAGCATATCATTCAGATTCAATCGACCAAGATTTATTCTGATACTTCTCCGACACCTGTTGTTTCAGTATAAATCGACCAAAGATTTATTCTGATGCTTCTTTCAATCTCTAATAACAGTCACCTTGGATGGCATCTATAAGCCCATCTCCGACAACTCTTCATCACTTCTCCAAATGACATCTTTAAGCGCATTCTCGACACAGTCAACTAACACATAGCCGAGTGCAAATTTTGGGGCACTTTAGTGTTCAATCATCTTCCACCTTCAAGTCACGAATGGCGGACTCACCAACCTAACTCTTCAGGTTTAAGAAGATTGAACAGGGACAGTTGTTGTACCCCAAAATTTTCGCTCTCATTTTCTCAATACATTCTTCACAAGATCTTCAAAGGCTCGAGCTTGCACAAGGATTGATCAGGTTAAGCCATCCCCTCAACACTGATGCCTCAAATTAGAGTTTGAGTTTGCACAAGGACAATTAGACTTCTAATACTTCAAATGACTTTCATGGATCATTATGGTCAGGATTTTATCCCAACTTCATGGCAATTTTACACATAGTTCCAAAATGATTTTGTCAAAATGGTCAACATGAAAGTTATAGAGAATGCTTCAATATTTCCAAAACATCCAAGAGCATAAATTTATCATACTTGAGCTAGGAGATTCAAGGGTATGAAGTTGGGCATCCATCCTTGAATTGCAAGTCCTTTTGTGGAAGAACACATAACAAAATCCTTACGCTATGCTACATAATCTTGTGTTACAGGCCTTCTAACTTACCAATATCACCATAATTTAATGCTTACACCTACTTTTGAGCTATGACCCAAGTGTTTTAGCCATTGTCCAAAAGATATTTCCATTTATGGCATAAAGGCACCATTGCTATTCTTGAAAAGCAAGCTTGTTGGCACAAAACTTGTCTTGAGCCCATACCTTGTTTACTTCTGATTTTACTCCACCATAAATCATGGAAAGTAGCCCCTCTATACCAGTAACTTTGGTACTTCATCTTGGAACCATGGAATACTTGACATAGTTTGATACTTGCATCCCAACCAAACTATGACATGCTGTCTTGTAAACCTATCCAGCCCTTGTTCACAAACTCTTTGCCTATAAATAGAGGGAGCATTTGCAAGAGAAGAGGTCAGAAGAAATAGAGAAAAAATACATGGGTTTTTGTTGTGTAGACTAGCCCTCGAAATCTCACACTTTCAAAAATCCATAACTGTCCACAAAACCTCCATTCTTGAGCTTTAAAGTCCAAATGTTATGAACTCTCACACCTTGCAAGATTTGTCCAAACAAACTATCCAAACACTCCACATACATCATATAGAAGTTGTTCAAACTCAAGAACAAGCTTCTATAACACCTCTACTTTTCCAAGTTCAAGAACAGTCAAGACAACAACTCAAACTCAAAGCACAAATTCCATCTTCAAGGTAAGTCTTCTTGACTTTAAACCCTTCATTTCAAACATCATTAATGATTCATCTTTGAAGATAAAATGTAGTAACCATTGCCCTTGAAGCTGACCTTTTGTCTATCTTCTATTCTTGTCAATTATATGTTAAGAACTGACTTGTACAGACCATAAAACAATGTTGGAGTGAAAAAATTGCAGCATGAGTCGACACAAAGCCTTATGTGTCGACATATACTGCTATAAAGGCCCAAAACAGAAGGAAAAAAGAGTGTATGAGTCGACATAAAGCACGAATGTATCGACACATGAAAGGTATGAGTCTAAACATACCATTACACATTGACTCATACTGAGTTGATTTGGTATTACAGGGGAAGGTTATGTGTCGATGCATATAAGCATGTGTCGACACATAATGTTAAAAAATTGATTTTTCCTCTCTTTTACACTATTTTTACATATTTCACATATTTTCTTCATAGTTATTCAATATGGTTGTAATATTTAAGCTCCTATTTCATCCCAATTTGTAAATTATACCCCCATCCCCTAAACGATGTAATAGTGTAGGATTTTAATTTCCTCAAATTTATCGTTTTAATATAATTGTTAGTAATTAGGGTGTGTATGGCAAGATAAAATCAATCTTAGACAACCCTAATCCAAGACAAAACAATGAATGAAAAATAAATACTTGCACACTTTGCACCTCTAAGGTTAACTCGAATTATTGCCTTGAGAATAAATGGTTATGTTATGCATGTGAGACACCTTAGCAAAAATGATCAAAAATACAAGATCATAGTCCCTCGGTGACGCTTCGAATTTTGCCTTATAAATGATCTTAGACCCTTAAGAAAAATGATAAGGTATCTCACAACATTGAATTTTATGACTATACGATGACCCGCGCTTGTCCCTTTACATCTAAAGATAGGGTTACTTACTAATCAATGGTAAGATAGCAATGTCAAAGGAAGAGAGAAATAAACAAAAGACTTTTGAGTAGGTAGAACATTCTTAGTTGCTTGCTCACAATCCATCTTCAAAAACAAACATCTTTTCAAACACACCAAACACTTTCAAAACATTAAATATTTTAAAAAGTCTAACACTTTGTATACATTCTTATAGAGACGAGAATCATTACAAAGTTTACCTAAACAAATGCGATTTTTAAAAAAATACTTTCAAAACTCACCACAAGCACATTACAAACAAAGAAATTTCAAAAGTGATCTAGCAAGCAACTAAGAGCCCATAGATAACTATAGATGAAAAGGGTGCTAACACATTCTCTTTTCATAGCCTACCCCCCGAACTCAAGAAAATATATCAAAGGTCTTTTCTGTTCTTTTCACCCTTTCCTTATTGGATAAAAGAAAAGTCGGTGGCGACTCTTGCTATCTGCAACAATTGCGATAAAATGCAAAACACCCAAGTCAGTTCTCCCACCATATTACAAATATCATTGTAACACCTACGTGATAACGATAGTACCCCATTTAAACCTAGTCTGAGCATGCACACATAACCGCACTAGTATGATCTACATCCAGTAGTTGTCATGACTCCACTCTATTCTTATGTGTTCCTAAGTGTTTATAACTCTGGCCTGGGTACTGGGTCTTTTACCTCAAAGTAACACCCACCCACCAAGAAAGCACAGAAGATCTAGCACATCAGCAATAACCAGTATAGGGAAAGCGATAAAAATGTAATGCATGCACATATATATAGATAAACATATACAAATGAACAAGGTATAAAGCATAAACATAAACACCTAATGAAAACAAAACAACAAAAGCTAAGACTGATTCTCTTAGGAAAGGGTCCTTAGAGAAGTCGCCAGCTGAAGCAACTGGAAAAATCATCGAGATAAAATAAATGAGGATGCAATCAAATATTTATTTATCCCACAGAAGGGAAAGGAAAACATCGAAGAAAACTTGAGAAGGGAGAAATCACATTCTTACGACCGAGAGATCGGGTACGGGAGTCGATTACACAAGGGGAAGGTATTAGCACCCTTCACATTTATGGTACTCCATGAGATCCACTCTTGTTGTTCTAATCAAAGGGTGTGTTTTATCTAAAGCTTACGAGCTAAGGGAATATGCATGAATGTAGAGTGTATATATAAAGAAAAAGGTTTTATTATTCGTGCCCGCCACGATTGTGAATCTTTTGTACCTACGTACCACCTTTCATGCAATATGGGATCAGGGCACTCGTAGTTCACCTAGAAAATGCTTGTTGGTTTGCATTTTTTAAGTGGAGAGTAATACATTTGCACTCCAGTAGTTGACATAGTGCCACACGACCTTTGGGGAATTACACATCGTTTTTCATAGAGAGGAAATGATACATCCTTTTAGTGAAAAGGTTTTCAAAGAAAAGCCCAAAGGCGGCCTGAAGGCAAAACGTTTGAATTGGTTGGTGTTTTTGCAAATGGATCCCACTGGAAGGACACTTACTACTTCTCTTCTTATATGAAAAAAAGAGTTTGGAAATTGAATCGTAATAAAGTCCAAAAATGGAAGAAAGAGTAAGATTCAGTCTGGACCGATTCGCTCTACCCTACAAGACTCAACTGCACATGATTCGCATATTTATTTATTAAGTGTTTTAGAGTTGAAAAAAGAAAAGGAGTTTTAGTTTTAATGATGAAAAAGGGGGAGAGAAAAAAGTTAAGGGAGACTAACAATCCTAATGTTATCATGCCATGGTGGTCCTAATGTTTGGATACAAAATGGATATATCTACCTGAGTTATCATCCATGGTTTATAAACCTAATGTCTACCTCGATTAGAAAATGAAACAAGTAAATCTAAGGGAACATACAAAGGTGTATGGAAGTAAACACAAATAAAGATGCTAACGAGCATTAAGCGTGAGCTATCTGTACATGAATCCAAGGTAGATGAGTCGAAAGACCCTTCTTCCACTAGAATAGCTCAAGCACAAATCAAGTAACAACTCGAAGCATCAACGTTAAGAAATGTGAGTTAAATATCTCTAAAACGATGACACGGAGTGGGGGCTGATTATGAGCCATTATTCCACTTTATTGACTCAAAGGACAAGAGAAGAACAATTATAAGCATCAATGTATAATGTGAGCTAAGAATGACCAAGGGACATGAAGTGTGGGGGCGATTGTGAGCCCTTCTTCCACTTTTATTGACTCGGTTGCAAGCATAAAGTAAACGGGGAATGAGAATTGCCTTCTTTGGGGTCTTTAAACAAACAAAATTTACCCCTTTTTGAGGTCTTTTACAAACTGAAATGTAAACAAACAAGTTTTGCAATGCCTACAGGGGTAGGTCTTCAGACATGTATCTCTATTCCTACATCTTATGGTAAGGAAATCAAAAGACAATACAGAATAAGAAAAAGTACTAACGAACAAAATTTCGTCACAAAGCGTAACAAAGAGTAAAAAAACTGAAGATCTTCATGAAAGCTTCACCAATAAAGAAAAGTGTCAGAATCGAATTCACAAGATAAGCGATAAGCATCAGAATATCATCAATGTGAAAATAAATCAAAAATGGAAGGTGCATCAAGAATATCCAAACGTCAAACAATAAACATGTGTAAGATACAAATCTCAACAAACAAAAGCAAATCACAAGTCTCATGTAATCGAATAATCAAGAATTAATTAATCGACTAAATGTAGATATGAAAAAAATAAGGTGAATCTCTCTTTGAAAGCACCTTTAGAAACTTGCACAAATCCACAAAATGAGTTAGTAATAACAAGGAAATATAACTGAAGTTAAACATTCACATCACAACTCGAATTGAGATTAAATCATGAAGAAACAAGTTTCCAACAAGTAAACACAATTATTGTGTCGATATTCATGAGATTCAAACAATTAAATTGAAAAATCATCCAATTCCACAATTATCCATCATCAACCTCAAGAATCAATTAATTTTCACAATTCAAAATTAAATCATGCAAAATCACCACAACTCAATCAATTCCCCGATTAAATCAACACAACAATTAAATCAAGAAAAGGTCAAGATCGAATTACTGAAATCGACGTGAAGAGGAGAATCAAAGAACAAAATGAGGGAGTATAATAAGAATTGGTTGCCAGAGGGAGTATTGCACGACAGAGGGAGCTCGGACGCGGCTAGCTGGAAGCGCATGAGGCCAGACAGTGTAATCGGAAGGCTGGTGGAGGGAGGACCAAATGATCGATCGGAGGGGAGGGCCGGAGGCTGGTCAGAAAACGGAGGGAGATCGGGTAATGAGAGAGAGAGAGGGATAGAGAGAGAGCTCTTGAGCTTTTTTGAATTTGAGTAATTTTTGTGACAAATGAGCAAAAGTCCTTTTGAATTTGAGTGGAAAAAATGATATATAGTGGATGCCTTAGGCCTTGTTTGGAAATTTAAATTGAAAAAAAAATCAATTTTGGAGCTCAAAAATCCCTCTCTTTTCTGGTTGCGTGGCTTTTTCATCATATTTCCATGTTCAATTTGAGAGTTGTAAACCGAAACTTTCTGAGCATAATTAGAACCCGACTCTTAAAGAAAAGTTGTAGCTAATAAAATTTGTGACATCGTGCCGCGAGAATTGTCCTGAAATGTTAAAAATCTAGAAAGTTATGATTTTTGCAATATTTGAGAAATAGTCGACCAGAAATTTGTTTCATCATGTAATTTTTAGGGAATCTGCACTTTCGAAGATCTTCTTTATAGATTTGGCTTCCAACCCAAACATATGAAATTAAGAGAATATTGAGGCGGCTGAAATGCCTAAAACCCACTGAAAAATAATTTTCCTGACAAAAGTTATGAATTTTTGAATCTGAACTGTGAAATGTTGATTTTCAGTCCAAACTATCTCAAATCAACTGAAATGCTCGATTTCCTTTGTAATCCAAGGAAACTGGAACACTTGAGAGCTCGTCATGATGAGAACTTTATTACTCACTGATTGAGTAGCTCATAGAAATATGCAGAGTGCACTTGAATCCCGAAAACCCTAAGTTTATGCTTCACAATATTGTCTGACGGAACAATCGTCTTCTATAGCTCGACAAAGATAGATGCCCTAATCCTGTAACCATAAAATAAGTGATATGTATGCATGAGTATATTATAGAAAAATAAGTCAATTAGGGTTAAACTGAAGAGGGCAAATTTTGGGGTGCAATAGTAGAAACCAAGGAATTCACCCGCCCATACACCGAAGGTGCACTTTTTTGGGTTGAATCGAATTCTGCATTTCCTTGCCTGCTCGAAGACTTTCTTTAAGTGGAGAGCATGGTCAGTTTCTTATTTGGACTTGACGGTCATGTCTTCCATGTAGACCTCGAGCATGTCTCCTATCTCTCCTCAGAAAACCTTGTCCATCATTCATTGGTATGTGGTGCCGACATTCTTCAGACCAAAGGACATTACATTGTAGTCAATGTTTCCCGACTCAGTCATGAAGGTCGTGTACTTTTTTTTCGTTTTATGCATGGGGATATGGTTGTATCCATAATATGCGTCCATGAACAAGAGCAATTTGAAACCTGTAGAATTATCAACTAATTTGTCAATATTGGGGAGGGGATAAGCATCTTTCGGGAAATCCCAGTTGAGATCAGTGTAATTAATGCACATGTACCATTTTCCATTACTCTTTTTTACAAGGACTATATTTGAAAGCCAGGTTGTGTATTGGGCTTCAGAAATAAAATTCTCCTCTAGGAAGTCTTTCACAGCCTACTCGGCAACCTCTGTTTTCTCTGGGGACTGTCGGCGCCTACATTGAGCGACTGCCTTAATGGAAGGATCTATTGTCAAATGATGGCAAGCTATCTTCAGGTCTAAGTCGGGCATCTCCACTGCGCTCCAGGAAAACAAGTTTGCGTTCTCCTTGAGGTATGCCTTCAACTGTCTTTTCGCCAAGTCGGGGAGGTCAGCTCTGATTTTGACTCCTCTGGATAGATTATCACCCAGGGGGTGATTTCAAAATCCTCGTCTGGGATTGGGCACACAGGGTGCGTGGGCTCTTTGCTGCTTGTAAATGAGGAGCTTTCTGCTTCCGGTATGGGCCCTTTGCCTTTTCTCTATTGCTACCAGAGATCTTCTTTTGTGAACTTGTTGTCGAGGTCAAATGTATCGACGTGCAATAATGGTTATGGCTCCTCTGAACTACTGGGCAGGGCAGACCTGCTGGAGTTCCAGGTTGAGTGTTGATGGAGCTCGATCCTTTGGCAGCGGCTTCAAAACATCTTCGAGCTTCCTGGATGACCCTGTGAAGGGTGGAAACGAGTCCCTGCTTGGTGTAATACTTCAGTTTTAATTGCACTGCGGAGGGCACTACTATAAAATCGGCCAAGTTGGGCCTCCCAAAAATGAACTGATGTAATGAAGGGCAGTCTACCACGATGAACTGCGTCTTGATCGACTTGGAACACTCGGCTGCCCAAATGTGATGATCAACTCGACATATCCCCAAAGCTTGGTGGCTGAGTCGTTGAATCCATGAAGGTCAGAGCCAACATAGGGGGTCGGGTGGGTCCCATTTAGCTGCAGAGTAGTGAACAACTGGGAGTACATTATATCCACTGAGCTGCCTTGATCGACCAAGATTCTCTTGACGTCGAAGTTGGCCATTTGTGCTTTTACGAGCAGAGGAATACTGGAGTTAGGGCCCCCCCAGGCAACTCCTCTTTGTAGAATGCAATAGGAACGGAGATCCCCTGGCTTTTTCGAGCGTAGCACTCTTCTCAGAGCTAGTATTTATGATTTGCTCGAATCTTCTTTTGACCAAACCCACTGTACACTTGTTAAAGCCTCCTCTGAATATAACAATCACCGCTGTAAATGTCTCCCAAGGGCTCTGGGTTGCAAAGTATAGAAGGAATTCGTCCATTTCGGGGAAGTAGAGGTCCTCAGGTCTTGTGATGCTTAGGGCGACGTGCATGAGGCCCACGTCAGTGGAAATCTTTTCTTCTTCCACTTTTTTGGATTCTTAGGCGTCTTCACGGGCACCCTCCTTCTTTTTGTATTGTTTGAGATGCACATCCTGGATGAGTATCTCAATGGCATCCTTCAGGTGGATGCACTCGTCTGTATTGTGCATGTGGCTTTTGTGAAACCTGTAGCATTTGCTTTTGTCCATCCCATATTTGGATATTATTTAACAGGGAAAGTGTACCCCAACTTGCTTGAACTCTAAATTGGCGCATTCTGTCAGAATCTTCTCGCAAGAAGCATTGAGGGGGTGTAGTTATAAAAGCGACTAGCTGGACCCCGGTAGTCTTTGGAATCATGGTATTTGTCCTCCCTCTTATTTTCTCCTGCCCAATGGGATATCGAGGGCTTACCATTCTTTGATACTTTCACATTCTCCTGATGTTGCGAGTCTCTCGCATTGTTAGCAGCCTCTTTTTCCTCGTACTGAATGTACGTCTGCGCTTTGAGAAGGAGGAAGTTGAGCATGGCTGGAGTCTCGATGGCAACAACTTTAGCGAAGTCACTCTAAGGACACAGCCCACGCTCGAGGAGATATTTTTTCATGCTATCAGTTGTAGAGACATGTACGGCTTCCTTGTTGAAGCGCTCCATATATGCCCAGAAGGATTCATCCTTGTCTTGGATAATGGCCTCCAAAGATGCTTCTGACTTGGGATGTTGGTGAGATGCTTTCAAGTTCCTGGAAAATTATCTTCCCAGGTTCTTCCATGATGTGATGGATTTGTCTAGAAGGCTCTTATACCAGGCCATGGCTCCTTTCCTTAGTGTTGTAGGAAAAAGCTGACATTTAATTGCTCCATGAACCCCCCCCCCCCTTATAATCGAGCAGCGCATCAATGTTCTCGATGTCCTCTTCAGGGTCGATGGTTCTTTCGTATATCCCAAATAGGGGAGATTTCTCTAGGCCTATGGAGAGCGTGGTCCCCATGATCTCTCTTGATAATGGGCCGCGGGGCTCATCATTTTCGCTTACCTTGGGAGATGGTGGCAGGGAATAATGGTTCCTTCCTTGTCAAGGGTTGTTGTCCTGGTGGGGAGATATGCTTCTTCGTTGTTGTCTTAGCTTAGGTGACGAATAACGGTCACGGTTAAGCCGGCAGTCGCTCTTTGTCTTCTTGGAATATGGGGAGCCTTGATCTTTTCGAGGAGGTGTGCGATCACATTTCTTAAGGAAGGAAACGTTTTGCCTCTCCCTTTTTGGTTGTACGACACGCTTTACTGGAGATAGGCTCAGGGAGTCATATCGTTGGTGTCTCCGAGGAGGAGACTTTGATCGTTTCTTATCCCAAGCCCCAATCTTCTTGCTCCGCTGTAGGATTAGGTTATTGGTTTGGTTGAGGGTAGCGAGTAATGCTGCCATGGCCGGATTGACATTTTGTGGAATAGAAATTGGCTGCAGGATTCCTGGAAGCTCCTCGATGAGGTTCTTGGACCTCTGCTCGTTCAATAACTGGAGATTGTCGCGTTCGATATCGACTGAATCTGGGGACGTTGTTCGTCCAACTCTGACGTCAAGGGCATCCTCGATATGAGGGTGCTCTTGGCTTCCCTTTATCTTATGGACGGGGGAGAGTATAGTCTTTCCAGAGAGGTGGTGGTCATCATGGTCACCCATGACTGAAGTAGTGAAGGTATCTTTGGTCTTCGATTTTGAGGAAGAGGAAGACGGGGAAGATAGTTTCCCACAGACGGCGTCACTGATCTTACCGGTTGATCAGAACCTAAAAGCGGGTCGAAGGATGACGTCTATTTGGCTGGAATGTTAAGGAGAATGGGGATGTACTTGCAAGACACTCCGACGATCAAGTAAGAATAGGTGTGTTGTACCTAGGGGTGTTCAAAACCAAACCGGCCTAAAAGAAAACCGCAAAACCGAATTGAACCAAACTGAAACTGTAAAAAATCGCATTTGGTTTGGATGTGTTTTGGTCATTTTCTAACGAAACCGTACGGTTCGGTTCGGTTTGCGGTTTGTATTTTGCAAACCGAATCAAACTAAACAAAACTGCATTATGTTATAAAATCTTACTAACCAATATATATTTCTTTAATTCTTTAGAGAAATCAACATGTATTATGTGTATATTTTATCATACTTTGTATGGTATTTATTTTAATTTACAAATCCTAAAATAAATAAAATATTATTCATTTACAAATACTATTTTCACAAAATATATTTTATCGTATTCTTTGTATAATATTTATTTAAGAATACAATCTTGTCTATATCATTTTTTAGATTTAGATAAAATTATAATACGCAATTTTATGTATCAAATTACAAATTTATTTTGACAATTATAAAAAAAAATTATGGTAATGTATGAACTATTAAACACAAAATTATATTTTCCTCTATATGTGTATTTATGGTTTAATAATTTTATTGTAAAAAACCGAATCAACCGAGCCAATCCAAACCGCATTAGTTTGGTTTGGTTTGGTTCAGATTTCTTTTTAAAAGTCAACCGAACCAAACCGAACCGCATGTTTTTTTCTCTTGCGGTTCGAATGATTTTTCGCTTCAAAACCGCCCAAACCGCGCCACGAACACCCCTAATTATACCCCAAAATTTGCCCTCTCATTTTTCAAGGCATTTCTTACAAGGATTTTCAAGGTTCAAGCTTTCACAAGTGCTTTGGGATTTTCCAGTACCAAAATTAAAAGAAAACTATCAAAAAGGGAGAAAACAGATAAAAATAACATTTTGACAAATTTGGGGAAAATTAGGCCTCCTTCGATTCAGCCCCTTTCAATTAGACTTTGCACCTCCTTCGATTCAGCCCCTTTCAATTAGACTTTGCACCTCCTTCAATTCAGCCTTTTGATTGGACAAGTGTGTTGCCTGCATGCTTGCAATCGAAGGCCATGACATGCTGGCCACACGTGCCCCTTGCAAGGCAAACCTTTCGATTCACCAAGTGTGCTGCCTGCAAGCCTGCTTCGATTTGGACAAGTTTACTGCTTACAAGCCTCTTTCGATTGCTCAAAAATCGCTGCATGTAAGCCTCCTTCAATTTGGACAAGTTTAGCTGCCTGCAAGCCTGCTTCGATTGGGCATATATTGTCTGCATGCTTGCTTCGATTGGACAAGTATGCTATCGGAATGCTTGCTTCGATTGGATAAGTTTGTTTTCTACATGCTTGATTTGATTGGACAAGTATGATGTCTACATGCTTGCTTCGATTGGACAAGTTTGATGTCTGCATGCTTGTTTGGTTTGGGCATGAATCCTTCATCACAAGGTCAAACCTTTCATTTGGGCATTTAACTTCCCTCATGCTAAACATGCACAACACAGGGACCCCCTGCGTACACTCTTTCGTTTATCCACATATGACCATGGGAAGGCAAGCCTTCGATTGGACAAAAGTACCTACATACAAAGCTTTGAATGGAATGTGGATCCCCTTCGAATCAGCTTGCTTCGAATCCAAGCTGAGCCATTCGAAGCAGGTTTCATTTGAAACAAATCTGAGGAAAATCTCATGACCAGCTACTTGATAGGCTATGTTGCTTCCAAATCTTTGTATAATCAGAGGTCCAGAAGCATAAGTCACATATTTCGCACCTCAACTGCCAAAAGGCCCCCCACTTGTACTTTCACGTTACATTTTTATTATTATTTCTTTGCAAAGCTGGCTACTACAACATGTCCACTTTTTCTCTATAAATAGAGGAATTCTTTGCAAAGGCTGGAGAGGATCTTTGGGACCAGAGGAACGAATCTCCCAAATTTTCTTAAACACAACAAAACTCTCAAGTTCTTAAACACTTGTGAAAGCAAACCCAGATTCCCAAACACTCACCTCTTTCGATTCTGAAGAACACCCCACACATAGAAGTTTGTTCAAACTCAAAGATAACTTTCTGTGACAACTCTTCGAACCAAAAGCAAACCTCTGTGACTACTCTTCAAATTCCAGAAACATCCAGGTAGCAGTTCAAGTTCGAAGCCCACACACAAGCTTTGAGGTAAGTCTTTCTGACTTTAACTCTTTCATTTCAAACATCTTTATCGATTCATCTTCTAAACCAACATGTAATAATCATGGCCTTCGATGTTAATCTTTTGTGTTTTCCTTTAAGAACTAATTTGTACAGTCCCCTAAAAATATTGGAATACAAAATATGCATGTGTCGATATACTTGCTTCGATGCATACACATGCTTCAATACAGACATGTTCAGCACACACACACATTTGCTTCGAATACACTGACCTGCAGGGCCAGACAAAAGGAACTCCCTCACTGTCTCCAACCCAGTCGAAGAAGGAAAAATCAGAAGGCATATTTGCACTAAGTCTTGCCATAATTGAAGGTCATGACTTGTTGATGCCAGCCTCAATCGAAGAAGGTAACAAGGCAGAAAGGCAGAACCAGAATACACACCCCGTTGTTGACAAGCCCAATCGAAGGCCATGACCAGTTGTTTCCAAGGCCCAATAGAAGGCCATAACCTTGCTAAATCCATCCCCCAATCAAAGGAGACCAACAGAAGTAGATTCGAAGGGCACTCCTCCCCCCAATCGAAGGAGCTCTTTTTCTTCTTTTTACCTTATTTTTGCTTTTATATTTTTTATGCACTTCAATATGGTTGTAATAGTGTAGGATTTATTTTTTGCACTTTTTATTACTTTTGTACAAATGCTAGTAATTAGGTGTATGGCAAGATAAAACCAACAAGTAGACAACCCAAAAATCAAAGACAAAATTTATGCAATCAAACACACTTTGCACACATGAACCCTTATGGTAATCTCACTTGTTGCCTCGGAAAAATAGTCATGTCCCTCGAACATGGGTGTTTTAGCAAAGACCCTCAATAAAAGATCGTAGTCCCTCGATGACCCTCGATGTTGCCTTTGGTAAATGATCTAGTCCCTAAACGACATTGCTAAAACGTCCCATGGGTTTCCTTCTATGACTATACAAAAGTCTCGTGCCAGTCCCTTCACATCCAACGATGGGGCTTCTTACCAAAACAATGGTAAGATAGAAACATCTAAAGAAGGAGGAAAATAACATCTAAGACCTTTTGGAGTAGGTAGATTTACTCCTAGTTGCTCGCTTGCTCACAACAAAAACATTTTATACACCAACACTCTCATTTTGAAACATTTTCAAAAGATAACACTTTGTATGCGTTCTTATAGAAATTAGAGCCATTATAAAGACAACTTTTCAAAATCACTTTCAAAAACACAAACACCTCTTTGAACTATTTTCCAAACAACACTTTGTGCACGTTCTTATAGAAACGAGAGCCATTACAAAGTCACATTTTCAAAATACTTTCAAAACCCACACCACAAGCACCCTTTCAAACAAAAGCAAGTGATCTAGCAAGAAACTTAGAGCCCGTAGATAACTACGGATGAAAAGGGTGCTAATACCTTCCCTTTTCATAATCTATCCCCCGAACTCAGAAATAATCTCGAAATGTCTTTCCTGTTCTTTTCAGCCTTTCCTTTTGGATAAAAGAAAAGTCGGTGGCGACTCTTGCTAACCGCAACATTTGCGATAAAATGCAAAAACACCCAAGTCAGTTCTCCCACCGCGTTACAGGGTGAAAAGAGATACAAGAAAGATATTAGGGTTTTAGGTGTGAATATTGGATGCCTGGACCTCACAAGTGTGAGGGTTTTTGCTGCCTCATATTGACATTTTGTTTGATAATACTGCTCAGTCAAAAGTGTTTTCTTTCATGGATGACTTCTCTAGTTACAACCAGATTGAGATGGCACCAGAGGGCATGGAGAAAACGACATTTATTACACCATGGGGGACCTTTTGTTACAAATCGATACCCTTCTATTTGAAAATGCAGGGGCAACATATCAACATGCTATGCTCACTCTCTTTCATGACATTATGCATTAAGATATTGAAGTCTATGTTTATGATATGATTGCTAAATCCCATACGGAAGAGGAACATCTTGTCCATCTGCTGAAATTATTTAAAAGGTTGAGGAAATTCAGACTGAGGCTGAACCCTAATAAGTGCACCTTCATGGTGAGATCAGGGAAATTATTGGGCTTTGTGGTAAGTGAAAGAGGAATTAAGGTCGATCCTGCTAAAATAAAAGCAATCTAATAAATGTTTGAGCCGAGAACATAAAAAGAGGTTTGTGGTTTCTTGGAGAGATTGAACTACATTACTAGATTCATTTCTCATCTTACAAACACGTGTGAACCAATATTTAAGCTATTGAGAAAGATCAAGCGGTCGGGTGGAATGAAATTTGCCAAACGTCATTTGACAAAATAAAAGAATATCTGCAAGAACCTCCAATTTTTTCCCCTATGGAAGGCAGGCCTTTGATAATGTAATTGACTATATTGGAAAATTTTATGGGTTGTGTACTCGGTCAACATGACGAGACAGGTAGGAAAGAGCATGCTATTTACTACCTAAGCAAGAATTTCACTGACTGTGAGTCAAGATACTCATTTCTAGAAAAGACTTGTTGTGCACTCACATGGGAAGTAAAATATTTCAGACAATATATGATGACTCACACTACTCTCTTGATATCTAAGATAGACATGATCAAGTACATCTTTGAAAATCCAGCTCTCAAGGGAAGAGTAGCTCGTTGGAAGATGATTTTAACTGAATATGACATCAAATATACTACCCAAAAATCCATCAAAGATAGTGTATTGATGAATCTTCTTGCTCACCAGCCTATGGAAAATGATTACCACTCAATGAAGTTTGAGTTTCCAGGTGAAGACATCATGTACATCAGGGATTGTAATATTCCTGGCCCAGAGGAAGGACCCAAACTAGGATTGTAATGGACAATCGTGTTCAGTGGTTCCTCAAATGCATTGGGTAATGGTTTTGGTGTTGTTATTACCTCTCCTGAAGGTTTTCATACTCCTTTCACTGCCAGAGTTTATTTTGATTGTACCAATAATATGGTTGAGTATGAAGCTTGTACTTTAGAGATTGAAGCTACAATTGATTTGAGAATTAAGATCTTAGAGGTATATGGGGATTCTACTCTTGTTATCAGTTAGATCAACAGAGAATGGGAGACTCGACACCCTAATTTAATTCTGTACCTAGAGCATGTTATGAAGTTAATCCCATACTTTGATGAAATCACCTTCAAGCACATCTCAAGAGAAGAGAATAACTTGGCAGACACTTTGGCTACTCTGTCATCCATGTTTAAAGTTAGATGGGAAAATGAGGCCCCATATATCACTATCTTGAGGTTGGATGAGCCAGCGTTTTGTTATGAGATAGAAGAAAAAGTTGATGAGAAACCTTGGTCTTATGATATCAAAAGGTATCTTGAAACACAAGATTACCCAGAGGATGCTTCTATTACATATAAGAATACTCTATGGAAGTACTCAGCTAAGTTTTTCCTTAATGGGGGGGTTTTGTATAAAAAGGAACTATGATTCTATTTTGTTCAGATGCATGGATAGACACGAAGCAAATAAGAACATAGAAGAAATACATGAAGGTTCCTTCGGAACACATTCCAGTGGGTACACTATGGCCAAGAAAATCTTAAGAGCGGGTAATTATTGGTCTAACATGGAAAATGATTGTTACAATCACTCCAAAATTTATTACAAGTGTCAGATTTATGCTGATAAAATCCATGTGTTGCCCGTTCCACTGGATGTCATGACTTCTCCTTGTACCTTCGCAATATGGGCCATTAATATGATTGGACGGATTGAACCAATTGCCTCCAATGGGCATCATTTTATCCTGGTTTCCATTGATTACTTCACCATGTGGGTCGAAGCTGCATCGTATGCCAATGTCACCAAGCAAGTGGTTTCTCGTTTCATCAAGCATAATATAATTTGTCATTATGGGAATCCCGAGAAGATCATTATTGATAATGGATTGAATCTCAACAATAAGATGATGAAGGATTTATGCAAAAACTTCAAGATAAAACATCATAATTCTTCTCCATATCGTTCAAAGATGAATGGTGTTGTTGAGGCGGAAAATAAGAACATTAATAAGATTATGTAGAAAATGGTTGTGACTTATAAAGACTGGCATGAGATGTTGTCATTTACGTTGCATGGTTCTCGTACTTCGGTGCATACTTTGACTAGGGAAACCTTGTTTTCTATGGTGTACAGTATGGAAGCGGTTCTGCCTGTGGAAGTGGAAATTTCTTCTTTAAGGATTATGACAGATGTACAACTTGATGAAGCTGAGTGGATTCAGAATAGACTTGATCAGTTGAATCTCATTGATGAGAAGATATTGACATCTGTTTGTCATGGCCAGTTATTCTAGAGGAGGATGAAGAAAGCTTTTGACAAGAAGGTGCGTCCTTGGAATTTCTAAGTTGGTGACTTGGTGCTGAAAAGGATCTTGCCTCCCAATAATACAGATGTCAGGGGAAAATGGGCTCTGAACTATAAAGGACCATATGTTGTAAAGAAATTCTTCTTAGGAGGAGCCATGATGATTACAATTATGGGTGGAGAGGACTTTCCTCATCCTGTCAACATAGACGTAGTTAAAAAATACTTTGCATAAAAAGACCCTCTAAGTCGACGACTTAGGAAAAAAAGAGCATCCTGACGAACCATAAAAGGAAAATGTTCGAGCAAAAATTAGGTACAAAAAAGAAGAAAAGAATAAAAAATAATTGTGTACACCCACTAAGTTGAAAACCTGAAAAAGGCGACTTAGGCAAAAATGGGTATCCCGGTGGATCGAAACCCCGAAAGGGCAGTCTAGGCAAAAGTTATAGATTTGAAGTGAATGACTATGGTCTGAATTGCATCTGTAACACTATTCTCCATCATAATTGGTAACTTGTAAGGATAAGGAATCAGTCAAATCAGCTTTTTCATAAAGCGAGATATTAAGGAGCATTGAGGTTATAAGAGTCATGGTAGAGTTAGAACCCGATGGAAATCCATCTTCACATTGCCATATTTGTATATCCTCTTAGTGCTATATATGCAATTACCTATTTTACGAATTACCTCTTGATGTAAATGCATATTCACATGCCAATCAATCGATAAAATTCTCTTTTATCCAAAAGTTGCATTTTTTACTTTTACTATTTTGTTTGCAAAAATGTCTGATATTTTTGATAAACTTTGCATCTAAAAATATTGATGCTACATAAATCATGATATAAACAGTTGAAACTACTTAACATTTCAAGTGTATGGGTGATGCCTAAAAGTTTTCACTTCCCACCTGGGACACGTTGTGATTTTATTTTGATGGTACCTTGTGTCTACTCATGATTAGGGGTGGAAATAGGCCAGGTCGATAATAGGGGCCTATGACCTAACCTATGTAGGATTAGCCTACGGCCTAGCCTAAATAGGATCAAGCTAGGTCTAGGATATTTTATAAGCCTATTTAGTTAAAAAGGCTAGGCCTCAGGCCATGAAAAAAGCCTTTTAGGCCTAACAGGCCGACCTATATAAATAAATATGAATAATTTTTTATTATCATTATTTTATGTTTTTTAATTTGAATCAAAACACATATATAAAAATTAGTTATCTTGGAGAACTTATGAAAATAAGATGAAAATACTTATGAACAACGTTATAAGTTGTTTTCACAAGCCCTCTTAAACAAATAGTCTCACAGAACTTATGCTAATTGGTAAGTTAAAATAAATCAATGCAAACAAACTTTTAGTCTCATTGGTTTTTTAGTTTGTTAGTCTATTTAAACATTATTTAAATTGCTTATTTACATATGTCTAAAATAATAGGCTTTTATGTATGCTAACAAGCTAACCAGGCCTTAGAAAAGGCCAGGCTCGGGCCTAAAATAAGCCTATGACAGGCTACAGGCCAGGCTTAGGCTTCATTTTTTTTGGTAGGTCATGCTTAAGCTTGGAAAATCCTAACTCGGCCCAGCCTATTTCCACACTGTTGTACCCCAAAAATTTCCCTCCCATTTTTTACTCAAGACATGCTCAATGAGGTCCTCAATTGCTCAAGGTTGACCAAAGAATTGATCAAAAAATTCTTCTCTTGAGCAATGAAACTCCATCTAGGGTTTCACCATCCACCAAGATATTTGGGTTGCAAAGGCTCCAAAAAATATCCATGGTCCTTAATATGTCTTCAAGAATGTCCATGCCAAATTTCATGCCTTACACTACAAATCCTCTCAGCCAACTGCTCAAGTGTTCGATAATCAACTGTGTTAGGTCAAAAGTCAATTGAACTTTGACCATACATAACTTTCATATACTTCACCCATTTTGACCACACCAAAGCTCATTTTGAAGAGAATACAGTTCACTACAACTTCTCTTTTATCCTCAAGTTCAAGAAATGTATCATTTGGAAGACACAAGCTCATACATTACAACTTCCAATACAGAGGGAGGCTACCACAGCTTCTTAAAAGAGGTTCAAATTCAAAACAAATGTTTAAGGAAAAGAACTACAACACGAGTCGACACATACCTATATGAGTCGAATCATTCTAGTGACAAAACAAGGTATGAGTCGACACATGGCCTTATGTATAGACTCATGTTGTTATCCAGCCCCCAAAACAGAAGGATGAAAGGTGCATGAATCGACACAAATGCGTATGTGTTGACACAAACAGGGCATGAGTCGACACACAGCCTTATTGTGATATGGTGGCAGAACCGAATGTTTAATATTGGTTTTTCATTTTGTATTCGCAAATGTTGGGGTAAGCAAGAGTTTCCATCGACTCTTCTTCTATCCAAATTAAGGAAAGGGTGAAAAGTACAGAAAAAATACCTTTTCGAGAATTTTCTGAGTAAGGGGGGTAGATTATGGAAAAGGAAGGTGTTATCACCCTTTCCATTCATAGTTATCTACGGAAACTTAGAGGTTTGCTTATTTTAAAATACCTTTGTGCTTTGTGTGTTTGAAAAATGTTTTGAAATGCCTTAGCGCGGCGATTTACTTTGCGTTTACTCTTGTATCAACCCTCAAGAGTGTTGACAAAGCAAATGTTATTGAAAATTGTTTTTGAAAAGTAGTATTTGTGTAAGTTCAAAATTTTTTGAGCAAACTTCTAACAGCTATCTACTTTGTACTCGAAAAGGTAGTTCTTGTCCTCCTATCTTTTAGACAGTACTATCCTACTATTAGTGATACGTAGCCCTGTCGTTGGATGTATAAGGTACATTTGAAAGGGAAATTACAGTCATGAAGGTAACTTATGGAGACGCTTTAGTAATTTTGTTTAGGGACTAGATCATTTACCGAGAGGCAACTATAGGGTCATCGAAGGACTATGATCTTTTTTTGATTTACGGGTGTTGTACCCCAAAATTTGCCCTCTCAATCCTCAAGGCTCTTCTTACAAGGATTCTCAAGGTTCAAGCTTGCACAAAGTACATTTGGATTTTCCAGCACCAGAATTAAAAGGAAACTGTCAAAAAGGGAGAAAACAGATAAAAATATTTTGACAAATTTGGAGGAAAATAGGTCTCCTTCGATTCAACCTTTCGATTGGACAAGCGTGCTGCCTGCATGCTTGCAATCGAAGGCCATGACTTGCTGGCCACATGTTCCCCCTGCAAGGCAAATTCTTCGATTGGACTTTGCACCTCCTTCGAATGCAACTTGGATTACATCCTTCGTTTTGAGCAAGAGCCTCCTTCGAATGCAACTTGGGTATGTCTTTCATTTTGAACTCAAAGCCTCCTTCGAATGCAAGTTTAGGAACATCCTTCGTTTGGATTTGAAACCTCCTTCGAATGCAACTTGGGTACATCCTTCGTTTGGATTTAAAACCTCCTTCGAATCCACTTGCACCAAGGGCCTCTTGCAGACTTTGCCTCTCACAAGTTTCGTTTGAGCCAAGAGATATCTTCATACAAGATTCGACTAAGTTCTTGCTTCCCTTGAAGGAACACCCTCCGATTCAGAAGCCAGGAACTTCCCTCACGCTAAAAGGCAATGACTCCCTTTATGTTTGTTTCGATCCACATGCTTCGATTGGGCAACATTGCTTCCTTCGAACACGGGCTTTCGATTGGGAAATATGTTTGTTTCGATCCAAGATTCGACTGGGCATTAGCTTCCTTCGAGTAAGCTTGTTTCGACCACAAGCTTCGACTGAGGCAAAGGCTTCCTTAGAACAACTGCGCTTTGATCTCATTCTTGCATTTGACTCAAGACCAAATCTCGTTTGCCAGGTTATGTTGCGTCCAAATCTTTACATAGTCAGAAGCTTGTACAAGGGTTTTAAACTTTGTCTTTTAGATGCTACTATTATTGGTTAAAGGCTACATGCTCTTTCCTTTCATAGAGAGTACTTTAGTCACAAAATCAGCTTTCAACCTGATTTTGGTCTGAGCACAAGCAAGGCCAGAAGCATAAGTCACATCTTCTGCACCCTAACTGCCAAGAGGCTCCCACATGTACTTTCACGTTACCTATTATTTTATTGTTTTGCAAGGCTGGTTACTTCAAACATGACCATTATTTTTCTCTATAAATAGAGGAACATTTACAAAGCTAGAAGAGGATCTTTGGACCAGAGGAACGAATCTCCCAAATTTTCTCAAACACAACAAAACTCTCAAGTTCATCAACACTTGAGAAATCAAAACCTAGAATCCCAAACACTCGCCTCTTTCGATTCTGAAGAACATCCCACACATAGAAGTTTGTTCAAACTCAAAGACAACCTTATGTGATAACTCTTCGAACCAAAAGCAAACTCCCTGTGACTACTCTTTGAATTCCATAAACATCCAGGTAGAAGTTCAAGTTCGAATCCCACATCCATTCAAGGCCTGAAGCAAGGTAAGTCACTCTTACCCTTGAACCTTTCGTTTCATGGCAAAGTATGTGAATAATCTTCCCTTTCATTTCAAAACATGTACATAACACTTTGGTTCTTTTCGTTTCCACCTACTTAATATGTTTTCAGAGCTAACCCTTTCGATTTTGCTTTCTGTTTACCTGAACTTGCTTTAACTGTTAAAATGTTTACCAAACAAATACTAGCATGGCCTCAGCCATGTTGCCATTTAATGCTTTAAATGAAAGAAACAGGAAATAGGAAATAGGAAACGAAGCTTCTGGCTTATATCCTCTTTCTCCAGGTCGAACGAAAGAGACAACCAGGAGGAAAACCATACACTGACTTCCAGGCCCAGCCAGAGACACGCTCACACTGATTTCACTGGCCCAATCGAAGAAGGCAACAAGGCAGAAAGGCCCAGCCAGAGGCACACTTGCACTAAGTCCAGGCTCAGACGAAAGGCACTCCCATGCTGGTGCCAGCCTCCAATCGAAGTACATGACCTGACTGGTGCCAAAGCCCAATCGAAGGCCATGACCTCACTGGTGCGAACTCCCAATCGAAGGAAGCCTAGAAATGAAAATCGAAGGTTGCTCCTGCCCAAATTGAAGGAGCTCATTTTTCTTACTTTTATCTTATTTTTTCCTTCATATTTTTTATGCCTTTCGATATGGTTGTAATAGTGTAGGATTTTATCTTTATGCATTTTATTTACTTTGTACAAATGCTAGTAATTAGGCGTGTATGGCAAGATAAAATCAACAAGTAGACAACCTAAAAATCAAAGACAAATGCATGTAATAAAACACACTTTGCACACATGCACCCTTAGGGTAATCTCACTTGTTACCTCGAAAAATGCAATCATGTCCCTCGAGTATGAGACACTCTAGCAAATGTCCCTTTGATAAACAAAGATCGTAGTCCCTCGATGACCCTCTATGTTGCCTTCGATAAAACGATCTTGTCCCTTACAAAATTGATAGAGCTTATCACAAGTTGCCTTCAATGATTGTATACGATGACCCGTGTCTGTCCCGCTTAACATCCTAACGCAAGGTTGTTCACCAAATACAATGGTGAAACAACATTGTTAAAAGGGTTAAAAACATAAGAAATATCTTTGAGTAAAATAGGGTAGACAACTCTTAGTTACTTGATCAAAAATCTTGCAAAACATCCTTGCCATTTTTCAAAACACACTCCACAACACAATTTCAAAACAAACTTTCAAAAAACATTGAAACATCTTTTCAAAAAGACAAACACCTTTGTAAAACATTCAAACAAGAATAGTTACAAAGGTTGCCTAGACAAGGCATCTTTTTCAAAACATTTTCAAAACCACACACAAAGCACCATTTCAAACAATTGAAAAGAAAAGGCAAGTGATCTAAAAACAAGTAACTAAGAGCCCATGGATAACCATGGATGAAAAGGGTGTTAGCACCTTCCCTTTTCATAATCTACCCCCTGAACCCACGAAAACATCTCAAAGGTCTTTCCTGTGATTTTTGACCTTTCCTTAGGATAAAATAAAAAGTTGGTGGCGACTCTTGCTAAACCGAAACATTTGCGAACACAAACGCAAAACCTCAAGTCAGTTCTCCCACCGTATCACAGAACTGGCGACTCTGCTGGGGAATATTTCTAAAAGTGGGGTTACCTTAGGGTTTTAGATCACATTTACATGCTTATATTGTTTGCTTTGATTGCTTTACATTTTGGTTCTCTTGTTTGGGCTTGAAATCCTCTACCCGGATTTGGGGAAACATTCATAGGTAAATAGCAATACGTTGTGGAAACTGTGCGGGGTATACCGACACGGTTGAAGCAATAGCTATATTAGTGCGACATATTTGTGAGTACCAGTAGCCTTTGAGTCAATCAAAGAGAATAAGGGGCCGCTGAGTGATGTCACTAAGCACTAATGAACTAGAACCTTACTTGACCATCTTGGCCTTTTTAGGGGTAGTGAGATGACCGACTTTGGTGCAGTCCGAAGTTGGTAGATACTCGATACTACACTCATTGAGGATTGTTTTCTTGGAATATTTTGGTCGCCGGTTAAGTGGCTAAACCAAAACAATGAACATAGAAAATAATCCAGTGATATTGAGCTCCTTAGAACCCGGTTTCTATTTTAGGACAGGTTGAGCCAACTAACTTCAAGAGGGTACTTACCTACAAACCCCATGCAAGCCTAAAACTAAGGACTTGTCTGCTTTGTGTGAATATGATTACCTATATATACACTTGCTTATTTTTGCATACATGTACATAACATCATAAAATCATACCATAAGCATTTTCAATAACCATTTCAAGGATCTCGAGGGTCTTTTGATGTAGGGTCACGTTGAACCAGACGTCTACCAAAAGGCAAGAGGGTTCCCCTCTAAACAAACGCTGTCAAAGATCAAGTGCAACAACTTGAATCAGGGGCTATGACCCACTCGACATGGTGAGCTTGATTCTCGTGGAAAGACATCCACCTATACAAAGTTCTCCAATCAAATATGTTGATCAAAGTTCAACCTCTAACATTTTTCTTGTGTTTACCCCACGAGATTCTTGAAAACATGCATTCACATATCATGCATTGCATCATGACAGGTTTCTCCCATACAGGTCTCCTTATCTTCCTACTGTTTATTTCAGTAAGATGGATATGGAACAAACGGTGAAAGATCTCCAAGCTCAAAACGCTCAATTCCAACAAATGCTTCTGGCTATGGGTAAAAGGCAAGAGGATCTGAAAGCTCTCCTTCTCAAAGACAAGAAGAAGAATTCTAAGAAGGCAGCGGGCATCCTGAACTTGGGAAGAAGACCTAAAACCCTAGATCTTTCAACTCCATCCAACATAGGGGATAGTCTTGAAGAAGACCACAATTTGGAGATTGATGATGTTGAAGCTGACCACTCCGAGGAACAATATCCTCCCGCTGATGACAAGTATAAACAGTTGGAGGATCGCCTCAGTGCTATGGAGATTCAATAAATACCTGGCTTGGATTTAGGAGACATGGGTTTAGTTTCTGGATTGGTCATCCCGCCAAAGTTCAAAGTCCCTATCTTTGCCCTGTACGATGGAGTCTCTTGCCCTAAGATGATATTAAAGTCTTATGTCCGCAAGATTCAACCATACACAACTGATCCAAAGCTTTGGATCCATTTCTTCCAAGAAAGCCTGGTAGGGACTCAACTCGAGTGGTTTTATCAATTGGAGAGTTCCCGCATCCACACCTGGGAGGATCTAGCTGCTGCTTTTTACAAACAGTATCAGTACAACGCTGATCTTGCACCAACTCGTGTGCAATTACAGAACATGACCATGGGTTCCAACGAAAACTTTAAAGGATACGCTCAAAAGTAGAGAGATCTGGCTGGCAGGGTAAAACCTCCTTTAATTGACAGGGAGCTGATTAACATCTTCATGGGAACATTGACAGGGCCTTTCTTCAAACACTTGATCGGAAGCTCTTCAGTCGGGTTCACCGAGCTAATACTGACCGACGAAAGGGTCGAAGTTGGCATCAAAAGTGGGAAGATTCAAGAAGCTACACCTTCTGATGCTCAGAAAAAGCCCTACAATGGAAAGAAAGAGTCCAATGATGTGTACAACCGAAAGAGTCGTCATGATCAACAGGTAGGGGCAATCCTGATCTCTAATCCTACCTCTGTTCAACAAAGACAGGGCAATAGGCGTAGGGTAAGATATAAAGAAATGTAGTACACTAACATCAACATGCCTTTGTCTCAAGCATTACAACAATTGCTGAAGGTGAAATTGATCACACAAAAGGATCCTCCTCAAAATCCTGATACCTCCCCTTCTAGGTACAATCTGAGCGTAAGATGTGCCTATCATTCTGACAGTCCCGGACATGACACCAACGGATGTTGGACTTTGAAGAACAAGATTCAAGACTTGATTGATGCCAAGGAGATCGAGTTTGACCCTCTAGAGCTCCAAGCGTGATCACTGCTCCTATGCCAAATCATTGAAGGATTTTGTTTCATTTGAATTTTCAAGTTATAATTTCTTTTGTTATTAAAATAATTATCTATTAATGTCAAACTCTGTTTCATTAATACATTGCATATGTTTGTCTTGAATTCATCCTTTCATTTTCACTATATTTCAACTATGCTTTTTACTCACTTTATGACATTCAACTCTTGCTAAAAGTTACATGCCTTTAGAGGGAGGATGACGAAACAATACCATAATCTCATACATTATGCTTTTGAACAGACCTTGCTGACGATGTACAGGCGTTTCTTTCAAATCCTAAACACTGGAGTTATAAGGAAGATAATCCCTAGTCAACCCCTTCGAGCCAAAGAAGTAGAAGTTTTCTGTTTTAAACACAAATTGAAACCTTTAATCAAAACCTGGGGCAGGGTAGTCTCTCAGTTAATTCAAATGTGCGCTAAGTCGCAAAACTCTCAGTTCATAATACAACGAACGACATCAAAAGCATTCCTTTGGAATCAAAAGACAGTGGTGGTTCCCTTCTCATAGGCAGTCAATCTCTCAAAAGAGAAAAGCCCACTGAGCCAAAACCTATAAAGGAGGCTTAAGAAAGCTGGGGCATCCTGCTGACTGTAATCTCGAAAACAGGAACAGTCAGGCAAAAGTTAGGGATAACAAATCAAAAGAACGAGGTCGCTACAAATCCTCAACAACATGAAAAATGTTGCAAAAATGATTGCCTTCCAACAAATTCAACTTGTGTGAACCATCACCAAAAACGTCGTTCCAGACTCATTTGGAGTTCAAATGCACAATTAACTGAGTTTAGGATTGAAGAACATCACGAAGAACGGGTGGGTACAAATATGCTTTGAGCCTTTATCCTTTGTTTCTTAAACCGTGAACCAAGCCACGTTACAACCCTTCAAAATTCCTAACTGAAGCATGGGTTAGTTCGAAAGCATACTGTTATAAAAGGTATCCTGACTCCTGTAAGGCTCTGCTCTAAATCCTGAGTTTGAATTTTCTTAGCAAAATTTCTTTACTCGCTAAAACGCATTTTCAAAAAAACTTCAAGACAAGCATAAACTTTGCATTATTTGAATATCACTGTTTGCATTTGGCTATTTGTTTGACAGCGGAGAAATTCACACAACGAGTATCCGATGAACGAAATCCCTCTCAGTGAACAAAATCACTTCAAAAAGGATGACACTTCCATTGATAAATCTCCTATCAACAGGGGGACTTAACATGTCACTATCCAGCGCACCTGGAGCAGTCCAGTCAAGATTTCAAGAAATCTCTGAAGAAGTGCAGAGTAACCAGGGGCAAGTCTCCATCTCCGTCACTTGGGGAATTGAACGTCAACCCCGACAAAGGGTTACATACAATCAAACTTTTTGGCAATGCCACAAACATTCGCTACTAGGGGAAATGACAAGTCTCCCCAAAGTCCTTCTCATAGGATGATTCCACAGCAAGAGTATAATCTTTGACCCCTTTTCCCAGCTGAATCAACCTCAAGAATCCTCGAGGACTTCCCCCAACGAAGATGTCACCTCTCTAGCGGAATGACGACAGGGTTTATTTCCCCAACAACACCAGGATTCCCCAGCTTGAGTTTGCCTCTCCGACTACTACAAATCAAAGGACCACAACTCCTCTTCCCCAGTGGACTACTCTATAATCCCCAGCAAGTTACTGCGAAACCTGGACCCGACCAGATATCAGTTCAACTTCGACTCCCCAGTAGAGCAACGGATGACTAAGACTCCTAAACTCCTTTTCCAAGCAGAAATAAACATACTCCCCACAGAGTTTTCAACTTCCCCCAGCGCAGTTCTCCTCAAACAACAAAACAGGAATCCATTGGAAATATTCTAAGCAAAGTTTGAAGACACACATACTCTTCAATAGCAGTCCAGGATTTAATGACTCCCCAGCTTTTGTCAAGGATTTATTTTCCCAGATAAAAATACATTCATTAACATTTCACATTTCATACATCCTATTTACATACATGATAAGTGCATACAACACAATCTCATTTACTTTTGAGAACATCATGACATTATGCATTTGATACATCATGACATTGCATACAGCTAATGTTTTACCTTTTCAGGAAAAGGTCAATCAACAGATGGCTACCATCAACCTTTTCAAGTTCCGGATTAATACCTGTAGCAAGCCAGGAAAACTATTTGTGGACGACTGATTGTAGATTAATACCTGTAACAAGCCAGGAAAACTATCTACATGAAGATATTGAAGATTAACACTTGTAACAAGCCAGGAAACAATCTTTCTTTCTCAAGGCAGAGATTAATACCTGAAACCAGACAGGAGAACTATCTCGTCGACCAACCTTTTCAAGTTCCGGATTAATACCTGTAGCAAACCAGGAAAACTATCTGTGGACGACTGATTGTAGATTAATACCTGTAACAAGCCAGGAAAACTATCTACAAGAAGAGATTGAAGATTAACACCTGTAAAGCCAGGAAACTATCTTTCTTTCTCAGGGCAGAGATTAATACCTGAAACCAGACAGGAGAACTATCTCGTTGACCAACCTTTTCAAGTTCCGGATTAATACCTGTAGCAAGCCAGGAAAACTATATGTGGACGACTGATTGTAGATTAATACCTGTAACAAGCCAGGAAAACTATCTACAAGAAGAGATTGAAGATTAACACCTATAACAAGCCAGGAAACTATCTTTCTTTCTCAGGTCAGAGATTAATACCTGAAACCAGACAGGACAACTGTCTCATCGGCCAACCTTTTCAAGTTCCAGATTAATACCTGTAGCAAGCCAGGAAAACTATTTGTGGTCGACTGATTGTAGATTAATACCTGTAACAAGCCAGGAAAACTATCTACATGAAGAGATTGAAGATTAAAACCTGTAACAAGCCAGGAAACTATCTTTCTTTCTCAGGTCATAGATTAATACATGAAACCAGACAGGACAACTATCTCATCGGCCAACCTTTTCGAGTTCCGGATTAATACCTATAGCAAGCCAGGAAAACTATCTGTGGACGACTGATTGTAGATGAATACTTGTAACAAGCCAGGAAAACTATCTACATGAAGAGATTGAAGATTAACACCTGTAACAAGCCAGGAAACTATCTTTCTTTCTCAGGGCAGAGATTAATACCTGAAACCAGACAGGACAACTATCTCATCGGCCAACCTTTTCAAGTTCTGGATTAATACCTGTAGCAAGCCATGAAAACTATCTATGGACGACTGATTGTAGATTAATACCTGTAACAAGCCAGGAAAACTATCTACATGAAGAGATTCAAGATTAACACCTGTAACAAGCCAGGAAACTATCTTTCTTTCTCAGGGCAGAGATTAATACCTGAAACCAGACAGGATAACTATCTCATCGGCCAACCTTTTCAAGTTCCGGATTAATACCTATAGAAAGCCAGGAAAACTATCTGTGGACGACTGATTGTAGATTAATACCTGTAATAAGCCAGGAAAACTATCTACATGAAGAGATTGAAGATTAACACCTGTAACAAGCCAGGAAACTATCTTTCTTTCTCAGGGCAGAGATTAATACCTGAAACCAGACAGGACAACTATCTCATCGACCAACCTTTTCAAGTTCCAGATTAATACCTGTAGCAAGCCAGGAAAACTATCTCTGGACGACTGATTGTAGATTAATACTTGTAACAAGCCAAGAAAACTATCTACATGAAGAGATTGAAGATTAACACCTGTAACAAGCCAGGAAAACTATCTTTCTTTCTCAGGTAAAAGATTAATACCTGAAACCAGACAGGACAAATATCTACTCGACCAACTCATTCTAATTCAACTTCATATACAGTTCAAATACGCACCAGATATGGATGCAATTCTGATATTCATTCTTTTAACTTACAAATTACAATTCAACAAACATTCTTGGATGGAATCTTTAAGCCCATCTCCGACAAGACTTTGTCACCTCTCCAAATGGCATCTTTAAGCCCATTCCCTCTACCATCACGTCACCAAGTGCAAATTTCTGGGCACTCTAGTGTCCAATCATCTTCCACCTTCGAGTCACGAATGGCAAAACTCACCAATCTAACTCTTCAGGTTTAAGAAGATTGAACAGGGGCAGCTGTTGTACCCCAAAATTTTCCCTCTCAATCCTCAAGGCTCTTCTTACAAGGATTCTCAAGGTTCAAGCTTGCACAAAGTACATTTGGATTTTCCAGCATCAGAATTAAAAGGAAACTGTCAAAAAGGGAGAAAACAGATAAAAATATTTTGACAAATTTGGAGGAAAATAGGTCTCCTTCGATTCAACCTTTCGATTAGACAAGTGTGCTGCCTGCATGCTTGCAATCAAAGGCCATGACTTGCTGCCCACATGTGCCCCCTGCAAGGCAAATTCTTCGATTGGACTTTGCACCTCCTTCGAATGCAACTTAGATTACATCCTTCGTTTTGAGCAAGAGCCTTCTTCGAATGCAACTTGGGTATGTCTTTCATTTTGAACTCAAAGCCTCCTTCGAATGCAAGTTTAGGAACATCCTTCGTTTGGATTTGAAACCTCCTTCGAATGCAACTTGGGTACATCCTTCGTTTGGATTTGAAACCTCCTTCGAATCCACTTGCACCAAGGGCCTCTTGCAGACTTTGCCTCTCACAAGTTTCGTTTGAGCCAAGAGATATCTTCATACAAGATTCGACTAAGTTCTTGCTTCCCTTGAAGGAACACCCTCCAATTCAGAATCCAGGAACTTCCCTCACGCAAAAAGGCAATGACTCCCTTTATGTTTGTTTCGATCCACATGCTTCGATTGGGCAACATTGCTTCCTTCGAACACGGGCTTTCGATTGGGAAATATGTTTGTTTCAATCAAGGATTCGACTGGGCATTAGCTTCCTTCGAGTAAGCTTGTTTCGACCACAAGCTTCGACTGAGGCAAAGGCTTCCTTCGAACAAGTGCGCTTCGATCTCATTCTTGCATTTGACTCAAGACCAAATCTCGTTTTCCAGGCTATGATGCGTCCAAATCTTTACATAGTCAGAAGCTTGTACAAGGGTTTTAAACTTTGTCTTTTAGATACTACTATTATTGGTTAAAGGCTACATGCTCTTTCCTTTCATAGAGAGTACTTTAGTCACAAAATCAGCTTTCAACTTGATTTTGGTCTGAGCACAAGCAAGGCCAGAAGCATAAGTCACATCTTCTGCACCCTAACTGCCAAGAGGCTCCCACATGTACTTTCACGTTACCTATTATTTTATTGTTTTGCAAGGTTGGCTACTTCAAACATGTCCATTATTTTTCTCTATAAATAGAGGAACATTTACAAAGCTAGAAGAGGATCTTTGGACCAGAGGAACGAATCTCCCAAATTTTCTCAAACATAATAAAAACTCTCAAGTTCATCAACACTTGAGAAATCAAAACCCAGAATCCCAAACACTCACCTCTTTCGATTATGAAGAACATCCCACACATAGAAGTTTGTTCAAACTCAAAGACAACCTTATGTGATAACTCTTCGAACCAAAAGCAAACCCCCTGTGACTACTCTTTGAATTCCAGAAACGTCCAGGTAGAAGTTCAAGTTCGAATCCCACATCCATTCAAGGCCTGAAGCAAGGTAATCACTCTTACCCTTGAACCTTTCATTTCATGGCATAGTATGTGAATAATCTTCCCTTTCATTTCAAAACATGTACATAACACTTTGGTTCTTTTCGTTTCCACCTACTTAATATGTTTTTCAGAGCTAACCCTTTCGTTTTTGCTTTCTGTTTACCTGAACTTGCTTTAACTGTTAAACTGTTTAACAAACAAATACTGTTAGAACATAGTTTGATTCTACAACCCTCAATTAGAGTTTTGATGATAACAAAATACGAGAACAAATAAATTGTAAGATTTATATATATAAGACATATATGCTACTTAAAATTATGTTTTGTGTTTATAGAAACTCTGATGGAATCAACATCAGAAGATCAGTATCAACATCAGCATCAGAAGATCAAACATGTGCTACACGCTGAAGTTACCAGATCACACGCTGAAGCCTGATGAACAGAATCTGCGCATAAAATACTCTGACTCTGATCAAGATCCTTACCAAGTCATCAGCACTCAGAAGCGTCAGCATAAGGGAAAGAACACTCTGATTATCATTAGCAGAGCACTCTAAAGCGTTACTATGCATTCAAGACAGATTAATTACCAACGGCTTTATTCAAAGACAAGATCTTCTCAAAAAGGAAAGAACGTTATTAGCATTGAAATGGCTTTATGAACAACAACGTATCTCTTCCTAGGCTATATAAACAAGTCAGTGTGAGAAAAGAAAAGGCTAATACTATACACGCATATACACGCCTAAGCTAATAATCTACGCGCACACACTCATACAAATTGCTAAGCTTTCCAACCACGCTTACTCTATAGCTCTATCAATCCAGTTTTTATTCCAAGCTTAATATTGTGTATTATCACAGTTGTGATATATAGTTTTATTAGAAAACATCAAACACACTTTTGTTCAATTATCTGTAAGAGAATTTCCTTGAGATAAACCGGTCTGTGGTTAGAGTCAAGAAGGCTTTAACAGTTGTTAAAGTAGTTTTTGTATTCAGTTGAATATAGTGGATTAAGACCTCGTTGGAGAGAGGCGAAATCACCTTGACGGGTGGATTGGAGTAGTTTGAGATCAAACGAACCATGATAAAAATACCGTGCGGTCTAAGCTTTTTATTTTAAGATTTACAATTCAACCCCCCTTCTTGTGTTTTTCACATCTTCAATTGGCATCAGAGCGCCTGGTTATGAGCTTATAACACTTAACCGTGTCAGTACAAGATCCAGCGTAAGAAAAACACAATGGCAGGACCATATCAAAACATCAGCAATGACAACAATGAAGAAAGAGACAGATTTAGTGGCAAACCTCCAGTCTTTGATGGAGAGAACTTTGACTACTGGAAAGACAGAATTGAAAGCTTCTTTCTAGCCCATGATGTTGATCTATGGGACATGGTGACTGATGGATACATGCACCCAGTGGATGGAAGTGGTCAGAAGATTGACAGGAAAGCAATGTCTGATCAGCAAAAGCGTGACTTCAGAAATCATCACAAGGCCAGAACAATTCTTCTCAGCGCCATCTCTTATTCTGAATATGAAAAGATATCAAACAGAGACACTGCAAAGAATATGTTTGACTCTCTGAGAATGACGCATGAAGGCAACATTCAAGTCAAAGAAACCAAAGCTATTGCGCTCATTCAGAAGTATGAGGCATTCAAGATGGAAGAAAGTGAATCAATAGAGATTATGTTTTCAAGATTTCAAATTCTGGTTGTTGGTCTCAAAGTTCTTGACAAAGGGTATTCCACTGCTGATCATGTTAAGAAGATCATCAAAAGCTTTCCAAAACAGTGGAGGCCAATGGTCACAGCGCTTAAGCTAGCCAAGGATCTCAACAAAATCACTCTGGAGGAACTTGTCAGCTCCCTCAGAAGTCACGAGATAGAGCTAGAAGCAGATGAACCTCAAAAGAAAGGTAAGCCATTAGCTTTAAAATCTAACAGAAAATCTGACTCCAAAGTTTTGCAGGATGTTGAAGAAACCTCTGATGGGTCCTCATCAGAAGAAGATGAACTATCTCTCCTCTCCAGAAGGGTGAACCAATTATGGAAGCAGAGGCAAAGGAAGTTCAGGAATCCCAGAAGATCAGAGAATCAGAATGAATCTTTCTCCAGATATAGAAGGTCAGAATCCTCCTCTGGACACAGAAGATCTGAAGGTTCTTCAGGAAGCAGAAAGCCAAACAACAAAGACATCATCTGCTATGAATGTAATGAGCAAGGGAACTACAAAAGTGATTGCCCAAAGCTTCAGAAGGAAAAGCCCAAAAAGAAGTTTGGCAAGGAAAAGAAGAAAAGTCTCATGGCTACATGGGATGATTCTGACACATCTGAAGCTGACTCAGAATTAGATGATGAAAGAGCAAACATAGCTCTCATGGCAAACATAACAGAAGACAGTGAAGCTTCTGAGTCAGACTCTGAATCAGATACAGAAGAGGTATTTCCTGACTTTGCTATAAACTTTACTAAGGCTGAACTAGCTGAAATCCTTAACGAAATTCTAGAAAGATATCAGCAGATCAGAGTCAAATTCAGAAACCTGAAAAGGAATCTTGCTTCTGACTCTGATAAGACTGAGAGTCTCAAATTGGAGAATTCTGAGTTAAAAGATAAAATTTCAAAATTAGAAAATCTATTGCAAAACTCTCAGAAGGAAACAATCCTTGAAACTCCCAGCAGTGCTGATGAGATCATCAAGGAGTATGATCACAGCTTTCAGAATTTTCTAGCTAAAAACATAGATAGAAGCAAAATGGCTTCAATGATCTATGGAGTTAGCAGAAATGGCAGAAAGGGAATAGGATACCAAGGTAAGGTACCTACACCAAAGAATGCCATGGATTTAGTTATAAAACATACTCCACTTGATTCACACTTTGTATATGGGCACACACATGACATCAAATATACAAGTAGTAATTATTCTGTCAAACCAAAATTCAACCAGAGTTTTGGTAAAACTAACAAATCAATACCCAAGAAAATATGGGTACCTAAGGATAAAATAATACATGTGGCAGATATCTTTAGCAGCAAAGCAGAAACACCAATCATGGTACCTGGACTCTGGCTGCTCATGACACATGACGGGAAGAAGGCATATGTTCCAAAGCCTGGAACTTAAGCCTGGAGGCCACGTAGGTTTTGGAGGCAATTAGAGAGGAAAGATCATTGGCTCTGGAACAGTAGGTAATGGAAATCTTCCCTCTATAAGTAATGTTTTATTAGTAGATGGATTAATGCATAACTTGTTATCCATAAGTCAATTAAGTGATAACGGTTATAATATAATCTTTAATCAAAATTCATGCAAAGCTGTTAGTCAGAAAGATGGGACTATCCTATTTAATGGAAAGAGGAGAAACAACATTTATAAAATCAAACTTTCTGAACTGAAAAGTCAAAATGTAAAGTGTCTTATGTCTGTTAACAACGAGCAATGGATCTGGCATAGAAGATTGGGACATGTTAGTATGAGAAGAATATCTCAGATTAACAAACTCAATCTGGTCAGAGGACTTCCTAACCTGAAGTTCAATTCAGACGCTCTGTGTAAAGCATGTCAGAAAGGCAAGTTTGCAAAACCAGCTTTCAAATCTAAAAACGTTGTTTCCACCTCTAAGCCATTAGAACTTCTGCACATTGACTTATTTGGACCAGTTAAAACTGCTTCAGTCAGTGGCAAGAAGTGTGGGTTAGTAATCGTAGATGACTATAGCAGATGGACATGGGTAAAGTTCTTAAGACACAAGGACGAGTCACACTCTGTGTTTGTTACCTTCTGCAACCAAGTTCAGAATGAAAAGGATCTTAGAATCGTCAAAGTCAGAAGTGATCATGGTAGAGAGTTTGAAAACAAAGATTTTGAATCATTTTTTAATGAAAAAGGCATTTTGCATGATTTCTCTTGTCCTAGAACTCCCCGACAAAATGGAGTTGTAGAACGAAAGAACAGAATATTGCAAGAAATGGCCAGAACCATGATCAACGAGACTAACGTTGCTAAGATCTTCTGGGCAGAGGCAATAAACATAGCGTGTTGCATTCAGAATAGAATCTCCATAAGACCTATTCTGGAAAAGACTCCTTATGAATTGTGGAAGAACAGAAAGCCCAACATTTCATATTTTCATCCATTTGGATGTATTTGTTTTATTTTAAATACAAAAAATTATTTGAACAAGTTTGACTCTAAAGCACAAAAGTGTATTATGTTAGGATACTCTGAACGCTCAAGAGGGTACAGAGTATACAATACAGAAACACAGATTGTGGAAGAATCAATCAGTGTTCGTTTTGATGATAAGCTTGACTCTCAAAAGTCAAAGTAGAATGAAGTATTTGCAGGTATGGAAATTGAATTCACAGGTACTGAAGACAAGTCATCAGAAGCTCTTAACAGAGACACTCCCTTAACATCAGAAAGAGGCACTGCAAGCATTCCAGCACCTTCTGTTGGTCAACTTCAGAAAAGACTATCCAGAAGCAGCATGGATCACCCAGAAGAAACAATCCTAGGAAGAAAGGAAGATCCAATCCGAACAAGATCTAGCTTCAGAAACTCTGAAGAATCCCTCATGGGACTTGTTTCTCTAATTGAACCATCAACAATTGATGAAGCACTTCTGGACAATGACTGGATTCTAGCAATGCAAGAGGAGCTGAATCAATTCACAAGAAATGACGTATGGGATCTTGTTTCCAAACCAAAAGGATTCAACGTCATTGGAACAAAATGGATGTTCAGAAACAAACTGAATGAACAAGGTGAAGTCATCAAAAACAAGGCACGATTGGTAGCACAAGGTTATAGCCAGCAAGAGGGGATAGACTATACAGAAACCTTTGCTCCAGTCGCCAGGTTAGAATCTATCAGACTCTTAATTTCATTTGCTGTTAATAAAGGCATCACTCTGTATCAGATGGATGTTAAGAGTGCATTCTTAAATGGCTATATAGAAGAAGAGGTATATGTGCACCAACCCCCTGGTTTTGAAAGTTCCAAAAAACCCAGAATATGTTTTCAAACTAAAGAAGTCACTTTATGGTCTGAAACAAGCTCCCAGAGCTTGGTATGAAAGACTAAGTAACTTCCTGTTAGAAAAGGAATTCACCAGAGGGAAAGTGCACACAACTCTATTCTGTAAGACAGTTAAGAATGACATTTTAGTATGTCAGATTTATGTTGATGACATCATATTTGGATCTACTAAACCTTCTTTGGGAAGAAAGTTTGCTAAGTGTATGCAGGCAGAATTTGAGATGAGCCTAATGGGGGAACTGAAATTCTTTTTGGGCATTCAGATTAATCAAACCCCAGAAGGAACTTACATTCATCAGAGCAAATATGTCAGAGAACTTCTGAAGAAATTTGATCTCTCAGAATGTAAGCCATCAAAGATTCCAACGCATCCCATGTGCATTCTGGAAAGAGAAGAGGTAAGTAAAAAGGTAGAACAGAAGGTATACAGAGGTATGATTGGTTCTCTTCTTTATCTGACGGCTTCAAGGCCTGACATTTTATTTAGTGTATGCATTTGTGCTAGATTCCAATCAGATCCTAGAGAATCTCACTTAACAGCAGTTAAGCGAATTTTCAAGTATCTGAAAGGTACTACTAATCTGGGTTTGTTTTATAGAAAATCAAGTGATTACAGCTTAGTAGGTTACTGTGATGCTGATTTCACTGGAGACAGAGTAGAACGTAAAAGTACTTCTGGAAGCTGCCAGTTTCTGGGAGAAAATCTGATCTCATGGTCCAGCAAAAGACAATCCACAATTGCTCTATCAACAGCAGAAGCTGAATACATAGCAGCAGCTGGATGCAGCACACAAATGCTCTGGATGAAAAGTCAACTTGAGGACTTCCAGATATTTGAGAGTAACATTCCTATCCTCTGTGACAATACTTCTGCTATTTGCTTAAGTAAAAATCCTATTTTGCATTCTAGGGCTAAGCATATAGAAATAAAACATCATTTTATTAGGGACTATATTCAGAAAGGGATTTTAAATTTAAAATTTATTGACACAGACCATCAATGGGCTGCTATTTTTACAAAACCACTTTCTGAAGATAGGTTCAACTTCATTCTGAAACATCTCAGCATGAAGCTCTACCCAGAATAAAATTGTTTTAATTCCATATATTAACCTTCAGAACTTTGTTTATTTTCTGTGAACTACTGATCAATCTTCCTTCAGATCTTTAGAAGTACAGATTGTATCAGAATCTATCCATGAAGATCTGAGCGCTTCATTTCAAGGATAGAAATGTGCTGTTCACTCAAGCAAACAAGTGCCATCCAGTCATCAGCCATTTTCTGAGGCTGAACACGCGTTCACGTTTCTGAAAAGGCAAAGCGCTGATTGGATGCATTGAGACATATGTCATGGGTAACCGCTCCAAATATCTTTTTGAATCCCCTAAAATCAGCTATCATTAAATGCTAATAATCATTATTAATTTCTCTCTCTTAAACGTTTATGTTTTCAAAACCTTTTTTAGAAATCTATTTAAACACTTCACACCATTTACATGTTTTACCGTCACTTTCATTGTCTCTGAATATTTCTGATTTCAGTGTTCTTACTTTCTCAAGAAAACCTTTCAATCTTTTTCACAAAAACCTCGTGTGAACATGGCTTCTTCCAGCATTCCTTCTTCAAGTTCCCAGAAAACTGTTTCATCTGAACAATATGAAGTACCCTTCAGAATGCTTCTAACTCCATTCAAGAATCTTGAAGTTCTGTCAGAATTAATAGTGGATTTCAACAGTCTCAAGGAGAATGGTTTTGATTTATCTGAAGAGGTTAAAGCTCAAGGTTGGGAAAAGTATTTTGACAGGCTAGTGGGTCCAACATTTCCTATTCTGGTAAAGGAATTTTGGATTCACGCTTCTTCTTTAAATCATCAAGTTACGTCTTACATCATGGGGAAGAAGATTGTGATTACTGAAGACCTCATTGCACGCTTAATAGGCTACAATGGTGGTGGTGTTCGCTGCATTGATATGGCAGAAAGGTGTGCAGATGCTGCCCTAATTGCAAGGGAAATTTTCACTCTGGGGCTTCCCTCCAGCAAGATTAGAGATTTGAAGGACAAGCACAAAATTTGGGCCAAGATCATTCTGGGCTACTTCAACCACAGGAAGCCTACCAGCTCTCCTGATTACATTAATATTGATCAGCAGTTTCTGATCTATTTTATTTCTCAGAAGGTCAAGATTAATCTGACTCATCTTCTGTTCAACCATCTCAGAACAAGTGTCAAGGAAACAAGAGAAGATGAACGTACAAAAAGGGATTGGATACCCTTGGGAAGACTGATATCAGATATTCTGATAGAGAATAGGCTGATTGATCATTTGACAGAGGCACAAGAAATCAGCACTCTGGAACCGTCTGTTGGCAAGCAGTTGAATGCCAAAAATCTGAAGAAAATGAAGTTGATAGAGAACATTAAGAAGGAGCCCAGCGTCACTCCTTTTGCTGAAATCTCCAGCAGAAGAGTCCCTCTGGACGACTTCCCTCTGTTCTCAGAATTTGACTCTAAGCCTGAAATAATTGAGATATCTAGATGCTTGTAAAGCTGATGGTACAGCACCAAATCTGAATATTCAAGACCTTCAGCAGAAGGCTCCAGAGGTTGTTCTAAAGAAGACAAAGAAAAGAAAAGCTGTTGCAGAAGGATCATCTCAACGGACTCCTAAGAAGAGAGGTAATCCTTCTTTTGTCACTGTTTTAGATTCAATTGCTATATCAACATCTATCCCAATTCCAACTCCATCTGAAAACCAAACACCTCAAACTTTCGATGATTTTGACTTAGACTTTGACCCTTCTGAATCATTAACCCTCAGAAGATATTGCTCCCAACCACAAAATCCAAATACTGAAGCCATACCTGAACAAGAACTTGCACAAGTTCTTTCTGATATAGACCAACACACTTCCGTTCCCGAACCAGAAAATCCAAATCCAAACACAGAAATTCCCATCTCACCACAACCTGATATTCCACTCTCTCCAGAACCAAAAATCCCACAACCTTCATCTCCTCAACCAGAAATTAATCCACCCTCTCCTCAACCTGAAAAATCTCCACAACCTTAGACTCAAACCGCTGAGGCTCAACCCTCTGAATCTCCTGAACCACAACCTTTGGCCATTCAATTGCCCTGTGGTACCACTGTAAATATTCCTCAACTTCCCTCTTCACCAGAAATAACTCCACCAAATTCCCCATCAAGTCCAATCGTAATTCCTGACTCTCCCACTCCCTCACCTAAGAAAAATTCAGATGACCACAGCAAGACTGTCATTGATTTAACAGTCCTTGAACGTCTTGCTGCCATCAACCACAAAACTGCAATCCCAAAACCAAAACATCCAGATGTTGGTTCCAGCATATTGAACTTTGAAACAGATATACATAAGTGGATCACTTCTCTGAAACAAGCAAGTCTGGAACTAGTTGATCCTGCCGTATCAGACTTCCTCTAGACAAAATTCAGAAGATGGGTATACTCTGAAACCTTTAAGTTGCAAGACCAGAGCTATGGACAGGCTCAACAGAACTTCAGCAATCTGCTGAAAGAAATTGAAGGTCCAGTTCTGAGCAAGCTGCTTAAGGAAGAAGTTCTCCATCTGGACATTGCTCCTTTGTCTGAACAGCATCCAGCATCCAAAGTTCAACCTGCAGAAGAACAGATGATCCCAGCAGAAGAACAGGTTCAGGAAGAAGATATTGAAGAAAGCTCTGAGAAGCACCCTATTTCTGAAGATCCCCAAGCTTCCTCTCTTGACAAGCAGACTCTGGAGGACTTGAAAAGATCTGACATGCTGATGAATGAAAGAATGGATAAGCAGGACACCAAGATTGATGCAATAGCGAACATGTTATCTCAGCAACAGGAAACCAGCACCCAAATCAAGAGCATGTTGGAAGCTCTGTTCACACGACTTCCTCCACCTTCTTAAAATTTCCTTGTTGTTATTATAACTTGTTTATCTGTAATTTTTTTTACATGTTCTGAACTTATCATTGCTTCTGTTTTCAATATAAACGCCTTTTTTTTTGCTCTGATCATTTTAGCTCTGATTATTTCTGCTTTTTGATAACTGACAAAAAGGAGGAGAAAGAATTATATTTTTTAATAACGGATTACTGAGACATAAGTCTCAAACATTCTGATCTACTTAATTTTCTCTCTTCTGAAAAGCTTACAGGTACAAAACTCTGATGAATCTGATGAACTCTAATAAAGTAAAGTTTTGATGCTCAAGGTCTCATGGAATTAAAGGGAAGTAATTAACTCAGGGGGAGATTTCTCTTCTTAGCTCTGATACTTTAATTCTTTATTCTTATCTCTGATACCTTTTATTCGTTATTTGTTTATCTCTGATACCTTTTATTCGTTATTTGTTTATCTCTGATACCTTTTATTCTTTAATTTTAATTGAAAAAATCTGGTTTTTGTCATCATCAAAAAGGGGGAGATTGTTAGAACATAGTTTGATTCTACAACCCTCAATTAGATTTTTTATGATAACAAAATACGAGAATAAATAAATTGTAAGATTTATATATATAAGACATATATGCTACTTAAAATTATGTTTTGTGTTTACAGAAACTCTGATGGAATCAGCATCAGAAGATCAGTATCAACATCAGCATCAGAAGATCAAACATGTGCTACACGTTGAAGTTATCAGATCACACGCTGAAGCCTGATGAACAGAATCTTCACATAAAATACTCTGACTCTGATCAAGATCCTTCCCAAGTCATCAGCACTCAGAAGTGTCAGCATAAAGGAAAGAACACTTTGATTATCATTAGCAGAATACTCTGAAGCGTTACTATGCATTCAAGATAGATTAATTACCAACGGTTTATTCAAAGACAAGATCTTCTCAAAAAGGAAAGAACGTTATTAGCATTGAAATGGCTTTATGAACAACAACGTATCTCTTCCTAGGCTATATAAACAAGTCAGTGTGAGAAAAGAAAAGGCTAATACTCTACATGCATATACACGCCTAAGCTAATAATCTACGTGCACACACTCATACAAGTTGCTAAGCTTTCCAACCACACTTACTCTATAGCTCTAGCAATCCAGTTTTTATTCCAAGCTCAATATTGTGTATTATCACAGTTGTGATATATAGTTTTATTAGAAAACATCAAACACACTTTTGTTCAATTATCTGTAAGAGAATTTCCTTGAGATAAACCGGTATGTGGTTAGACTCAAGAAGGCTTTAACAGTTGTTAAAGTAGTTGTTGTATTCAGTTGAATATAGTGGATTAAGACCTCGTTGGAGAGAGGCGAAATCACCTTGACGGGTGGACTGGAGTAGTTTGAGATTAAACGAACTAGGATAAAAATACCGTTTGGTCTAAGCTTTTGATTTTAAGATTTACAATTCAACCCCCCTTCTTGTGTTTTTCACATCTTCAAATACTAGCATGGCCTCAGGCCATGTTGCCATTTAATGCTTTAAATGAAAGAAACAGGAAACATGAAATAGGAAACGAAGCTTCTGGCTTCTATCCTCTTTCTCCAGGTCGAACAAAAGAGACAACCAGGAGGAAAACCATACAGTGACTTCCAGGCCCAGCCAGAGACACGCTCACACTGATTTCACTGGCCCAATCGAAGAAGGCAACAAGGCAGAAAGGCCCAGCCAGAGGCACACTTGCACTAAGTCCAGGCTCAGACGAAAGGCACTCCCATGCTGGTGCCAGCCTCCAATCGAAGTACATGACCTGACTGGTGCCAAAGCCTAATCGAAGGCCATGACCTCACTGGTGCGAACTCCCAATCGAAGGAAGCCTAGAAATGAAAATCGAAGGTTGCTCCTGCCCAAATCGAAGGAGCTCATTTTTCTTAATTTTATCTTATTTTTTCCTTCATATTTTTTATGCCTTTCGATATGGTTGTAATAGCGTAGGATTTTATCTTTCTGCATTTTATTTACTTTGTACAAATGCTAGTAATTAGGCGTGTATGGCAAGATAAAATCAACAAGTAGACAACCTAAAAATCAAAGACAAATGCATGCAATAAAACACACTTTGCACACATGCACCCTTAGGGTAATCTCACTTGTTGCCTCGAAAAATGCAATCATGTCCCTCGAGTATGAGACACTCTAGCAAATGTCCCTTCGATAAACAAAGATCGTAGTCCCTTGATGACCCTCGATGTTGCCTTCGATAAAATGATCTCGTCCCTTACAAAATTGCTAGAGCGTCTCACAAGTTTCCTTCAATGATTGTATACGATGAGCCATGCCTGTCCCGCTTAATATCCTAATGCAAGGTTGTTCACCAAATACAATGGTGAAGCAACACTGTTAAAAGGGTTAAAAACATAAGAAAGATCTTTGAGTAAAATAGGGTAGACAACTCTTAGTTACTTGATCAAAAATCTTGCAAAACATCCTTGCCATTTTTCAAAACACACTCCACAACACAATTTCAAAACAAACTTTCAAAAAACATTGAAATATCTTTTCAAAAAGACAAACACCTCTGTAAAACATTCAAACAAGAATTGTTACAAAGGTTGCCTAGACAAGGCATCTTTTTCAAAACATTTTCAAAACCACACACAAAGCACCATTTCAAACAATTGAACAGCAAAGGCAAGTGATCTAAAAACAAGTAACTAAGAGCCCATGGATAACCATGGATGAAAAGGGTGCTAGCACCTTCCCTTTTCATAATCTACCCCCAGAACCCACGAAAACATCTCAAAGGTCTTTCCTGTGCTTTTTGACCTTTCCTTAGGATAAAATAAAAAGTCGGTGGTGACTCTTGCTAAACCAAAACATTTGCAAACACAAACGCAAAACCTCAAGTCAGTTCTCCCACCGTATCACAACGGGTCTTTGCTAAAGCGTCCCCGTTTTGAGGGACATGACTGCTTTATTTCCGAAGGCAACCAAAGTGGGGTACCCTAGAGGTGTATATGTGCAATGTGTGTTATATTCAGTTATTTTTTATCTTTTGTATTAGGTTTGCTAATCGTTTAATTATTAAGCTTTTGTCATGCATTCCTATTAACATACATCTAACAGTTATTATATGCACAGGAATTTAAATGCGGAAATTAAATTTATGCTATTACAAGACTTTATGAGAGGTGCATTGGAGAAATGCGGAAAATAAAGTCCTAGTTACTATTACATACCATGAGCAAGCACATTAATAATAAAATGTCTGATTAAATAAACGCGCGTGAAATTGAAAATAACGTCTAAAAACATCCTAAGAAATAAAAATCTTTTTGTTCTTTTTTATTTAAGAAAAATAGTCAATCATCCTAAAGTCTATATAATTAAATTAAGAAAAATAATCTAATTTATTTTTAGTTTTTTATTATTATTATGAAAAGAAAATAATTAGTCCTAAACTCTAATTCATTTTTAATTAAGAAAATGTTAAAGTTTAAATTAATTAATTAATTTAATTAATTAATTATTTAATTAAGAAATCTAAACCTAATTTTTTAGTGAGCCTTTTTTATATTTGGTTAACTAAACAAAATAAAATAATAATAAAAACAAATATAAGAAATAATACAAAAAAAGATGCCAAATGGGCCTAGGCATGAAAAAGAGAAAAGGGGGTGCTGATTGGAATTTTCGCTAGGCCCATGTGTGAAAGATCCCAGAGGCTGTATGGATTCAATGGTGTTGTTCCCTTGAAGGTCTATCATGAGCGCCTGGATCTAGAACGTCTGATCTGATGCTATGATGCTTTGATGGTGGTGATTTGAGGATACAAGGTGTGCGCGCTGGAGGTGGGAGTGTTGGATCTACAAGAGAATGTTAGGGAAAAAAATATGCAAGAGGCAGGGTTTGAACCCCTTCCCTTACACGTTTCCTCTACCGTTAGGACGGTGATACTTCCATTAGCCTAAACGCATCCATAAATATATATTATACAAAGGCAATTATTTTAAATTAAAAAAAAATTGAATGTTGGTGGGACCCTGGTGTTTGGGCAGACCAATCAGGAGTGGAGCGAGGGAACTAAATTTTGAATCAACCGATGGGATGCAAGGATGAAGCCACGCCAGCTTGGACCACCACCTGCAATTAGTTAGACCACTGGCCACGGTGGTCACGATCATCTTCTCCGGCGAGGCTAAAAAACAAAACCTGCAAAATACACAATATCAAAGCAACTAAAGCATCCCCCCCCCCCCCCCACCCCCTTAAAATTTCCCAAGGAATTCAATGGTGGAATTTATTTGATCTAAAATGCATGTATCATGAGGTTCGAGGATTCCTATTTGAGATGCCTTAACAATGGTGATCTATGATTCCGACACTTTCACCCACGTGAAACACGTTAGATCATTATCAAGAAACTATAATAACATGAATATAAGCTTAAGAAAGATTTATATGGCATGATTTGAAAGTTTGAAAGTCACGAAATTTACCAAAAAGTGAGGTTTGATTTAGCACTTCTGGGTGTGAGACAGCTTGAATGGAGGGTGGTATATGCTCTTGGGAACCCTGGGATGTTGATAGAGTGCTTGGAAAGAGTTGAATCTGGTTGGGTCAGAGGTTTCAAATTGGACAACTTTAAGAATTTTTTACAATTCCGTAGTGTTCTCTCTAGGCTGTGTAGGCGTGTATTTAACTTGCAAGGATGTTGCTTATATAAAGTAGAAGGGAGGGGACAAGAAGGCAATGGTTTAAACAACCTTGATCATGTTCTTTAAGAGCCTTAAGCAAAATATTGTAACTTTGCCAAAGGTGCGAAAACTTCTCTCTTTTTTTTTTAAATTTAAATGTATGTGGACATTTTGGCTCCTTCGAATGCTCTCTAGTTCCTGCCCTTCGATTGGATCAGAGTTGCCTCCTTCAAATGTCTCCAACCCTCATCATTGGGGCTTATTCGATTGAGCCCATATTTGCCTTGGTAGCTTGATATGAAACTTTTCAACTAACCCAATTGAAAACTCTTTTCTAGCCATTCAAAGCTTCTTTTGCCATGAATGTGCTTTTGCACGTTAGCTTGAAACTGGCAGCATGTTGGCTTTTGGGCCAGCAGGCCTCTTTGAATATTTTTCTTTCGTTTTGGCTAGTAATATCCTTCGTTTTAAACCAATGTATGTTCTCTTTTGAAGGGAACCCGTGCATCACTTGTATACATCACTTGCCATTCCTTCGAATGGGCCAAAAAAGTAAGTCCTTCAAATGGAACACCCACATATGCCCCTTTAAATCCATCAATACATGTCTTTCGAATGGGGAAAATATATGTCCTTCGAATGAACCATGTGCTTGTCCTTCGAATTCTCAAGTACTAGGTGTCAAAATATGGAAAACTGTGTGTTGAATATTTTGGAGGTGGAGTCAAAGCTAGCATGAGGAAAGCCAACTGCTTAATGAATCAAAGCACATATGAAAGAAAACCACTACTTTATGGGGGCTGGCATGAAGGGAAACCATTTCCTTTCACATTGGAGGCAAGCCCAGAGGAAATCATTTTCTTGTGGGTCGAAAGCAAACACAGAGGCAAGTTGAAGGGGCCTTGGTCTTGTGGATCGAAGGCAAGTCTGAGGCAGCGTTTTGTCTAGTAGATCAAAGGCAGATCTGAAGAAGTTTTTTCCTAAACGAAGCTTGTATACAGGAGTCCACTATTTTATGGATCAAAGTAAGCGTGCAGGAGGTCACTGCTGGTGGGTCGAAGGGAGCTTGCAGGGGTTTCTTGCTTTGTGCGCTGAAGGCACGCACAGATGGAGTATTTGCCTAGTTGAAGTAGGAATCAAGTTGTCTCCAAAGAAACCAAATTCCCAAATGAAGCAGGAATCAAGCTTGCTCCAAAGAAGATCAAATGCCTAATTGAAGCAGGAATTAAGCTTGCATACATGTAGTCATTGCATTGTGAATCAAGCCAGAATGCAAGGCCAATGGTGCAATCGAGGGAGAATAAACAGAAGGCCCTTCCCTTTTGGATCGAAGGAGGCTGTTTCAAAGGAAACACATTCTCAGTTGAAGCTTGTATACAGTAAACAAGCAAAAGGCCAAGGCTTCAATCGAAACTTGGAAGTTTGAGGCAAGCTTGGAGGAGGTTAGGCGCTCAGTCGAAGCCTGTTAAAATTCCAATCAAAGACACCTTGACATGTCAATCGAAATACTTTTTTATCTTCAAAAAAAAATTATTTAATCAAGTGTTTGTAATCACCTATGTAAGAGAAAAATCTTGGAAGAATATGAGAGGGAAAATTTTGGGGTACAACGGCTGCCCCTGTTCAATCTTCTTAAACCTGAAGATGTATATTGGCTTGTGTGCCTTTCGTGATCTGAAGGTGGGAGATGATTTAACACTAGAGTGCCCAGAAATTTTCACTCATATGAAGTAACACTGATTGTTTATGATGGCGGGAATGGGCTTACAGATTCCATTTGGATAAGATGACAGAGATTCATCGGAGATGGGCTTAAAGATGCCATCTAAAGTAGATGCTGATTTCACACATGGTCCCTTTGGAGGTTCATGTTCCTTCTGTTTGAGGAGGAATCCGCTGGGGAATGTGGGTTTCTGTTGTTCTTCTGCTTGAGGAAAACTCTGTGGGGGATAGAGTCTAGGAGCTTCAGTTGTCCAAGGCTCTGCTGGAGAGATGATAGTTTGTTGTTTTCTAGTTGAAATCCAGGCTTCACGGTAATTTGCTGAGGAAAATTGTATTAACTGCTATTTGGAAATGTATCAGAAGAAACCTGTGTAGGGTTGTTTCACTTGGTCGTGTAGATAGTTTTCTTGTCCCGTTTCAGGTATTGATCTACAAGTCAGTTGTTCACAGATAGTTGTCTTGTTCGATTTCAGGTATTAATCTTAAACTTGAAAATTGTTGGTTGTTGGGATAGTTCTCCTGGATTGTTACAGGTATTAATCTATGACCTGAGAAATAAAGATAGTTTTCCCATCTGGTTTCGGGTGTTAATCTTCAACCTCCTTTTGTAGATAGTTTTCCTGGCTTGTTATAGGTATTAATCTACAGTCAGTCGTCCACAGATAGTTCTCCTGGCTTGTTACAGGTATTAATCTAGAACTTGAAAATTGTCGATCGTTGAGATAGTTGTCTTGGCTGGTTTCAGGTATTAATCTCTGACCCAAGAAATAAAGATAGTTTTCGCGTCTGGTTTCGGGTGTTAATCTTCGATCTCTTCATGTAGATAGTTCTCCTGGCTTGTTACATGTATTAATCAACAGTCGGTCGTCCACGGATATTGTTCCTGGCTTGTTACAGGTATTAATCTGGAACTTTTCCAATCACATAGATGGTTTCCCCGTCTGGTTTCGGGCATTAATTTGTGGTCTGTTGTAAAAGTTGATAGTATTTGTCTATCTGCTAATTTAACTTGAAAAGATAAAATCAGTTTCATGCGATGTCATGATGTATGAATTGCATGATGCTCCAAAAATAAATGAGATTATGATATATGTATTTGTATGCACATGCCATGATGTATGTAATGCGGTTGCGCAGTATCTTTTTCTGGGAAAATATTTCCCTGACAATTGTTGAATAGTACCGGGAAGCTGAATCCCAGACTGTTGTTGGTGAGTGAAGAAAGTGATTCTTCAATTTCTGCTGGGGATAATGAATGGAGATAGTTTTGTTGGCGATTCCCTTTCTCTACCGAGGATCTTCGACTTCTGTTTGAGAATGATTTTGCCGTGTGGAAGAGTTATGTTGGAAGATTTCACCAATTTGGAGAAATAAACTTCGTTGGGGGATGAACTTTCGTAGCTAGAGAAATAAACTCTACTGGGAATAAGGCTTTATAAACTACTTGAGATTTATAAAACTATGTTGCGGAAGGTGAACTCCATAAACTACTTTAGGATTTTGTTGAAATCCTGTAGGGGAATCTTGAGAAGCTTGGTGACTTCACTGGAGGATTTTGGAGCTGTAATTGGAGATTTTTGCTCTGCTGGGGATGTGAGAACAACTGAAATCAATAGGTTACATGCTGAGAGTATGGAAGTGACCTTGTAGTAGAATGCCCCTACCCTTGTACCTCCTGGAGAAGGTATCTGTCGGGGAAGACATTTGCGGGGATCTTGTAGATGGCCCTTAGATATTGTCCCATTTCTTAAAGTCATTAGCAATTGTCTTTCTGTTTTTATGTGTGTATATTTGTAAGCAGTAATCATATTCAAATGCATATGTTCAATAATAATCACTGGACATTTTCGCACACAAAACAGAAAAATAAAAAAACAGAAGTTTTGCACTCTCAAAAGAATAATTTTGTATTAACTTGAAATAAGCGTTTTTGTACAAGGAAACAAAACTGAAAATCAATGTTAGCAAACCTAACAAAAAGACAAAAATAACAAAACATAACACGCATGCACATATGCACCTCTAAGGTACGCCCACTTTGGTTTCCTTCAGAAATAAAACAGTCATGTCCCTCGAGACAGGGACGCTTTAGCAAAGACCCGTAAATCAAAATCTCATAGTCCCTCGATGACCCTACAGTTGCCTTTCGGTAAATGATCTAGTCCCTAAACAGAAATTGATAAAGCGTCTCTACATTCTTTCCTTTATGACTGTATGTCCCTTGGAATGTCCCTCATACATCCAACGACAAGGCTACCTACTCACTAATAGTAGGATAGTATTGTCTAAAGGAAAAGAGAAAAAGAACGATCTTTTTTCGAGTACAAAAGTAGATAGCTGTTAGAAGTTTGCTCAAAATATTTTGCACGTACACAAATACTACTTTTCAAAAACATTTTCCAAAACACTTTGTATACTTTCTCCACTATCCCGAGAAACATTACAAAGTTCTCCGTACTAAGGCATTCTCAAAAAAATTCCAAACACGCAAAGCACAAAGGTATTTCAAAATGAGAAAACCTCTAAGAGCCTGTAGAAAATTGCGGATGGAAAGGGTGCTAATACCTTCCCTTTCCATAATCTACCCCCGTTACTCAGAAAAATCTCAAAAAAGGTCTTTTTCTATTCTTTTCACCCTTTCCTTAATTTGGATAAAAGAAAAGTCGGTGGCGACTCTTGCTTACCGCAACATTTGCGAATACAAACGCAAAACCAGTATTAAACAGTCGGTTTTGTCACCATATCACAAGTTCAAAATGTATTTTTTTTCCTGCCTTTTTACACTGTCTTTACAGTTTTAACATTATTGTCCAACTATTCAATATAGGCTGATGTTTGGATTTGTTTTAAGACCCAATTTTTGTGCAGGATACATTAGAAGGGTCCAGGTTCATGCAAAAATGAGAATGGCAAGAGAATCACCCAAAATGGCTTGTTTTTCAATTCTTTGATATTGTTTTCAAAACCATGTTTAATGGCTGATCCTTGCCATATTTGTCAAGCCATTATGCTCCTATATAAATATAGTATCATTTGGAATCCAAAGGGGGGGCATACACACAGACATATTGCTTCAGAAAAGCACACAAAAATTGTAAAATCTTCACAAGAGCTATCAAATTCGAAACACTAGTGCAAGCTTCCTCGTGCTAAACAAACCTCAACACTCTACCGCTGAGGTTCCCAGGAAGGTGTCTAGACCATTCACAAGGCGTGCAACACCTTGAATCACTGCCTCCAAACATCACCAGCTGGTAAGGGCTTTAAAGGTTGAAATTGAATATACATGTCATTTTATTAAACTCTAACTATTTGGTTCATGTTTAGGGACACCATTAGTGCAGATCTAGCATAATACGTGCAGTTTTAAGGACCGGAATAAGATCGTGCCATTGCTAGGACACGATATGTATTCTGCTATGAATCTCAAAATCCAGGAAATTTTAGACCAAACAGATTGCAGATTCGAACTCAGGGGACCCGAATTAGTGGGATAGGGTAGCTTTCAACTTTTGTTTTTGGCTATTTTTGCAGGTTTACTGTTGAAGCCCACCGGAGAAGACAACCGGAGAGTTGACTCTGGTGGGCTGACTCTGGCGTCCCAATTGTGACTCTCCCATTGGCTTGTACAGAACGCGCATTTGATTTTGAATTTTATATATCTGACCCCTTTTCTAACATAATATTATTGTTTCATTGATATAAACAAATGGCAAGTTGGCTCAGTTAGTGAAGTAAGCGTGTTACAGTGAGAAGGACCTGGGTTCGCTACCCAGGTCGTGCAGTTTGTTTTTCTAACTATCACTTTGCAGATCTTGTGGTTTCACCTCCAGATGCCCACCATGCACAATATGATCATAGCCACTAGATATCATCTGATCAAATCTAAGAGCTCCCAATATGCAGGCTCACCATGGACCCTCTAGATGCACCCTCACCAGATCCAATGTGGCTTGGGCTTCTTCTTGATAATGGGCCCTAACAGATTCCAATTCTCATCCCCCGTTGTTGTTCCATATCAGGCCCATGTTCATTGTTTCTTTATCTATTTATTTTAATTGTTTTATTTCTTTTAATCTTTTTATCATAACATAAAATAATTAAAAATCATAAAAATATTAGGTTAGCACTTTTCTTAATTAAATTAATTAATAATTATTTAAACCACTTTTTACTTTAAAACTAAATAGACTTAGGATTACTTTCATTTCTTTTCATAAAAAAAATAACAAACAAAAAGATTTTCTTTTACTTTTAGGTTTTAAACGTCCTCTTTTTAATTCGCGCGCATTTATTGCTTTCGTTGTCATTTTTTATATTAATGTATCTGCTCATGGGATGTAATAGACTTAAATTAGGATTTTTACTTTTTTTGCTTTATTCCCCTCATTCTTGGACATGTAACTAATCCCCAAAGCCATGTAATAGCGTAGGATTTACATTTCCGCATCTTAAATTCATGCAAACTATAAACTGTTTAGATGCATGACTAATAGGATTGTATGGTAAGAATATAAAAACAAAACGCTAGCAAACTTAACACAAAAGACAAAACAACTGAATACAACACATATGTACATATACACCTCTAGGGTACTCACACTTTGGTTGCCTTCAAAAAATAAAAATGTCATGTCCCTCGAAAGTAGGGAGGCTTTAGCAAGGACCCTCGAATAAAAAGATCATAGTCCCTCGATGACCCTTCGGTGTTGCCTTTCGGTAAATGATCTAGTCCCTTGAACAAAACTGCTAAAGCGTCTCTATATGTCGCCTTTGTGACTGTGTAATGACCCATGAACGTCCCTCATACATCCAAAAGACTATGTCTACCTACTCACTAATAGTAGGATAGTCTTGTCTAAAGGAAAGTAGGAAAAAGAACAAACCTTTCGAGTAAAAGTAGACAGCTGTTAGATGCTTGCTCAAAAATAAACTTTCACACTTACACAAAAACAACTTTTAAAAACTTTTCAAATGCTTTATCAACACTCTTGAGGACTGATACAAGAGTTATCATAAAGCAAATCGCCACACTAAGGCATTTTCAAAATACTTTTCAAAAACACACAAAAAGCACAAGGTATTTTTCAAATGAGCTAAGCATCTAAGATCCCGTAGATAACTAAGGATGGAAAGGATGCTAACACCTTCCCTTTCCATAATCTACCCCCCTTACTCAGAAATAATCTCGAAAGGTATTTTTCTGTTCTTTTGACTCTTTCCTTGGTTGGATAAAAGAAAAGTCGGTGGCGACTCTTGCTTACCGCAACATTTGCAAATACAAACGCAAAACCTGTATAATAGTCAGTTCTGCCACCGTATCATAGAACTGGCGACTCTGCTGGGGAGAATCTTATAAAGTGGGGTTACCTTAGATTTTAGTTCATCTTTTTAATTGCTTTCATTGTGTGTTTTGTTTGCTTTATCTTTGAGGGCTTGCTTGGGTTTACTTGTAAAGATCCTATACCCGGATCTGGGGCACATGTTTAGGTAAGCAGCAATAGATCGTGGAGAATGTACGGCATAAACCTATATGGTTGAAACGATAGTTACATTGGTGTGCCACTTTGGTTGGTACTGGTATCCCTTGTGTTAAATCGAGGAGAATATGGGGCCGATGCATGGTGTCATATAGCACTAATGGACCTTAGAACTTTAGTTGAACAAACTTGGCCATTAGAAAGTAGTGAGATAGCCGCCCTCGATATAAAGTTGAGGATTGGTTGATACTCGATGCTATACTCATTGAGATCAGACTTTCGGGATATTTCGGCTGCAAGAAAAGATCGCCTGAGCTGAAAGAATGCTTGATAAAGAAAGATCAGTGATATTAAGATTCCTTAGAACATGGTTACTATTACTATGGTAGGTTAAGCCAGCTAAACTTCAAGAGGGTACTTACCTACAAACCCCATGCAAGCCTGAACTTAAGGCTACTTGTGTGACTTGTTTGCTTTCACTGTCTAACAACTTGAACTCATTGCAGGGCTTTGTTTGTACTCCTTGCAAGACTTGTTTGTGGTCTTTATCCAATAACTTGGATTTCCTACAAGACATACTTGTCTTCATCACCATACATTTTTGCTTGATGCATAGCATACACATTATAGCATCATACCATAGCATTTCCTTAACTATTTCAAGGATATCAAGGGACTGTGATGCAGGTTATGATAAATGAGGCGTCTAGCAAGGAGCAAGGGGATTTATTTTCCTTTAGCCAATGTCGTCAAAAAAAATAAAAACACGATAACTTGAGTCAGGGGCTATGACCCACTCGATATGGTGAGCTTGTCTCTCATAGAAGGGCATTCAACAATACGAAGTTCTTCCATCAAAGTTGCAGTCAAAATTCAACTTCTGACATTTTCTTGTGTTTACCCCACAAGATCCTTGAAAACATTTCCATATCATACATGTCATTGCATAGCATGCATTTCAAGACATGTTTCTTATCTTTTCACTGTTTATTTCAGCAAAAGAAGTGGCTTTCAAACAGAACAACAGAGATCTCCAAACTCAAGAGGCTCAGTTCATGGAAATGTTCATCAACCTATCCAAGGGGCAGGAAGAATTGAAAGCACTCCTCAACGGGGACATGACCAAGAAACATCCTGACAACAATAAGGATGACCAGTTAGAACAACTGCAAGCTGAAATGGAAAGGATGAGAATCCAGATGAGTAATCAAATGGCTCTTATCCAAAGGTTAGCTCGGGAACAAGAAGAGTTGAGGTTTCTCATCAGCAAGCTTCATCAAGACGGATGTAACCATGTGAAGCACACAATCGAGGCTAGGGATCAAGTCATTAATTAGCCTCTGATGAGACAAGAAGTTGGATTGGCAGAGAGTAGACCTTTCCAAGTTGTTGCTACATCACGAACCCAACCGCCATCTCGCCAACAACGACAGGGTAATTAGCGTAAGCGGGATACATCCAATAGGCAATATACCAAACTCAACACGGAAATGTCGCAAGTATTGCAACACATGTTAAGGTTGAAAATTATCACATTGAAGGATCCTTCTCAGAATCCTAATACTTCTGCTCCTAGTTACCATCCCAATGAAAAGTGTGCATACCACTCCAGCAGTCTGGGGCATGATATTGACAGTTGTTGAATGTTGAAATATAAGATTCAAAACGTGGTTGATGAAGGAGTGTTGGAATTCGCACAAGATGGTAAACTGGAATTTTTTTGTCATCCCTCCAAGGCACACCATCTGAAGTGACAAGTTAAGACAAGGAGGCTTTTTGTTCATTTGAATTCTCAATTTGTAATTTTATTTTGATTGTTCGAACATTTATTTATGTCAAAGTTTGTTTTTTCATCAATGCATTTCATATGTTTGTCTTGAATTATTTCATTTGTATCCATTATATTCAAACGGTGTTTTTACTTCCTTTCATGATATTCAACTCTCGATTAAAAGCTCTAAGCCTTTGGAGGGAGGATGACAAAAACAATACCAGAATCCCGACAATATGCTTTTGAACAGACCCCGCTAATGATGCACAGGTATTGTTTCAAATCCTAAACAGTGGAGTTATAAAGAAGATAATCCCTAGTCAACCCCTTTGAGCCTAAGAAGTAGGAGTTTTTCTTTTCACACAAATTAAAACCCTTAATCATAACCTGGGGCAGGGTAGTTTTCTCAATTAATTTAGATGTGCATTTAGTCACAAGCTCTACCTTCATACACGACAAATAATGTAGAAGATGTCTTCCAAGAGATGGTGATGGTTCCATGTAATCATTAAAACAGGCAGTCATTATTCTTCAAAAGAAAAGCCCGCTAAGTCAAAACCTATGAAGGAGGCTTAATAAAAAAACTGGGGCATCCCGCTGACTATAATCATAAGAAACAGTTCAGGAAAAAGTAGGGATAACAAAATCAAAAAAAGAGCTCCTACAAACCCTTAACAAAAAAGAAAAGGTTACAAAAATGACTGCCTTCTCAAACAAACATTCAATTTATGAACCATCACCAAGTATCAGAGCAAAGATTCCAGACTCAATTGGGATCTAAATGCACAATTAGCTGAGCATAGGATTGAAGAACATCACGAAGAATGGGTTGGGTACAAATAAAATTTGAGCCTTTATCCTTTGTTTCTTAAACCGTGAACCAATCCACGTTATAACCCTTATAAGTCCTAGCTGAAGCATGGGTTAGTTCAAAAGCACACTGTTACAAAAGGTATCCTGACTCTTGTAGGGTTCTCTATAAATCCTGAGTTGATATCACACTTTTACAAAATTTGTTTGTTTTACTAAAAAAATGAATTGTCAAACTTCAAGACAGACATAAGCTTTGCATTCTTCAATACCATTGTTTGCATATGACTATTTGTTCAAACAGCAGAGAAATTCACACAACGGATATTCAATGAACATAAATCCTCTTAGTTGACAGAATCACCTCAGATGGAAAGACATTCCAGTAACTGGCCTTTCATAATCAAGGGGCATAACATGGTGTCCAGCTGATCTGGGGCTGACAAGTCAAGATTCGAGGAATTTCTTAAAAGTGCCAAATAGTCAGGGGCAGATCTCAATCTGAATCACTTGGGGCATTGGAAATTAATTCCATCAACGAATCATGTACAACCAAACAAACATCTTCTGGCAGTGTGGAAACACTTGCTCCTATGGGCAATGACAATTTTCTGTACCCGGTGAACATGGACATAGTTAAAAAGTACTATGCATGAACAAAGACTCACTAGGTTGACTGGCCTAGGCAAAAATAAGGGCATCCCGACAAACCAAAAGGGTTCGGGAAAAAATTAGGGATATACATATGAAAAAATCTGTACACCCGACAAGTCGAAAACCTAAAAGGGCGGCTTGGTCAAAAAAGGGTATCCCGGTGGACTGAAAATATGAAAGGACGGTCCAGAAAAAAGTTAGGGATCAAAGCGTACGACTATGTCCTATCATCTCATCACTTGTCTATCGGTAGAAGGTTTATCACCCTGATCAGCATTCACCAAGGACTCCAAGAGTTGGGATAATAGTCAAGCCATCTATAAAATTCTCGGCAGGTATTTTCTCCAGCAGGTACCAAGGCAGGGGCATTATACTACAAGGTCACTGCCATATTCTCAGCATGCAGCCTAATGATGGCAGGTGTTCTCATATTCCCGACGGAGCAAGAATCTCCAACTACTGCTCCGACATCTAAGAAAAATTCCCCAGTGAAGTCGCCAAGCTTCTCAAGATTCCCCAATGGGATTTCAACAAAATCCCCAAGCAGTTCACGGAGTTTTCCTTCCCTAACAAAGTTTATTTCTCTAACAATGGAAGTCTATCTCCCAGAATTTCAACTTCAACAAATATTTAAAGGCATACATTCTTCACACCCAACAACAATCATGGATTCATTTTCCCTAATCTAACAACCCTGCAATAGAACAGCTGATACGTTCATACATTTCATTCATACATCATTTTACAAACATCATAGCATATGCAGCACAGAAGCATTTATCACAATCTCATTTATTTTTTAGAGCATCAAACAATTCATACATCCTGACATCGCATGAAACTGACTTTACCTTTTCAGGTTGAATTCGCAGACAAACGAATACTATCAACTTATGCACAGCAGGTCAAATGTTAATGCCCGAAACCAAACGGGGAAACAATCTACACGACCAAGTGGTATGAACTTCCAGAGCAAGACGGGTTTACCAATAAATACAGCAGGCCACGGATTAATACCCGAAACCAGACGGGAAAACTATCTATGTGACCAACATAAATAAGTTCCAGATTAATACCTGTAACAAGCCAGGACAACATAATATGGACGGCTGATTGTAGATTAACACCTGTAACAAGCCAGGAAAACTATCTACATGAGAAGATTGAAGATTAATATCCGAAACCAGACGGGAAAACTATCTTTCTTTCTAAGGTTAGAGATTAATACCTGGAACAAGCCAGGATAACTATCTCAACGACTGGCAAAAATAAGTTCCAGATTAATACCTGTAACAAGCCAGAACAACTTTCTGTGGACAATCGATTATAGATTAACACTTGTAACAAGCTAGGAAAACTATCTACATGAGCAGATTGAATATTAATACCCGAAACCAGACGGGAATACTATCTTTCTTTCTAAGGTCGGAGATTAATACCTGTAACAAGCCAAGACAACTATCTCAATGATCGACAAAAATATGTTCCAGATTAATACCTATAACAAGCCAGGACAACTATATGTGGACGGCTGATTGTAGATTAACACCTGTAACAAGCCAGGAAAACTATCTACATGAGCAGATTGAAGATTAATACCCGAAACTAGACGGGAAAACTATCTTTCTTTCTAAGGTCAGAGATTAATACCTGTAACAAGCCAGGATAACTATCTCAATGACCGGAAAAAATAAGTTCCAGATTAATACATGTAATAAGCCATGACAACTATATGTGGATGATCGATTGTAGATTAACACCTGTAACAAGCCAGGAAAATTATCTACATAAGCAAATTGAAGATTAATACCTGTAACAAGCCAGGAAAACTATCTTTCTTTCTAAGGTCAGAGATTAATACCTGAAACTAGACAGGACAACTATCTCAACGACCGACAAAAACAAGTTCCATATTAATACCTGAAACTAGATAGGACAACTATTTGTGAATGATCGATTATAGATTAATACCTGAAACCAAACAGGAAAACTATCTACATGACCAGACGAAGCAGCCCTACCCGGGTTCCTTCTCATACATTTCCAGATGAAGTCTTACCCGGACTTATCTTGGAGCATCGCTACACAATCTCCTTCTCATATATCTCCAAATGTGGTCTAACACAGGCTCATTTTGAAGCAGTCCTACACCAGCTCTTTCTAATACATTTCTAAATAGTAGTTAATTTCATTCTCCCCAGCAAATTACTGTGAAGCCTGGATTTCAACCAGAAAATATAGAACTTTCATATCTCAGGTCCAGAGATAACTCCTCAGCAGAGCCTTGGACAACCGGAGTTCCTAGACTCTATTCCCAACAAAGTTTTCCTCAAGCAGGAGAACAGCAGAAATCAAAATCCCTAGTGGAGTCCTCCTCAGACAACAGGAATAGGAATCCCCACAAAGAGACCTCTTATGAAGTCATCACCTATCTTGGATGGAATCTTTAAGCCTATCTTCGGCGACTTTATGCCACACTCTCCAAATGGCATATGTGATACAGTGGAAGAACTGACTTGAGGGTTTTGCGTTTTATCGCAAATGTTGCGGTTAGCAAGAGTCGCCACCGACTTTTCTTTTATCCAAAAGGAAAGGTGAAAAAGCACAGGAAAGACCTTTGAGATTGTTTCTTGAGTTAGGGGGGTAGATTATGAAAAGGGAAGGTGTTAGCACCCTTTTCATCCATGGTTTTCCATGGGCTCTTAGTCACTTGCTAAATCACTTGCTTTTGTTTGAATGTGATTGTGGTGTGTGTTTTGAAAGTATTTTTGAAAATGGAACTTCGTAATAGTTCTCGTTTCTATAAGAACACCTACAAAGTGTTTGTTTCGAAAATAGTTCAAAGGTGTGTTTGTGAGATTTGTTTTTGAAAGTATTTTGAAAATGTAACTTTGTAATGATTCTCGTTTCTATAAGAACGCATACAAAGTGTTTGTTTCGAAAATAGCTCAAAGATGTGTTTGTGAAATGTGTTTTTGAAAGTGATTTTGAAAAGGGTTTTCTTTGTAATGGCTCTCATCTCTATAAGAACGCGTACAAATTATTGTCTTTTGAAAATGTTTCAAAGTGAGAGTGTTTGTGTATAAAATGTTTTTGTTGTGAGCAAGCGAGTAACTAAGAGCAAACCTACCTACTCAGAAGGTCTTAGATGTATTTTTCCTCTTCCTTTAGATGTGGCTATCTTACTATTGATTTGGTAAGAAGCCCCATCGTTGGATGTGAAGGGACGGGCGTTGGGACGTTTGTATAGTCATAGAAGGCAACATATAGGACATTTTAGCAATATCTTTTTAGGGACTAGATCGTTTACCGAAGGCAACATCGAGGGACTACGATCTTTTATCGAGTGTCTCTGCTAAAACGCCCATGCTCGAGGGACATGACTATTTTCCGATAGGCAAAAAAAGTGGAATTACCCTAAGGGTGTAAGTGTAAAAATGTGTTTTATTTACATGCATTTAGTCTTTATTAGGGTGATCTACTTGTTGGTTTTATCTTTCTATACAAACCCTAATTTACTAGCATTGATATGAAAGCGATAAATTGCGGAAAGTAAAATTACTACGGTATTACATCATTATGGGGATGGGGTATACAAATGTACAAATGGGGATGACAAGTAAATTAAACCCTAATTACTATTACAAGGCTTTGACAATTACATAATTCATAATGCAAAAATAGAATATGCAAGAAGATGTAAAGTGAGAGAAATTGTTTTTTTAGGTTTTTTTTGTAGAAAAAAGGTTTTGTAATTAATTTCATTGAAGAAAAACTTAAGTCTAAGTTAATTGTTTAGAAAATTGTTTTTGAGGTTTCATTTGAACAAAAAGGTTTTATAAAGTTAGGTCATTTCCAAGCAATGCAATATATCCAAAAGAACCTAAACAAACTCCAAAAATCAAGAAATTTGGTGCCCGAGCTGACACGGGCCGTGTCGGGGGACACGGGCACCCGTGTCAGGACCTGTCCATGACTTTTATGCATTTTTTTGGACCCAGCCATCCTGAAACGGCCGTGTCACCTGACACAGGCGCCCGTGTCAGCCCCTGTTCATCCTTTTTTGGTCATGTACGCACCAGTAACTCTGACACGGGCCGTGTCGATTGACACGGGCACCCGTGTCAGCCTCTGTACCTGCATTTTACTGTGTTTTTCAACCCAAATAAGCTGACACGGGCCGTGTCATGTGACACGGGCACCCGTGTCAACCTCTGGTCTGGATTTTTGTTAGTTTTTTCTCTTTGATCTGTCTTGTTATATCTTTTGAGCGCAAAAGCAAATGATGTATAAACAATGAGATCACAGTTTGAGAAAGTTTACCTCTCGAAGTGGAAGCTTTAGGACACATATGTATGTTTCCGAGTGTAAAGTGGTGATTTATCAAGCTCCTTTGAACCTTCTTGAAGTAACTCCAATCTTTCTTTTGTACTGAAAATGGTTGAACTGCTCCAACCGAGTCATGTTGCAATGTATGTTTTTTTGAATTTGGAAGATGGTGATAGTGATGTTACAGAAGTTGTCTTTGTGTTTGAACAACTTCTATATGGTGTATATGAAGTGTTTGGATTGTTTGTTTGGAGAAAACTTGCAAGGTATGAGATTCAAAGATTTGAACTTCAAAGCTCATAATGGAGGTTTTGTGGACAAATCTGGTTTTTTGACAACAAAAATGAGTTTGAGTGTTAGTTTCTCCTTCTATTTTTTCTGGCCTCTCTCTTTTTTTTCTAACCTTTTTCCAACTTCTCTCTCTTGCAAATGCTTCTTCTATTTATAGGCAAGGGGTTTGTGTACATGGGCTGACTAGGTTTGCAAGACAACATGTTATAGTTTGGTTGGGATGTAAGTATCAAACTATGTCAAGTACTCCATGGTTCCAAGATGAAGTTCCAAAGTTGATGGTTTAGAGGGGTTGATTTCCATGTTTTATGGTTGAGTATAATCAGCAACAAGCAAGGTATGGGCTCAAGACAAACTTTGTACAAAAAAGCTTGCTTTTCAAGAATAACAATGGTGCCTTTATGCCATAAATGGAAAGATATTTTGGACAATGGCTTAAACACTTGGGTAATAGCTCAAGAGTGGGTGTAAGCATTAAATTATGATGATATTTGCAAGAAAATAAACCTACAACATAAAATTATGCAGCAAATCATGAGAGTTTTGTTATGTGTTCTTCAATAGAATGACTTGCAAATCAAGGGTGGATGCTCAACTTCATGCCCTTGAATCTCCTAGCTCAAGTATGATAAATTCATGATCTTGGATGTTTTGGAAAGCTTGAAACACCCTCTATAACTTTCATGTTGGCCATTTTGACAAAATCACCTTGGAACTATGTGAAAAAATTCCAAGAAGTTGGGATAAAATTCTGCATAAAATCTGTTGAAAATTTCTCTAAGTGTTAAATGAAAATGTCATGACTTCATGAATTTATAACTTGAGATCCAAGCATATTTAGGAGAAGTTGTGTAAAGAAATGTTGTAGATATCATGGAGATCTACAACTTTCATGTTGAAAGCTTCTTTTGAATCATCTTACATCTTGGTGAAAGAGTGACATGAAGTGATGAAATTATCATGTATAAAAACACTTAGAAAATTTCTAAGTCTTAGAAATCTTGACTTTTCAAGTTGACTTTTGACTTTCTTAACTTCTTGATGATCAAGCTTGATATTTTTGAATGTCTTGATGAATTGTGATATTTGAAACTTAATGTTGACCAAAAAGTCAAAGTTTGACTTTCCAGTATGCAATTGACCATTTTGCCCTTGTGCCAATTTCAAGCCTAAATTGATGTATCAGTGCTGCAAACTTGACGTCATAGAATATCTTGTGAGCAAATACTTGAAAAATGAGAGGGCAAGTTTTGGGGTACAACAGCTGCCCCTGTTCAATATTCTTAAACCTGAAGAGTTAGATTGGCGAGTTCTGCCATTCGTGACTCGAAGGTGGAAGATGATTAGACACTAGAGTGCCCAGAAATTTGCACTCGGTGATGCGATGATAGGAGGAATAGGCTTAAAGATGCCATTTGGAGAGGTGATAGAATCTTGTTGGAGATGGGCTTGTAGATGCCATCCAAGAATGCTTGTTGAATTGTAATTTGTAAGTTGAAAGAATGGCTATCAGAATGGCATCCGTATCTGAAGCGTATCTGAACTGTATCTGAAAGCTGAATCTGAATTAGTATCAGGATGGCATTCATATCTGGAGTGTATCTGAACTGTATCTGAAAGCTGGATCTGAATGAGTATCAGGATGGCATCCGTATCTAGAGCGTATTTGAACTGTATCTGAAAGATGGATCTAAATGAGTATCAGGATGGCATCCGTATCTGGAGCGTATCTGAACTGTATCTGAAAGCTGGATCTGAATGAGTATCAGGATGGCATTCGTATCTGGAGTGTATCTAAACTGTATCTGAAAGTTGGATCTGAATGAGTATCAGGATGGCATCCGTATCTGGAGCATATCTGAACTGTATCTGAAAGTTGAATGTGAATGAGTATCAGGATGGCATCCGTATCTGGTGCGTATCTGAACTGTATCTGAAAGTTGTCTTTGAATGAGTGAGTTGGTCGAGTAGATATTTATCCTGTCTGGTTTCAGGTATTAATCCTTGACTTGAAAAAGATAGTTTTCCTGGCTTGTTACAGGTGTTAATCTGGAACTTGAAAAGGTTGGTCGACGAGATAGTTGTCCTATCTGGTTTCAGGTATTAATCTCTGACCTGAGAAAGAAAGATAGTTTTCCTAGATTGCTACAAGTATTAATCTTCAATCTCTTCATGTAGATAGTTTTCCTGGCTTATTACAGGTATTAATCTACAATCAGTCGTCCACGGATAGTTTTCCTGGCTTGCTACAGGTATTAATCTGGAACTTGAAAAGGTTGGTCGACGAGATAGTTTTCTTGTCTGGTTTCAGGTATTAATCTCTGATCTGAGAAAGAAAGATAGTTTTCCTGGCTTGCTATAAGTATTAATCTTCAATCTCTTCATGTAGATAGTTTTCCTGGCTACGGGTATTAATCTACAATCAATCGTCCACAGATAGTTTTTCCTGGCTTGCTATAGGTATTAATCTGGAACTTGAAAAGGTTGGTCGACGAGATAGTTGTCATGTCTGGTTTCAGGTATTAATCTCTAACCTGAGAAAGAAAGATAGTTTTCCTGGCTTGCTACAAGTAATAATCTTCAATCTCTTCATGTAGATAGTTTTCCTGGCTTGTTACAGGTATTAATCTACAATCAGTCGTCCACAGATAGTTTTTTCTGGCTTGCTACAAGTATTAATCTGGAACTTGAAAAGGTTGTTGGTAGCCATCTGTTGATTGACCTTTTTTTTTCTTTCTGAAAAAGTTAAAATGTTAGTTGTATGCAATGTCATGATGTATGAAATGCATGATGTCATGATGTTCTCAAAATAAATGAGATTGTGTCGTATGCACTTTATCATGTATGTAAATAGGAGGTATGAAATGTGAAATGTTTATGAATGTATTTTCGTCTGGGAAAATAAATCCTTGACAAATGTTGGGGAGTTTGTTAAATCCTGGACTGCTGTTGAAGAGTATGTGTGTCTTCAAACTTTGCTTAGAATGTTTCCACCGGGGATTCCTGTTTTGTTGTTTGAGGAGAACTCCGCTGGGAAATATTGAAAACTCTGTGGGGAGTATGTTTATTCCTGCTTGTGGAAAGAGTTCAGGAGTATCGATTGTCTGTTGCTCTTACTAGGGAATCAAAGTTGAACTGATATCTGGTCGAGTCCAGGTTTCACAGTAACTTGTCGGGGATTGTAGAATAGTCTACTGGGGAAGAGGAGTTGTGGTCCTTTGATTTGTAGTAGTCGGAGAGGCAAACTCAAGCTGGGGAATCCTGGTGTTGTTGGGGAAATAAACCTTGTCGTCGGTCTGTTGGAGAGGTGAGCCCCTGGTTACTCTGCAATTCTTGAGAGATTTCTTGAAATCTTGACTGGACTTCCCCGGGTGTGCTGGATAGTGACACGTCATGTCCCCCCGTTGATAGGGGTTTTGTCAATGGAAATGTTATCCTACTTGAAGTGATTTTGTTCACTGAGAGACCTTTCGTTCACTGGATATTCATTATGTGAATTTCTCCGCTGTCAAACAAATAACCATATGCAAACAGTGATATTCAAGTAATGCAAAGTTTATGCTTGTCTTGAAGTTTTGAAAAATGTGTTTTTGTAAGTAAAGGAATTTTTTAAGAAAATTCAATCTCGGGATTTAGAGCAAAGCCTTACAGGAGTCAGGATACCTTTTGTAACAATATGCTTTCGAACTAACCCATGCTTCAATTAGGACTTTTGAAGGGTTGTAACGTGGCTTGGTTCACGGTTTAAGAAACAAAGGATAAAGGCTCAAAGTGTATTTGTACCCACCCGTTCTTCGTGATGTTCTTCAATCCTAAGCTCAGTTAATTGTGCGTTTGAACTCCAATTGAGTCTGGAATGACGTTTTGGTGATGGTTCAGACAGGTTAAGTTTGTCGGAAGGCCGTCATTTTTTGCGACATTTTTTCATTTTGTTGAGTATTTGTAGTAACCTCTTTTGATTGATTTGTTATCCCTAATATTTGCCTAACTGTTCTTGTTTTAAGATTACAGTCAGCGGGATGCCCTAGTTTTCTTAAGTCTCCTTTGTCGGTTTTGACTTAGTGGGATTTTCTTTTTGAGAGATAATGACTGCCTATATGATTGGGAACCATCACCGTCTTTTGATTCCAGAGGAATGTTTTGATGTCATTCATTGTATTACAAGATGAGAGTTTGCGGCTAAACACGCATTTAAATTAACTGAGAGACTACCCTGCCCCAGGTTTTGATTAAAGGTTTCAATTTGTGTTAAAACAGAAAACTTCTACTTCTTTGGCTCGAAGGGGTTGACTAGGGATTATCTTCCTTATAACTCCAGTGTTTAGGATTTGAAAGAAACGCATGTACATCGTCAGCAAGGTCTGTCCAAAAGCATATTGTATGAGATTATGGCATTGTTTTCGTCATCCTCCCTCTAAAGGCTTGTAACTTTTAGCAAGAGTTAAATGTCATAAGAAGAATAAAAAGCATAGTTTAAATATAGTGAAAATGAAAGGATGAATTCAAGACAAACATATGCAATGCATTAACGAAACAGAGTTCGACATTAATAGATAATTGTTTGAAAAACAAAAGAGATTACAACTTGAAAATTCAAATGAACAAAAGCTTTCAATGATTCGTCATAAGAGCAGTGATTATGTTTGGAGTCTCCGGAGGGTCAAACTCGATCTCCTTGGCATCAATCATGTCTTGGACCTTGTTCTTCAGAGCCCAACAGTTGTTTGTGTCATGCCCTGGGCTACCAAAATGATAAGCACATCTTGCATCTGGGTTGTAGTTAGGAGAAGAAGTCTTAGGGTTTGGATGAGGAGCCTTTAATGTAATCAGCTTTTCCTTCAACATGTGTTGTAGCGCTTGATCCAGCAACATGTTGATCTTAGTGTATTGTCTTTTAGGCGCGACCTCCTTACGCTGATGCCCCTGCCTTTGTTGAGCAAGCGTAGGATTAGAGATCAAGATTGCTCCTACGTGTTGGTCATGACGACTCTTTTGACCATACACAACATTGGACTCTTTCTTCCCATTGTAGGGCTTTTCTGAGCATCAGAAGGTGTAGCTTCTTGAATCTTCCCACTTTTGATGCCAGCTTCGACCCTTTCGCCGGTCAGTATTAGCTCGGTGAACCCGGCTGAAGAGCTTCCGATCAAGTGTTTGAAGAAAGGCCCTGTCAAAGTTCCCATGAAGATGTCAATCAGCTCCCTGTCAGTTAAAGGGGGTTGCACCCTACCAGCCAGATCTTTCCACTTTTAGGCGTATCCTTTGAAGCTCTCATTGGAACCCATGGTCATGTTCTGCAATTGCACACGAGTTGGTGCAAGATCAGCATTATACTGATACTGCTTGTAGAAAGCAGCAGCTAAATCTTCCCAAGTGTGGATTCGAGAACTCTCCAATTGATAAAACCATTCGAGTTGAGTCCCTTCCAGGCTTTCTTGGAAGAAATGGATCCAAAGCTTTGGATCAGTTGTGTATGGTTGAATCTTGCAGACATAAGACTTTAAGTGCATCTTAGGGCAAGAGACTCCATCATACAGGGCAAAGGTAGGGACTTTGAACTTTGGCGGGATGACCACTCCAGAAACCAAACCCATGTCTCCTAAATCAAATCCATGTATTTGTTGAATCTCCATAGCACTGAGGTGATCCTCCAACTATTTGTATTTGTCATCAGCGGGAGGATATTGTTCCTCAGAGTAGTCGGCTTCAACTTCATCAATCTCCAAATTGTGGTCTTCTTCAAGACTATCCCCTGTGTTGGATGGAGTTGAAAGATCTAGAGCTCTCTTGACTGGTCCTCCAGGTCTTCTTCTCAAGTTCAGGACGCCTATTGACTTCTTGGACTTTTATTCTTGTCTTTGAGAATGAGAGCTTTCAGGTTCTCTTTCCCCTTAGCCATAGCCATAAACATTTGTTGGAATTGAGCGTTTTGAGCTTGGAGATCTTTCACCGTTTGTTCCATATCCATCTTACTGAAATAAACTGTAGGAAGATAAGGAGACCTGTATGGGAGAAACCTGTCATGATATGATGCATGATATGTGGATGCATGTTTTCAGGGATCTCGTGGGGTAAACACAATAAAAAGTTGAATTTTGATCAACATCTTTGATTGGAGAACTTTGTATCAGTGGAGGTCCTTCCACGAGAATCAAGCTCACCTTGTCAAGTGGGTTATAGCCCTTGACTCAAGTTTGTTGTAATTGATCTTTGACGGTGTTTGGTCAGAGGAAAATAAATCCTCTTGCCCCTTAATAGACGTCTGGTTTATTGGGAACCTGCATCAAAGACCCTCGAGATCCTTGAAATGCTTATTGAAAATGCTATGGTATGATTTATGATGTTATGCACAAGTATGCAAAGTAAACAAGCTTATACAAATAATCATGCACACGCAAAGCATACAAGTCCTTAGGTTTAGGCTTGCATGGAGTTTATAGGTAAGTACCCTCTTGAAGTTTAGTTGGCTCAACCTGTCCTAACAATAGTAATCGGGTTCTAAGGAGCTCAATATCACTGGATTGTTTTCTTGGTCATTGTTTCAGCTCAAGCCTCTTTAATAGCGACCAAAATATCCCAAGAAACCAAACCTCAATGAGTGTAGTATCGAGTATCTACCAACTTCAAACTGCACCAAAGTCGGTCATCTCACTACGTCCTAAAGGAAAAATTGGTCGAGTAAAGGTTCTAGAAGTTCATTAGTGCTTCATGACATCACTCAGCGGCCCCGTATTCTCTTTGATTAACTCAAAGGCTACCGGTACCCATAAATATGTCACACTAACATAGATATTGCTTAGACCATGTCGGTATACCCCGCACAGTTTCCACAACGTATTGCTACTTACCTATAATGTATCCTAAATCCGGGTAGAGGATTCAAACCCAAACAAAGGAGAATAATGTAAAGCATATAAGTCAAACAATGTAAGCAAATAAATGTGATCTAGCCCTAAGGTAACCCCACTTTTAGAATTCCTCCCCAGCAGAGTCGCCAGTTCTGTGATACGGTGGGAGAACTGACTTGAGGGTTTTGCGTTTTATCGCAAATGTTGCGGTCAGCAAGAGTCGCCACCGACTTTTCTTTTATCCAAAAGGAAATGTGAAAAAGCACAGAAAAGTCCTTAGAGATTGTTTCTTGAGTTCGGGGGGTAGATTATGAAAAGGGAAGGTGTTAGCACCCTTTTCATCCATGGTTTTCCATGGGCTCTTAGTTACTTTCTAGATCACTTGCTTTTGTTTGAATGTGATTGTGGTGTGTGTTTTGAAAGTATTTTTGAAAATGGAACTTCGTAATGGTTCCCGTTTCTATAAGAACGCCTACAAAGTGTTTGTTTCGAAAATAGTTCAAAGGTGTGTTTGTGAGATTTGTTTTTGAAAGTATTTTGAAAATGTAACTTTGTAATGATTCTCGTTTCTATAAGAACGCATACAAAGTGTTTGTTTCGAAAATAGCTCAAAGATGTGTTTGTGAAATGTGTTTTTCAAAGTGATTTTGAAAAGGGTTTTCTTTGTAATGGCTCTCGTCTCTATAAGAACACGTATAAATTATTGTCTTTTGAAAATGTTTCAAAGTGAGAGTGTTTGTGTATAAAATGTTTTTGTTGTGAGCAAGCGAGTAACTAAGAGCGAACCTACCTAATCAAAAGGTGTTAGATGTGTTTTTCCTCCTCCTTTAGATGTGGCTATCTTACCATTGATTTGGTAAGAAGCCCCATCGTTGGATGTGAAGGGACGGGCGTTGGGACGTTTGTATAGTCATAGAAGGCAACATATAGGACGTTTTAGCAATGTCATTTTAGGGACTAGATCATTAACATCGAGGATCATCGAGGGAGTACGATCTTTTATCGAGGGTCTTTGCTAAAATGCCCATGCTCGAGGGACATGACTATTTTCCGATAGGCAACAAGTGGAATTACCCTAAGGGTGTAAGTGTGAAAATGTGTTTTATTTACATTCATTTAGTCTTGATTAGGGTTATCTACTTGTTGGTTTTATCTTTCCATACAAACCCTAATTTACTAGCATTGATATGAAAGCGATAAATTGCGGAAAGTAAAATTACTACGCTATTACATCATTATGGAGATGGGGTATACAAATGTACAAATTGGGATGACAAGTAAAGTAAACCCTAATTACTATTACAAGGCTTTTACAATTACATAATTCATAATGCAAAAATAGAATATGCAAGAAGATGTAAAGTGAGAGAAATTGCTTTTTTAGGTTTTTTTTGTAGAAAAAAGGTTTTGTAATTAATTTTATTGAAGAAAAACTTAAGTCTAAGTTAATTGTTTAGAAAATTGTTTTTGAGGTTTCATTTGAACAAAAAGGTTTTATAAAGTTAGGTCATTTCCAATCAATGCAATATGTCCAAAAGAACCTAAACAAACTCTAAAAATCAAGAAATTTGGTGCCCGCACTGACACGGGTCGTATCGGGGGACACGGGCACCCGTGTCAGGACCTGTCCATGACTTTTATGCATTTTTTTGGTCCCAGCCATCCTAACACGGCCGTGTCACCTGACATGGCCGTGTCACCTAAAACAGGCGCCCGTGTCAGCCCCTGTTCATCCTTTTTTGGTCATGTACGCACCAGTAACTCTGACACGGGCCGTGTTGATTGACACGGGCACCCGTGTCAGCCTCTGTACCTGCATTTTACTGTGTTTTTCAACCCAAATAAGCTGACACGGGCCGTGTCTTGTGACACGGGCACCCAAGTCAACCTCTGGTCTGGCTTTTTGTTAGTTTTTTCTCTTTGATCTGTCTTGTTATATCTTTTGAGCGCAAAAGCAAATGATGTATGAATAATGAGATCACAGTTTGAGAAAGTTTACCTCTCGAAGCGGAAGCTTTAGGACACGTACAGATGTTTCTGAGTGTAAAGTGGTGATTAATCAAGCTCCTTTGAACCTTCTTGAAGTAACTTCAATCTTTCTTTTGTACTGAAAATGGTTGAACTGCTCCAACCGAGTCAAGTTGCAATGTATGATTTTTTGAATTTGGAAGATGGTGATAGTGATGTTATAGAAGTTTTCTTTGTGTTTGAACAACTTCTATATGGTGTATATGAAGTGTTTGGATTGTTTGTTTGGAGAAAACTTGCAAGGTATGAGATTCAAAGATTTGAACTTCAAAGCTCAAAAATAGAGGTTTTATGGACAAATCTGGTTTTTTGACAGCAAAAATGAGTTTGAGTGTCAGTTTCTCCTTCTATTTTTTCTGGCCTCTCTCTATTTTTTCTAACCTTTTTCAAACTTCTCTCTCTTGAAAATTCTTCTTCTATTTATAGGCAAGGGGTTTGTGTACATGAGCCTACTAGGTTTGCAAGACAGCATGTTATGGTTTGGTTGGGATGTAAGTATCAAACTATGTCAAGTACTCCATGGTTCCAATTTGAAGTGCCAAAGTTGATGGTTTAGAGGGGTTGATTTCCATGTTTTATGGTTGAGTAATATCAGCAACAAGCAAGGTATGGGCTCAAGACAAACTTTGTACAAAAAAGCTTGCTTTTCAAGAATAGCAATGGTGCCTTTATGCCATAAATGGAAAGATCCTTTGGACAATGGCTTAAACACTTGGGTAATAGCTCAAGAGTGGGTGTAAGCATTAAATTATGATGATATTTGCAAGAAAAGAAACATGCAACATACGATTATGCAGCAAATCATGAGAGTTTTGTTATGTGTTCTTCAATAGAATGACTTGCAAATCAAGGGTGGATGCCCAACTTCATGCCCTTGAATCTCCTAGCTCAAGTATGATAAATTCATGATCTTGGATGTTTTGGAAAGCTTGAAACACCCTCTATAACTTTCATGTTGGCCATTTTGACAAAATCACCTTAGAACTATGTGAAAAAATTCCAAGAAGTTGGGATAAAATTTTGCATAAAATCTGTTGAAAATTTCTCTAAGTGTTAAATGAAAATGTCATGACTTCATGATTTTATAACTTGAGATCCAAGCATATTTAGGAAAAGTTGTATAAAGAAATGTTGTAGATATCATGGAGATCTACAACTTTCATTTTGAAATCTTCTTTTGAATCATCTTACATCTTGTTGAAAGAGTGACATGAAGTGATGAAATTATCATGTATAAAAACACCTAGAAAATTTCTAAGTCTTAGAAATCTTGACTTTTCAAGTTGACTTTTGACTTTCTTAACTTCTTGATGATCAAGCTTGATATTTTTGAATTTCTTGATGAATTATGATATTTGAAACTTAATGTTGACCAAGAAGTTAAAGTTTGACTTTCCAGTATGCAATTGACCATTTTGCCCTTGTGCCAATTTCAAGCCTAAATTGATGTATCAGTGCTGCAAACTTGACGTCGTAGAATATCTTGTGAGCAAATACTTGAAAAATGAGAGGGCATATTTTGGGGTACAACACCATCTGTAAGCCCAAACCAGATATCATCACCCAGCAGTGCTACTTCATGTATATGCGAATGCAAATTTTCTGGGCACTCCAGTGTTCAATCATCTTCCACCTTCGAATCACGAAAGGCAGACAAGTCAATCTAAATACTCAGGTTTAAGAAGATTGAACAGGGGCAGCTGTTGTACCCCAAAATTTTACCTCCCATTCTTTACTCAAGACATGCTCAATTAGGTCCTCAATTGCTCAAGGTTTACCAAAGAATTGATCAGACAAATTCTCCTTCTGAGCAATGAACCTCTAGCTAAGGTTTCACTATCCACCAATAAGTTTGGGTTGCAAAGGCTCCAAACAATTTACATGGTCCTTAATATGTCTTCAAGAATGTCCATGGAAAATTTCATGCCTTACACAACAAATTCACTCAGTCAACTGCTCAAGTGTTTGAAAATCAACTGTGTTAGGTCAAAAGTCAACTGAACTTTGACCAGACATAACTTTCACATACTCCACCAATTTTGCCCCAACCAAAGCTCATTTTAAAGAGAATACAGTTCCCTATAACTTTTCTTTTATCCTCAAGTTCAAGAAATGTATCATTTGGAAGAAACAAGCTCATACATTACAACTTCCAATACAGAGGGAGGCTACCACAGCTTCTTGAAAGAGGGTCAAATTCAAAACAAATGTTTAAGGAAAAGAACTACAGCATGAGTCGACACATACCCACATGATTCGACTCATTCTAGTGACAAAATAGGGTATGAGGCCTTATGCGTTGACTCATACTGTTATCTAGCCCCTAAAATAGAAGGGTGAAAGGTGCATGAGTCGACACAAACAGGGTATGAGTCGACACAAAGCCTTATGTGTCGATACATACTGTTATCCAGGATCCAAAACAAATGGAGGAAAGGTGCATGAGTCGACACATCCCATTATACAACAACTCATACTGAGCTGATTTTGTTTATACAGGAGCAAGAGGAGTTATGTGTCGATGCATAGTAGCATTGTGTCGACACATAACAGTTCTGTTGCACTCCAAAATTTTCCCTCTCATATTTCCCAAAGTTTTTCTCTTATATGGGTGGTCACAAACACTTGCCTAAAGAAAATGAAATTTTTTGAATGATGTTTGAGTATCCTTTGACTGGCAGGTAAACAAAAGAGTCTTTGAATGGCATGTCAGCAATATCCTTCAATTGGAATATGGACAAGGAGTTTCGATTGGGTTTCTAAAACCCTTCGACCAAGCATTGTCCCATCAACTTCGATTGCACGTTGGTTCCCCTTCAAGCAAGCCTTAGTCCAAGTTTCATTCAGGCGAGAACACCCTGCAAGCTTCCTTCGATCCACCAACAGCGACCTCCTACATGGTTACTTTGATTCACAAAACAGTGGGTTCTTACATGCCAACTTCGTTCAAGGTAAAGACCCCTTTCGACTTTCCTTCAATTCACAAGACAAAAGGTTCCCTCTTCATGCCTGCTTTCATTTCAGAAGAACAAGATTTCCACATTATAAACACACAAATGGTGCCTTCAAAGGACATACATTTTGTTTTGCTTGAAGGACACACATTTGTTGGAGACAGACTTGTTTTTCCTTTTGATGAGGTTTGGTTCAAGCTGCTTGTTGGGCAAGAGATTATATGCAGCCAAACCCAAGCCTCATGCACCATTACATTCACGACAAAGGAGGCTCCGATTGGCCAGAATGAAGTCCTCACTTGGGCTATGGGAATAAAGAAGCTAAGGCAAATAGATGGGTCCAATGAAGGAACCATTTGAAGGACATATAAATGATCCATTTGAATAAGCATTCAAAGGCCCATTCGAAGGCTACACAAAAGGTCCATTCAAAAGACCCCTTCGAAGGAGGTAACCAAAGGCCCATTTGAAGGGTACAAAAAGGTCCATTCAAAAGACCCCTTCGAAGGAGGTAACCAAAGGCCCATTTGAAGGGTACACAAAAATTCCATTCAAAAGACCCAGTCAAAGGAGGCAACTTGAGGCCAATAGAAGGGCATGGTCTGAAGGTATTCTAAAGCCAAAATTGTCCATATTCATTCAAATTCAAAAAAGAGACAAGTTTCCATGACTTTGGCAAAGTTATAAAACATCATTCATGGCTATGAAAACACTTTTTTATGGCTATTTAAACCTTTGTTCTCTTGTCCCATCCATCCCCTCTATATAAAGAACACACTAGCCATATCAAAGGAGGTTGGACACAACCGGAGAGAGAGTCACACGAAATTAAAAACACATTCTTGGAGGTTTCCTGAGGCTTTTCCAATCATCCCCATCCCTTAATCAAGTATCCTCATATCCAAAAGTGCCAAATCAAAGCAATCCTTAAACAAGGGTACCCACACCCATCACCACAGATTCATACACCACTGTTGGCAAGAAAAATGTAAGGAATCAAATTCTATATTTTCTTTGCATGTCATAGTCATTCGATTTTCATCCATAATCTGAGGGCCTGGGTGTGATGCCCAAGTCTGTATTTGTTTCTTTTTATTTCTAATATTTATGTTGCAAATCCAGCATAAATAAGGCCAGTACGCACAGGATCGAAGGACCTGGGTTTCGACACCCAGGTCATGCTTTTGTTTTGTTGACACTTTTTCTTTCAGGTTTAAGTGCTTTCCTACACAGGCAAGTCATCAGACGCCTCCAGCAACATTCTTTGTTGGATCGAAGGCTTGTCTTCACATGATCGAAGGTTATCCCTCACATGGATCGAAGACCATCTGTCTTCATAGGATCGGAGGCCTTCCTTCGTGGATCGAAGACCATCATTTCTTTGATCGAAGGATTCTTTTATTGAATTTATTCTTATTTTTATTTTTACTCAATTATTTTAAATCAAAAATTAAATAGAATAAAATCACAAAGAACTTAGGATTAGTTTTTTTTATTCATTAAATTAATTTCTGAAATAATTAATTAATTGATTTTAACATCCTCTTTTCAAAAAGAATTAAAATAAATTAGAATGTAGGTCTAATTTTATTTTATCAATTTAATTTCTTTGCATAAGAATTAAAAACAAACAAAAAGATTTTTACACCTTAGGATTTTCAGACGTCTTTTCTACTTCCCGCGCACTTATTTATTTTCTCATTTTTTTCATATTATTGTATTTGCCTACTGGATGTAATAGATTAAAACTAGGATATTTACTACTTTATCCCCCTCATTCTTGGACATGTAATTAATCCCCAAAGCCCTGTAATAGCGTAGGATTTATGTTTCCGCACTTTATATTTCCGCATTTTTAATTATTGTATATATATTAACTACTAAACTAATAGGATTGTATGACAAGACTGAAAATCAACGTTAACAAACCTAACAAAAAGACATAAATAACTTAAACATAACACACATGCACATATGCACCTCTAAGGTACGCCCACTTTGGTTGCCTTTAGAAATAAAACAGCCATGTCCCTCGAGACAGGGACGCTTTAGCAAAGACCCGTAAATCAAAAGATCATAGTCCCTCGATGACCCTACAATTTCCTTTCGGTAAATGATCTAGTCCCTAAACAGAAATTGCTAAAGCGTCTCTACATTGTTGCCTTTATGATTGTATGTCCCTTAGAATGCCCCTCATACATCCAACGACAAGGGTACCTACTCACTAATAGTAGGATAGTATTTTCTAAAGGAAAAGAGAAAAAGAACGACCTTTTTTCGAGTAGAAAAGTAGATAGCTGTTAGAAGTTTGCTCAAAACATTTTGCACGTACACAAATACTACTTTTCAAAAACATTTTCCAAAACACTTTGTATACTTTCTCCACTATCCTGAGAAACATTACAAAGTTTGTCGTACTAAGGCATTCTCAAAACATTTTCAAATACGCAAAGCACAAAGGTATTTCAAAATGAGTAAACCTCTAAGAGCCCGTAGAAAATTGCGGATGGAAAGGGTGCTAACACCTTCCCTTTCCATAATCTACCCACCTTACTCAGAAAACTCTCAAAAAACGTCTTTTTCTATTCTTTTCACCCTTTTCTTAATTTGGATAAAAGAAAAGTCGGTGGCGACTCTTGCTTACTGCAACATTTGCAAATATAAATGCAAAACCAGTATTAAACAGTCGGTTCTACCACCGTATCACAGAACGGGCGACTCTGTTGGGGATACAATAAAAAGTGGGGTTTACCTTAGAGTTGATTCATTATTAAACTGCTTTTTTGTGCTTTGTATGCTTTATGCTTGGAGGGTTTGTTTGGGTTGTTACTCTAGATCCTACACCCGGATCTGGGGGCATCTTTTTAGGTAAACAGCAATAGATCGTGGAGACTATACGACATAGACAGATATGGTTGAAGCGGTAGCTTTGTTGGTGTGACACTTTGGTTGGTATCGGTATCCCTTATGTTGAATCGAGGAGAATACAGGGCTTCCGCGTGGTGTCGTGAAGCACTAACGGACCTTAGAACCTTAGTTGAACAAACTTGGCCATTAGAAAGTAGTGAGATAGCCGACCTCGGTGTAAAGTTAGGGATTGGTTGATACTCGATGTTACACTCACTGAGATCGAACTTTCGAGATGTTTCGGCTGCAAGAAAAGATTTCAAAGCTAAAATAACGCTCGATAAAGAAAGATCAGTGATATTGATACTCCCTAGAACCCGGTTACTTTTCTAGGACAGGTTGAGCCATCTAAACTTCAAGAGGGTACTTACCTACAAACCCCATGCAAGCCTAAACCTAAAGTTGCTTGTGTGACTTGTTTGCTTTCAACTTGAACTACTTGCAGGGTTTTATTATCTAACAACATGATTTCCTTGCAGGATTTGTTTACAGTCATTATTCAATAAATTGGTTTTTCTGCAAGACATACTTGTCTTCATCACCCTACATTTTGCTTGATGCATAGCATACACATCATAACATCATACCATAGCATTTACTTAACCATTTTAAGGATCTCAAGGGCCTATGGTACAGGTTATGATGAACCAGACATCTAGCAAGGGGCAAGGGGATTTATTTTCCCCTATCCAATACCGTCAAAAGACCAAAACACGACAACTTGAGTCAGGGGCTATGACCCACTCTATATGGTGAGCTTGTTTCTCAAGGAAGGACATTCAAATACGAAAGTTCCTTAATCCAAGCTGTAGTCAAAATTCAAATATCTTCTTGTATTTACCCCGCGAGATCCTTGAAAACATTGCATGCATGCCATTTCATAACAGGTCTTCCAGTACAGGCTTCTCATTTTCTCGTTGTTTATTTCAGTAAGCAAAATGGCTCTCAAACAAAACAACAGAGGTTTCCAAGCTCAAGATGCTCAATTCAAATAAATGTTCCTGAATCTAGCCAAGGGGCAAGAAGAATTGAAAACACTCCTCAACGCGAACTTGACCAAGAAATGTCCTGACAACAATAAGGATGACCAGTTAGAACAACTGCAAGCTGAAATGGAAAGGATGAGAATCCATATGAGTAGTCATATGGCCCTTATCCAAAGTTTAGCTCGGGAACAAGAAGAATTGAGGATTCTCATCAGCAAGCTTCTTCAGGACAGATACGACAGTCTGGGGAAAACTGCTAGAGCTTGGAGCCTAATCATTGATCAATCTCTCTTGGAAGATAGGGAATTGGGTGACTTGTTCATAAAGGGGCATGTTGAAAATAAACTCAGGAGAGGTGACATTCAAGGGACTGCATCTTCAAGTACTCAGAAGAGACCATACAATGGGAAGAAAGAGCCCAATGACGTGTACGACCAGAAGGGCCGCAATAAGAGTAATCTCAACCAATCTGTTGAGGTAATGCGTACTTATATTCTCGCACCAGTGCAATCACAACGGGGTAATCAACAAAGGCAGGACAAGCCCAAAAGGAAACTCACCAAAATTAACATGTCCTTGGCTCAGGTATTGCAACACATGTTAAAGATGGATTCAATTACGTTAAGGGATCCTCATCCAAACCCCAAAACTTCTTCCCCTAACTTCAATCCTGATGCAATATGTGCCTACCATTCCGATAGTCCTGGACATGATACGAATGACTGTTGGCCATTGAAAAATAAGATTCGGGACTTGATCAACAAAGGAGTGCTGGAGTTCACACAAGATGGCCAGACTGAATTCTTCTACCGTCCCTCAAAGACACACCATCTAAAGTGACAAGTTTAGACAAAGAGGCTTTTTGTTCATTTGAATTATTAATTTGTAATTTTCTTTTGATTGTTCGAACATTTGTTTCATGTTAAACTTTGTTATTTAATCAATGCACCACATATATTTGTCTTGAATCAATACATTCGTATTCACTATTTCAAAACTGCATTCTTACTTCCTTTTGTGATATTCGACTCTTGATTAAAAGTTATAAGCCTTTACAGGGAGGATAACGAAAATGATACCATAATCTCTACAGTATGTTTTTAAACAGACCCCGTTGACGATGTATAGGCATTGTTTCAAATCCTAAACATTGGATTTATAAGGAAGATAATGCCTAGTCAACCCCTTTGAGCCAAAGAAGTAGGATTTTTTCTTTTCATACAAATTAAAACCCGTAATCATAACCCGGGGCTGGGTAGCTTTCTCAGTTAATTCAGAAGTGCATTCAATTGCAAGCTCTATCTCCATACACGATAAATAGTGTAGAAGATGCTCTCCAAAAGATAGTGATGGTTCCACATAATCATTAAGACAGACAATCATCATCTCTCAAAAGAAAAGCCTGCTAAGTTAAAACCTATGAAGGAGACTTAAGAAAAACTGGGGCATCCCGCTGGCAGTAATCGCAAAAGAAACAGTTCAGGCAAAAGATAGGGATAATAAAGTCAAAAAAAAAGAGAAGAAGGTTGCTACAAATCCTCAATAAAAAAGAAGTTTGCAAAAAAATGACTGCCTTCTCAAACTAATCATTCAATTTATGAACCATCACCAAGTACCAGAGCAATGATTCCAGAACTCAACTGGGATTTAAAACGCACAATTAACTGAGTTTAGGGCTGAAGAACATCATGGAGAATAGGTGGGTACGAATAAATTTTGAGCCTTTATCCTTTATTCCTTAAACTGTGAACCATGCCACGCTACAACCCTTAAAAGTCCTAGTTGAAGCATGGGTTAGTTCGAAAGCATATTGTTGCAACAGGTATCCTGACTCCTTTAGGACTTGCTACAAATCCTAAGTTGATATCACACTCTTACAAAATTTGTTTGTTTTACTAAAAAAATGAAATTTTAAACTTTAAGACGGACATAAGCTTTGCATTTTTTAAATGACATTGTGTGCATATGGCTAATTGTTCAAACAACAGAGAAATTCACACAATGAATATTCAGTGAACAAAGATCCTCTCAATGGACATAATCACCTCAGATGGAAAAAAACATTCCCAATAATAGGCCTTTCATAATCAAGGAGCATGACATGGTGTCTAGTTAATCTTAGGCAGTCAAGCCAATATGCAAAGAATCTCTCAAAAGTGTTGAATAGCCAGGGGCAGATCTCCATTTGACTCACTCGGGGCCTGTTACATTGATTGGGGGTTCCGACAAAAATCACTGTGTAATTTGAACCTTTGGTACCACCAAATTGCTTGTCTGTGCTAGTAGTATCAGATGGTGTTAGTATCATGTCTTTGAATCCTTCCGTGACAGTTCTTAGAAAAGATACCTAGGAAATTCAAGACTATCAGAAACTTGATCAAACATCAGATGCACCAGACTAACCCCAAAGGAAAACAGGCTCCCACATATGAAAGGGCGCATGCGATCACATAAACATTTCCACAACACTTGTTGTCATAGACGATGATAACTCTCCACATCATATGAATGCGAACATAGTCAAAAAATACTACGCATGAAAAAGACCCGCTAGGTTGACAGGCTTAGGAAAAATTAAGGGCATCCCGGTGAACCAATAGAGTTCGAGCAAAAATTAGGGATATATAAATAAAACTGTACACCCGGCAAGTCGAAAACCTGAAAAGGCGGCTTGGGCAAAAAGGGGTATCCCGGTGGACTGAAAAACCTGAAAGGGAGGTCCAGGAAAAAGTTAGGGATTAAAGCGTAAGACAATGTCCCATCATCTTGTCGTTTATATCCGTGATCAACATCTACTCAAAACCCCAAGAGTTGGGATGACACTCAAACCATCCATAAAATATTCGCAGCTACTTTCTCCAGCAGGTACAGAGGCAGGGGCATTCTACTAAAAAGTCACTGCCATATCCTTAGCCTACAACCTAGTGATGTCAGGTGTTCTTATATCCTTGGTAGAGCAAGAATCTCTAATTACTGCTTTGGTATCTTAAAGAATTTTGTAACCTAGTTCACAAGCTTTTCATGTTCCCTAGCGGATTTCTTCTCAAAACAACAAAACAGGAATTCCCAGTAGAAACACTCTAAACATTCCAGATACAGTTCAGATACGCTTCATATACGGATTCCATTTTGATACTCGTTCAATACAGATTCCAGATATAGTTTAGATACGCTCCAGATAGAGATTCCATTCTGATACTCATTCGATACAGCTTCCAGATACAGTCCATATACGCTCCAGATACGAATGCCATTCTGATACCCATTCAATACAACTTCTAGATACAGTTCAGATACGCTTTAAATACGGATGCCATTCTGATACTCTGTCAATACAGCTTCCAGATACAGTTCAGATACGCTCTAGATACGGATGCCATTCTGATACTCATTTAATACATCTTCCAGATACAGTTCAGATACGCTCCAGATACGAATGCCATTTTGATACTCATTCAATACAGATTCCAAATACAGTTCAGATATGCTCCAGATACAGATGCCATTCTGATACTCATTCAATACAGCTTCCAGATACAGTTCAGATACGCTCTAGATACGGATTCCATTATGATACTCATTTAATACATCTTTCAGATACAATTCAGATACGCTCCAGATACGGATGCCATTATGATACTCATTTAATACAGCTTCTAGATACAATTCAGATACGCTCTAGATACGGATGCCATTCTAATACTCATTCAATACAACTTCCAGATACAGTTTAGATACGCTCCAAATACGGATGTCATTCTGATACGCATTCAATATAGCTTCCAGATATAGTTCAGATACGCTCCAGATATGGATGCCATTCTGATACTCATTCAATACAACTATCTGATACAGTTCAGATATGCTCCAGGTACTGATGCCATTCTGATACTCATTCAATGCAGCTTCCAGATATAGTTCAGATACGCTCCAGATACAGCTGCCATTCTGATACTAATTCAATACAACTTCCAAATACAGTTCATATACGCTCCAGATACTGATGCCATTCTGATACTCATTCAATACAGCTTCCAGATACAGTTTAGGTATGCTCCAGATACGGATTCCATTCTGATACTCATTCAATACAGCTCCCAGATACAGTTCATATACGCTCTAGATACGGATTCCATTCTGACATAGTCATACGCTTTCAATCCTTAATTTTTTCCTGGACCGCCCTTTCGGGTTTTCAGCCCACCAGGATACCCATTTCTGCCCAAGTCGCCCTTTCGGGTTTTCGACTTGCCGGGTGTACAATCTTTTGCATATATCCCTAATTTTTGCCCAAACCTTTGGTTTGCCAGGATGCCCTTATCTTACCTAGGTGTGTCAACCTAACGGGTCTTTTATGCGTAGTATTTTTTAACTATGTCTGCATTCACGGGATATGGGAAATCTTCACCGCCCATAGTAGTTAGCATCATGGCACCACCAGAGAAAACTTTTTTGACAACAAATGGCCCTTCTTAGGTGGGAGTCCATTTGCCTCTAGGGTCGCCTTGGGGAAGAATGATGGGCTTTATTACCAAATCACCAGCTTGATATACCCGGGGCCTGATCTTTTTATTGAAGGCCTTGATAATATGTTTTGGGTATATCTGACCATGATAAACAGCAGCCAATCGCTTTTCATCGATCAAGTTCAGCTGATCCAATCTTGTCTGAATCCATTCGTCTTCGCTTAAGCCTGCTTCATTCATGATCCTTGGTGAGGGAATCTAAACTTCCAATGGCAGGACAACTTCCATGCCATAGACCAAAGAAAAGGGAGTTGCCCCAGTTGATGTCTGAGCTGAAGTACGGTAGTGTGATACGGTGGCAGAGCCAACTATTTATATTGGTTTGCGTTTTGAATTTTTTTGTTTGCAAAATGTCGCGGTAAGCAAGAGTCGCCACCGACTTTTATTTTATCCAATCAGGAAAAGGAAGAAGAATAGAAAAAACATTTTTCGAGATGTTTCTGAGTACGGGGGGTAGATTATAGAAAGGGAAGGTGTTAGCACCCTTTCTATCTATGGTTTTCCACGGGCTCTTAGGTACTTGCTCATTTTTAAAACTTCTTGTGTGTGCTTGTTTTGAAAAGTTTTGTTTTACTTTGTTTTAACCCTTGTTTCTGTCCTCAAGAGTGTTACGAAGTTGTTTTTGAAAAATTTGTTTGAAAAGTGTTTGTGTGAAAAAGTTTTGTTGATCAAGTACTTAAGATTCTACCTACTCGAAAAAATATTGTTCGTTCTCGTTTCCTTTAGACAACACTATCCTACTATACAAGGAGTAGGTAGCCCCGTCGTTGGAGTTTGTAAGGGACATTCGAAAAGGACAAGTACAGTCACCTAAGAAATGGGTTGGAAACTTTAGTAGTAACCCAAGAGTCTTAAGATCTTTCTGAGGCAACATTTCCGAGGCAACATTCGAATGGGACATTTGATCTTTTAGACAGGAGGGCAATCACTAAAATCTCCTATGCTTAAATGATTATTTTACCAAAGGCAACCGAAGTGAGGCAAACCCTAAGAGTGAATATGTGCATGTGAATTTTTCAATTAATTAGCCTTTGCACATTAGGTGAACTATCGTTTTAATTTTCAAGCATTCTTCTCATACAATCCTATTAACCATGCATCTAACAGTTAAATATTTGCAGGAATTTAAAGTGCGAAAAAATAAACCTAGCTATTACAAGACTTTGGCAGTTACATAATTATCTTGACTGAAAATAAAAATGCGGAATTTCAGACCCTAATTACTATTACACACTCAGAGCAGTTACAATTATAATAAAATGAATTAAAATGCGCGCGGAGAATTAAATGTGAGGACGCTTAAAAATAACCTAAAACCCTAATTGAGAGAAAAGTATTTTTTTGTGCATTTTTATTTGAGAAAAAAATTAAACTAAAAATTAATTAAACCCTAATTTCTAATTGTTTTAATTATGAAAAAGAAATTAAATTAAATCCACCTAATTTTCTAATTAAATTAAAATAAATATTTTATATAAAAATGCTCTTTTTTGTGATTTTGTGATTTTTTTTAGTTTAATAAAAAAATTAATTTTTGTGTTAATTAAAAAAAGAAAAAAATTAAAGAAAAAAATTAAAGAAAAAAATTAAAGAAAATAAAAAATAATAGAAAGAAGAACAAATTGGGCCTGTGTTGAATGTCCCAGGGGGTGCAATGTTCATACTACTTTTGGGCCCAAGGAGCTGAGCCCATATCCCACGCCTGATCCTGTGCAACTATGCTTGGAGAGTGCACCATAGTGCTTCATTGTTTAAGGCATTGGATCTGAATTATCAACGATCAATTTGTTGGATCAATGAGGTACATGGAAGATGCATGAGATTGTGAAGCACTGAATCTGCAATTACATGTTATGAAAAATAAATAATATGCTGGGACCTGGGTCGAACCCAGGTCCTCTCCACTCTTCAATACACGCTTCACCACTCGGCCAACCTGGTCATTTGTTATAATGTTGAAACAAAAATAACATAATGCAAATTAAACACAAGTTCCAAAAATGCGCGCTATTTCAATTTGACGAATATGTGGTTGCCACGTTATTGTCTCCTTTCCCAGGACTGTCGCTTTTGACACCAACCCTTTACCTACGGACAAACTCGTCACTATAGGCTATAGTGACGGTTTTTATGCTTAGATATAAACCTGCAAAATCTTAAAACAAAATTCAAGCAATATAAATTTCATTCAAGGGCATGAATTAAATGTATTTCATCCCCTGAACATGAAGTGGCCCTTAATTTGGCCCAATTTTGCCTCTAGCTAGGGTTCCCCAATTTTAAGCTCACGAACCCTAACTATGGCAAGTAACCATTCCTGCATCAAAACTTAAATCCAGGCTATCAAAAAGATTCCCAGCATGATCATGAACATGTATATGCAAGCAAATTGGATTAAAAGTACATAAAACTAAAGGAACAAGTTTGAGTTCAAAGGATGCAAACCATGAGATGTAGCTGACGATCCTGGTGGTTTGATGACTTGGGAGTGATCGGAATAGCTTCAATGCACGCCCAGGAATAGATTGTTGGCTTTAAATTGCCTTGAACCGTCCTCTAGATTGAAAACCGGACCACACTTTTTTGCAAGAAATTTGGAATTTGTTCTTGTGCTTTCTCTGCTGCCAACCCATGTCTTGTGCCTTGTACATGTCCATTATATATCCTAGAACGAATTAGGGTTATAAAACTGGCTTGTATCTTTGCAATTATGGAAGATTTGATTTGATTTCCATGCCATATGAAAACTTGTTATATTGAGCCAAATTATACCTTTCTTGTATCAATCATGCTTGATTCGATTTGGCCTTGATATTTCAGCATATTTTGATTGCAAACCTGTCAAAAAATCATATCAAAACAGATCTTTGATATTATTTACCAATTATTTGATTTAATTCCATTTTTAATTAATAAAAAATCACAATAAAATGTAAAATGAAGCAAATAACATGTGGATGGATATTTGGGTCGTGGATCATGTTATAAGTGAGGTGCAATCATGAAATGATAGGCCCATTTAGTAAAAAATGCATTTTTGAGCATATTTGACTTTTGGCAATTTTGCAAAAACGGTCAACTTTGACAAGGCATATCTCTTCCAATTTTAACCCTAGAGAGGTGTTCTTTGACTTTTTAGAAAGCTTAGGGTGTCCCCTAAGCAACCCTTTTGGTCTCATCTCAATTGAGTCTTCCATGTTCATGTAAGTAGCTTTGACCCAAAAGGTTTTTTTGTTGACTTTTCAAAAGGACCCATAATGTGGGAATTCATATCTTTTTATGAGTGCATATTTTGAACTTTTGGGCTGAAGATGAGTTGTAGGGAATTCAATCCTCTTCAAAATTAGCCTTGGATGGGAAATTTCTGACAAAGTATGAGGAAGTTATGCTTGGTCAAAGTTTGGTTGACTTTTTCTAAGAAACCCTAATTTAGCAATTTTTGGGTTTTGATGAATTTAGGGCATTCCTTGAAGAATCATTATCAACCCTTGATCAAATGATGAAAGTCACTTCAAAATGTTGATGTTGACCAAAAATATTGAAGTTTGACTGTATGTGGGTCACAGTTGACTTTTGACCTAATACAGTCGATTCTCAAGCATCTAAGCAGTTGACTTAGCAAACTTCTTGTGCAATGCTTGAAAATTGACATGGAGGGTCTTGAGAACACATTAGGACCATGGATAGCATAGGAGTTCTTTGGATTCCACCTATATTGATGAAAATGGAAACCCTAATTTGAGACACACTGCCTTAGGAGAGAGTTTGTCTGGTCAACTCTTGGGCAACTTGAGCAAATTGAGGATCTCTATGGGCATGTGTTGAGTAAAATAAGAGGGCAAATTTTGGGGTACAAAAGCTTCCCATGTTCAATCTTATTAAACCTGAGGGTGTAGATTGGCTCGTCTGCCTTTCGTGATCTGAAGGTGGAAGATGATTGAACACTAGAGTGCCCAGAAATTTGCACTCGCATGAGGTGATACTTGATTTGTGATATCGGGAATGGGCTTATAGGTTCCATTTGGAAGTTTCTAGAGAATTGTCGGAGGTGGGCTTAAAAGATGCCATCCAAGATGTGGCGGAGTACCGTCGGAGATGGGCTTAAAGATGCCATCTAGAGAATGTTGATTTCCTGAGATGTTCATTTGATAAGAGTCCCTGCTCATGTTGTTGAAGAGGAATCTGCTGAGGAATGTTGGTATTTTTCTTGGGAGAAATAGAATTTTAGGATCTTCAGTTGTCCGTTACTCTACTGGGGAATAACTCCTACTTGAGGAAGCGGAAGTGAACTGCATATCTGGTCAGGATACAAGCTGCACCGCGACTTACTGGGGAAATGTGAAACCAATCATGTTTGATCAGTTCCAGGTCTTACAGTGTTGTGAACTGTTGTCTGGAGATAAGAGAGAAGGAACCTGGATAGTAAGGTTATGAGAAGGAACCTGGATAGTATATTTGCTTCGAAATGAAAACCTGGATAGTAGGGTTGTGATAAGGAATCTGGATAGTAGGGTTACTTCGATATGAAAGCCTGGATAGTAGGGTTGTGAGAAGGAACCTGGAGAGTAGGGTTACTTCGATATGAAAGCCTGGATAGTAGGGTTGTGAGAAGGAACCTGGATAGTAGGGTTACTTCGATATGAAAGCCTGGATATTAGGGCTGTGAGAAGGAACCTGGGTAGTGGGGTTACTTCAATATGAAATCCTGGATAGTAGGGTTATGAGAAGGAACCTGGGTCGTAGGGTTACTTCAATATGAAAGCCTGGATAGTAGAGCTGTGAGAAGGAACCTGGATAGTATGGTTACTTCGATATGAAAGCCTGGATATTAGGGATGTGAGAAGGAACCTGGGTCGTAGGGTTACTTTGATATGAAAGCCTCGATAGTAGGGCTGTGAGAAGGAACCTGGGTCGTAGGGTTACTTCGATATGAAAGCCTGGATAGTAGGGATGTAAGAAGGAACCTGGATAGTAGGGTTACTTTGATATGAAATCCTGGATAGTAGGGCTGTGAGAAGGAACCTGGATAGTATGGTTACTTCGATATGAAAGCCTGGATAGTAGGGTTGTGAGAAGGAACCTGGATAGTAGGGTTACTTCGGTATGAAAGCCTGGATAGTAGGGTTGTGAGAAAGAACTCGGATAGTAGGGTTGCTTCGATATGAAAGCCTGGATATTAGGGGTGTGAAAAGGAACCTGGGTCGTAGGGTTACTTCGATATGAAATCCTGGATATTAGAGTTGTGAGAAGGAACCTGGGTGGTAGGGTTACTTCGATATGAAAGCCTGGATAATAGGGCTGTGAGAAGGATCCTGGATAGTAGGGTTACTTCGATATGAAAGCCTGGATAGTAGGGCTATGAGAAGGAACTTGGGTGGTAGGGTTACTTCAATATGAAAGCCTGGATAGTAGGGCTATGAGAAAGAACCTGGATAGTAGGGTTACTTCGATATGAAAGGCTGGATAGTAGGGTTGTGAGAAGGAACCTGGGTCATAGGGTTACTTCGATATGAAAGCCTGGATAGTAGGGCTGTGAGAAGGAACCTGGATGGTAGGGATACTTCGATATGAAAGCCTGGATAGTAGGGCTGTGAGAAGGAACCTGGATAGTAGGGTTACTTCGATATGAAAGCCTGGATAGTAGGGTTGTGAGAAGGAACTTGGATAGTAGGGTTACTTCGATATGAAAGCCTGGATAGTAGGGTTGTGAGAAGGAACCTGGGTCGTAGGGTTGTGAGAAGGAACTTGGGTCATAGGGTTACTACGATATGAAAGCCTGGATATCAGGGTTGTGAGAAGGAACATGGGTCGTAGGGTTACTTCAATATGAAAGCCTGGATAGTAGGGATGTGAGAAGGAACCTGGATGGCAGGGTTACTTCGATATGAAAGCCTGGATAGTAGGGTTGTGAGAAGGAACCTGGGTTGTAGGGCTACTTCGATATGAAAGCCTGGATAGCAGGGTTGTGAGAAGGAACCTGGTTCGTAGGGCTACTTGATATGAAAGCCTGGATAGTAGGGCTTGTAAGAAGGAACCTTGGTCGTAGGGTTACTTCAATATGATAGTGTAGATTAGTTGACCCGTTTGGTCTCGGGAACTGAGTTTCCATTAGTCATCTGCAGATGTGACTTGCATAACTGCTGAATTTGTTGAAGCTAATCCTCTTTTCTGTGAAAGATATCAGGGTTAGTTATATGTGATGCATGAAATGCAGGGTGAGATGATATTCTCAATAAATGAGATCATGTTGTATATGACATGTATGTGTATGTCATGATGTATGTTCATGAAATGCTATCGGGGTATGCTCGCGTCTGGGAAAATAAATCCCTGGCAGTTGCTGGAGATTGGTAAATATTTCGTCAGGAGGAGATGCTGCTTGAGAATAAACTCTACGGGGAATGAACTTAGAAAATGTATTTTCGTTGCTGGAGTGCTGAACTCTGTCGGGGATTGAGCCTCTGTATTTGGAGAAATAAACTCTGCTTGGGGGATGAATTTTACTGACTCGTCCGCAATTATGAACCTCAGTTAGGGTGGTTACGTCCTGTTTTGGGAAAGCTGACATCAAATGCCTTTGGATACTTTGACTCTGTGGGGAGTGTATATACCAATAATCATGTTCCCAAGTTGGCTCTATCCTGGTACCTGCTAGGCAGAGTAACTGTAGGGTTTGGAACTTCTTGTTTTTGCCCATGTTTCTGGAATTACGAGTAATTGTCTTTTGTTTCTCATGTAAATATTTATAAGCAGCAATCATTTTCAAGTGCATATATCAAAATAAGTCATTGGATATTCTTGCAAAACAAAACAGAAAAAACAAACTCCAAGTGAAAATAATTTTGTATTGATTTTTTGAAGTTGGCCTGTAATAGGCGTTTTTGTACAAGGAGGCTGACACTCTAGTAAGATAACGCCGCCGAAATATAGAAATTATACAATGTGTAAAAGAAAGAAAAACAGCTATGTGAAACAACCCCATTGGGTTCCAGCTTCGCTATTGCCTTATATCTTCAAGCGTCTCATCACTTTGCTTCTTGGCCGAAATTTTATCAGATCGATTGGTGTCGTCCGAGCTTGATAGTCGATACCGAAGTCTGGTCGCAAGATGATCCAATGAGACATAGTGATACGCTTTATATCCCTAACTTTTGCCTGGACCGCCCTTTCGGGTTTTCAGTCAACCAGGATACCCCTTTTTTCCCAAGCCACCCTTTCGATTTTTCGACTTGCCGGGTGTACAAATTGTTTTCATTTTCATCCCTTACTTTTGCCCGAACCCTTTTGGTTCGTCGGGAAGCCCTTATTTTTGCCTAGGCCAGTCAACCTAGCAGGTCTTTTAGTTAGGCGTAGTATCTTTTCACTATGTCTGCATTGACAGGGTGAGGAAGGTCGTCACCATCCATGGTGGTTAGAATCATAACTCCTCCCGAGAAAATGTTCTTAACCACAAATGGCCCTTCGTACGTAGGGGTCCATTTGCCCCTGGGATCACCTTGCGGCAGTATGATGCGTTTGATCACGAGATCCCCGACTTGATATTCTTGACGCCTGACTTTCTTGTTAAAAGCCTTGATCATTTGCTTTTTGATACGTCTGACCATGGCAGATAGCAGTAAGTCTCTTTTCATCGATTAGATTTAACTGATCAAGTCGGGTTTGGATCCAGTCGTCCTCGTTCAAACCCGCATCCTTCATAATACTGAGAGAAGGTATCTGGACTTCGATGGGTAGGACTGCCTCCATACCATATACCAGAGAGTAGGGTGTTTCCCCTGTCGACGTTTGGGATGAGGTACGGTACCCATGAAGAGAGAATGGTAACATCTCATGCCAGTCTTTATATGTCACCGTCATCTTCTGCACAATCTTCTTGATATTCTTGTTAGCTGCTTCAACAGCGCCATTCATCTTCGGCCGGTAGGGAGAAGAATTATGATGATGTATCTTGAATTGTTTACAGAGCTCGGTGATCATTGTGTTGTTGAGATTCATACCATTATCAGTAATAATTCTCTCTGGCACACCATATCGATAGATCATACTGTGTCGGATAAACCATGCTACGACATTCTTAGTAACTGTAGCAAAAGAGGTTGCCTCAACCCATTTTGTGAAATAATTAATGGCTACTAGGATGAAGCGATGCCCTTTAGAAGCGGTGGGCCTGATTTCTCCGATCATATCGATGCCCCACATTGCAAAGGGCCACGGAGCTGTCAAGACGTTTAAGGGGACCAGAGGCACATACACCTTATCAATGTAGATTTGGCACTTATGATAAGTTTGAGAGTGTTGATAACAATCGGCTTCCATAGTGGACCAGTAATATCCTGCCCGTAGTGTAATCTCAAGCCTCAACTCAACTTTAGTTTTGATGAAAGACAAACAAGCTAGTTTGATGAAAGACAAACAAGCATTATGGAAAGAAGGAAAAGAAGTGGAAATCATCTTAAAGCATCATTCACTCAAAGCTTCAAGGAACTTGGCAAGCAATCAAGTATATCAATTCTCAATTAAACTACATTGATTAGAAATGCTCAAAAATGATATACACACTTGCCACATCACTTCAATTATATTTCAAAACAATTTTTAAGTTTTTCTCTGCTGTAAATCGATTAACATCTTGTGTAAATCGATTTACACATGTTTTTTTAAAAAACTGTTTGCTCCTGCCAGCAATCGATTTACAGGTTGTGTAAATCGATTGATCACAGAACAAACTGATTTTTTAACACTTGTAAATCGATTGACACAACATGCTAATCGATTTACACTTCAAACTTTTTGAAATTCTGAACGTTACAAACACGTGCAATCGATTTGCATGTTATGTTAATCGATTTGCACATTGAAAACTTTGAAAAATCTGAACTGGTTTCAAGATATCCTTCATACCTTTTCTCCAATAGTTGCATGATCAAACATTGCATCTTGTCAAGTTTTACAAACAGAAAAGTGTCCTTTTGGAAAGGTATCTTGATTACTATATATTGCAAAATATTTTCAAATCATAAACAACTCTTCTCTTACAATAAAATCTGAACTTTGTAAAATATTCAAACTTCATATTTCTTAACTTTTAAGAACAAAGATTTTCTGCACTTTCACACATATAAAGAACAGAAATCTTTGAGCATTATCTAACCATTGTGTTACAGTTTGAATTGCTTACAAGAGAAGAAAGAAGAAACTTCAAAGAAGTCACTCTAAGTGATCAACATCTTTCAAGAAATCATACTTCATAAAAACATACAAAGTGTAACTTATTTCCAGGATTGTTGGAATTAAGTATTAGATTACTTTTGTTCCTTGTTGTCCATTATTGGAAACAAGAGGTATCTTTTGAGAGGATTGTTCTCATTAGACTTATTGGAAATCCAAGAGGGTGTTCTTGGTTATTTGTTAGGTTCTTTAGTGGATAAGACTAGGAAGAGTCTTGTAAAAGTTCTAACAATATAGTAAAATCTCTTGCGTGTTTGCAAGGGGACTGGACGTACTTCCGGGTTGTGGAAGGAACCAGGATAATTCTCCGTGTCTCTTTACTTTCTGCACTTTACAGTTTTCAAAGCACTAAATCAAAACCAGAAAGTATAAAATAAGTCAAAAATCGACCATCACCTAATTCACCCCCCCTCTTAGGCGCAATCTTAATCTTACAATTGGTATCAGAGCAGGTTATAGGTAACCTGCTCCTAGAGATCCAGTATGGCTTCCGCAAATCATCAACCAGTTTTCAGAGATGGTGGTAGTAACAACAAGCCTCCTCTATTTTGTGGTGAATATTTTGACTTTTGGAAAATACGCATGAAGGCGCATTTAGAAGCACAAGGAGAGGAAGTATGGGATGCTGTTGAAAATGGTCCATTTATCCCAATAACGGTAATCAATGGCGTTGGGTCTGCAAAGCCCAAAACTGTATGGGACGACGATGATAAAAAGAAAGTTCTCTATGACAAAAAGGCAATAAACCTTCTTCAAGGTGCTCTCAGTATGGACGAATTTTTTCGTGTCTCAAACTGCAAAACAGCAAAGGAAATTTGGGATACCTTGGTTCAAACTCATGAAGGAACGGCTGAAGTAAAAAGATCAAGGCTAAATACCTTGAGTCAAGAATATGAACTATTTCGAATGCAGCCCGGAGAATCCATTCTTGACTTACAAAAGAGATTTGTGCATTTGACAAATCACTTAATTGCTCTTGGTAAAACCCTGTCAAATGATGAACTCAACTTGAAAATCCTTAGATCATTGACTAGGGAATGGCAACCAAAGGTAACGGCAATCTCGGAAAAGAAGAGTCTCTCCGCAATGACTTCCGCTACATTATTCGGCAAACTTCAAGAATACGAAACGGAACTCGGTAGACTTGAAAAACATGAGAATCTAGAAAAGAAGTCCAAAAACATTGCCTTAAAAATTGATTCAAAAGAAGTGGTAAAAGAAGACAATCCGGAAGAAGATGAAAATTTCATGCTTCTAGTGAAAAGACTTGGAAAGTTTTTTGGCAGAAATGACAAAGGCGGATCTCATGCATATAAGAGAAAGCACTTCAAGAAAAGAGAAGCCTCCACATCAACTCAAGATGTCTCATGTTATGAATGTGGAAAGCAAGGACACATCAAGCCAAACTGTCCAAATCTCCCAAAGAAAAATGGATTCAAAGGAAAGGACTCAAAACAAAAGAAAGCCTACATAGCATGGGAAGATAATGATATGAGCAGTTCATCGGAATCGGAAAGCGACGAATGTGCAAACTTAGCCTTAATGGCATCGCATCACTCCGACAATGAAGAAGAGGTTAGTAATGAATTTAATCTTTTTGATGATGATGTTCAAGGTGCAATTGATGAACTCTTGAAAGAATGCAAAAGTTTATACAAAAAGGTGTCAAAACAAGAAAAAGAACTTCTAAGTTGTCTAGAAAAAATTGACACCATGACTAAAGATTTTGATCTTCAAAAACAAAATTTTATAAAAGAAAAGGAAAACTTTGCATGCTCCAAGTGTGAATCAAATGTCTTTCAAATTGTTCAATTGAAAAGAGTCATTGAACGATATGAAAAAGGACAAATAGGATTGGAAGGATTACTAAGCCAACAACGTTATCCTAATGATAAAAGAGGTCTTGGTTATGTGAATACTAAGAAACCAAGTAACAATCCCACTGTTTTTGTAAAGGCTAGTAATAGTTCCAATCCCAAGAAAGTAGAAAAGAAGCAAGTTGTTCATAATCATCAAAAGAAAAAGGCTAATGTATCTAAAAGAAAACAAATTCCTAGATACAAGAGCAAATTTGTTCCAAACTGTTTTTACTGTGGTATTATTGGACACACACCAAATGCATGCTATATTAGAAATTTCAGTATGGCTAGTGGACATTATGCATGGGTGAAAAAGGGAACTAACTATGAAGGACCCAAGGCAACTTGGGTACCTAACAAGAAATAATTTGTTTTTGTAGGTATGCTTGAAATCCACTTCAAATGTTTGGTATCTTGATAGTGGATGTTCAAAGCATATGACAGGAGATGTACACCAATTTTCATATCTAGTACATAAAGCCAAAGGGTATGTCACCTATGGAGACAACACCAAAGGAAAGATTCTTGGCGTTGGAATAGTTGGCACACCTCCATCCATTCAAATTGAGGATGTTCTCTATGTTGAAGGATTAAAGCACAACCTTCTTAGCATAAGTCAACTTTGCGATAGAGGGTTCAAGATCAAATTCAACAAAGAAGAATGCCTTATTATGGATGAGGCAACCAATGAGGTAAAACTCAAAGGTATAAGATCTAACAATATTTTTGTGATTACTCTAGATGATTTGTCTATGAAGGTACAATGTCTTATGGTAAACAACAATGACGCTTGGTTATGGCATAAGAGGATTGCTCACATTCACATGGAGCACTTGAACAAATTGGTTAAGCATGACTTAGTTATTGGTCTACCAAAGATGAAGTTCATCAAAGACAAATTATGTAGTGCATGCCAAAAGGGCAAACAGACCAAATCAACTTTCAAACCAAAGAATGTGGTTTCAACAACAAGACCACTTCAATTGTTGCACATGGATCTTTTTGGTCCATCTAGAACAAGAAGCTTCGGAGGTAACATTTATGCATTAGTTATTGTAGATGATTTTTCCCGTTTCACTTGGACTTTGTTTTTAGTACACAAGAATGAAGCATTCAAGGCATTCAAGAGATATGCAAAACAAGTTCAAAATGAGAAGTCATCAAAGATAACATCAATCCGAAGTGATCACGGTGGAGAGTTCCAAAACAGTCTATTTGAAGAATTTTGTGAAGAAAATGGGATCTTCCACAATTTTTCAGCACCAAGAACTCCACAACAAAATGGAGTAGTTGAAAGGAAAAATAGGTCTTTGGTGGAACTTGCTAGAACCATGCTAAGTGACTCAAGTTTGCCTAAATATTTTTGGGCGGATGCGGTAAGCACGGCATGTTATGTAAGCAATCGCGTGATCATAAGACCTATACTAAAGAAAACTCCATATGAGATCTACAAAGGAAGAAAACCAAATATCTCTCACTTTCATATTTTCGGGTGCAAATGTTTTGTCCTTAACAACGACAAAGACAATCTCGGTAAGTTCGATGAAAAATCGGATGAAGGTATCTTTCTTGGTTACTCCCTTTCTAGCAAAGCTTTTAGAATTTACAATAAAAGAACTTTAACTATAGAAGAATCAATGCATGTTTCTTTTGATGAATCTAACACCTCCAAGGAGGAAGTTGCTATGTGTGATGATGATGATTCTATAGATTTATCTCATGAGATTTCCTGCGGAGATGGCAAAATTGTCAATCCGGAACAAACACATGAACTTTCACATCAAAATGAAAATGATGATGATCTTCCTCAAGAATGGAGAACTCATCGTGATCATCCAATTGACAATATAATTGGAGATATTAGCAAAGGAGTATCTACTCGACTAAATCTTAAGGATGCATGCTTAAATATGGCGTTTGTATCTCAAGTTGAACCTACTAAAGTGGCTCAAGCACTAGAAGATGATCAATGGATCCTTGCCATGCAAGAAGAGTTAAACCAATTCGAGCGGAATGAAGTTTGGGAACTTGTTCCTAATCCAGGAAATAAACGTATCATTGGAACCAAATGGGTCTTCAAAAACAAGATGGATGAAAATGGAATAATCACTCGAAACAAGGCAAGACTAGTTGCTCAAGGATACAACCAAGAAGAAGGAATTGATTTTGAAGAAACTTTTGCTCCGGTAGCACGTTTGGAAGCAATAAGACTATTACTTGCATATGCATGCTCATTGGACTTTGAACTTTTTCAAATGGATGTAAAAAGCGCATTTCTCAACGGATTCATAAATGAAGAAGTCTATGTAAAGCAACCTCCCGGATTTGAAGACTTCAAACATCCTAATCATGTCTTCAAACTGAAGAAAGCTCTCTATGGGCTGAAGCAAGCACCAAGGGCTTGGTATGATAGACTAAGCGCATTCCTATGTGAAAAAGGGTTTGTAAAGGGTAAAGTTGATACCACTCTCTTCATAAAAAATGTTAACCATCATACCTTACTTGTACAAATCTATGTAGATGATATTGTTTTCGGTTCAACTAACCAAAATATGTGCAAGGAATTCTCGTCTATGATGCAAGGAGAGTTTGAGATGTCTATGATGGGAAGATTGAATTTCTTTCTTGGTCTTCAAATTAAGCAACTCAAACATGGTATCTTCGTAAACCAATCAAAATATTGCAAAGACCTTATAAAGAAGTTTGAGATGGAAAGTAGCAAAGAAAGTGCAATTCCTATGGGATCCGGCACCTATCTTGACCCAGATGAATCAGGAAATTCTATTGACATAACTAAGTATCGTGGAATGATTGGCTCACTCCTTTATTTAACAGCAAGTAGACCTGACATTATGTTCAGCGTTTGCCTATGTGCAAGATATCAAGCCAATCCTAAAGAGTCTCACCTTGCAGCAGTCAAGCGCATAATAAAATATCTCAAAGGAACAACCAACGTCGGATTATGGTATCCAAAAGGTAGTATGTGCAATCTAGTTGGTTATTCTGATGCTGACTATGCAGGTTGCAAAACTGATCGCAAAAGTACAAGTGGAACATGTCACATTCTTGGAAATGCCTTGGTTTCATGGTCATGCAAAAAGCAAGCAAGCGTAGCTCTCAGCACTGCCGAAGCAGAATACATTGCGGCTGGAAGTGGATGCGCTCAAATTCTTTGGCTAAAACAACAATTACTTGACTATGGAGTAAACCTTGGATGCATTCCTCTTCGATGTGATAACACAAGCGCGATCAATATTACGAAAAATCCAGTTATGCATTCCCGGACGAAACACATTGACATCAGACATCATTTCATCCGAGACCATGTACTCAAAGGAGATGTCGAGATCACATTTGTGGACACTCAAAATCAACTCGCGGACATCTTCACAAAACCACTTGCAAAGGATGCATTTTTCAAAATTCGTCGTGAACTTGGAATCCTCGATGAACAAGATATTTAAGGTGCACTCAATCCTTGACTATACCTTAATGTACATATATATGTGGTTAGACATTGTTTCAAATGTTAAAAATTATGATGTTTTTAAATTTTCTCTTTAAGTAAATCGATTTACACCATATGTCAATCGATTTACTACTGAAGCAAATCATTTCTTTTAATAAAATCTTCTGTGTAAATCGATTTACACAACATGTCAATCGATTTACTACTGAAGCAAATCATTTCTTTTAATAAAATCTTCTGTGTAAATCGATTTACACAATATGTCAATCGATTTACTACTGAAGCAAATCATTTTTTTAATAAAATCTTGTGTGTAAATCGATTTACACAATATGTAAATCGATTTACCACTGAACGAAAATTACTTTTTATGAAAAATGTTCTGTGTAAATCGATTTAACCAAGGGGTAAATCGATTTACCACAGAATCTGAAGCATTTTTTATGTATTTTCTCTATGCAATGTATTTTGGTTTAACATGTGATACTTATAATGAGCTTTTAATATATTGGTCAAACATTCATTGTCTCTCAACCTCCCACCTTTCTATTGCCCAATAAATGAAACCTTGACCAAATTACAAAATTAAAGTCTCATAAAGACCTCACTTACCCTACTATACTATTTAATCTCACCAAAACTCCCTCACTATCTCATAACACCAACACACTCTCTCACATAACAACACAAAAGAACTCTATATCTCTCTTTTCAAAACCCTAACAAGATCCATGGCTCCCAAGAGAAAAGCCTCTGCCTCAGAGAAAGGAAAGAAGCCAGCTTCGTCATCATCTGAAAACTCTGTGCTCGAGTACCTCACGGATCCACAGCGGGACAGATTCCTCAAGCATTTTCAAAAGAAAATCGTCTCCACTCCAAAGTTTGGTATGTTATCTACTTTTCCAGATGAATGCTTCTCATTTCAAAGAGATTTCATTGCTTATGGGTTAGAACCAGTAATATCTTCACATGGTTTCTATTACCCGGATCTGGTTAAAATTTTCTACAGCAACATGTGCTATGACAACAACAAATGTTATACATATGTCCTTGGAAAAAGAATCCCTCTGTATTCCAAAACTCTTGGCAGAATCTTGAACATTCCATATTCTGGAAGTACCCTCTATGATCCAGAAGATGCTGCTTGGGAAAACTATCAGAAGCGAGAATTTTTCTATAGCATTGGAAGGTTATCAGAATCTGAATACCGTGCCAAGCGAATTCGCAGTCTTGGCGGGGTTACTCCAGCTAGGGACACATGGAGTGCTGGAAATTTCCATATTGATGATAGGTTGTTTCACTACTTTCTGGTGTATATTTTGTTTCCTAGAGCAGGGAATCATTGTACGGTGACCGACCTAGAGCTTCAAATCATCTATGCAAGGAAAAATGGAATCCCGGTCAATTGGGCAAAATTGATTGTGATGCATATGCTAAAAGTTGCCGCAAGGGCCACCTTTCTACCATATGCATATTTCATTACAAGGATTATGGAAGCTTATGATATAGATTTCACTGGATTTGAGCGAATTGAAATGGATCCAATCACCACTAGGATCTCCATCAAAAATGTTGATTCAAGGATGGGTGTTCATTTCAATGCTGAAGCAAAAACCATAACTTACATTGGAGAAGATGTGGTCGGCGATGAAGGTCAAAATGCAGATGAAGAAGACCATGAAGTTCCTGCTGCTGCTGCTTCTGGTCCCACAAATCAAGATGTTATGGATTTCATGACGCAACAGTTTGCTTCTCTGAATTCTAACATCAATGCTCGATGGACGGAGATAAATGACTCTACCTCATCTCGGATAGATGCTTTTCAGAATGATGTGAACCAACAATTTTCATATCTTTATTCACATCTTCATATCCCTCCATACGACCCAACCAATCCTGCACCTCCGCCTCCTCAATACACCGAACCACCTCTTCAACAACAATTTCCTTATCAAGGACCTTTTTAAAATGTTCTTGATCAATGTTCTTAAATTCTTAGTATAAGTATCATTATGGATTTTGTCTTGTTTTATTTTGTTCATTTTATGTATTGTGTTCTTAAAACTTTGTTCGATAATTTTGAAAGTTTTGTGTTTTTCATTCATGTTCCTATACATTTCTTTCTGGTATACTCTCTTGTTGCATCTTTCCCTTCTTTTTGATAATGTCAAAGGGGGAGAAGGATGTAATAGCATTTTATGGTTGTTTGTTTTCATTGTCTTTACAGAGCAAACTTTCAAATCTTTTTCTCCATAGGGGGAGAAATCTTCTCAGGGGGAGAAAACACCTTTTGCTCAAATTCTGATCAACACATAAAGGAAAATGGTTTGTCATCATCAAAAAGGGGGAGAATGTAATCTCAAGCCTCAACTCAACTTTAGTTTTGATGAAAGACAAACAAGCTAGTTTGATGAAAGACAAACAAGCATTATGGAAAGAAGGAAAAGAAGTGGAAATCATCTTAAAGCATCATTCACTCAAAGCTTCAAGGAACTTGGCAAGCAATCAAGTATATCAATTCTCAATTAAACTACATTGATTAGAAATGCTCAAAAATGATATACACACTTGCCACATCACTTCAATTATATTTCAAAACAATTTTTAAGTTTTTCTCTGCTGTAAATCGATTAACATCTTGTGTAAATCGATTTACACATGTTTTTTTAAAAAACTGTTTGCTCCTGCCAGCAATCGATTTACAGGTTGTGTAAATCGATTGATCACAGAACAAACTGATTTTTTAACACTTGTAAATCGATTGACACAACATGCTAATCGATTTACACTTCAAACTTTTTGAAATTCTGAACGTTACAAACACGTGCAATCGATTTGCATGTTATGTTAATCGATTTGCACATTGAAAACTTTGAAAAATCTGAACTGGTTTCAAGATATCCTTCATACCTTTTCTCCAATAGTTGCATGATCAAACATTGCATCTTGTCAAGTTTTACAAACAGAAAAGTGTCCTTTTGGAAAGGTATCTTGATTACTATATATTGCAAAATATTTTCAAATCATAAACAACTCTTCTCTTACAATAAAATCTGAACTTTGTAAAATATTCAAACTTCATATTTCTTAACTTTTAAGAACAAAGATTTTCTGCACTTTCACACATATAAAGAACAGAAATCTTTGAGCATTATCTAACCATTGTGTTACAGTTTGAATTGCTTACAAGAGAAGAAAGAAGAAACTTCAAAGAAGTCACTCTAAGTGATCAACATCTTTCAAGAAATCATACTTCATAAAAACATACAAAGTGTAACTTATTTCCAGGATTGTTGGAATTAAGTATTAGATTACTTTTGTTCCTTGTTGTCCATTATTGGAAACAAGAGGTATCTTTTGAGAGGATTGTTCTCATTAGACTTATTGGAAATCCAAGAGGGTGTTCTTGGTTATTTGTTAGGTTCTTTAGTGGATAAGACTAGGAAGAGTCTTGTAAAAGTTCTAACAATATAGTAAAATCTCTTGCGTGTTTGCAAGGGGACTGGACGTACTTCCGGGTTGTGGAAGGAACCAGGATAATTCTCCGTGTCTCTTTACTTTCTGCACTTTACAGTTTTCAAAGCACTAAATCAAAACCAGAAAGTATAAAATAAGTCAAAAATCGACCATCACCTAATTCACCCCCCTCTTAGGCGCAATCTTAATCTTACACGTAGGATCTTCTTAGCCATGGTGTGTCCACTGGAATAGGTTCCGAAAGTGCCTTCATGTAGATCTGTTATGATCCTCTCTACTTCGCTCTTGTCTACACACCATAGTAGTGTGGAGCCATGGTTGCGTTTATAGAGGATTCTATTACTGAGGAAGAACTTTGCAACGAACCTTCTCAGAAACTTCTTATCATTGACAGATGCGCCTTCGGGATACTCTTGAGCCTCAAGATACCTTTTGACTTCGTGAAACCAGGTTTTGTCTTCCACTTCTTCGGTGTCGATTTTACAACAGTGTGATGGCTCGTCCAACCTCTCAATGGTAATTTGGGTAGCTTCATTGTCCCACTTAACCTTGAACGTAGAAGACATGGTAGCTAGCGCATCCCCTAATTGGTTCTCCTCTCGTGGGAAATGTTCGGAGGTTACCTCCTCAAAGTGTGGGAGCAATGCCAGTACATACTCTTTGTACGGGATGAGATTTGTGTGCTTCGTATTCCACTCGCCTTTGATCTGACTTATCACTAAAGCGGAATCCCTGAATATACTCAAGAACTTGATCCTTAGGTTAATAGCAGCTCGAAGGCCCATGATGCACGCTTTATACTCCGCCATGTTGTTGGTGCAGTTGAAACATAATCGGGCAGTGAACGGAGTATAACAGCCCTCGGGGGATATGATTATAGCGCCAATGTCGTTACCCAGTGCATTTGAGGCTCCATCAAAATACATAGACCATTGAGATCCCTCCTTAGGTCCTTCATCCGTTCCAGGTTCTTCGTAGTCGGTTACCAACATGATATTCTCATCCGGGAACTCAAAATTCATGGATTGGTAATCATCCATGGCCTGATGAGCCAAATGATCGGCCAATACACTCCGCTTGATTGCTTATTGGGTTGTATATTGTATGTCATACTCGGTTAAGATCATTTGCCACCTTCCTATCCTTCCGGAGAGTGCGGGCTTCTCGAAAATGTACTTGATCGGATCCATCTTCGATATCAACAAGGTAGTGTGAGTCAACATATACTGTATCAGTTGGTGAGCAGCCCATGCCAAAGCGCAACAAGTTTTCTCTTGCAATGAGTATCATGTCTCACAGTCGATAAACATTTTGATAAGGTAGTATATTGCATGCTCTTTTCGACCAGACTCGTCATGTTGCCCCAGCACACACCCCATTGAATTGTATAGCACTGTCAAGTATAATATCAAAGGTCTTCCTTCAACTGGAGGCATCAGAATTGGTGGTTCTTGAAGTTATTCCTTAATTCTTTCAAAAGCGGTCTGGCATTCATCATTCCACGTTACCACTTGATCTTTCTTCAGAAGTTTGAAGATTGGCTCACAAGTAGCGGTCAGATGTGAAATGAACCTGGCGATATAATTCAGGCGTCCCAAGAAACCTCTAACTTCCTTCTTTGTACGGGGAGCTGGCATTTCTTGTATAAATTTTACCTTTGCATGATCTACTTGGATGCCTTTGTCGCTGACAATAAAACCCAGAAGTTTACCAGACCTTACCCCGAAGGTGCACTTGTTCGGATTCAACCTCAGCTTATATATCTTCAACCTGTCGAACAGCTTTTGGAGATGATCAAGGTGCTCTTCCTCCTTCTGAGACCTGGCTATCATGTCATCAACATAAACCTCTATCTCACGGTGAATCATATCGTGGAACAAAGCAGCCATGGCGCGTTGATAAGTTGCCCCAGCATTCTTCAACCCAAAAGGTATCACCTTCTAGCAAAAGGTGCCCCACTGTGTAACAGAGGTTGTCTTCTCCATGTCTTCCGGAGCCATCTTGATTTGGTTGTAGCCAGAGAAACCATCCATGAAGGAGAATATTTTATGTTGCACGGTGTTATCGACCAGAACATCAATGTGAGGAAGTGGGAAGTCATCCTTGGGGCTTGCCCTGTTCAGATCTTTGTAATCAACACACATCCGTACCTTATCGGCCTTCTTAGGTACCGGAACAACGTTAGCAACCCACTATGGATACAAAGTGATAGCTAAGAATACCGTGTCGAACTATTTCATGACCTCTACCTTGATCTTATCTTACATTTTAGGACGCATACGACGGACCTTCTGTTTAACCGGAGGATAGTCTTCTTTAGTCGGTAGACGATGTACCACAATATCAGTATAAAAATTAGGCATGTCTTCATAGAACCAGGCGAAGATCTCAACATAGCCGTGCAAAATCTGTATCAACCTCTGTTTGATGCTAAGCTCCAGATTTGCACCTATTTTAACCTCTTTTATGTCTTCCTCAGTACCCAAATTCACTGTCTCAACTGGCTCTTCATGAGGTTGTATGGCCCTTTCTTCCTGCTGTAGTAGTCTAGCAAGTTCTCTAGGCACCTCACAATCATCCTCACCTTCCTCCTCGGCTTGGTTGATCGGATTTTTGAAGTCATAACTGGCAATAACAGAGCTGTTATCAATGGGATCCAGAGTGGATATGGATATGCATTATGATACGTGAGTGTGTGTAAGAGAATAGCTGTTTTGATAAAGTGAAAACAGAAAAGAAAAACAGAGAGCACAAAATTTATATGCAAGAAATGTCCAATGTTTTATTAATGATATATGAAATGACAAATAACAGCCCCCACAAACAAAGCTAATGTGCCTCGGGCAAGGCACAAGGCCGTAAAGTTTTAAATTATTTATTACAAATCTCAAAACAAGTAAGTCAATACTGCGGAATAAAAGAAACTAGTATAAAGTCCCTAGTCGTCCAGTTACTTGGTCCACCGTTGGTAGTTGGGTAGATCCAGCTGTCGATGTCTAAGTCTTCCTCGCTGTCTTCAATGTCATTGATTCCTCGATTACTGATGCGTATAGGAGGTCCTCCAGCCCGAGCACGTCGAACAACCCTTTAAGCCCCTGTAGTAAAGCCCAAACCAAATTTGTCAGTTTTGTGAGTGAAATCAGGGAGCTGGCCCCAATTGGCACACCCACCTTCTTCAACCACGGCCTTGGCGTCCTTGAGGGAAGCCATCTTCAGATGAAGTTTTCTGTTCGTAGTAGTTTAAGTCGATGACAAGATCTGAGGGACCTCTTCGAAATTCTGACAAGGAGTTTCTATGAATTCCCCGTCCATCTCTACGTAGCGGAAGGAACTGAGGTGGCTCACCATATACTCCTTCTCACCCCACACTGTGACAATCTTCTCTTTTACCGGATACTTCAGCATTTGGTGGAGTGTGGAAGTAACTTCTCCATCCTCGTGGATCCAAGGACGACCCAACAAACAAGAATACGACGGCCCGATGTCCATCACATAGAAGGTGGACCCAAAAGTCTGAGAACCCACTTTGACAGGGATGTCCACCTCCCCGTGCACCATTCTCTTAGATCCATCAAAAGCCCTTACCACAATATTACTAGGCTTTATAGTCAAACTCTTGCAATCCAGTCGATCCAATGCCTTCTTAGGCAAGACATTCAGTGAAGACCCAGTATCTATCAGCACATAAGCCATAGTGGTGCCTATGCATTCAATCGAGACATACAGAGCATCATTATGCTTCCTCCTCTTCAGTGTCAAGTTCGCATCTGAGAAACCCAGCCCATTATCAGTAGTCAGGCTGACCACACAATCTTTAAACTGATCAGCTGAAGTCTCTTGCGGCACATGCGCAGTTTTGAGGAATGCAATCAAAGCCTTTGCATGGGCCTTGGAGCATAACAGCAGAGACAACATGGATATCTTCGATGGGGTCTGCCGCAGCTGCTTGACCATATTGTAGTCGCTTTTCTTAATTATTTTCAGTATTTCCTCTATCTCTTGCTTAGAGGCTTCCACAACAATTTTCCTAGGCGCCTCCATCCGGGCAGGCTCACCTATAATTTCTTTGCCGCGGGTATCAGACGATTCTCCAACAGGGGTAATAAATAGAGTAAGAACAGGAGCAGTAGTTGATGTACTAGCAGGAACAACAGATGGAATGACAATAGGCTTGTTGACATTCTTAGGGGAAATCTTGGGAGAGAAGACCCTTCCACTACGGGTGATTTTGCTGATTCCGACAATGTTGCCAATATCAGGATCAGTCTCTTCTTCTTTCAAATCTTGTTTGATGCCATGGTAGTACACATCGGCACCATAATGCCAGGGGACAGCTTTGTCCGAGACATACGGGACAGGACCAGGAATAGTGATTATCAACGGAGCAATTCTTGGAGTAGATGTAATCTTAACAGGTCTACTCGAGGAGACCTTGGAAGGATTGGCGGAAATGGTTATAATGGAAATGTCTTCAGATGGGACAATAGGAACCGAAGTTTTCTCGAACAAAATTTCTTTTCTCTCCATCAAGTGTTAAATACCTGACTTCAGCAAATGGCAACCAGAAGGTATAAACGAACACATGTGGCACCCTTCACCATAACCCGGAAATAAACCGGCCAACAACAAATTCTTCTTCACAGCCATGAGAGGAGTAGAAACTTCATCCACCAAGGTGACAAACAAGTCGGTATCAACAACATTAATTCCACGACCGTGCTTAGGCATGGGAGCAGTTATGACATTTGGCTTCTCTAGAGCATCAAACTTTATTTCCTTGGCTTTAATCAGATCTTGTACCTTATTCCTTAGATCCCAACAGTCATTGGTATCATGGCCAGGACTCTCAGAATGATAGGTGCACCGAGCATTCGGGTTATATCGGGGAGATGTAGTATTTGGATTCTTGGGAGCCTCTTTCAAGGTTACCAAGTTGGATCTCAGCAGATGAGGTAGAACTTCAGTCAATGTCATGTTGATTCGAGTAAACTTCCATTATGGTCTTTCCACCCTTTGTTGATTGTTGCTTTGTGGAGCAACTGCAGGCCTAGGTATCATTACGGTGCTTACTGTCTGACGATGTTCATCCATGTTTTGGCCCCTCGGGCTATAGATGGCACTGGCTTCCTTCTTACCAGCAAAAGGCTTCTTTGCTGAACTGAAAGAGGCATCCTTCTGTACCTTGCCGCTCCGAATCCCAACTTTTACTCTTTCTCCAGTTAAATTAGCTCGGTGAAACCAGCTGACGAGTTACCGATCAAATGATTGAAAAATGGACCAGATAGCGTCCCCGGAAACATATCAACCAACTCCCTATCAGACAACGAAGGTGAAATTCTTCCAGCCAAGTCTCTCCATTTCTGTGCATAGTCTTTAAATCCTTCACTTGCACCCATGGACATAATCTGGAGTTGAGTACGAGTAGGAGCAAGGTCGGTGTTGTATTGATACTGCTTGTAGAAAGCAGCAGCCATATCTTCCCAATTTCGGACATTGGCTCCCTCCAGTTGGTAGAACCATTCAAGCTGAGTCCCTAACAGACTATCTTGAAAGAAATAAACCCACAGATTTCTATCAGCGGTGTGGGGCTGGATCTTTCTGACATAATAATGGAGATGGAGTTTTGGGCAGGACATCTCATAATACTTAACAAAAACTGGAGCTTTGAACTTCTGCGGGATGACCACTCCCGACACTAATCCCAATTCTTTGAAATCCAGTCCAAGTATCCTTTGAACTTCCATGGCACTCAAACGATCTTCCAACTGCTTGTATTTATCCTCAGCAGGAGGATATTGCTCATCATTGTAGTCGGCGTCTTTTTCAGAAACTGCAGGACTGGGGTCCTTCTCCCCTATCTCTTCTTCTTGATTCCCCCCTCCTTAGATAAAGAGGTCAGATCGACTTGTCGCTTCAAACGCTCTCCAAACCTTGTGCCCATATTCAGAATACCGACAGCCTTCTTTTTCTTCTTCTCTTTCAGGATGAGGGATTTCAGATCCTCATGCCCTTTTGCCATACTTATGAACATTTGTTGGAACTGGGCGTTCTGTGCCTGAAGGTCCTTGATGCTTTGTTCGGAGGACATTTCTGCTGAAATAAACAGCGAAGAAGATGAGAAACCTGTAATGGTACCTGTACATGCAATGTTATGAATGGGATGCGCATGCAATGATTTCAAAGACTTTGGGAAATTTAAATTTGCAAACCAAAATAAACAAAGATTTTATTAGCTGAATTCAAAGTTCAAATGCCTTTTAGGCGTTATAATCAAAAACAAATCTAACATTATAAAAGACATCAAAATTCCCATGGATGCTTCCTCTTTGTGCCGAGATAATGATTGAGTCCTCTTTCTTCCTGGAGTTGCTTTGTGAGCTCTAAAACCTTCCTCTCTTGAGCATGAAACTGATCCTTGTAAGTATCCCGCTCCTTCATCAACTGAATCCAAGACCTCTGTAATTCCCCAAGATTAGTGGGCATATAAGGATAGAGAACCATATAAGGAATACCCCCCTTCAGTAGTGGGTTCCACAATCACTGGTAAAACAACCACATAGGGCATCATAAGCTTCTGGGCGCGAGCTCGTACCAATTGGAGGTAAGGTTCCATAGGAATGGAAGCCTTTGACCCCAAAGCTTTGGCGCCAGATCTGTTTACCATGCCCTAAGCTCGTATGAACCTCCGACGATACTCGTGAACATCATCCTCATAGTTGAAAATAATTCCCTCGATAAGTAACTCATGAGGACCATCTCTTCGAGCATAACCAAATTGTCGCAGAGCTAAACAAGGATTGTAGGTTATACCCCCTCTGATACCAAGTAATGGGACATTAGGGTACTCCCCGCAGCGGTCAATAATAGCAGTGTTTTCCATAGCTCGGGAACACCAGAGAATATCCATGTGAGCGAGTGACATTATCCTTTGCGACCGACCCAAACCTTCTTCATTCTTCAGTACAGACTTAGGGAGGTGAGAAATAAACCACCTCGACAGCAATGGCATACAACACATAAGAACCCCTCTTCTCTTCATGGTACGAGTATGGAGAGTGTGCAAAATATCTCTGAGCAAGGTAGGAACAGGGTAGCGGGAGAGGAAGATCTTGATAGCATTCACATCTACGAATGAGTCCGGATTAGGGAATAGGACTAACCCATAAATTAGAAGAGCCAAAACCTCCTCAAAAGCCTGAAAATCCATATCATCCTAAAATAGTTGGGCCTTGTCTATCAGAAACTTAGCTAGAAAACCTTTGACTCCGCTTCTTGTTTCCCAATTGGATACCACGTCGGCCCATTTCAGATGCAAAGCTGAGGCAATGACTTCTAGCTTAGGAACTTCCTCTAGACTTGTGAAGGGCAACTGTTCAAGAATGGGTATATCTAACAGCTGAGAGAATTCTTCCAAGGTAGGCACCAACTGATAGTCTGTAAAGGTGAAGCAGTGGTGCTTAGGATCAAAGAACTGAAAGAGTACACTCATCATCTTTTCATCAAAGTTTGAAGTAACCAGGTTGAGAAGTTGACCATGTCTCTTAATGAATGCTGAAGTTTCAGAAACCCTTGATACTAGCTCTTTGAATTGGGAAGGTATCTTCACAAAGCTGATTCGGATAGTGTTCCTATAAACGGAAGCCATGATCTGTAAAACAGAAAAAAGATAAATTCCCTTGGTCTTTAAAATGGTTATTGCAATAAGGATGGATGCTATGTTATGATGCATGATGTCATGATAAACCACGGGTATAACAAACACAGACAAATCACACCAAGCTCTTAGGTTTAAGGCTTGCATGAGGTTAAAGGTCATACCCTCTTGAAGCTTAGTTGGTTTTAAACCTGTCTTAAAAAGTAACCGGGTTCTAAGGGATCTCAATATCATTGGCCATCCTTTATCAGGCATTGTCTCAACTCAAGTAATCTTTTCTTGCAGCCGAAATATCCTGAAAGTCTGATCTCAATGAGTGTAGCATCGAGTATCAACCAATCCTCAGCTCTACACCGAGGCCGGCTATCTCACTACTTTCTAATGGCCAAGTTTGTTCAACTAAGGTTCTAAGGTCCGTTAGTGCTTCACGACACCACGCGGCGGCCCCGTATTCTCCTCATTTCCCCACGAAGGATATCGGTACCAACCAAAATGCCACACCAACACAGTCATCACTTAAACCATATTGGTCTATACCGTACAGTCTCCATGATCTATTATTGTTTACCTAATAAGTGCCCCCAGATCCGGGTGTAGGATCTAAAGTAACCTAAGCAATAACTGTTTAAGAATAAAGTAAACAAACAAGAAAGCAATTTGAAATGACCAAGATCCTAAGGTAAACCCCACTTTATTCTTCCCCAGTAGAGTCGCCAGTTCTGTGATACGGTGGCAGAACCGACTGTTTATACTGGTTTTCATTTTGCATTTTTTTGTTTGCAAAATGTCGCGGTAAGCAAGAGTCGCCACTGACTTTTATTTTATCCAATCAGGAAAAGGAAAAAGAACAGAAAAACCTTTTTGGAGATGTTTCTGAGTACGGGGGTAGATTATAGAAAGGGGAGGTGTTAGCACCCTTTCTATCTGTGGTTTTCAATGGGCTCTTAGATACTTGCTCATTTTGAAAACTGCTTGTGTGTGCTTGTTTTGAAAAGTTTTGTTTTACTCTGTTTTAACCCTTGTTTCTGTCCTCAAGAGTGTTACGAAGTTGTTTTTGAAAACTTTGTTTGAAAAGTGTTTGTGTGAAAAAGTTTTGTTGAGCAAGTACTTAAGATTCTACCTACTCGAAAAAAGATTGTTCATTCTCGTTTCCTTTAGAAAGCGCTATCCTACTATTCAAGGAGTAGATAGCCTCGTCGTTGGAGTTTGTAAGGGAAGTTCGAAAGGGACAAGTACAGTCACCTAAACAATGGGTTGGAAACTTTAGTAGTAACCCTAGAGTCTTAAGATCTTTCCGAGGCAACATTTCCGAGACAACATTCGAATGGGACATTTTATCTTTTAGACAGGAGGGAAATCACTAAAATCTCCTATGCTTAAATGACTATTTTACCGAAGGCAACCGAAGTGAGGCAAACCCTAGGAGTGAATATGTGCATGTGAATTTTCCAGTTAATTAGCCTTTGCACATTAGGTGATCTATCATTTTAATTTTCAAGCATTCTTCTCATACAATCCTATTAACCATGCATCTAACAGTTAAATATTTGCAGGAATTTAAAGTGCGAAAAAATAAACCTAGCTATTACAAGGCTCTAGCAGTTACATAATTATCTTGACTGAAAATAAAAATGCGGAATTTTAGACCCTAATTACTATTACACACTCAGAGCAGTTACAATTATAATAAAAAGAATTAAAATGCGCCTGGCGAATTAAATGCGAGGACGCTTAAAAATAACCTAAAACCCTAATTGAGAGAAAAGTATTTTTTTTTGTGCATTTTTATTTGAGAAAACAATTAAATTGCAAATTAATTAAATCCTAATTTCTAATTGTTTTAATTATGAAAAAGAAATTAAATTAAATCCACCTAATTTTCTAATTAAATTAAAATAAATATTTTATATAAAAATGCTCTTTTTTGTGATTTTGTGATTTTTTTTAGTTTGATAAAAAACTTAATTTTTGTGTTAATTAAAAAAAGAAAACAATTAAAGAAAATAATTAAAAAATTAAAAAATAATAGAAAGAAGAACAAATTGGGCCTGTGTTGAATGTCCCAGGGGGTGCAATGTTGAAACTGCTATTGGGCCCAAGGAGCTGAGCCCATATCCCACGCCTGATCCTGTGCAACTATGCCTGGAGAGTGCACCATAGTCCTTCATTGTTTGAGGCATTGGATCTGAATTATCAATGGTCAATTGGTTGGATCAATGAGGTACATGGAAGACGCGTGGGATTGTGAAGCACTGAATCTGCAATTACATGTTATGAAAAATAAATAATATGCTGGGACCTGGGATCGAACCCATGTCCTCTCCACTCTTAAATACACGCTTCACCACTAGGCCAACCTGGTCATTGGTTATAATTTTGAAACAAAAACAACATAATGCAAATTAAACACAAGTTCCAAAAACGCGAGCTATTTCAAATTGACGAATATGTGGTTGCCATGTGATTGTCTCCTTCCCCAGGACTGTCGCTTTTGACACCAACCTTTTACCTACGGAAAAACTCGTCACTATAGGCTATAGTGACAATTTTTATGCGTGGCTATAAACCTGCAAAATCTTAAAACGAAATTCAAGCAATATAAATTCCATTCAAGGGCATGAATCAAATGTATTTCATCCCCTGAACATGAAGAGGCTCTTAATTTGGCCCAATTTTCCCCCTAGCTAGGGTTCTCCAATTTGAAGCTCATGAACCCTAACTATGGCAAGTAACCATTCCTGCATCAAAACTTAAATCCAAACTATCAAAAAGATTCCCAGCATGATCATGAACATGTATATGCAAGCAAATTGGATTAAAAGTACATAAAACTAAAGGAACAAGTTTGAGTTCAAAGGATGCAAACCGTGAGGTGTAGCTGACGATTCTGGTGGTTTGATGACTTGGGAGTGATCGGAATAGCTTCAATGCACGCCCAGGAATAGATTGTTGGCGTTAAATTGCCTTGAACCGTCCTCTAGATTGAAAACCGAACCACACTTTTTTGCAAGAAATTTGGAATTTGTTCTTGTGCTTTCTCTGCTGCCAACCATTGTCGTATGCCTTGTACATGTCCATTATATATCCTAGAATGAATTAGGGTTATAAAACTGGCTTGTATCTTTGCAATTATGGAAGATTTGATTTGATTTCCATGCCATATGCAAACTTGCTATATTGAGCCAAATTATCCCTTTCTTGTACCAATCATGCTTGATTCGATTTTTCCTTGATATTTAAGCATATTTTAATTGCAAACCTGTCAAAAAATCATATCAAAACAGATCTTTGATATTATTTACCAATTAGTTGATTTAATTCCATTTTTAATTAATAAAAAATCACAATAAAATGGAAAATGAAGCAAATAACATGTGGATGGATATTTGGCTCGTGGATCATGTTATAGGTGAGGTGCAATCATGAAATGTTAGGCTCATTTAGTAAAAAATGCATTTTTGAGCATATTTGAATTTTGGCAATTTTGCAAAAAAGGTCAACTTTGACAAGGCATATCTCTTCCAATTTTAACCCTAGAGAAGTTTTCTTGGACTTTTTAGAAATATTAGGATGTCCCCTAAGCAACCCTTTTATTCTCATCTCAATTGAGTCTTCCATGTTCATGTAAGAAGCTTTGACCCAAAAGGTGTTTTTGTTGACTTTTCAAAAGGACCCATAATGTGGAAATTCATATCTTTTTATGAGTGCATATTTTGAACTTGTGGGCTGAAGATGAGTTGTAGGAATTTCATCCTCTTAAAAATGAGCCTTGGATGGGAAATTTTTGACAAAGTATGAGGAGGTTATGCTTGGTCAAAGTTTGGTTGACTTTTCTAGAGAAACCCTAATTTAACAATTTTTGGGTTTTGATGAATTTATGGAATTCCTTGAAGAATCATGATCAACCCTTGATCAAATGATGAAATTAACTTCAAAATGTTGATGTTGACCAAAAATCTTGAAGTTTGACTGTATGTGGGCCACAGTTGACTTTTGACCTAATACAGTCGATTCTCAAGCATTTGAGCAGTTGACTGAGCAAACTTCTTGTGCAGTGCTTGAAACTTGACATGGAGGGTATTGAGAACACATTAGGACCATGGAGATCATAGGAGGTCTTTGGAGTACACCTATCTTGATGAAAATGGAAACCCTAATTTGGGACACACTGCCTTAGGAGAGAGTTTGTCTGGTCAACTCTTGGGCAACTTGAGCAAATTGAGGATCTCTATGGGCATGTATTAAGTAAAATAAGAGGGAAACTTTTAGGGTATAACAGGTAGCTATGAAGAGAAAACGGTAACATCTCATGCCAGTCTTTGTATGTTACTACCATCTTCTGCACAATCTTCTTAATGTTTTTATTGGTTACTTCCACTGTGCCATTCATTTTAGGTCTATAAGGAGAAGAATTGTGATGCTTGATTTTGAACTGAGTGTAAAGTTCGGTGATAATAGAATTGTTGATATTGTTCCCATTACCAGTGATGATCCTTTCAGGGATACCATAGCGGTAGATGAGGTTATGTTTGATAAATATGGCTACCATGCTCTTTTTGACTGAAGCAAATGAGGCAGCTTCGACCCATTTGGTGAAATAATCGATAGCAACCTGAATGAAGCAGTGTCCATTGGAAGCAGTAGGTTTAATCTCTCCAATCATGTCAATGCCCCACATTGTAAATGGCCACGGAGCGGTCATGACATTTAGAGGAATATGAGGCACATGGACCTTGTTAGCATAGATTTGGAACTTGTGGCAAGTCCTTGAGTGGTGATGGCAATCAGTCTCCACCATTGACCAATAGTAAACAACTCTCAGGATTTTCTTGGTCATAGTATATCCTCTAGAGTGAGTCCCAAAGATACCATCATGCATGTCTTCCATTATTTCCTCTGTCTCCTTTTTGTCCACACATCGGAGTAGAGTAGAATCGTGGTTGCGTTTATACAGAATTCCATTGCTTAGGAAGAATTTGGCTGAGAATCTTCGTAAGAACTTTTTTCCATTGATGGATGCTCCCTCGGGATACTTTTGTGCTTCAAGGTATCTCTTCACCTCATGGTACCATGGCTTCTCGACTTCAGTCTCCAGCTCATAGCAATGCACAGGTTCGTCAAATCTCTCAATTGTAATCATAGGAGCTTCATTGTCCCATTTGACCTAGAATATAGAAGACATTATAGCCAAAGCATCAACTAATTGATTTTCTTCTCTAGGGAAATGTTCAAAGGTGATTTCTTCGAAGTAAGGAATCAGAGATAGCATAAGCTCCTTGTAAGGAATGAGATTAGTATGCTTAGTGTCCCAATCTCCCTTTACTTGGCTAATTACCAGAGAAGAATCTCCGAACACACTCAAATGCTTGATCCTTAAATCAATGGCAGCTTTCAGACCCAAAATGCATGCTTCGTACTCGACCATGTTATTCGTATAATCGAAACATAATATAGCGGTGAAAGGAGTGTGGCAACCTTCAGGGGAGATTATCACAACACCAATTTCGTTACCGAAGGCGTTGGAAGCTCCATAGAATACCATAGTCCATCGGGATCCTTGTTCAGGTCCGTCATACGGTCCAGGTTTAGCGGAGTCGGTCACTAGCATGATATTCTCGTCTAGGAATTCAAAGTTCATAGATTGATAATCATCAACAGCTTGATGGGCCAAATGATCTGCCAATATGCTTCCTTTGATGGCCTTTTGTGTTGTGTATTGAAAATCATACTCAGTCAAGATCATTTGCCATCTAGCTATTCGTCCGAAAAGAGAAGGCTTCTCAAAGATGTACTTGATAGGGTCCATATTAGAAATCAATAGAGTGGTATGAGTCAATATATACTGTCTTAGCCGGTGAGAAAACCATGCCAGAGTGCAACAAGTTTTCTCGAGCATTGAATATCTAGTTTCACAGTTGGTAAAAAAATTTCTCAGGTAGTAAATAGCATGATATTTTCGGCCAGACTCGTCATGTTGGCCCAATACACACCTCATAGAGTTATCTAGCACAATCAGGTACATGATCAAGGGTCTTCCTTCAACTAGAGGCATGAGAATAGGAGGTTCTTGCAGATATTCTTTGATTTTGTCGAAGGCAACTTGGCATTCATCATTCCATCTGACTACTTGATCTTTCTTCAAGAGTTTGAAGATTGGCTCACAAGTAGCAGTTAAGTGAGATATGAAACGGGCGATGTAGTTAAGACGACACAAGAATCCCCTAACCTCCTTTTCAGAATAAGGGACTGGCATTTCTTGAATGGCTTTTACTTTTGTAGGATCTACCTTGATGCATTTACCACTGACAACAAAACCTAGGAGCTTTCCAGATCGTACTCTGAATGTGCACTTATTAGGGTTCAACCTCAACTTATACTTTTCCAGCCACTCGAATAACTTGGATAGGTGATTGAGATGTTCCTCTTCAGTTTGTGACCTTGCAATCATATCATCCACGTATACCTCTATTTCATGATGGATCATATCATGAAATAAAGCTACCATAGCCCTTTGATATGTAGCTCCTGCATTCTTTAGTCTGAATGGCATTACCTTGTAACAAAATGTGCCCCATTGCGTAACAAAGGTGGTCTTCTCCATGTCTTCGGGAGCCATATTAATTTTATTATAGCCGGAGAAACCATCCATGAAATAGAAGACTTTATGTTGAGCGGTGTTATCAACCAAGACATCAATATGAGGTAGAGGGAAGTCATCCTTGGGGCTTGCCCTATTCAGGTCCTTATAATTTACGCACATACGAACTTTTCCGTCTTTCTTTGGCACCGGAACCACATTCGCAACCTATTGGCGATAAGATGTCACTTCTAGGAATCCTGCATCGAATTGTTTTATCACTTCAACTTTTATCTTTTCGGACATGTCAGGCCGCATGTGATGAACTTTTTGCTTGACAGGAGGATAATTTCCTTTGTTGGCAGTCGATGAACTACAATGTCGGTATCCAACCCTGGCATATCTTCATACAACCAAGCAAACACTTCCACATAATCATGTAACATCTGAACCAATCTGCTTTTGGCACTGCTTCCTAGGTTGGCGCCGATCTTGACCTATTTCTTGTCTATCTCGGTACCTAGGTTGATGACTTCAACTGACTCTTCATGCGGCTGAATAGATTTTTCCACTTACAATAGAAGTCTGGCTAGTTCTCCCAGTATTTCACAATCTTCTTCACCTTCGTCTTCGACTTGGTTAATTGGATGTTCTAAATCATAGTTGGCAATAATAGAGTCATTAGCAATGAGATCCGGAGTGGACGAGGACCTGCAAGAGTGTGTGTGTGTGTGCATGTAAGATACATGGATATTTTGAAAAAAGCATTGAAGAAAAAGAAAGACAATGAGCACAAAAGTTCGAATGCAAAAAGTCAAATGGTTTGTGTTGAATGATCATATGATAAAATGAACATAAATAAAACCCTTAACAAATGGACCATAGTGCCCCGGGCAAGGCATATGGCTTAAAAGTCATTGTTTAATATTACAGATAAAAGGTTCTTGAACTGATAGAAAGCGATAAACAGGTAATTACTCCTCAATGAAGGAAATGGGAATGAAGTCTTTTGCGTGCCAATTGTTGAGCTCTGTTGTAGTAGGGTATACCCATTCTTCGAATGCACATTCATCATCGGAATCCTCCATAGTGTTTATTTCATGATTCCCTATATGGAGAGGGGGCTTTCCTGCGCGAGCGTGCCTCACTTTTTTCTGAGCCTTGGTAGTAAAACCCAACCCACATTTGTATACTTTGAACGGGATCTCGAGGAGTTTACCCCAGGTATCACGACTTCCATCTTCGACTGTGGCACGAGCATCCTTAAATGAAACCATCTTTGGCACAACCTTATCAGCTTTGGGCATCTTGGAGGAAACTTTGTCAGTAGCAACCAAAGGCATAATAACTTCAAAAGTATGATATAGGGTTTCTATAAATTCTCCATCCATCTCCACATATTTGAAATAATTGAGGTGGCTCACCGTGAACTCTTCCTCACCGCAAACAGTGACAATTCTTCCCTTGATTGGGTACTTTAGATTTTGGTGAAGCGTAAATGTTGTTGCCCCTGCTCCATGGATCCAAGGGCGGCCCAGCAAATAGGAGTAAGCAGGGCGGATGTCCATGATGTAAAAAGTAGAGTTGATAATCTATGAGCCCCCCTTGATCGGGAGATCTACCTCTCCATGAACCATCCTTTTGGACCCATCGAAAGCCCTCACAATGATGTCACTTGGCTTCAAAACTAGTCCTTCATAGTCTAACCAGTCTAAAGCGCCCTTGGGTAGCGCGTTTAAAGAAGAGTCAGTGTCAACCAGAACATGTGCTAGAGTAGTCCCCTTACATTCAACAGAAACATATAGAGCTTTGTTATGGTTTCTTCCAAGTGGTGTCAAATCAGTATCAGAGAACCCCAAACCGTTGTCGGCCGTCAAACTTGCCACACAATTTTCAAACTGGTCAGTTATGGTCTCATGAAGGACATGAGCCTTCTTCAAGAATTTGATCAATGCCTGGGCATGAGCATCGGAACAAAGCAGCAAAGATAACATGGAGATCTTGGAAGGAGTTTGCCCTAACTGCTCCACTATCTTGAAATCACTTCTCTTTATAATTTTCAAGATCTCATCCATTTCTTGAGAAGAAGGTTCCTCAGCAGCAATGTCTTTTGTGGGCATCTCTGTCTCAACAGGCTCAACCACTTTCTCTTTACCTCTAATGCCAGCACCAGGCTTAGCAGCGGTGATACGGACAGGTACCGTTGTAGCCGTTGGGGGTGAAATGTTGGGCGAAAAGATTCTTCCAGTTTTGATCACCTTACTAGAGCCAGTAATGTTACCAATGTCATCCGCTTTGCCTTCTTCAATCCAAGCATCTTGCTTTATTCCATGGTAAAACACCTCAGCACCGTAGTTCCATGGCACTGCTTTGTTAAAAGAGTATAGAATTGGCCCAGGGGTGGTAATTATCAGAGGAGAAACAATCGGTTCATTCAAAATCTTGATAGGACCCTTTGAGGAGACCCTAAAAGGCTTGTTTTAAATTGTTATGATGGAGAGATCTTCAGTCTTATTGGTCAAACTTTTAGCAAATGGAGCTTTCTCAAACAGGATCTCATGACTATTCATCAGGCAGTGAATGCCTTCTCTCAGCCATTTGCATCCATTAGCTTATGTGGCACAACAATCACAGTTCTTCAAACATCCCGAAAAAACCCCGGCTTTCAGCAGATTCTTCTTGATAATGGTTAGCAGAGTAGTCAACTCTCCGATGGAGGAAACAAAAATGGTGTATTCAATTGCATTGACACCTTTTCCATGGTTTGACATTGGTGTCGTTATCACATTGGGAATTGCAGGTGGATTAAATTCGATGGTCTTGTTGTCTATTAAGTCTTGAATTTTATTCTTCAGTGCCTAACATTGATCGGTCTCATGCCTAGGACTATTCGAGTGATATGCACACTTGGTATTGGATTGTATTTAGGTGAGAAGGTATCTGGATTAGCCGGAGGATAACACAGTGTCACCAAATTAGCCTTTAACAAGTGTTGTAAGGCTTGGGATAACGACATGTCTATCCTTGTGTATTGTCTTCATGGAGCCTCAAATCGTTGATGATTGGAAGATTGTCTTTGAATAGGAATTGGGTTGGAAATCCGAACACCATTAATGGATGAATGGTCATCCTTCTTGGTACGGGCCCTTTCCCCATACACAACATTGGTTTCTTTCTTCCTGATGAAGGGTTTATTTATGAAGTTGGAGGTGGAAGCAGATGCTATAGGGATTTTCCTGCTCTTGATACCGCTTTCGACCCTTTCACCAGTCAGGATCAGCTCGGTGAAACCAGACGAAGAGCTCCCAACCAATAAGTTGAAAAATGGACCAGATAGTGTGCCCATAAACATATAAATATGTTCCCTATCAGTTAATGATGGTTAAGCTATTGGCAAGATCTCCACTTTTGGGCGTGCTCTTTGAACCCTTCATTTTTACCCATCATCATGTCTTGTAGTTGAAAGCTAGTCGGCGCCAGGTCGGCATTATATTGGTATTGGTGATAGAAAGTAGTGGTCAAGTCTTCCCATGTATGGATACAGGAACCCTCCAATTGGTAAAACCACTCTAATTGAGTCCAGGCCAAGCTTTCTTGAAAGAAGTGGATCCATAGTTTCTTGTCGGTGGTGTGCGGCTATATCTTGTGCACGTAAGACTTCAGGTGAAGCTTTAGGCAGAAAACACCATCATATTTAACGAAGACTGGTATCTTGAATTTGTGGGGAATGATAACCCTGGATATCAAACCTAAATCATCAAAATTCAAACCAGGGATAGCTTGAATCTCAATGTCCTTCAATATATCCTCTAACTATTTGTACTTAACATCAGCAGGAGGATACTGCTCGTCAAAATAGTCTTCATCATTGGACACTTGATCATTTATACACCCCGCCTGGGTACTCCTTTCTTCTCCAAATTGATTTTTGTCTTCCTCAGACGAATCTTCAGCTATTGGTATCTGGCGGATCGGCTCTCTGGATCTTTTACCCATGTTGACTAGGGTTTTCCTCTTTGGTTTCTTTTTGGATGTCAGCAATGTCATCAACACTTGTCATCCCTTGGCCAGGGTCAGCAGAGTCTCTTGAAACTGGAAGTTTTATGCTTGCAGATCTTTCATTTTTTTCTCGTTATCCATCTTACTGAAATAAACAGTAGAAAGATAAGGAAACATGTTGTGGAAAACATGTTATGTTATGATGCATGAAAAATGTGCATGCAAATGATTCCAAGGATTTATGAAATTTAAATTCGTCTAGACAAAGAATGAACAAATGTCAAATTATATCAATTAGTTCAAAATGGTTACAACGTGCCTCATGGGCTTACAAAGTAAATTTCTAAGACAAAAAGGTCGAACGCATCCTCTTTGGTGCAAGGTAGGCGTTCAGGCTCTGTTCTTCATGTAGTTGATTTGTAAGCTCCAAAACCTTTTTCTCACTCGCATAGAACCGAGCTTCGAAGGTGTCTCTCTCTTCTTTTAGCTGAATCCAACCCCTTTGTAAGTCTTCAAGAGAAGTAGGAATGTTGGGATAGAGGAAAGTATACGGGACATCTTCTTCAGCCACAGGCTCCACGATAACAGGTAGGATGGAGGGATAAGGCATTACGAGCTTTTGAGCCCGAGCTCGTACCCACCTAAGGTAAGGCTCAAGGGGAATGGAATTTTTGCGTCCCAACGTCTTACTATCCACTTTGTTTACCATCCCCCAAGCTCGCACAAACCTATGACGGTAACCTTAATCGTCGCTTTCGTAGTCGAACACCACTCCTTGGATGAGCATATCATGAGGACCATCTCTTCGGGCGTGCCCAAACTGTCAAAAATTTATGCAAGGGTTGTAAGTGATACCTCCCCTAATGCCAAGCAAAGGGACATTAGGTAATTCCCCACAATGGTCGATGATAGTAATGTTCTCCGAGGATCGAGAACACCAGTGAATATCTGAATGTCTGAGTGTCATCAACCTACTGGACCACCTCATACCTTGCTCATTCTTCAACACGGATCGGGGGAGATGCGAAACAAACCACCTAGCCAATATATGAGTGAAACACATGAGGGTTCCTCTTTTCCTCATAGTGTAAGAGTGAAGATAATGTAGTATATCCCCCAACAAAGTAGGCACCGGATTGCGAGATATGAAGATTTTGATAGCATTTACATCTATAAGTTGGTCAAGGTTTGTAAATAAAACCATCCCATAGATGAGAAGGGCCAAGATTTTTTCAAAAGCTTGTAAATCCATAGTGTTCCAACAATCTTGAGCTTTCTCCAACAAGAACTTGGATAGGAACCCTTTGACACCACTTCTTGTTTCCCAATTAGTCGTGATGTCGAATTGTTGCAAGTGTAGTGCTCAGGCAATCTCTTCAAGGCTCGGGTCTCTTTTAGTACCATTGAAAGGTAGTTGATTTAAATAGGAATCCTCAAGATTTGAGAGAATTCTTCCATAGTAGGTACAAGCTGGTAATCGGGAAAGGTAAAGCAATGGTGCAAAGGGTCGAAGAACTGAAAAAGCACCTTCAACATGTCTTCATCAATGCTCGAGGTAACCAAGTTTAGTAGTCGACCATGTCTTTCGGTGAATGAAGAACTCTCGGGAACCCTCGATGCTAACTCTTTGAGTTAAGAAGGAATTCTTATGAGATTGACTTGGATAGTATTCTTGCGGGTGGAAGCCATGTCCTACAAAACAGAACAAAGATAAATCCCAATTGTTGTACCCCAAAATTTGCCCTCCCATATTCTTCAAGATTTGCCAAGATCAAGCTTCAAAATCTCTCAAGGGTTGCACAGTCCAATTGCCTCCTAACACAGTCAAAATTAGGGTTTTGGTTCTTGCAAAGAAATTGAGGTTTTCAAGGGTCCAATCAAGTCCCATATGCCTATACACATTGTCAAGCATCCATATGGCAAGGTTCAAGACTCACAGCACCAAGTTGCACAATCAAAAGTCCTAATTGCTCCACAGTCAACTGCAGGGGCAAAATGGTCATTTGACAGTCAAAAGTCAAAAATTTTGGTCAACATCTTATTTTGAAGCCACAATCATCATTTGATCAATTCTTGATCATGATTCCATAAGCATGGCTCAAAAAGTCTCAAGATGCAAAAGTTTCTATTTTTGGACAGCTGAAAAGTCAACTGCAAATTGACCAAGGCATAACTTCCTCATGGTTTATCAGAAAAATCCCATCAAAAGCTAATTTTGAAGGGAATGACATTTCCTACAACTCATCTTCATACTTCAAGTCCAAGAAATGCTCTCACAAAAAGTTATCAATTTCAACATTATAGGTCATTTTCAAAAGTCAACAAAAAGGCACTTTAAGTCAAAGACCATAACTTGAGATTGGTAAATAAAAATGACATGGTACCAAAGGCATTAGTTAGAGGACTTCAAGACCTTTCCAAAATGTCCAAGAACATGTTCATAGCTTCAAAATTGAGCAAGATATGCATTGGAGAAGTTGGGAAATTTTTGGGAACTTTCAAAAGTCAACTTTGCCTAAAACACTTCAAATTTTCTAATGGGCCTCAAATTCTTCCTTGAATCATTACCCAAAGCCTATGCACGACCCATTGAGCTCAAAATAATTTATTTTCTTATTTTTTATTAATTAATTGGATTTATATTTATATCAATTCATTTAATTGGTTTTAAATATAAGAAAATTCAAAGATATGATTTTTTAGATCTTTTTGTGCAGCAAATATACTCCACACATGCTAAGGATTTCGTGCATCACTCAAGGGGACAAGATCTTCCATAATTGGCAAAGGTTTCAATGAAAAAATATTGGAAATTATGTGATAAAAAATCAAATATTCAAGTCATTAATTTGTGGACTTATGGGCTTGTTTTTGACCTAGAATCCTTCACATACATATGCACAAGAAAACCCTACTGAGGCAGACACGAAAAAAGCTGCTGAAAGCTCATAACCACTTTGCAAAATTTTCATAAAAACTTGGAAACTGATTTCATAGCTGCAGGACAATTCAAAGCCAAAAAAGGATTCCAATACATTGCCTGAGTCTCCAGGAAGCGTTTGCAATCAAGAATCAATCCTAACACGCGAAGAATTGAAGAACACGAGCCATACGGTTTGCTTTGTTTTCCAATTTGACATATCATGATTCATGTGCTTTTAATTGGTTTTCTTGTTTGATTTACACTAATAGGTACCTCCTGAAGCGATTGGTATAAGTTAATTGACCTAACGCTGCCTGAATCCAAATCTACCATGGATGAAAATTAGGTTTTCAGAAGCTTCAAATTAGGGCTTTAGGTATCAGGAAAAATTGGACTAAGCCATGACCATGGTTGAATTCGTCAAGGCCAGACGAATTCAACCAACCTCTCGCGCTTAATTTATGTTGATTCCTCTTCTATTCGCTATTTTTTACTATTCCACTTAGTGGGGGTTTAAAACCCCCGCTATCTTATTCATAGTTACAGGGAAAACGAAGACGAAGACGGACGTGGCATTGCATGACTGGAATATTCAAATCTGGCGCGCTTTCTTTTTGTGCTAGACTATTAATGCTTGTTTTTTTATATTATATTTGTTGCCTATACATTTAACAAATGCGCTTGGTGGTTCAGTTGGTTGAGGATGTGTACTGCAGGCATTGGGACCTGGGTTCGAATCCCAGGTCCCCCCATATACTTAATGATTTTTGTTTTAACACATTCCTATGCAGCGCTCACTCAATGGCTCACCATACACACTCACGCTTAGGCCTGCCAAGTGGACATGAGATCAATCCAGTGGCCCCAGAATGAGGTCTATCATACGCCTGGGTCAACCAACGTGCACATGATCCCTGAAAAGTCAGCAAGGCCTTTGTTCTAATGGGCCAGAATCCCACAAACACCTCCACATGGGCCAGACACCCCCCCCCCCCCCCCCTTTGTTTGTATTTTAAATTTAATTTTCTTTTCTTTTTAATTCTTTTATTTGCTTTAATTATTTTTATTTAATTCACCTAAAATAATTTTCTTTTCATAATAAAAACAGAAAAATCAAAAATACAAATATATTTAATTATTTATTAATTTCCTCACTAATCTATTTTTTTGTAAATAAATAACTAACAATTTATTTAGTTTAATTTAGGTTTTAAATTTCAATCTTTTCTTAATAAATAAAAAATACATAGAATTAGGTTTCTTTGACATTTTTATCCTTTTTTCTTATTTAATTATTTTCATCATTATTTATTATTATTAATTACTATTATTTTTGTAAATAAATATGTAAATTAATTAATTAGCGTAAATTAGGTTAACTTTAATATTTTCTTTAATAACTAAAAATAATCTAGAATTAGGGTTTCCTTGTAAATTCTTTTCTTTATTTCAAAAACATAAAAAACACTTTTCTTTAATTAAATAATTAAATAGACTTTAATTTCATTTAATTTCAAGCAAAGAGCCAAAACCCTCGGACGTTCGATTTTAATTCTTTTCGCGCATTATTTTTCATTGATTATTATGTAATTGTTCAAGGATGTAATAGTAATTAGGTTTACCGCATTTTTTACTTTCCGCATTTTTATCAAAAACGGGTCTTTGTATTTTGGCGATGTATAGACCCGCGCCTTGTAATAGCGTAGCTTTTACCTTTCCGTATTTTAATTTTCCGCACTCCTAAACTCTAAATTGCATGAAAGAATGTATGTTAATTAAAAACAAAGCGTAGCTCACGATGCCATGATCAAAGATAACTGTTAAACTGAAAATAACACACAAATACACATACCACTTCTAGGGTACGCCTCACTCGTTGCCTTCGAAACGTGGTCGTTAAGTATAGGACGTTTTAGCGGTCCTTATGTCCATGATCCAGTTGCCTCGAAACAGTTGCCTCGAAACGGTTGCCTCGGATTGAAAAAAGGATCAAGGACATAAGGGTAGCTTCTAAGGTGTCCTAACTGTTGCTTCGGTGACCACACTGTCCCTATAATCGAATTGACCCGAACACCTCCAACGGTGGTGCTACCTACCTCTCAATGGTGGGATGGCACTACCTTAAGGACTTCTACACAGCTTAATTCCTTAGGGTAGGTAGATGACTCATGGATACTTGCTCTCTAAAAAACAAAACAAAATCTTTTCACACTGACACTTTCAAAAAGCTTTCAAAACAATTTTTCAAACACTCTTGAGGACAGATACAAGAGTCATTCAGAAATCTTTCAATGAAACTTTTTCAAACCCACTCACATTCCGAAAAGCAAACATTTTGAAAACATAAGAGCAAGTATCTAAGAGCCCATGGATAACCATGGATAGAAAGGGTGCTAACACCTTCCCTTTCTATAATCTACCTCCCGAACCGAGAAACAATCTCATAAGGAATTTTGCTGTGCTTTTGTCCTGTCCATGTTGGAGAAAATAAAAGACGGTGGCGACTCTTGCTTCCACGACATTTCGCGAAACCAGCTTTAAACAGTCAGTTCTATTTCCACCGATCACACCAATAATCCTTGAAATGGTTAGTGTAAAGATGCAATGGTATGATGTTATGATGTTATGTACAAGTAAACATATACACACAAAGAAAACAAGTCCTTAGGTTTAAGCTTGCATAGAGTTGATAGGTAAGTACCCTCTTGAAGTTTAGTTGGATCAACCTATCCTAGTAATAGTAATCGGGTTCTAGGGGATCTCAATATCATTGATCTTTCTTCATCGGACATTGTTTCAGCGCAAGCCTCTTTAACGGCGACCGAAATATCCCAAAAGTCCGATCTCAATGAGTGTAGCATCGAGTATCAACCAACTTTGTATTGCACCAAAGCCGACTATCTCACTACTTAATGGCCAAGTTGGTCAAATAAAGTTTCTAAAGTCAGTTAGTGCTTCATGACACCACACAGCGGCCCCGTATTCTCCTTGAATACTCAAGGGCTACCGGTACCAACAAATGTGTCACACTAACGTAGATATTGCTTGAACCATGTCGGTATACCCCGCACAGTTTCCACAACTTATTTCTACTTACCTAAAAGGTGTCCCAGATCCGGGTAGAGGATCCAACAACCCCAAACAAGGAACCATAATTTAAAGCAAACAAATCAAATAAAGACAAGCAAGTAAAGGTGATCTAGCCCTAAGGTAACCCCACTTTTAAGTTTATCCCCAGCAGAGTCGTCCGTTTTGTAACACGGTGGAAGAACTGACTTGGGATGTTTTGCGTTTGATTGCAATTATTGCGGATAGCAAGAGTCGCCACCGACTTTTCTTTTATCCAATAAAGTAAAGGGTGAAAAGAACAGGAAAGACCTTTGAGATTATTTTCTTGATTTCGGGGTGTAGATTATGAAAAGGGAAGGTGTTAGCACCCTTTTCATCCATAGTTATCTATGGGCTCTTAGTTGCTTTCTAGATCACTTGCTTTGTTTGAAAATGTGCTTTGTGGTGGTTTTTGAAAGTATTTTTTTGAAAAGCGCATTTGTTTAGACAAACTTTTTAATGATTCTCATTTTTATAAGAATGTATACAAAGTGTTGGATTTTTTTGAAAATATTTCATTTTTTGAAAGTGTTTAGTGAGTGTTTGGAAAGATGTTTATTTTGAAAATGAGCAAGTAACTAAAAACGTTTCTACCTACCCAAAAGTTTTTGTTCTTTTCCTCCTCCTTTAAATGTTGCTATCTTACCATTGATTGGTAAGAAGCTTTATCTTTAGATGTAAAAGGGACGGGCATGGGTCATCGTATAGTCATGATAGCAATGTTGTGAGATATCTTAGCATTTCTCTTGAGGGACTAAGATCATTTGAAGCGTCATCGAGGGACTGTGATCTTGTATTTTTGATTGTTTCGCTAAGACATCTCACATGCATAACATGACCATTTTTAGGCAACAAGTGGAGTTAACCCTAGGGGTGCATGTGTGAATAGTGTGTTTGATTTGCATGCATTTAGTATTTGATTAGGGGTTGTCTACTTGTTGATTTTATCTTCCCATACAACTCCTACTTTACTAGCATTTATATGAAAGCGATAAATTGCGGAAAGTAGATATCCTACGCTATTACAATAATTAGAGGGATGGGGTGTACAAATTTACAAATGGGGATTGCAAGAAATTAAAGTTCTAATTATCTATTACAACCATATTGAAATAATGCACAAGAAATGTAAATAGACTTGTTTTGTTTTGGCTAAGGGAAGAAATAAATTTGCTTAAGAAAATATTTTTAGTCTTTTTGTTTTAAAAGAAATAAAGCAAAGTGTATGAATATAAAATATTTTTGGTGTTTTTGATTAATGAAAAATAAAAGTGATGTTAAAAATAATAAGAGGAAAAAAGAATCAGAAACAGCGCATTGCTGAAAGGATAGAAATAAGGGGCAAAAGTTCTGACTCTGATGCACTATAAATCAGAAAGAAAAAGTTAGCAGAATTGGGGAAGGCCAGAAGTTCTGGTTGTTGAGAGAGTCTAGACGTTCTAAGGCAGCTGGAAACCCAGAAGTTCTAGTGTTACTGGCAAGCTAGAAGTTCTGATGATGGATCCGTGAGGTGTCAATGTTGTTGGATGTGAGTATCTAAAAGTTCTGGTCTAGAATCACTGTTTTGGCAAATAGTGTAAAAAATGTTAAGAATAAACCTAAAAAGGTGTTTATGGGGCTAGAACTCAAGACCCTTAACACTAATTCCTTATGCTCTCACTCTCTACCATTGGGGTGGCTATACATCCGGTATTATAAGCAAAAACATAAACATATATTACAAAGTAAGTTCTGATGATGAACTCCATCTCCTTCCCCATGACAACCAGAGCATCTACAACTTAGTCATTTCTCAACAAAAATGGAAAATGCAACATAGCAGTTATGGCAAATTTCATCATGGTTTCAGAAATATAAAGCATCAAAACTGTAAATCAGGTGCAAACATGAATTTGGCTAATTCTAACTCTGGAACCTAACTTCCTCAAGAAATTCTTATCTGAAATTCTCTCTACTTAGGCAAAAATACATGAAAGTTATGAATATATACAGAACCAGAATCATGATGTCTACATTGTATTTTTGAACATGTAAGCCTAACAATGTATAAGTAATGAGATAGAAGTCGGAAGAAACTTACCTTGCCGCTGGAAATTGTTTTGTGAGATAAAGTTTGGTTCTGACTGCTGTAATGTTCTGATCAGCTTCCTCAAGTTCTCAAAAAGCTAAGGCAACTCTTAATTTGAGCTAAGATTGGTGGGAAAGTTTTGGAGTAGTCAAGGTACAAAATTCTGGTTTTTGAAATAGAGAGTGGTGAATACTATTTTACAGTCTGAAAACAGAAGTTGGGAAAGCTTCTATATGTATTCTAGAAAACTGTATGGATGATTTGGTCAAGGAACACACAAGAAAGATTAGAGCTTGAATGCAGAAATCAGAAAACTAGCAGGTTTTGTGTTTATGTTTGTAGTTTCAAGTTCTTGGAAATTTCAGCAAAGTTTCAAGGCTTTTTTCTCAAATTTTTGACCTCTTGAACAGTTGCAAATGAAGTTCAATTTATATGCAAGGATTTAGGAGCTTGGAGAAGTCAAGAGTACAGCCATCATATGTTATGACGCTGACTTGGTCTTGAAGCAAGTTTAGACAAGTATGGTTCAAGGCACAAAGTAGAGCGGTTAGCAGCTTTAGCCATTCCTAATCTAAATTTGTAAGTATGATTTATGGAAAAGTAGCCTCAGAAGCAAAAGTAAAGCATGGGCCCAGCATAAACTTTGTACAAAAGTTTTCTTACAGCAATGGTACTTCTATGCCACACGTGGGGAAATCCTTTGGATAAAGACTCAAAAGTGGGTGTGAGCATTAAATGATAATGAGATTTATCAAAATAGAAAACCTGCAATATGAGATTATGCATCATAGCTTGAATCTAGATCAGAAGTTCAGTATCAATGTAACTTAGATTAAGAATAAATGTCCAACTTTTTATCTTTAAATCTCCTTGTTCCAGCATGATCTGAAGGAGTTCTCAGACTTTTCAGAAAGCTTGTAACATGCTTTGTAGACTATCTTTGAATTACTCTTGCAAACTCTGATTGAACCTACGTGAAAACTGGCCCAGAAGTTCTAAACAAATTTTGTCTTGGAAATGCCCAGAATTTACTGAGTGCTTCAGTTTCATGGACGTGTCTTCAAGGATTTATAACTTGAAATCCCTGTATTTCTAAGAGAAGTTCTATTCTGCAACGTTTTAGATCTCATTGAAATCTACAACTCTTATGTCAGAAGTTATTCCAGAATCAGCTTGCATCATGATGAAAATCTGGCCAGAAGTTATGAACTTATCATCTTTTCTTAACACTTAGAAAAATTTCTAAGTGTTTAGAAATTTGACTTTTGATTTTCTTGATGAAACAAACTTCATATTCTAACATGTATTGATGAAATATGACTCTTGAAACTTGGTTTTGATCCAAAAGTAAAAGTTTAACTTTTCAGTATGCAATTGACCATTTTGCCCTTGTGCCAATTCCAAACCTAAATTGATGTATCAGTGCTGCAAACTTGATGTCATGGAAGATCTTGTGAGAAAATTCTTGAGAAATGAGAGGGAAAATTTTGGGGTACAACAAGGACAAAGATTAATGCCCGAAACCAGACGGGGAAAATATCTGCACGACCAAGTGGCATGAACTCCTGAAACAAGACAGGTTTACCAACAAATACAGCAGGCCACAGATTAATGCCCGAAACCAGACAGGGAATTTATCTATGTGACCAGAAAAACAAGTTCCAGGTTAATACCTGTAACAAGCCAGGAGAACTATCTATGGACGACCGACTGAAGATTAATACATCTAACAAGCCAGGAGAACTATCTATGGACGATCGACTGAATATTAATACCTGTAACAAGCCATGAGAACTATCTACATAAAGAGATTGAAGATTAATACCTGTAACAAGCCAGGAAAACTGTCTTTCTTTCTCAGGTCAGAGATTAATACATGTAACGAGCCAGGACAACTATCTCAGTGACCGACAATTTTCAAGTTCCAAATTAATACTTGAAACCAAACAGGACAACTATCTGCGAACAGCTGATTGTGGATCAATACCTGAAACCAGACAGGAAAACTATTTACACGACCAGCTGAAATAGACCTACACAGGTTTCTTATGATACATTTGCATATAGCAGTTAATTTCATTTGCCCCAGCAAATTACTACGAAGCCTGGATTTCAACCAGAAAACAGCAAACTTTCATAACTCCTCAATAGAGCCCGGGACAACTAAAATTCCTGGACTCTACTCCCCATAATGTTTTCCTCAAGCAGGAGAACAACAAAATTTAATATTCCCCAGTGGAGTCCTCCTCAGACAGCAGGAATAGAAATCCCCACAAAAAGACCATGTGTGAAATCAGCATCTATTTTGAATGGCATCTTTAAGCTCATCTCTGACAACTCTCTGTCATCTTATCTAAATGGCATCTATAAGCTCATTCCCGTCATCATCAACTAACAATTTTATTTCATGCGAGTGCAAATTTCTGGGCACTCTAGTGTTCAATCATCTTCCACCTTCAGATCATGAAAGGCAGACAAGCCAATCTAAATCCTCAAGTTTAAGAAGATTAAACAGGGGCAACTGTTGTACCCCAAAATTTGCCCTCTCATATTTCCCAAAGTTTTTTCTCTTATATGGGTGGTCACAAACACTTGCCTAAAGAAAATGAAATTTTTTAATGATGTTTAAGTATCCTTCGACTGACAAGTAAACAAAAGAGTCTTCGAATGGCATGTCAACAATATCCTTCGATTGGCATCTGGACAAGGAGTTTCGACTGGGCTTCTAAAACCCTTCGACCAAGAATTGGCCCATCAGCTTCGATTGCATGTTGGTTCCCCTTCGAGCAAGCCTTAGTCCAAGTTTCATTCAGGCGAGAACACCCTGCAAACTCCTTTAGATCCACCAGCAGTGACCTCTTGCATGCTTACTTTGATTCACAAAACAGTTGGTTCCTACATGCCAGCTTCGTTCAAGGCAAAGTCCCCTTTCGACTTGCCTTCAATTCATAAGGCAAAAGGTTCCCTCTTCATGCCTACTTTCGTTTCACAAGCACAAGATTGCCACATTATGAACACACAAATGGTGCCTTCGAAGGACATAGATTTGGTCTGCTCGAAAGACACACATTTGTTGGAGACAGACTTGTTTTGCCTTTTGATGAGGTTTGGTTCAAGCTGCTTGTTGGGCAAGAGATTATATGTTGCCCAGCCCAAGCCCCGTGCACCATTACATTCATGATAAAGGAGGCTCCAATTGGACAGAATGAAGCCTTCACTTGGGCTATAGGAATCAAGCAACTAAGGCAAATAGGTGGGTCTAACGAAGGAACCATTCGAAGGACATGTAAATGATCCATTCGAAGAAGCATTCAAAGGACCATTCGAAGGGTACACAAAAGGTCCATTCAAAATACCCCTTCGAAGGAGGTAACCAAAGGCCCATTCGAAGGGTACACAAAAGGTCCATTCAAAAGACCCCTTCGAAGGAGGTAACCAAAGGCCTATTCGAAGGGTACACAAAAAGTCCATTCAAAAGACCCAATCGAAGGAGGCAACTTGAGGCCAATCGAAGGGCAGGGTCTGAAGGTATTCGAAAGCCAAAATTGTCTACATTCATTCAAATTCAAAAAAGAGACAAGTTTCTATGACTTTGGAAAAGTTACAAAACATCATTCATGGCTTTTAAAACACTTGTTTATGGCTATTTAAACCTTCGTTCTCGTGTCCCCTCCATCCCCTTTATATAAAGAACACACTAGCCAGATCAAAGGAGGTTGGACACAACCGGAGAGAGAGTCATGCGAAATTAAAAACACATTCTTGGAGGTTTCCTGAGGCTTTTCCATTCATCCCCAGCCCTTAAGCAAGTATCCTCATATCCAGAAGTGACAAATCGAAGCAATCCTTAAACAAGGGTACCCACACCCATCACCACAAATTCATACACCACTGTTGGTAAGAAAAATGTAAGGAATCAAATTCTATATTTTCTTTGCATGCCATAGTCATTCGATTTTCATCCATAATCGAAGGGCCTGGGTATGATGCCCAAGTCCGTATTTGTTTCTTTTTGTCTCTAACATTTATGTTGCAGATCCAGCATAAATAAGGCCAGTACGCACAGGATCGAAGGGCCTGGGTCTCGACACCTAGGTCATGCTTTTGTTTTGTTGACACTTTTTCTTGTAGGTTTCAGTGCTTTCCTCCACAGGAAGGTCATCAGACGCCTCCAGCAACATTCTTTGCTGGATTGAAGGTATGTCTCCACATGATCGAAGGCTATCCTTCACATGAATCGAAGACCATCTGTCTTCATAGGATCAGAGGCCTAACTTCATGGATCAAAGACCATCATTTCTTTGATCGAAGGATTCTTTTATTGCATTTATTCTTATTTTTATTTTTACTCACTTCTTTTAAATCAAAAATCAAATAAAATAAAATCACAAAGAACTTAGGATTAGTTTTTTTTATTAATTAAATTAATTTCTGAAATAATTAATTAATTGATTTTAACATCCTCTTTTAAAAAAAAAATTAAAATAAATTAGAATGTAGGTCTAATTTTATTTTCTCGATTTACTTTCTTTGCATAAGAATTAAAAACAAACAAAAAGATTTTTACACCTTAGGATTTTCAGACGCCTTTTCTACTTCGCGAGCATTTATTTATTTTTGCATTTTTTTCATATTATTGTATCTGCCTACTGGATGTAATAGATTAAAACTAGGATATTTACCGCTTTATCCCCCTCATTCTTGGACATGTAATTAATCCCCAAAGCCCTGTAATAGCATAGGATTTATGTTTCTACACTTTACATTTCCACATTTTTAATTATTGTATATATATTAACTGCTAAACTAATAGGATTGTATGACAAGACTAAAAGTCAATGTTAGTAAACCTAACAAAAAGACAAAAATAACTGAAACATAACACACATGCACATATGCACTTATAAGGTACGCCCACTTTGGTTGCCTTCAGAAATAAAACAGTCATGTCCCTCGAGACAGGGACGCTTTAGCAAAGACCCGTAAATCAAAAGATCATAGTCCCTCGATGACCCTACAGTTGCCTTTCGGTAAATGATCTAGTCCCTAAACAGAAATTGCTAAAGCATCTCTAAATTGTTTCCTTTAAGACGGTATGTCCCTTAGAATGTCCCTCATTCATCCAATGACAAGGCTACCTACTCACTAATAGTAGGATATTATTATCTAAGGGAAAAGAGAAAAAGAACGACCTTTTTTCGAGTACAAAAGTAGATAGTTGTTAGAAGTTTGCTCAAAACATTTTTCACTTACACAAATACTACTTTTCAAAAACATTTTCCAAAATACTTTGTATACTTTCTCCACTATCCCGAGAAACATTACAAAGTTCTCCGTACTAAGGCATTCTCAAAAAATTTCAAACACGCAAAGCACAAAGGTATTTCAAAATGAGCAAACCTCTAAGAGCCCGTAGAAAACTACGGATGGAAAGGGTGCTAACACCTTCCCTTTCCATAATCTACCCCTTTTACTCAGAAAACACTCAAAAAAGGTCTTTTTTCTATTCTTTTCACCCTTTCCTTAATTTGGATAAAAGAAAAGTCGTTGGAGACTCTTGCTTACCGCAACATTTGCGAATACAAACACAAAACCAATATTAAACAGTCGGTCTGCCACTGTATCACAAGTTCAAAATGCATTTTTTTCCTGTCTTTTTACATTGTCTTTACAGTTTTAAAATTATTGTCAAACTATTCAATATGGGCTGATGTTTGGATTTGTTTCAAGACCCAATTTTCGTGCTGGATACATTAGAAGGGTCTAAGTTCATGCAAAAATAAGAATGGCAAGAGAATCACCCAAAATGGGATGTTTTTTAATTCTTTGATCTTTTTTTCAAAACCATGTTTAATGGCTGATCCTTGCCATATTTGTCAAGCCACTATGCTCCTCTATAAATACAACATCATTTGTAAGCCAATGGGGGGGCCATACACACAGACATACTACTTCAGAAAAGCACACAAAAATTGTAAAATCTTCACAAGAGCTATCAAATTCGAAACACCAGTGCAAGCTTCCTCGTGCCAAACAAACCTCAACACTCCACCCCTAAGGTTCCCAGGAAGGTGTCCAGACCATTCACAAGGTGTGCAACACCTTGAATCGCTGCCTCTAAACATCACCGGTTGGTAAGGGATTTAAATGTTGAAATTGAATATACATGCCACTTTATTAAACTCTAACTGTTTGGTTCATGTTTAGGGACACCATTATTGCAGAACTAGCGTAATACATGCATGTTTCAGGACCGAAATAAGATCGTGCCATTGCTAGGACACGATCTATATTTTGCTACGAATCTCAAAATCCAGGACATTTTAGACCAAACGGATTGCAGATTCAAACTCAAGGGACCCGAATTAGTGGGATAGGGTAGCTTTCAACTTTTATTTTTGGCTATTTTTGCAGGTTTACTGTTGAAGCCCACCTGAGAAGACAATCGGAGAGTTGACTGCGGTGGGCTGACTCCGGCGCCCCAATTGTCACTCTCTCATTGTCTGGTACATCGCACGCATTTGATTTTGAATTTTATATATCTGACCCCTTTTCTAACATAATATTATTGTTTCATTGATATAAACAAATGGAAAGTTGGCTCAGTTGGTGAAGTAAGCGTGTTACAGTGAGAAGGACCTGGGTTCGATACTCAGGTCGTGCAGTTTGTTTTTCTAATATCACTTTGCAGATCTTGTGTGTTTCACCTCCAGATGCCCACCATGCACCACATGATCATAACCACTAGATCTCATCTGATCATATCTAAGCGCTTCAAATATGCAGGCTCACCATGGACCCTCCAGATGCACCCTCACCAGATTCAACGTGGCTTGGGCTTCTCCTTGATAATGTGCCCTAACAGATTCCAATTCTCACCCCCCCCCCCCCATTGTTGTTCCATATCAGGCACATGTTCATTGCTTCTTTATCTATTTATTTTAATTGTTTTATTTCTTTTAATATTTTTATCATAACATAAAATAATTAAAAATCATAAAAATATTAGGTTAGCATTTTTCTTAATTAAATTAATTTTGTAAATTAATTAGTAATTATTTAAACCATGTTTTACTTTAAAACTAAATAGACTTAGGATTAATTTCATTTCTTTTCATAAACAAAAAATGAAAAACAAAAATATTTTCTTTTACTTTTAGGTTTTAAACGTCCTCTTTTTAATTCTCGCACATTTATTGCTTTCGTTGTCATTTTTTATATTAATGCATCTGCTCATGGGATGTAATAGACTTAAATTAGGATTTTTACTTTTTCTGCTTTATTCCCCCTCATTCTTGGACATGTAATTAATCCCCAAAGCCATGTAATAGTGTAGGATTTACATTTCCGCATTTTAAATTCCTGCAAACTATAAACTGTTTAGATGCATGACTAATAGGATTGTATGGTAAGAACATAAAAACAAAACGCTAGCAAACTTAACACTAAAGACAAAATAACTGAATACAATACATCTGCACATATACACCTCTAGGGTACTCCCACTTTGGTTTCCTTCGGAAAATAAAATAGTCATGTCCCTCGAAAGTAGGGACGCTTTAGCAAGGACCCTAGAATAAAAAGATCATAGTCCCTCGATGACCCTTCGGTGTTGCCTTTCGGTAAATGATCTAGTCTCTTGAACAAAATTGCTAAAGCGTCTCTATATGTCGCCTTTGTGACTATGCGATGACCCGTGAATGTCCCTCATACATCCAAATGACTATGGCTACCTACTCACTAATAGTAGGCTAGTCTTGTCTAAAGGAAAGGAGGAAAAAGAACAAACCTTTCGAGTAAAAGTAGATAGTTGTTAGATGCTTGCTCAAAAACAAACTTTCACACTTACACAAAAACAACTTTCAAAAACATTTTCAAATGCTTTATCAACACTCTTGAGGACTGATACAAGAGTTATCATAAAGCAAATCGCCGCACTAAGGCATTTTCAAAATACTTTTAAAAAACACACAAAAAGCACAAGGTATTTTTCAAATGAGCTAAGCATCTAAGAGCCCGTAGATAACTACGGATGTAAAGGGTGCTAACACCTTCCATTTCCATAATCTATCCACCTTACTCAGAAATAAACTCGAAAGGTCTTTTTCTGTTCTTTTCACCCTTTCCTTTATTGGATAAAAGAAAGGTCGGTGGCGACTCTTGCTTACCGCAACATTTGTGAATACAAATGCAAAACCAGTATAATAGTCAGTTCTGCCACCGTATCACACACCCCTACTCACGGAAAGCATGGTACGAGCAAGAAAACAGAAAGTGTTTGAGGTTATTAGCCATACAAGGTTCTTGGTGGAAACGATGTTTCCTCAAAAAATAATTCCTTTCCCCAGTAAATACCACGTTGCTGCTTAACAAAAGTTTGTCTGCTAAGAGGTTTCTCTTTAGAGATCTTCTCCACAAAGGAGTATATTTTGTTGGGTTGGTTACAATTGTTTATCTCCCTAGTGTGGTTTTCATCTTGTAAAGATTCTCATATGAATTTTATGCCAATAGGAGATTTTTGTTTTATCTCCATGAAACAATTTTTCCCCCAGTGGAGCGAGTTTCTCCCCAGTAAGATTATGTGATGATGTATATCTTACAAGTTTTTCTTCCCCGTTTTTGTGTATACTTATGTGATTATTAAGAACTCTCATATCCTCAGTGGCAGAAGAGATTATTTTATCTCTAATAGAAGTTAAGCTTCGAGAGTTTCTAGTTCGATATTTCTCTTATCCTCGAGTTTGGATTTGTACCTCAGTTGAGTTTATCGTCGAGTTTCTTTTATTCAAGAATTCTCATCATCTCTGATAGAAGTTTCTTTCATCAAGAACTCTACAGAAGAAGATCTTTATTCCCCCCAGCGAAGCATTCCTTATTTTCAGCAGGAAGATAATGGATCTTTTCCCTGGAAATTTAAGAGCGGGTTGAAATCAAGATGATTCCTTTTTGCCGGTATGCAATTTATTTTTGCAATGCTCCTTCCAAAAGGCCACTTCTCAATGGAGTCCCTTCTCGGAATTGGTGTGTTTGAATTGCAATCTCGCATCGTAGTTTGTACCAGTGGTCGTCAGTTTAAATTGTTATTCCTTGCTGAAGAATGGTTTCCTAAGGACGACTTCTTAGATGTTCCTGGTTTCCCCAGCCGTTCATTCTTGTCCTAGCTATTCTCTAGTGAAACATTTAAACATGCATAATTACATTGCATCTACCCAAATGCATATCATTTCCATTATTTGGAGCATTACGCCATTAGAAAATTCAAACATGATGCCCTGATCAATCTTCTTAAACCTGAAAAGCAATTATGGCATGTTTCCATTCATAGCTTGAAGGTATAAGATGACTGAGTACTAGAGTTCCCAGAAATAGCACTGATAGTTGATGATGTAGGGAATGGGCTTACAGATGACATTTGGAGAGATGATGGAGAGTCGTCAGAGATGGGCTTAAGGATGCCATCTAGAGTGATTGTTGGTAGAAATTAGACTAAGTCTAAATTTGACTTCAACTGGAAAAGAATCAGAATAAATCTTTGGAGATTTATCTGAACCAGAGAAAGTGTCTAACATAAAGGAATCAGGATAAACCGTTGATCAATTTAAACTGAACCATCAGAGGTCTTGGATATTCTTCAATTTATGATGGGCCTGTGTAGGGCTGCTTTAGGAGACATATGAGGGGGGGAGTTTGGGTAGGGCTGCTTCAAGATGAATCCATGTGAAGCTTCATCTAGAATTTAAGAGAAGGAACTTGGGTAGGGTTGATTCAGGGCGAGTTCATGTAAAACTACATTTGGGAAGGAGAAGGAACCTGGGTAGGGTTGCTTGATGATGAGTCTGTGTTAAACTTCATCTGGAATTGTCTAAGAAGGAACCTGGGTAGGGTTGTTTTATGATGAGTCAGTGTAAAACTGCATTTGCAAATGAGAAGGAACCTGGGTAGGGTTTCTTCATGATGAGTCTGTGTAAAAACTTCATCTGAAGATTAGAAGGAACCTGGGTAGGGTTGCTTCATGATGAGTCCGTGTAAAACTGCATCTGAAATTGTCTGAGAAGGAACTTGGGTAGGGTTACTTCATGATGAGTCCGTGTAAAACTGCATCTAGAAATGAGAAGGAACCTGGGTAGGGTTACTTCATGATGAGTCCATGTAAAAACTTCATTTGGAGATGAGAAGGAACCCGTGTAATATTGCTTCGGGATGAGTCTGTGTTAGACTACATCAGGATGATGAGAAGTGTTGTACCCCAAAATTTGCCCTCCCATTTCCTCAACATTTTCTCATCACAAGACCTTTGGAGATCAAGATCCAATTAGGGTTTCCCCTACTCAAGACTTCTCCTTGCACTGTGGACTCAAATTAGGGTTTGTGTTTGCCTAAAGATGTTTTGACCTAAAATGCCTAAGATGACTTTCATGCTTCATGTTGGACTCCCAAGTTTACCTATACCAAGTTTCAAGTCTTGATTCCAAGTTTTACCCAGTCAATTGGACAGTTGACCTAGAAATCAGCTGTATTGGGGAAAAAGTCAACTGTGGCCAATTGACAGTCAAACCTCATGAAATTTGATCCACATCAACATTATGAACTCATATGAACCATTTGATCAAGTTTGGATCACAATTCCACAAGAAATTTGATCAGATCATCAAAAGGGCAAAATGGTCATTTTTAAGGTTTTGACTGCACAAGGGCAATTTTTGACTGTTTGACCTAGCCAATGGCAAACCAAGCTCACATATGGACTCAAGGACCCCATGGAATTATCTTGACATGTTCATCAAGCTCAAAAGATCCCAAGTACACAAGATTGACAGTTGAATTTCCCAGTCAATTGATCAATTTTGACTGTATACTGAAAAGTCAAACTTTGGCTTTTTGGTCAAAATCAAGAGTCAAGGTTCATTTTTCATCAAAACATTACAAATCATGAAACTTGTTCACCAAGAAATCACAAAATGCAAATTAGGGTTTGAAAATGGAATTTTTCATAACTTAGAATTTTTCTAAGTTATGAAAAACCCTAATTTTTTCCCAACTTTGCCCCATCTTTTCACCATGATCCATTGGGATTCAAACAAAAGTCAAAACATGAAAGTTGTAGCTTGTTGCAAAATCTACAACTTTGATTCACAAAGTTTTCTCATTTGAAGCTTGTATCTCAAGTTATGATTTTTTGAATAAGGGCACTAAACCATCTTTTAACTTAGTGAAATTTGACCTATTTTGACAAGGTTTTCTACCCTACTTCAAGGCCACTTTTCATACCCTTCCACTTGGAATTTCAAATTGCATTTCAAAGATGGATTGTAGTACACATTCCAAGCTTTCCAAAATGTCCAAGAACTCATCAAACAACCTCATAACTTGAGAGATTCGAATTTCACAAGTTGGCAAAAATTCACTTTTGTTCTTCATCAAAACATGTTCATAACTTTGCAAATTTGAACTCAGCTTGCTTTATGCTTGATTACAGGTCCTTGAACCAATCCATACTCAATAATTTAATGCATATTCAATGAGTTAAGACCATGTTCTTTGTGTTCTAACATTGCATATTGGATTAATCCTAAACTAGATAAAGTGCTTTATCCATTTTTGTAAAAAGCTAGCTTTATGTCAAATTGAAATCCAAGCAAGTACAAGCAAAATCCTCTTGACACAAGATTATGGACAAGTTGCTCTGATCAAGAGAGGATTATGCAGCAGGATTAGAGGCCCCTACTCACCTAAAAACAAAAGTGACCTTTGCTTGCTTCATTTTCAAGTAACATTGCATAACTTATCACAACTCTCATCTCAGCTTAGAAACAGAAGAACAAAGTTATCAAACATATTCCATAGACCATATCCAAGCTTTGGCACGAGTCCTGAACCTCTCAAGCACCCTCCATCTCAAAATCACCTCAAAACTGCACAAACAGAGCAAGCTCTGCAGTTTGAGTGCCAACTCCCATTTCCTTCAAGCATTCTTGCCCAAACCTGTTCCTCTATCTTCCTCACAACCTATGCAAGCTGACCATGATCTGAAACCTGACCTGTAACACCTCCAAGCCACTTCACCATTTTTAATTTTCTGTTTTGCAGTTGGAGTTCATTAGCTCGATTCAGGAAGTTTCAAGGCAAAGTAGGAATTGGAAAAGCTTCCTTACACTTCAAGGAAGCTGTACAAGTCCTCATTTCATTCTGAAACATCCTCCATTGCCCAGCTCGATTCCAACTGAACAGGTATATTCATGGAGTTCTATCTCTCTTGTTAGGCATTGTTAGCTTTAGGTTTTTGAAGAAAATATGTCACAATCATAGCCCTGAACATGCTCATATGATTAGATTTCATTTATGTTTCGTGTGCTTAGAGAATTTCATGTCTGAACATTGATGAAAAGTTAGGTCAGAAAAGAGGGGGAGAGAAATTCTCTCTCATCTTAGAGAGTTAGATTAAGTTCTATACATGGTTGGAATCGTCTCTTCATGCTGAGCATTTTTCATGTTATGAGTTTTTGTTAAAAAGCCAGGAATCAGGAGTTAGCAGCTGGAGTACAGGGCGCGCGTTTTTTTGAATGTTGTTGAACGAAGGTTGAAGATGAAGCCACATGGGCTGGGCCTGTGTGGTTTCTTCTTTTTGCACCCTATTTCCATTTTCTCACCCCCCAAGCCCATTTGCCTTATTTTTATTTCTTTTTGACTTTTTCTTTTTTTATTTGACTTGTTTATTTTTTCTCAGCATATTAAAATTTTGAAAATATTTTTCTCATCATTCTTGATTTTATTTGGGTTTTATTTGATTTTCTTTCCATTTATACATAAATATATACATATTTTTATTTAGAATAAATATAAAAAAAATAGTGTAAATGCATTCATATACATTTTTATTTTTATTTACCTTCTGAAATATTTCACATAAAAAAATACTTTTTTTATTTATTTTATTAAAATATTAAATATATATTATTTTTGTATATAATGCATATTTAAGAACTTAATATATATATATATATATATATATATATATATATGTTTATTAATATATTTAAGTTAAAATATAAAAATATTTGAATTTTTCATCTTATTAATATTTGATATAAAAAATACTTTTTTTTTATAATATACTTCATTTATTTTTATTTTTGTAAATAATAAATAAATACTTGTATTAAATTAGATAATAATACATCTTCTTTAAAATTAGGGTTTTTGCCCTAAAAGTTGAAAATACTCAAAATAATACCTTTTTATTTTCTTATTTTTATTTTACATAAACCATACTTTTCTCATACATAAAAACTTTCTTTTTGCATTTTACATATTTATTTAATTTCCATTTAAATTATGCAATTTATTTACCATGCAAATATTCAAAATTGATGTAATAATTTTAGGTTTAAATTACTTGTCAATATCCCCATTTGAACATTTGTACCCCCCTTCCCATATTTGGTTGTGTAATAGCTTAGTAATTTTAATTTCGCACTTTATTGCTTTCTAAATAATAACATGCTAGAATTAGGGTTTGTATGCGAAAAAACGATAAAAATTAGTTTGACCTAATACAAGACAAACAAGCATGAAAATGGACACACAAATCGCACTTGCACCCCCTAGGGTATTCCACTTGTTGCCTTCAAATAAATGGGCCATATTGTATGTTGAACATCTTTGGGCAAAGCAAACAGTTTGAATGATCATAGTCCCTCGATAAAACTTTTCAAAACAAACAAAACAAATGATCAAGTCCCTTAGAGAAATTGCCCAAAGACATTTAACGTCGTTACAACTATGGTCTAAACGATGACCCGCGCCTGTCCCTTTTCACATTCTAACACAAGGTTGCCCACCAAATACAATGGTGGTGCAAACTTGTTAAAAGGGTTAAAGTATAGCAATAGTCTTTTGAGAAATTTAGGAGTAGATAACCTCTTAGTTACTTGAATCAACTTGCAAAACAAAACGCTTGCCTAATTTCAAACCACTCATCACTACACTTTCAAAACAAACTTTCAAAAGCAAAATGAAAACCTTTTCAAAAGACATACATCTTTGTATACATCCCCACATGGATCATTACAAAGGTTGCCACCACATTGGCCTCTTTTCAAAAACATTTTCAAAACCCACACACTCAAGCACCATTTAAAACAATTGAAAACAAAAGGCAAGTGATCTAAGCAAGTAACTAAGAGCCCATGGATAACCATGGATAGAAAGGGTGCTAATACCTTCCCTTTCTATAATCTACTCCCCGAACCCAAGAAAACATCTCAAAAGGTTTTTTGCTGTGCTTTTTAACCTTTCCTTAGGATAAAATAAAAAGTCGGTGGCGACTCTTGCTAACCGCAACATTTGCGAATACAAACGCAAACCTCAAGTCAGTTCTCCCACCGTATCACAGAACTGGCGACTCTGCTGGGGAAATGTACTTAAAAGTGGAGTAACCTTAGGGTTTTAGATCACCTGTGTTTTCAATTGTTTGCTTTGTTTGCTTTTATGTTTGTGGGCTTTGCATTGGAGTTTCATAGATCCTAACCCGGATCTGGGAAATACCCTTTTTAGGTAGCATAATCTGTGAGGGACCTGTCCGGCGTAGACCGACATGGGTGAAGCAGTGGCTACGTTGGTGTGGCATCTTAGTCTGTACCTATATCCCTTGTGTTGTAATGGGGAGAATATAGGTCTTCTAAGGGGTCATTAAACACCAACCAACCTTAGAACCCTAAATTGACCAACTTGGCTATTAGGACAGTAGCAGTATGCTACACTCATTGAGGCTAAACTCTCGAGATGGTTCTGGCCGCGAGAAAAGATTGCGATGCTGGAGTTATGACCGATTGAGGGTAGCCAATGATTTGAGATCCTCTAGAACCCGGTTACTTTTGATAGGACAGGTTTTAACCAACAAAACCAAAAGAGGGTAATACCTGAAACTCATGCTGGCCTGAAACCTAAGGGTGTCTTGTGTGACTTGTGTGCTTTATCTGCCTATGTGAATACTTGTGATGTGCTTCATCATAGCATCATACCATCATACCATTGCATGCAAAGCTAACCCATTTCAAAGACAAAAAGGTTTCATCTTTGCTCTGTTTTGTAGGACATCATGATGCCCGTGCGTAGAAATACTGTCCGGCTCAACTTTGTTCAACCACCAGTTTTACTCAAAGATCTGGTTGAAAGAATTCCAAACACTACCTCCTTCATCAATAGACATGGTTCCCTCCTTGGATTGATCACTGCAAAATGGGACCAACAACTGATAAGTGTTCTGACCCAGTTTTATGACCCTCTGTACCATTGTTTCACCTTTCAAGACTTCCAGCTGGTTCCTACCCTGGAAGAATTTTCTTATTTGCTTGGGATCCCTGTCTTGGAACAAACTCCATTCACTGGTTTGGAAAAGACTCCTAGGCCTGAAGAGATTGCTGCAATTCTCCCCTTGACCAAAGAAGAGGTATTGTCCAACTGGGAAACTAGAAATGGGATCAAGGGCTTTTTGGTCAAATTTCTGGTTGGCAAGGCTAATGATTTCTGGAATGACTTGGACTTCAAAGCATATGAAGATGTTCTGGCTCTTTTGATCTATGGTCTGGTATTGTTTCCCAACCCTGACACTTTCATCAGTATCCATGTCATAAGAATCTTCATGTCTCGAAATCCGGTACCCACTCTCTTGGGTGACATTCTACAACAACTCCATGCTCGTACTGCTCGAAAACGGGGAACTCCGTGGTGTTGTGCTCCTTTGCTGGTAAGGTGGTTTATTTCGCACCTTCCTAAGTCCGTGCTGAAGAATGAAGAAGGAAAAGGTTGGGCTCGAAGGTTAATGTCTCTCACAGATAAGGATATCACTTGGACTCTCAGAGGCTTGGATGAGGTAGCTGTTATCGACCGTTGCGGAGAATACCCTAATGTCCCGTTGATTGGTATCCAAGGAGGAATCTCTTACAATCCGTGTTTAGCTCTCCGTCAGTTCGGAAGAGCCAGAGGAGATGGGCCCCATGAAATGCTGGTTCCTCACTTCCATTTTGAGTTTCAGGCAGGCAGTGACAAACTACGCCAGGGATTCATTAGAGCTTGGGACAGAATCCACAAAGCTGACCCACATGAGTTGGGACCAAAGACTTCTCTGCCATTGAAGCCCTATTGCAAATGGGTCCGCATCCGTGCTCAGAAGTTAGGTATGCCCTACGAAGCTGTTAGACCTCTCATCCTTGAGACTCCCGATGAAGATGGGGTTCCTTCAACTGTCCTCCCTCCTCAGATACCTACTGATTTTGACACCATGAAGAGATCTTGGGCACAGCTAAAGGAAGAACGGGATTTCTATCGGGAGAAGTTCAACGAGCAGGAAAGGAAGGTCCAAAGGCTGACTAAGCAATTGGAGGAAGAACGTGTCCTGAACAACTACATCAGCACTGAGAGGAGAAGGCCATGGGAGCATTGATGAGCTTTGATTATTCCCTTTTGTAGTTTTATTTCCTTTTCCGTATTTTTCATTCCTGTAATGCCTAAGGGCGAATTGTTGAACAATTGAAAAATTTTAATCTAATGAAGTGTGTTTCCCTTTTTTGTCTACAAAGTTGAATCTTATTTGTCTTTGAAAACATAAAACATACGCATTCCATTACACCATATGCATAGCAGGTACCCTATTTCACAGGTTGCTTAATTTTCTTCGCTGTTTATGTGAACAGTCATCATGAATTCGGAGTCATCCAGTGAACAAGCAATCAAGGCCCTCCAGGCCCAAAGTGCACAGTTTCAAGAAATGGTCTTAAGCCTAGCCCAGGGACAGCAAGAGTTGAAGACTCTACTCTTGAAGAAGAAGAAGAAAAAGAGGACGGCAATGTTCAACACCGGACGCAGATTTGGGAACACACTCCACAATGAAGCTGATCCGACCACTTCTTCCGCAGAGAAAAACAGTCCCCAAGGGGGAGAAGCTCCTAGTCCCGCAGTCTCCGACAACGAGACGGACTATAACGAGGAACAATACCCACCTGCTGCTGACAGATATAAACAATTGGAGGACCGTTTGAGCGCTATGGAAATTCAGAACGTGCCGGGACTGGATTTCGGGGATTTGGGATTATCTTCTGGAGTAGTAATTCCACACAAGTTTAAGGCGCCTGCCTTCGCCAAGTATGATGGGGTCTCCTGCCCAAAGTTGCATCTGAGGTCGTATGTAAGGAAAATCCAACCTTACACGGCGGATAAAAACCTCTGGATTCACTTCTTCCAAGACAGCCTCTCGGGGTCTCAGCTTGAATGGTTCTACCAATTAGACGGAGCTAGCATCCGGCACTGGGAGGATTTGGCGACTGCTTTCTACAGACAATACCAATATAATTCTGATCTCGCTCCTACGCGTACCCAACTTCAGGGTATGTCTCTAGGGACGGGTGAAGGATTCAAAGAGTACGCTCAAAAATGGAGAGATTTGGCTGGCAGGGTGCAGCCTCCATTAACTGATCGAGAACTGGTTGATATGTTTCTGGGAACGTTATCTGGTCCGTTTTTTAATCATTTGGTTGGTAACTCCTCCGCTGGGTTCACAGATCTGATATTAACAGGAGAAAGAATTGAGGCTGGTATCAGGTCAGGCAAGATACAGAAAGCTGCCTCTACAAGTGCTGAGAAGAGGCCATTTAAGAAAGAAGCAAGCGCCGTCTATGGCCCTAGAAGACAAGTCAAGCCCGAAAGTCGCCAAGCCGTTAATGCTTTGGTCATCTCTAAACCTGTTGCTGCTCCTCAGCAGTACAATCAGCAAAGAAGTGAAAGGCCCAAGAGGCAGTATACCCGATTGAGTATGACATTATCTCAAATTTTACCCCAACTGTTATCCACCAACCTGGTGACCCTCAAAGAAGCTCCTAAGGTCGTCAACACTGCGTCCCCTAAATACAACCCGAATGCCCGGTGTGCTTATCATTCTGATAGTCCCGGGCACACTACTGATGATTGTTGGGCCTTGAGAAACAAAGTGCAAGATCTAATTGACGCGAAAGAAATTCAGTTTGAAGCGCCGGAAAGACCGAATGTTGTAACGGCTCCTATGCCCCAGCATAGGGTGAATGCCATTGAGGAAGAAGTGTATGCTGTTTCGATAGATGAAGTTGTTACCCCTTTGAAGACTGTTAAGAAGAACCTACTGCGGGCCGGTTTATTTCCGGGTTGCGGCGAAGGTTGCCCATTCTGTGCTATTTCCCTATCCGATTGTCCCTTGCTAAGGTTAGGCATCCAAGGCCTAATGGATAGCAAGGAGATTTTATTCAAAAAGACTGCTGTTCAATTGGTTCCAATAAAAGAAGTTTCCGTGATTACCATCTTCAAAAATCCAATCAAGGCTCCCCCAAAGAAGCCTATTCAAATCTTGACAGTTGCGCCTGTGATCATTACTGTTCCAGGACCCCTCTCCTACGTGTCTGATAAGGCTGTCCCCTGGCATTATGGGGCAGACGTATATGTAAATGGAATCAAGCAAGAATTTGATGCTAGTGCCAGTATTTGCGACATCACCGGTCCAGCTAAAGTCACCCGCAGTGGCAGGCTCTTCTCGCCTGACATTGCGCCTCCCGCTATTCGAAAACCCCTCCTCATAAAACCTGCAAGTTTACCAAGTCCTGTTGCTGATCAAATTGTGTCCCCTGCTGCCGAGTCATCAAATGCTCGGGGCAAAGGGATTGAAGAAGAGCCTGCCCGGATGGAGGCACCAATACCCGTGAATGCTGAGGCCTCCCGACAAGAAATGGAGGAGATTCTGAAAATAATAAAGAAAAGTGATTTTAATGTTGTCGAACAATTGGGGCATACACCCTCCAAGATCTCCCTGCTCTCCCTATTGCTATGTTCCGAGGCTCACGCAAAGGCATTAATCTCATTTCTCAAGACGGCCCATGTGCCGCAAGAGACGTCTGCAGTCCAGTTCACTGACTGCATAGCCAATTTGACGGCGGACAACGGCTTGGGCTTTTCAGATGCTGACCTGACCGCAAAAGGGAGAAACCATAATGATGCCCTGCATGTCTCTATTGAATGCAGGGGCACTACTCTGGCACATGTATTGGTGGACACTGGTTCTTCCTTGAATGTTCTTCCGAAAAAGGCTTTGGATCGTCTGGATTATGAGGGCTTGGAGTTGAAACCCAGCAATATCATCGTCAGAGCCTTTGACGGTTCCAAGAGGATGGTTCATGGAGAGGTTAACATCCCTATTCGTGTGGGCTCTCAAGTGTTTGACTCTACCTTTTACGTGATGGATATACGTCCATCGTACTCCTGTCTGTTGGGTAGACCTTGGATCCACAAAGCTGGGGCAGTGACCTCCACCTTACACCAAAAGCTGAAGTATCCCGTCAGGGGGAAAATTGTCACTGTGCAAGGAGAAGAGGAGTATATGGTGAGCCATTTGAATTCCTTCAGGTACATCGAGATGGACGGAGAATTTATTGAAACTCCCTTCCAACATTTCGAGGAGGTACATCCAATTTCAGCAGCTGCGGAGACAATGGCCGAAGAGAATGATTCCTTGAAGATGGTTTCCCTAAGGGATGCCCGGGCTGTGGTTCAGAAAGGCAATGGTGCACACTGGGGTCAGCTTCCTGACTTCACTCAGAAGAACGACAAGTTTGGGCTAGGCTTTACTGCAGAGGCTCAGAAGGCGGTGCGCAAAGAGAAGATTGGAAAGGCTCCGGTGTTTATTTCCAGCTCAAGGGTGAATGCTATTGGGGAGGATGTGGAGGAAGCTGAGTTTAATAATTGGATCTACCCAACTGCCGGCGACGGACCAAACAACTGGACAGCAAAGGACTTTACCCCTATCACATTTGTCACGCAGTAATTGATTTCTTTTGATTTCCAAATTTGTAACAAACAATATGTTAAAACTTTGTTGGCTCGATGTCCTGCCCGGGGCATCGTAGCTCCATTTGTGAGGGCTTTTTGTATGACATTTTCATATATCATCAATCAAAACATTGGACGTTTGTTGCATTTCAAATCTTGTGCTCCTTTTCTTTCTGTGTTATATATATTGCAAAACAGCTATATTTACACACACTCACTTATACAGGTTTCAATCCACTCTGGATCTCACTGGCAACAGCTCTGCTACCGCCAGTTATGACTTCGAAAATCCGATCAACTTGGCCGAAGACGAAGGTGAAGATGATTGCGAAGTGCCTGGTGAACTCGCAAGACTGCTACTACAGGAAGAGAGGGCTATTCAACCACATGAAGAGCCTGTGGAGACAATTAACCTGGGTACTGAGACAGATAGGAAAGAGGTCAAAATTGGTGCCAATCTAGAGCTCAGCGTGAAGCAACGATTGATCCAGATGCTACAAGACTACATGGAGATCTTTGCCTGGTCTTATGAAGATATGCCTGGTTTGGATGCCGACATTGTAGTTCACCATTTGCCAACCAAGGAAGATTGCCCTCCAGTAAAGCAAAAAGTTCGACGAATGCGTCCAGAGATGTCTGAGAAGATTAAAGCTGAGGTGATGAAACAGTTTGATGCGGGTTTCCTTGCAGTAACTTCTTACCCTCAGTGGGTTGCCAATGTTGTGCCAGTGCCGAAGAAGGACGGCAAGGTCAGAATGTGTGTTGACTACAGGGATCTGAACAGGGCCAGCCCCAAGGATGACTTCCCCCTACCTCACATTGATGTCCTTGTTGACAATACAGCTCAACACAAGGTGTTCTCCTTCATGGATGGTTTTTCAGGGTATAATCAGATCAAGATGGCTCCAGAAGATATGGAAAAGACTACCTTTGTGACCCAGTGGGGCACCTTCTGTTATAAGGTCATGCCATTCGGATTAAAAAATGCTGGGGCAACCTATCAGCGTGCCATGGTTGCTTTATTTCATGATATGATCCATCATGAGATTGAAGTATACGTTGATGACATGATTGCAAGGTCTCAAACTGAGGAGGAGCACCTTGATCATCTGAGGAAGTTGTTTGACCGACTCAAGTTGTACAAGTTGAGATTGAATCCCAACAAATGCACCTTCGGGGTGAGGTCCGGAAAATTGCTAGGTTTCATTGTAAGTGATAAAGGTATCCAGGTGGACCCTGCCAAGGTCAAAGCTATTCAAGAGATGCCGACCCCAAAAACAGAGAAAGAAGTCAGAGGTTTCCTAGGACGATTGAATTACATTGCCCGATTCATCTCACATCTGACTGCTACTTGTGAGCCAATCTTCAAATTACTGAAGAAAGATCAAGTGGTACGCTGGAATGATGAATGTCAGGCCGCCTTTGAAAGAATAAAGGAATACCTCCAAGAGCCACCCATTCTTATGCCACCAGTGGAAGGAAGACCTCTGATACTATACTTGACAGTGCTTGATAATTCAATGGGGTGTGTGCTGGGGCAGCATGACGAGTCTGGCCGAAAAGAGCACGCTATTTATTACTTGAGCAAAAAGTTTACCGACTGTGAGTCTCGTTACTCACTGCTTGAGAAAACTTGCTGCGCTCTTGTATGGGCTGCTCGCCGGCTGAGACAGTATATGCTGACTCACACTACTTTATTGATTTCAAAGATGGATCCCATCAAGTACATATTTGAAAAGCCCGCTCTGTCTGGGAGGATAGCGAGATGGCAAATGATCTTAACAGAATATGACATCCAGTATACAACTCAGAAAGCAATTAAGGGGAGTGTACTGGCTGATCATTTGGCACACCAACCCGTGGACGATTATCAATCATTGAACTTTGATTTTCCGGACGAAGACATCATGGTGGTAACTGACTGTGAAGTACCTGGACCGGATGAAGGACCTGAGGAAGGATCCCGATGGTCTATGCATTTTGACGGAGCCTCCAATGCTTTGGGTAACGGCGTCGGTGCTGTAATCATATCTCCCAAGGGGACCCATACTCCACTCACCGCCCGATTATGTTTCAGCTGCACCAACAACATGGCAGAATATGAGGCATGCATCATGGGTTTACAAGCTGCAATCGACCTGAGGATCAAGTTTCTAAGTGTCTTCGGAGATTCCGCTCTCGTGATCAATCAGATCAAAGGCGAGTGGGATACGAAACACCCGAATCTCATTCCTTACAAGGAGTATGTATCGACCCTGCTCCCCCACTTTGAAGAGATAACTTTTGAACATTTCCCCAGAGAGGAAAATCAGCTAGCGGACGCACTAGCCACGATGTCTTCAATGTTTAAAGTTAAATGGGACAATGAGGCTCCCCAAATCCTAATCTGGAAGTTGGATGAACCGGCATACTGCTGTGAGCTCGAGACTGAGAAGGTAACTGAAAAACCCTGGTATCACGAGGTGAAGAGGTACTTGGAAGCTCAGGAATACCCTGAGGGCGCATCTGTCAATGATAAGAAGTTCATGAGGAGGTTTGCTGCAAAATTCTTCCTCAGCAACGGCATTCTCTACAAACGGAATCATGATTCAACTCTGTTACGTTGTGTGGATAAGGTTGAAGCAGAGAAAATCATGATGGAACTGCACGAAGGTACGTTTGGGACCCACTCCAGTGGACACACCATGGCTAAGAAAATCCTTCGGGCAGGATATTTCTGGTCCACAATGGAAGCCGATTGTTACCAACACTCCCGGACTTGTCATAAGTGCCAGATCTATGCTGACAAGGTGCATATCCCTCCGGTTCCTTTGAATGTCCTAACGGCACCTTGGCCTTTCGCAATGTGGGGCATCGATATGATCGGTGAAATCCGACCGACGGCATCCAATGGACACCGCTTCATCTTGGTGGCAATCGATTACTTCACGAAATGGGTCGAGGCAGCTTCATATGCCACGGTAACCAAGAGCGTCGTGGCGCGTTTCATCCGGCATAATCTGATATGTCGGTACGGTGTCCCGGAAAGGATCATTACGGACAACGGTACCAATCTCAATAACAAAATGATCACTGAACTCTGTGAACAATTCAAGATACAGCACCACAATTCTTCCCCCTATCGGCCGAAGATGAATGGGGCTGTAGAGGCAGCCAATAAAAATATCAAGAAAATTGTGCAGAAGATGACAGTGACCTATAAAGATTGGCACGAGATGTTACCGTTCGCTCTTCATGGGTACCGCACCTCAGCAAGGACGTCAACCGGGGCAACTCCCTTCTCCCTAGTCTATGGCATGGAGGCAGTCTTGCCGATCGAAATCCAGATACCCTCTCTCCGGATAATGAAGGATGCAGACTTAAATGAAGATGATTGGATCCAAACTCGACTTGATCAATTAAATCTAATTGACGAAAAGAGGCTCACTGCTATCTGTCATGGTCAAACGTATCAGAAACGGATGATCAGGGCATTTAACAAAAAAGTCAGACCGCAAGAGTATCAAGTTGGGGACCTGGTAATCAAACGCATCATCCTTCCTCAAAGTGATCCCCGGGGCAAATGGACCCCTACTTACGAAGGGCCATTTGTGGTTAAGCGTGTGTTCTCAGGAGGAGCCATGATCCTAACCACCATGGACGGTGACGACCTTCCTCACCCCGCCAATGCGGACATAGTGAAAAAATACTACGCATAAATAAAAGACCCGCTAGGTTGACATACCTAGGCAAAAATAAGGGCTTCCCGGCGAACCAAAAGGGTTCGGGCAAAAATAAGGGATGAAATAAATAAAAATCTGTACACCCGGCAAGTCGAAAACCTGAAAGGGCGGCTTGGGCAAAAAAGGGTATCCCGGTGGACTGAAAACCCGAAAGGGCGGTCCAGGCAAAAGTTAGGGATAAAAGCGTAACACTATGTCTCATTGGATCACTTCGCACCCGGAATTCGGCATCAACTATCTGGCTCAGATTACGGCATCGACCAATCAGCTTCATCTTCGATCAGGCAGCAAAGCGATGAGACGTTCGGAGACATAAAGGCAATAGCAGAGTTGGAACCCAGTGGGATTGTTCACATAGCTGTTTTGTTTTTCAAATTGTAAACTCTATGTTGTTTGGCGATGTCCTCTTACTAGGATGTCAGTCTCTTGTACAAAAAACGCCTATTCACAGGCAAAGTTTAAATCAATGAAAATTCACTTGTCCATACAAATTGCCATTGTTTTTTTTTTCTCTTTTGTTGTTTTGTCTTGTGAAGAACGTCCAATGTTCATTTTTTTTGATATATGCATTTGACATTAAAATTGCTGATTCATAAATGTTTGCATATGAAAAGAGATTAATTACAAGTGACATCGAAGACAGGGGCAATGCGGGGTTGTCTAATGCGGTCTAGTTGTTTTGTCCGCCAAAGCACCAAGGTAGGTTCAACTGAAAAATGTGACCAAATCATCTCAACTCCCCGCAGAGTAAAGCAAAATTCAGCAGCACTTTCCCCAAGCAGGAGTCGATTCCCCGTCGATCCTGAAAAAGGCACAACGTTCCCCGGCAGGTCTTAAAAGCTCATCCCCAGTAGATTCTGCGAGCTTATCCCCGGCGAAGTACGAGCGTCTCGCCCAAGTTTTATTTAGAGTTATTTCCTCACAAGGACTTATAACTGGGTTATCCTCAGCTAAAAGCCACGGAAGACCGTTCTCGGCGAAAGTTCCTTCAATCCCCAGCGAAATCTACCTTTGGTTTTCCCAAGCAGAGTTTATCTTTGGGGTTCCCCAGCGGAGTTTAGCATCATTATCCTCAGCGGAATCCATTGTTAAAGTCCTCAGCAGGCCTCTCATCAGAGCTTTGGTCAAGCATCTCTTCCGCAGAACAGCTTCCCGGTCATTCGTCAAGGATTTATTTTCCTAAGATGAAATTACACTCATAAACATTTCACATTTCCGTACATCTTGCTTACATACATGATGAGACACATACAATATCAAATGTTGAACATCATGACATCATGCATATCATACATCATGACATTGCATACAGCTTACGTCTTTGCCTTTTCAGGAAAAAGACAATCTCAAAAAAGACTACTTTCAACTGTCACAATTCCAGACTCGATTCCTGTATCTAGCCAGGGCACGTCTGCAGAGTTCAAAGATTCGACTCCTGTATCCAGCCAGGGCACATCTATCAACTACAACATTTCCAGACTCGATTCCTGTATCCAGCCAGGGCATATCTGTTGACCACATTTCCAGACTCGATTCCTGTATCTAGCCAGGGCACGTCTGCAGAGTTCAAAGATTCGACTCCTGTATCCAGCCAGGGCACATCTATCAACTACAACATTTCCAGACTCGATTCCTGTATCCAGCCAGGGCATATCTGTTGACCACATTTCCAGACTCGATTCCTGTATCTAGCCAGGGCACGTCTGCAGAGTTCAAAGATTCGACTCCTGTATCCAGCCAGGGCACATCTGTGAGCAACCGATCGTAGATTCGATACCTGTATCCAGCCAGGGCATATCTGCATAAGGAGACTGAAGATCAAACACCTGTAACAAGCCAGGAAAACATCTGTCTTTCTTAAAACACACAAGTTCTCGCTAAGGAACCTCTTATGCGATCAACACTTCCAAATGGCATCTGTAAGCCCATTCCCGACAAAGTTCTGTCACTTTTCCAGATGGCATCTACAAAGCCCATCTCCCTATCCACCATCTCTCCAAATGGCATCTATAAGCCCATTCCCGACACCACATTGATGAGACTCCAGCATGCGAGTGCAAATTTCCGGGCACTCTAGTGTCCAATCTCCTTTTACCCTCGAGTCACGAAAGGCAAACTTGCCAATCTAACTCTTCAGGTCCAAGAAGATTGAACAGGGGCAACTGTTGTACCCCAAAATTTGCCCTCCCATTTCCTCAACATTTTCTCATCACAAGACCTTTGGAGATCAAGATCCAATTAGGGTTTCCCCTACTCAAGACTTCTCCTTGCACTGTGGACTCAAATTAGGGTTTGTGTTTGCCTAAAGATGTTTTGACCTAAAATGCCTAAGATGACTTTCATGCTTCATGTTGGACTCCCAAGTTTACCTATACCAAGTTTCAAGTCTTGATTCCAAGTTTTACCCAGTCAATTGGACAGTTGACCTAGAAATCAGCTGTATTGGGGAAAAAGTCAACTGTGGCCAATTGACAGTCAAACCTCATGAAATTTGATCCACATCAACATTATGAACTCATATGAACCATTTGATCAAGTTTGGATCACAATTCCACAAGAAATTTGATCAGATCATCAAAAGGGCAAAATGGTCATTTTTAAGGTTTTGACTGCACAAGGGCAATTTTTGACTGTTTGACCTAGCCAATGGCAAACCAAGCTCACATATGGACTCAAGGACCCCATGGAATTATCTTGACATGTTCATCAAGCTCAAAAGATCCCAAGTACACAAGATTGACAGTTGAATTTCCCAGTCAATTGATCAATTTTGACTGTATACTGAAAAGTCAAACTTTGGCTTTTTGGTCAAAATCAAGAGTCAAGGTTCATTTTTCATCAAAACATTACAAATCATGAAACTTGTTCACCAAGAAATCACAAAATGCAAATTAGGGTTTGAAAATGGAATTTTTCATAACTTAGAATTTTTCTAAGTTATGAAAAACCCTAATTTTTTCCCAACTTTGCCCCATCTTTTCACCATGATCCATTGGGATTCAAACAAAAGTCAAAACATGAAAGTTGTAGCTTGTTGCAAAATCTACAACTTTGATTCACAAAGTTTTCTCATTTGAAGCTTGTATCTCAAGTTATGATTTTTTGAATAAGGGCACTAAACCATCTTTTAACTTAGTGAAATTTGACCTATTTTGACAAGGTTTTCTACCCTACTTCAAGGCCACTTTTCATACCCTTCCACTTGGAATTTCAAATTGCATTTCAAAGATGGATTGTAGTACACATTCCAAGCTTTCCAAAATGTCCAAGAACTCATCAAACAACCTCATAACTTGAGAGATTCGAATTTCACAAGTTGGCAAAAATTCACTTTTGTTCTTCATCAAAACATGTTCATAACTTTGCAAATTTGAACTCAGCTTGCTTTATGCTTGATTACAGGTCCTTGAACCAATCCATACTCAATAATTTAATGCATATTCAATGAGTTAAGACCATGTTCTTTGTGTTCTAACATTGCATATTGGATTAATCCTAAACTAGATAAAGTGCTTTATCCATTTTTGTAAAAAGCTAGCTTTATGTCAAATTGAAATCCAAGCAAGTACAAGCAAAATCCTCTTGACACAAGATTATGGACAAGTTGCTCTGATCAAGAGAGGATTATGCAGCAGGATTAGAGGCCCCTACTCACCTAAAAACAAAAGTGACCTTTGCTTGCTTCATTTTCAAGTAACATTGCATAACTTATCACAACTCTCATCTCAGCTTAGAAACAGAAGAACAAAGTTATCAAACATATTCCATAGACCATATCCAAGCTTTGGCACGAGTCCTGAACCTCTCAAGCACCCTCCATCTCAAAATTACCTCAAAACTGCACAAACAGAGCAAGCTCTGCAGTTTGAGTGCCAACTCCCATTTCCTTCAAGCATTCTTGCCCAAACCTGTTCCTCTATCTTCCTCACAACCTATGCAAGCTGACCATGATCTGAAACCTGACCTGTAACACCTCCAAGCCACTTCACCATTTTTAATTTTCTGTTTTGCAGTTGGAGTTCATTAGCTCGATTCAGGAAGTTTCAAGGCAAAGTAGGAATTGGAAAAGCTTCCTTACACTTCAAGGAAGCTGTACAAGTCCTCATTTCATTCTGAAACATCCTCCATTGCCCAGCTCGATTCCAACTGAACAGGTATATTCATGGAGTTCTATCTCTCTTGTTAGGCATTGTTAGCTTTAGGTTTTTGAAGAAAATATGTCACAATCATAGCCCTGAACATGCTCATATGATTAGATTTCATTTATGTTTCGTGTGCTTAGAGAATTTCATGTCTGAACATTGATGAAAAGTTAGGTCAGAAAAGAGGGGGAGAGAAATTCTCTCTCATCTTAGAGAGTTAGATTAAGTTCTATACATGGTTGGAATCGTCTCTTCATGCTGAGCATTTTTCATGTTATGAGTTTTTGTTAAAAAGCCAGGAATCAGGAGTTAGCAGCTGGAGTACAGGGCGCGCGTTTTTTTGAATGTTGTTGAACGAAGGTTGAAGATGAAGCCACATGGGCTGGGCCTGTGTGGTTTCTTCTTTTTGCACCCTATTTCCATTTTCTCACCCCCCAAGCCCATTTGCCTTATTTTTATTTCTTTTTGACTTTTTCTTTTTTTATTTGACTTGTTTATTTTTTCTCAGCATATTAAAATTTTGAAAATATTTTTCTCATCATTCTTGATTTTATTTGGGTTTTATTTGATTTTCTTTCCATTTATACATAAATATATACATATTTTTATTTAGAATAAATATAAAAAAAATAGTGTAAATGCATTCATATACATTTTTATTTTTATTTACCTTCTGAAATATTTCACATAAAAAAATACTTTTTTTATTTATTTTATTAAAATATTAAATATATATTATTTTTGTATATAATGCATATTTAAGAACTTAATATATATATATATATATGTTTATTAATATATTTAAGTTAAAATATAAAAATATTTGAATTTTTCATCTTATTAATATTTGATATAAAAAATACTTTTTTTTTATAATATACTTCATTTATTTTTATTTTTGTAAATAATAAATAAATACTTGTATTAAATTAGATAATAATACATCTTCTTTAAAATTAGGGTTTTTGCCCTAAAAGTTGAAAATACTCAAAATAATACCTTTTTATTTTCTTATTTTTATTTTACATAAACCATACTTTTCTCATACATAAAAACTTTCTTTTTGCATTTTACATATTTATTTAATTTCCATTTAAATTATGCAATTTATTTACCATGCAAATATTCAAAATTGATGTAATAATTTTAGGTTTAAATTACTTGTCAATATCCCCATTTGAACATTTGTACCCCCCTTCCCATATTTGGTTGTGTAATAGCTTAGTAATTTTAATTTCGCACTTTATTGCTTTCTAAATAATAACATGCTAGAATTAGGGTTTGTATGCGAAAAAACGATAAAAATTAGTTTGACCTAATACAAGACAAACAAGCATGAAAATGGACACACAAATCGCACTTGCACCCCCTAGGGTATTCCACTTGTTGCCTTCAAATAAATGGGCCATATTGTATGTTGAACATCTTTGGGCAAAGCAAACAGTTTGAATGATCATAGTCCCTCGATAAAACTTTTCAAAACAAACAAAACAAATGATCAAGTCCCTTAGAGAAATTGCCCAAAGACATTTAACGTCGTTACAACTATGGTCTAAACGATGACCCGCGCCTGTCCCTTTTCACATTCTAACACAAGGTTGCCCACCAAATACAATGGTGGTGCAAACTTGTTAAAAGGGTTAAAGTATAGCAATAGTCTTTTGAGAAATTTAGGAGTAGATAACCTCTTAGTTACTTGAATCAACTTGCAAAACAAAACGCTTGCCTAATTTCAAACCACTCATCACTACACTTTCAAAACAAACTTTCAAAAGCAAAATGAAAACCTTTTCAAAAGACATACATCTTTGTATACATCCCCACATGGATCATTACAAAGGTTGCCACCACATTGGCCTCTTTTCAAAAACATTTTCAAAACCCACACACTCAAGCACCATTTAAAACAATTGAAAACAAAAGGCAAGTGATCTAAGCAAGTAACTAAGAGCCCATGGATAACCATGGATAGAAAGGGTGCTAATACCTTCCCTTTCTATAATCTACTCCCCGAACCCAAGAAAACATCTCAAAAGGTTTTTTGCTGTGCTTTTTAACCTTTCCTTAGGATAAAATAAAAAGTCGGTGGCGACTCTTGCTAACCGCAACATTTGCGAATACAAACGCAAACCTCAAGTCAGTTCTCCCACCGTATCACAAGAAGGAATCCATGTAAGATTACTTCAGGATGGTTATGTAGATAGCTTTCCTGGATTGTTACAAGTATTAATCCACAGTCGGTCATCCACAGATAGTTCTCCTGGCTTGTTACATGTGTTAATCTGGAACTTGAAAATTGTTGGTCGCTGAGATAGTTGTCCTGGCTTGTTACAGGTATTAATCTCTGACCTGAGAAAGAAAGATAGTTTTCCTGGCTTGTTACAGGTATTAATCTTCAATCTCCTCATGTAGATAGTTTTCCTGGCTTGTTACAGGTATTAATCTACAATCAGTTGTCCAGAGATAGTTTTCCTGGATTGTTAGAGATATTAATCTGGAACTTGAAAATTGTTGATGATAGCTAATTGTTGATTGATCTTCCTTGAAAAGGTAAAGGGTTAGATGTATGAAATGTCATGATGCATGAAATGCATTATGTAATGATGTTCTCAAAAATGAGGTTGTGTTGTATGCATATATCATGTATGTTATATGGTGTATGAATGTGATGCGTTTATTGTAGTGCGTCTTTGTCTAGGAAAATAAATCCTTGACAATATGTTGGGGAATCTTGGGAGGCAGAAGCCCTAACTGTTGTTGGAGAATATATGTATCTTTAACTTTGTTTAGAATATTTCTTTTGGGAATTCCTGCTCTGTTGTTTGAGGAGAAACTCCGTTGGGGAATATTGGCTTGCTTTAAGAAGACTCTGTGGAGAGTGTTGATCTCTGCTTGGGGAAATAAAATTCAATAATTTTGGTTATCCATTACTCTACTGGGGAATTATTCTTGACTGGAGAGAATTGAAAGTTAGCTGTTATCTAGTCGAAGTCCAGACTTGGCAGCAATTTGTCAAGGATAATGAAGTTGACTATTATCTGGTCGTATTCCAGGATTCGCAGCGACTTATTGGGGATGATTAAATTAACTGTTATCTGGTCGGATTCAAGGCTTCACAGGTAATTACTTGGGAGAGTGAAGTTAGGCTGTTATCTGGTCGGTTTCCAGGCTTCGCAGTAACTTACTGAATTTTATTGTTATCTGGTCGGATTATAGGCTTCATAACAAATTTCTGAGGTGGATGAAGTTAATGGTTATCTGGTCGAGTTCCAGGCTTCGCAATAACTTACTTGAAAGTATGAAGTTGAACTAATATCTGGTCGGATCCAGGCTTCACAACAACTTACTGAAGTTAACTTTTATTTGGTCGGTTTCCAGGCTTTAAATTAACTTACTGAATTTAAATTGTTATCTGGTCGGTTTCCAAGCTTCGCAGTAACTTACTGAATTTGATTTTTATCTGGTCGGATTCCAGGCTTCACAATAAATTTATGAGAGAATGAAGTCAATTGTTATCCGGTCAAATTCCAGGCTTCACAACAACTTACTGAAGTTAACTGTTATCTGGTCAGTTTCCGGGCTTCACAATAACTTACTAGGGATTGTAGAGCAGTCTACTGGGGAAGAGGAGTTGTAGCCCCTTTTTATTTATAGCAATCGGAGAGGCAAACTCAAGCCTGGGAATCTGTAGTTTTTTGGGGAAATAAACCATGTTGCCAGTCTGTTGGGGAGGTGTCTTCTTTTGGTAGAAACCCTCGAGGGTTCTTGAGATCAACTCAGTTGGGGAGAAGTTTTCAAAGATTGAAACCCTGGATGGTTGTCATCCTATGAACAGGATTTTAGGGGAGATTTTTCCCTGCCCCTGGAAGCAGGTGCTACCCCACTGCCATAATATGTTTATTTGATCGTACATGATTCGTTGCTGGAACTCGAGTCTAATGCCCCAAGTGATTCAGAAGGAGACCTGCCCCTGGTATATTCAACATTTCTTGAGAGATTTCTTGGAACCTTGACTAGACTGCCCCAAGTGTGTCGGATAGTGACACGTCATGCCCACTTGCTTATAGGAGATCTATTATTGGAAGCGTCTTCCCACTTGAAGTGACTTTGTTCATTTGAGAGAGTTTTTGTTCACTGGACATTCGTCGTGCAAATTTCTCTGTTTTCAAACAAGTAACCACATGCAAACAATGATATTCAAATAATGAAAAGTTTATGCTTGTCTTTGAAGTTTTGAAAATTCGTTTTAGCATATAAAAGAATTTTTGTAAGAAAATTCAACTCAAGATTTAGAGTAAAGCCTTACAGGAGTCAGGATACCTTTTGTAACAGTATGCTTTCAGACTAACATATGCTTCAATTAGGACTTTTGAAGGGTTGTAGCGTGGCTTAGTTCATGATTTAGGAAAAAAAGGATAAGGCTCAAAGTGTATTTGTACCCACCCATTCTTCGTGATGTTCTTCAATCCTAAACTCAGTTAATTTTGCGTTTGAACTTCTATTGAGCATGGAATGACGTTTTGGTGATGGTTCAGACAAGTTAAGTTTGTTGGAAAGCAATCATTTTTGCCATATTTTCCATGTTGTTTAGGATTTGTAGTGACCTCTTCTTTTTTTTTATTATCCCTTATTTTTCCCGACTGTTCTTGTTTTTGAGATTACAGTCAGCGGGATACCCCCGTTTTTCTTAAGTCTCCTTTGTAGGTTTTAACTTAGTGGGATTTTCTCTTGAGAGATAATGATTGCATATTTGATAGGGAACCATCACCATCTTTTGGTTCATAAGAAATGTTTTTGATGTCATTCATTGTGTACAAAGTGAAAGTTTACGACTGAACGCGCGTTTGAATTAACTGAGAGACTACCCTGCCCAAGGTTTTGATTATAGGTTTCAAATTGTGTAAAAAAAGAAACTCCTACTTCTTTGGCTCAAAGGGTTTGACTAGGGATTATCCTCCTTATAACTTCAGTGTTTAGGAATTGAAATAATGCTTGTACATCGTCAGCAAGTTCTGTCCAAAAGCATATTGTATGAGATTAAGGCATTGTTTTCGTCATCCTCCCTCTAAAGGCTTACAGCTTTTAAAACAAGAGTTGAATATAAATGGAGTAATCAACATAGTTTAAATGTGATGAAAACGAATGGATCAATTCAAGACAAACATATGCAATGCATTAATGAAACAAAGTTTAATATTAATAGATAAGTGTTTGAATAACAAAAGAAATTACAATTGAAAATTCAAAATGAACTGGAATGCTCAATGATTTGGCATGGGAGCAGTGATCACATTTGGAGTCTCAGGAGGACTGAACTCAATCACCTTAGCGTCAATCATATTCTGAATCTTGTATTTCAGCGCCCAAAAATCATTAGTATCATGCCCAAGACTGTCGGAATGATAAGCATACATTGCATCAGGATTGTAGTTAGGGGAAGAAGTTTTGGGGTTTGGATGAGGTCTTATTAATGTGATCAGGTTCATCCTTAAAATGTGTTGCAATGCTTATGCCAGTGGCATATTGATGTTGGTAAACTGTCTCTTGGGCTCTTCTTGCCTTCGCTGATTTCCCCGTTGTTTTTGCCGCACTGATGCAGGACTAGAGATCAGGACTGCCCCGACATGTTGGTCGTGGTTATTCTTGTTATGACCCCTTTGACCATACACAACATAGGACTCTTTCTTCCCATTGTATGGCTTTTTCTGAGTATCAGAGGATGTAGCTCATTGGATCTTTCCGCTTTTGATGCCAGCTTCGACCCTTTCACCAGTCAGTATTATCTCGGTGAACCCAGCTGAGGAGCTTCTGATTAGGTGATTAAAGAAAGGTCCTGTCAAAGTTCCCATAAAAATTTCAATCAGCTCTCTGTCAGTTAAGGGTGGTTGCACCCTGCCAGCCAAGTCTCTCCATTGTTGGGCGTATTCTTTGAAGCCCTTGATGGAATGCATGGCCATGTTCTGCAATTGCATACGAGATGGTGCAAGATCAGCGTTGTATTGGTACTGCTTGTAAAAAGCAGCAGCTAGATCTTCCCAAGTGTGAATGTGGGAACTCTCTAATTGATAGAACCACTCAAGTTGCATCCCAGCTAAAATCTCTTGGAAGAAGTGGATCCAAAGCTTTTGATTAGTTGTGTATGGTTGAATCTTGCGGACAAAAGACTTTAGGTGCATCTTAGGACAAGAGACTCCATCTTACATGACGAAGGTAGGGATTTTTAACTTTGGTGGGATGACCACTCCAGAAACCAAACCCATGTCTCCTAAGTTTAAGCCAGGAACAGCTTGGACCTCCACAACTTTTAGTCTGTCTTCAAGTTGTTTGTATTTTTCATCCGTCGATGGATACTGCTCCTTAGAAGAATCATCTTCATCAGTAGATATGTTAGCTCTAATGCTTCTAGCTTCCTCTTCTTGACTGTCTTCTTCTTTAGAAGAAACATCTTCTTTTTGAGCTAGTCGGGCATGCCCCTTGGACCTTCTCCTTACGTTGAGGATGACAAACTTTTTCTTCTTCTTACTATCTTTGGTGAAGAGTGTTTTCAGATCTTCCTGCCCCTTGGCCAAGTTCATGAGTGCTTGTTGGAACTGAGTGTTTTAAGCTTGGATATCTTTAACTGTTTGCTCTAGATCCATCTATACTGAAATAAACAATAAGAAGATGAGAAATCTTGTACGAGAAAACCTGTTATGATGACATGCATGATATGTGGATGCAATGTTTTCAAGGATCTCACAGGGTAAACACAAGAAGATGTTAGAATTTGAACGTTGATCAACAACTTTGATTGGAGAACTTCGTATAGGTGGATGTACTTCCACGAAAATCAAGCTCACCATGTCAAGTGGGTCATAGCCCTTGACTCAAGCTAACGTGCTTTGGTCTTGACGGTGTTTGATTAGAGAATGAATCCTTTTGCCCCCTTGATAGGCGTCTGGTTTAGCATGACCCTGCATCATAGGCCCTTGAGATCCTTGAAATGGTTATTGAAAATGCTATGGTATGATGTTATGTACAAGTATGCAAAGCAAGCAAGTTGTTATGTACAAATAGTCATATACACAAAGCAGACAAGTCCTTAGGTTTAGGCTTGTATGGAGTTTGTAGTTAAGTACCCTCTTGAAGTTTAGTTGGCTCAACCTATCCTAGTAATAGTAACCGGGTTCTAGGGGATCTCAATATCACTGACCTTTCTCTTAGGCATTGTCTCAGCACAATCAATCTTTTCTTGCGATCAAGATATCCCAAAAGTCAAATCTCAATGAGTGTAGTATCGAGTATCAACCAATTTTTAGCTTTCTACCGAAACCAGTTATCTCACTATGTCCTAATGGCCAAATTGTTCAATTAAGGTTCTAAGGTCAGTTAGTGCTTTATGAAGCCGCTCGGCGGCCCCATATTCTCCTCGATTTAACACAAGGGATACCAATACCAACAAATGCATCACATTAACGTAGCCATTGCTTCAACCATATTGGTCTACACCGTACAGTCTCCATAATCTATTGCTACTTACCTAAAAAGGTGTCCCAGATCCAGGTAGAGGATCAAAACAAGTCCAAACAAGGAACCAAAATGTAAAGCAAATAATTCAAACAAAGAAAAGCAAGTAACGGTGATCTAGACCTAAGGTAACCCCACTTTTGTAACAATATCTCCCCAGCAGAGTCGCCAGTTCTGTAACACAGTGGCAGAACTGACTTGGGATGTTTTGTGTTTTATCGCAATTGTTGCGGATAGCAAGAGTCGCCACCAACTTTTCTTTTATCCAATAAAGGAAAGGGTGAAAAGAACAGGAAATACCTTTGAGATTATTTTCTTGAGTTTGGGGGTAGATTATGAAAAGGGAAGGTGTTAGCATCCTTTTCATCCATAGTTATCTATGGGCTCTTAGTTGCTTGCTAGATCACTTTCTTTGTTTGAAAATGTGCATGTGGTGTGGTTTTTGAAAGTATTTTGAAAACGTGCCTTTGTAATGATTCTCGTCTCTATAAGAATGCATATAAAGTGTTGTTTGGAAAATAGTTCAAGGAAGTGTTTGTTTTTTGAAAGTGATTTTTAAAAGGTGTTTTTGTAATGATTCTCGTCTTTATAAAAACGCATACAAAGTGTTGACTTTTGAAAATGTTTCAAAATGAAAATGTTGGTGTATAAAATGTTTTTGTTGTGAGCAAGCGAGCAACTAGGAGCAATCTACCTACTTAAAGGTATTTTGTGTTCTTTTCCTCCTCCTTTAGATGTTGCTATCTTATCATTGATTTGGTAAGAAGCCCCATCATTAGATGTGAAGGGATGGGCATGGGTCATCGTATAGTCATGATAGCAATGTTGTGAGATATCTTAGCATTTCTTTTGAGGGACTAAGATCATTTGTAAGGCAACATTCGAAGCGTCATCGAGGGACTATGATCTTGTATTTTTTATTTATTTTTGCTAAGATGTCTCACATGCATAACATGACCATTTTTCATAAGGCAAAAAGTGGAGTTAACCCTAGAGGTGCATGTGTGCAAAGTGTGTTTGATTGCATGCATTTTTGTCTTTTGATCAGGGTGGTCTACTTGTTTATTTTATCTTTCCATACACCCTAATTACTAACATTTTGCATAAATTCAAAAATTCAGAAAGATAAAATCCTAAACTATTACAACCATATTGAATTGCATGAAAATGTAAAGGCAAAAATAAGGTAAAAGCAAGAAAATGGATCTTTCAATTTAGGGCAGTAAACCCTTCGATTCTTCACTTTCTGGCTCTCTTCGATCTGGCCTGAAAAAGGGGTGAAGGCATGGCTTTCGATTAGGGCCTGGAGGCCAGCATGTTGTGCCTTATGGCTGCCTCTTTCGTTTGGCCTGAAGGTTAGTATGAAATCCAGAGGCTTTGTTTCTAACTTTCTATCTTATGTTTCTTTCGTTTGAGTTTGAATAGCAACATGGCCCAAGGCCATGCCAACATCACCTTAAGGCTAGATTAGTGCTTAAAACATGTTTAAATGTACAAAGAGCAAAATCCAAGAAGATTGTTAACCATGACACACATTAAAAGAGTGGAAACGAAAAGAAGAAAATAGTATGTACATGTTTGAAACGAAAAGAAAACTTATTACATGTTATGCTGGAAATGAAAGGTCAAAGGCTTAGAACAACTTACCTTGTTGTAGGCTGAAGCGTGTGTTGTACCTTTAAGTGGCTGAACTAGATGCTCTTGGATTCGAAGGAAAGAAACAGGTGTGGTGTTCCTTTGACTGTATTCGAAGGTCAGGAGGTGTAAGGGTGGTGTTTGTTATTTCTATGTTCGAAGGAGAAGAACAGGTGTGGGGATTGTTTCAGATTCGAAAGAGAAAAAGAAACAAGTGTTGTGTTTCTTTAGATTCTGGGTTTTGGTTTTCAAAAGTGTTTAAGTGTTTGGGAATCTTGAGAGTTTGAGAGTTTTTTGAAGGTTCTTCCTACACAACCAAAATCTGCCAGCATTTTCTCTTGTTGCCTCCCCCAGCGTTTCCAGCCCCTTTTGATGTGCAAATGAACTCTCTATTTATAGAGAAAAAATTTGGAATGAGCGTCTTTGTGAAAGAATAAAATATAGTTTCTTTGAAAGGCCAACATCCACTTGTGTTAACTTTTTATGATCCCAAGATAAAAGTAACAAAATCAATGGTTTAGATGGGTGGCTCCTAGTTTATAGGGGGGAAATGTGCAGAAGAGACAGGCGCAAGGCTAAAAAACTTTCTAAAAAGGTAGTGATGTCATCAAGAGCAAGTTGGCTTGAAGAAAAATTTAATATAGAGTGAGGCACAAGTTGGAGGCCTATGTAGCCTGACCTATGGACAACTTGACCCTTTGAATCAAATCCTTCATTTTTCCATAATCTTCGACCAGACTCAACAAAGCAACATTCGTTTCCACCAGTTGTGTGTCCTTCGAATGGACCAACTATGTGTTCTTCGAATGTCCCTCTTCAGTTGAATATGCCACTTTGAGTCCTCTTGCTTTTTATCACTTAGGCCTAAACCTTCGACCAGACTCCAAAGTAAACAAACAATTATTCCCCAACTATGGCAAGTCCTTCGAATGGGACACCAAGTTGGGTGTCATAATGCAGCACTAAGGCGTATTGAAGGGTTTGTAGATGGATGTGAAGGTGATATTAAGGCGCATTCGAAGAAAACATGAAGATGAAATCGAAAGTCACATGAAGGTAACCATTCATCCAATCGAAAACTTGTGAATCCAAGGCAAACAGGTGAGGGGCCAATGGTGCAATTAAAGCTTGCAGGCAGGAGCCATTGTCCAAATGAAGCTTGCATGCAGGAGCTATTTTAGTGCATCAAAGCAAACCTTCAGCGGGTCAAATTCCCAAATGAAACTTATGGACCAAAGCTTGATCAAAGAAGCCAGATGCTCAATCGAAGGATGTAAATCAAAGCTTGCATCGAAGGAGCCCCAAATGTTCAATCAAAGCGTGAGGACCAAAGCTCATTCGAAGAAGGCAAATGCTCAATCGAAGGATGTAAATTAAAGCTTACATCGAAGGAGGCCCAAATGCCCAATTGAAGGATGAATCAAACTTTCTCGAAGGAAGCCTAGATGCCTAATAGAAACTAGCATGAATCGAAATAAGCTTGTTTTTCTTCAATTTTGTCAAGAAAATCAATTTTTCTGCTTTGCCCTTTTTTGTCTGTTTTGTATTTGTGCCAACTTTGAGCTTTTGAAAATCCTTGTGATAAAATACCTTGAGAAATGAGAGGGAAAATTTTAGGGTACAACACATGCACTGAAGCATAAGCCAATTTTGTTGCTTACTCGAAGTAACTGGTTTGTTGTATACTCAGAAATAAGTAACCCTCGTAGTTTATCACTAGGGTTATCCCTCAGCTTATTTCTTCCCAGATTTCCACTTCACACTAAGCATTTTTTCTGGTGGGGATCTCATCATGTTTCCCTGATAGAGTCTATTATGATTTTTATCCTCAGTCAAGTCTTGTTGTGTCATTTCTTTCTCCAGAGAGTCTTTGGCAACCCTTGTTAGAGTACCTCCTCGAACGGTCTTTTCCTTCGATGTAAGTTTGCTTTATGTTAGCATTATATCGAAGTCTATGTTTTTATACCCCTAGTAAGTTCACCTTCGATCGGTGTCCTTCTTTTTGGAGTCTATCTTCAGTTAGTATTCCTTGTTAGAAACCTTCTTTGGTAGGTCTCTTTTTGTCTTGTATATGTCTAATTCTGTCTTGACATATACCCGATATCTTTATATGTGTCTAATCCTGACCTGACATGTATATCCAATATCTTTGTTAAAAACCTTCTTCAGTCGGTCTCTTTCTTTATTGTGTGTGTCTAAATCTGACCTTGCATATACCTAATATCTTTATATGTGTCTAATCCTGATCTGACATATATATTTGATGTCTCTATTAGAGCCTCCTTTGGTCGGTCTCTTTCTTTGTTGTATGTGTCTAATCCTGACTTGACATATAATCGATATCCTTATATGTGTCTAATCCTGATCTAACATGTATAGTTGATGTCTCTGTTAGATCCTCCCTCGACCGATCTCTTTCTTTGTGTATGTGTCTAATTCTGACTTGGCATATACCCGATGTATTTATATGTGTTTAATCCTGATCTAACATGTATATCTGATGTCTTTGTTAGAGTCTTCTTCAGTCGGTCTCTTTCTTTGTTATATGTGTCTAATTATGGCCTGTCATATACCTGATATCTTTATATGTGTCTAATCCTGATCTGACATGTATATATGATATCTCTATTAGAACCTTCTTCTATCGGTATCTTTCTTTGTTATATGTGTCTAATTCTGACCTGGCATATACCCGAAGTCTTTATATGTGTCTAATCCTGACCTGACATGTATATCTGATGTTTCTGTTAGAGCCTCCTTTGGTCGGTCTCTTTCTTTGTTGTATGTGTCTAATTCTGACCTGGCATATACCTGATATCTTTATATGTGTCTAATCCTTATTGACACATATATCTGATGTCTCTGTTAGAACCTTCTTCGGTCAGTCTCTTTCTTTGATTGTATGTGTCTAATTCTGACCTGGCATATACCCGATGTCTTTATATGTGTCTAATCCCGATCTGGCATGTATATTCGATGTCTTTGTTAGAAACCTTCTTCAGTCGACCTCTTTCTTTTTGTATATGTCTAATTATGACTGACATATACTTTGTATCCTTATATATGTCTAATCCTGACTGGGCATGTATATCCTATGTCTTTGTTAGAACCTTGTTCGGTCGATCTCTTTCTTTCTTGTATGTGTCTAATTCTGACCTAACATATGTCTTATATCCTTATATGTGTCTAATTCCGGCCTGACATGTATTCCTCAAGGTTACCTGGTCTCTACATCTCGTGAGCCTACCCCGGGTGACCACTTTCCACAAAAACAAAAAATAGAAAACACAAAAAAACCAAAATATCTGACTTTTGTCTATTCTCCAGAGTACGAATTTTATGGTTCTATTGAGTATTTAATCCTCTTCTACCTCGATTGTTCAAAAGGCTAGCGCCAATCTCACCCCCGGGTTTAATTTGATTGAATAGGGGCAGCTGTTGCACCCCAAATTTCGCCCTCAGTTTAACCCTAATTTGCTTATTTTTCTCTAACATACTCATGCATACGTATCACATATTCTATAGTTACGGGATCAAGGGATCTATCTTCATCGAGCTATAAAAGACGATTGTTCCGTCAGGAAATACCGTGAAGCAAGTGCACTCTACATATTTCTCCGAGCTACTTAATCAGTGAGTAATAAAGTCCTCATCACGCTAAGCTCTCAGGTGTTCCGGTTTGCCTTGGATTGCAAAGGAAATCGAGCGTTTCAATTGATTAGAGGCAATTTGGACTGAAAACCAACATTTTGCAATCCGGGTTCAAAAATTCATAACTTTTGTCTGAAAAATTATTTCTCAACCGGTCTTTGGGCGTTAGAAGAGCCTCGACATTCTCTTCATTTCATATGTTTGGGTCAGAAGCCAATTTTATGGAGAAGATTTTCGAAAGTGTAGATTCCCTGAAAATTACATGATGAAATAGATTTCTGGTCGACTATTTCTAAAATATTGCAAAAATCACAACTTTCTATACTTGTTAACATTTCAGGATGATTCTTGCGTCACGATGTCACAAATTTTGTTAGCTACAACTTTGCTTCAAGAGTCGGGTTCAAATTATGCTCGGAAAGTTTCGGTTTATGGCTCACTTCTCAAATTGAGCATGGAAATATGATGAAAAAAGTCGCACAACCAAAAAAGAGGGGGATTTTTGAGCTTCAAGTTGATCTTTTTTCAATTCAAATTGCCAACAAGGCCTAAGTCATTCACTATATATCATTTTTCACTCAAATTCAAAAGGACTTTTATTCATTTGTCATAAAAATCACTCAAATTCAAAAGCTCTCTCTCTCTCTCCTCCTCTCTCTCTCTCTCTCTCCTCTCTCTCTCTCTCTCTCTCTCTCTCTCTCTCTCTCTCTCTCTCTCTCTCTCTCTCTCTCTCTCTCTCTCTCTCTCTCTCTCTCTCTCTCTCTCTCTCTCTCTCTCTCTCTCTCTCTCTCTCTCTCTCTCTCTCTCTCTCTCTCTCTCACACACACACACACACACACACACACACACACACACACACCGACCGAGCTCCCTCTGTTTTCCGGCCAGCCTCCATCCCTCCCCTCCGATCGATCATTCGGTCCTCCCCTCCGCCAACTTTCTGATTATACCGTCCAACCTCCCGTGCTTCCTGCCAGCCACATCCAAGGTCCCTCCGGCAACTGATTCTGATCATACTCCGTCCTTCTGTTCTCTCATTCTCCTCTTCTCATCAATTTCGGTAATTCGATCTTGATCTTTGCTTGATTTA